>CM028382.1:3692433-3845713 GCA_013146195.2 Codonopsis lanceolata
GACCATTATTTGGGTTTGACTTTCATCAAATACACATACATCATCACAAAGCTAACGGAGGATAGACATTGGTTTACCAAATGAAATGATAATATATATTACGCATTTGAATTTAAAACAAGTCAGGTTTGTTGAATGATGTAATAGGTCATCCATAAGTTCGACCCTTTTAACATCTCTAACCCTAATTAATACTATTCACTATTCAGAAACTTCAACGGCCACCATCAAACTAGGATGTTACAATTTGTCCACTCATTAGATATTTTCCATTGTGGAAAATGGAAACCTTATCAAAATAAAAAAGGGTGATAACCAAGCCGGTTCCATGAGATGAAATTATAAACTCTCTAGTCCACTTTCTTTTTATTTACAGGTTAAGTACATTTTTGAAGGTAAATTGTCGAAGACACCCTTAATGAAAGAAAAACGCGCAGACAAAGCCCCTGCCCAAATTTTGACATCATAACTCAAAAATTGGGCATCGAATACTTTGATGCTCGCATCGAAGAATTACATTTGCTAAGTTGCAAGATGCAGCGAATTGAATAACCAGAAGAAGGTCAATTGGATTGAATCGACTGGCTAGAGCTCTATCCCAAATAAAAAGAAAGATATGCATGGCTAAGATGGTTCTCAGATGTGAACAAAAGGAAAGAAGGATGATCCTTACCTATGTGATCCAGTCTTGTAAGGCTTCTATATTTTCACTAGCCCTCCAAGTCGAATTCAAGATCTATGAATAGCTAAGCCAACTACGAATACATTAGCAAATTTGAAGTCGAGGTGTCATTTTCGTGGGGGAAAGAGTCATACAAATTTTGTAGAAGATGAAAGTCTGCCATGCAATGAGAACATGGAAAGTAGGGGTGTGCACGGGCCCTAAGCCCGCGGGCATTGGCAATGCCCAGTATGGGCCCATCAAGCAGTGGGCATTAGATTTAAAAGCCCAGTACTATTGATCAGCCCACGGGCATTAGTGGACGGGCTTCAAACGGGCATTGGATGGAACGCAGGCGAGCAGCCCCGGGCCAGATTTGTTTATGTTTTTAAATAATTTTACTGTTTTCTCATTCAAACTTTGGGTCTCAGCTTTCAGCCCATCAATTCATTGCCATGAACTTTTTTTTTCAAACTAGTATACTTGCAAATTTGAAATAAAACACAGTTGAAATGAAAGAAAAGGAAGAGAAGCAACTAAGTTAAAATATAAATTCAGTATGTAGTAAACGAATTCATATAACTCGACATTACCGATGTCAAATTTTAATCTTGCATGTGATGAGATTAAGAATAGAATATCAATAGATGTATATATGATTGAGTAATTAATTATTAAAATAATAGGGTTTGACTTTTAGGTTTTTATTTTTAGCAATAGCTTTATTAGTTGAAGTGTATTATACTATTACTATATTTATAGATTATAATTTATAACTTATAATATATAAATATAGTAATAGTATAATACACATAAATTAAATATATAGGATTTGGTCAAAAATCTATAATTAAAAAAATTAAAAAGTTATCATAGAAGAGAAAGATGGGGCAGGCAGTTGAAGAGCCCTTGAAGGCCAGTAGAGGCAGAGACCACGAGGCATTTGACTCATCTAAAGCTTGATACTATATAGTGCCCATGGGCACGAGGCTCCATGAATGGCCGGCAGCGGGCTTTAGCGGGCTTGATGGGCATTGATGGGCCCTGCTCACCCCTAATGGAAAGGTTGTCAGAACTTCAATGTTTAACTTCTCTGTGATAGTTGTTCTATTTTTGAAATTGTGGTTTGATACGGTTTAAAGGACCCAGTAATGGGGTTTTCAAAATAATGTTTTTATGCATCGAATGCTTAAATTGTGCATTACGATGCCCAAATTTGGACAAACTTTAATTGTACATTGCGATGCCCAATTTTTGTATTGCGATGCTCAATTTTTGAATAACAATGCCCAAATTTGGACAAACTTTTAATTGTGCATTGCGATGTCCAATTTTTGCAAGCATCGGACTATTCCATGCAAGCATCGCAGTGTTGGCGGCAATGGTGCTTCGGTTGCGTTTGTGAAGGTGAGTATGGATGATGCCCTGTACTTTCGTAATGTTGATTTAAAGATGTACACGAGCTATCAAGATCTATTTGATGCCTTTAGGCAATATGTTCAGTTCCTTCACTATTGCTTGAGTCTCATTTTCTCTCTCTATATTATATATGGAATATTACAAATAGCATGAGATTTCATGGCTAGCCTTGTTCCGGATATGGAACCACGTGGATTTGTTTTGAGTTTTTCTGGATCCTCCAAAATACTCTATTAATTAGTCCATATTTTATATTCCCAGCCACAACCCACATACATCACGGGGAGCTCGCAATGGATTCTTGTAAGTCCAATTGGCAACGAAATAAGGCTAGAAGGGGGGTGAATAGCCTTTTAAAACTTTAAGGGTTATTTTGAAAATCTTCAAAAGATACAGCGGAAAATAGAAGTTTTCAGCAGGTGATTTGAAAAGAGTTTTGTTTGGTTTTCTTTTGATCACTTAATTATAGGGACTAAATTGAAAAGCATTATATATAAGATCAACTATGTAAATAATTCAGGAATGTAGTTGTTAAACACTTAAGTAGATAGAAGCTGCTTAAGTGTATGAACAGTAAAAACAGCAGATAGAAGAACAAAGTATTTGGAGTGGTTCACAATGTTAAAACTGCTACATCCACTACCATGTTGGTCAAACTTGGATTTTGAACTGCATTAAATATATTGAAATTCTAAGTGATCACTACGAATCTGTGTATAACAAAAACCAGTGTTTGAGGAGTATGATTCAGCAACAATCATACTCGTGCAACAATCAAGTATTCTTTTAAGATTTAGAAGAAATCAGGAAGAATACATTGATTGTCTAAACAAGAACTAGAAAAAGAATAATATGTATAAGCCTATCTAGTAAGTGTTTAAGGACTAAAACACATCAAGGAAAGAATAGCTAGGAAAAATGTGTTGAGTGTTCAATCCTGAGTTGAAGCAAATCAAAGAGAGAATAACTCGTGAGAAATGAATGATTGCTTCAACTTCAGTGAGCATTTATAGATAGAATAACTTGAGGGAATATGAGAAATGCTTCTATCCAATTCTTCTCTTCAATCTTTGCATAATGTCTTTAAATAGAAGTCTAGAATTCCAAATCGTTAGAAGCAAGTTTGAATTTAAATCGTGCTAATAATTCGGAAGAGTATCTCTTCACAAGATCACATGGATCCTATGTGAGAGATATAAGATATTAAGATCTGTCAAAGCCCAAATGAGGTAAGTGTAAGTAATGGAATGTTTTAATAAAAGAAGTAAGATTGCTTACACTTAAATAGGATCAGCCGCTTCTAGCTGCTGATAAAACTTTAGAACACAAGTCAGCAAATTGTAGTCATTGGATTTTGTCTTAGTGGATACAGCTGGAGGCAACAATGCATTAAATGCATAGAGTTGAATTGAGCTCAAAAACCATGTGCTTGATTTTTGGAAACCTGACCAACCAATAAAAGTATGGGCTACAAAAGGTAATGTCAGATAATATGGGAAAAATTAATTTTACTTTAATATAAAAGAAAGAAATAAGGAAAGAGAAAATTCCATTTAAGTGACACGTGTAAAGGCTTATGTCACTTTTTCCACTTTTACTTTAAAGTGAAAGTCCTTACATCAGTTGCTACAGTAACCATCGGACTTGCCACATCTATCTTCAAGTGCTACAAGCCTTCACTACTACAATAATCATTGAAGGATGCATATGCAAGAAATAATCCAATGGGTTGTAATCTTGCAATATATAGGGGTAAATGTTTCATCATAGTCAATTCTTCCCTTCGGTCTATAGTTTTTAGCCACTGGTCTTACTTTGTTCCTAGTGACACTTCCTTCTTCATTCATTTTATTTATGAATACCCACTTTGTTCTTATTATTTGTTGATCAGAAAATATTGAAACCATTTCCAAACATGACATCTTTCAAACCGATTGAGTTCTTCCTGTATTGCATCGACCAAGTTGTGATATTCAAGTGTTTCATCTATCTTATTTTATTCAATAGTTGAAACAAATGCATTTGAATACATGCAATCATTTCTAGTATTGTTTCTAGTTCTGATTCCAGCAAAAGGTCACTGATGTTCCCAAATAGGGCGATTCCTTACTTCCCTTATTTCTTTTGGTAGAGCTTAGGAGTTCTTTGCATTTCTAGAGGAGGTTCAGAGGCGATATTAATTTATCATTTGGGACTTGGGAGGTTCTACTGAAATTCCAGTTGTAGTGAAGGAACAATTGAGTTGGATGGTGATGTTTCAGTAGGCTCATCGTCACCTGAATGTTAAGTGGATTAAGTTGTCAGTATATGCATAAAAAATTTGGCAGAAATTATTGTAACGACCCGAAAGCCTGGTTCACTACGTGTAGCCCACATACTGGCCCACTGAGCACGCAGCACCTTGGGTCATCAAGCTCACCACAAGCCGACCCAAAACTCCATGGATGATATTGGTGCCCAGAGGTAGTGTGTGACTACTTTATAAACCACACACAAGTCTCACATCTACCCAATGTGGGATTGTGGGTATTACAATTATTTACCATTTGACTAGGTAAAATTCTTAAACTTATTTACACTAGTTAAAAATATAATCAAATGATAATTTTGGATCTATAAATTCTTTTAAATAGCCATGTACACACACACACACACACACATATATATATATATATACACCAAAATTACAAGTCATTACATCTTTTAAAACATGTTTTCAAATGAATCCAACTATTTTTTGAACATATCTTTTAGGTATAATTTTGGAACGAAAGTACGTCACTGCCATTTCCTCCCCACCTTCATCTGCCGCCTTCGTTCTCTATCAACTCTCTCCGTTCTCCATCTCTATCCAACGAACATACATCCATGCCTACACAAAATCAACCATGCTCCAGCATATTCTTAATTTTGTTACAGAGATTCCATCCTTTGTAAATCAAAAACCCATCTTACTTAACATTAAAATTAATTCATAATGAAAGAAAAAAACAAAGAAGCCTATTTAAATCTTAACCATAACGGAAAAAGTCTAATTGGATGGCGCAATCACCTAATAAGCCTATTTGAATATCTATCTAACCATCTTCAATTGGAGGTGAATTGCATTTTTATCGGCTGGTTGGGGTTTGAGAGATTTGGATTGATGGAATAATTTGTTAGGTATTTTGTTAATGGAGGTGGGGAATGATTTGAGCTTGGGGAAGCAAGATTCAAGGTGAGAAGTGAGAATGGAGAAGGGAGGCCAAAATGAAAAAAGAACAGAGACTTGTTCGAGAAGAGAGTGATCTATTATCGCTAACAGAGAAGATATTCTATTGCTCACTCATCACTGTATGTAAGGAAAGAGTGATCCACCATGGCTGTTACAGAGTGCGTGTTTGGGAAATAGAGAAGGAAGCATGAAGCCATTGAAAAGTTACCAGTGAAGGTGAAGAAATAAAGTAAAGAAAAGTTCAACTTCAAGGAAAAAGTTTTGAGCTTCAAATACAGTTTTGTTCTTAGGGGGAGGCTTTTTGGTAGAAAGATACATTCAGTTGTTGAATCACGTAGCAATGAACGCGACTTCATGAAAGATAAAATGAGTGAACCAGATGCCTAGGTTTGATAGCAACCTGATGTCTGGGTTCGGCTTCAGCAACATAATGCCTGGGTTTGGCAGCAACCTGATGCCTGGGTTTGGCATCAACAACCTGATGCCTTGATGCCTGGTTCTAATGCATGTCCTTGGCATCAGTATTATTGGATTTTTTTAGTCTTCATTAATGACAATTTTGTCATTTGGCAACTAATTTGCAGTTATATGAAATGTCCAAAAAATTGATGGACCTAGATGAAAACATGTTTCTAAAATTGTATCCACTTGCAATTTTCCTATATATATATATATGGATTAGGCCAAAAATAAATAAACAGACTTATCAATTTTGTTAACATTTGGTTCTGTTAGAACTAAACAAGCTCAATTTGGCACATGCCTGAATTTCGAGAAACCCATTTCTAGTTACTTGGCATAAATTGCATAATTTCAACTCATGTGTATCTTGAGTAGTCATCAACAACTACCAAAGTATATATGCTTCCACCAAGGCTAGTAGTTGTAATAGGATGAAATAAATCCAAATCCAATAATTCAAGTATGCGTTTGGTTGAAAGAAAAGGTTTAGGTTTGAAAGATATATACTTTGATTAATTTGCCTAAGACACATTCTCTACATTTCTTATCATCAGGAACTGACCATTTAGTACTAAATTATTTTTTAAAAGTTTTGAAAGATATTTAAAATTTAAAGGAGAGAGTCTTTTGTGTCATAGCCATGAGGTTTTTGAAGAACCATTTGCCATTAAACAAATTCTCTACTTTACCCTTAATGAAACTTACCCAAAACTCTTCC
Source organism: Codonopsis lanceolata (assembly GCA_013146195.2). NCBI lineage: Eukaryota > Viridiplantae > Streptophyta > Magnoliopsida > Asterales > Campanulaceae > Codonopsis > Codonopsis lanceolata. The sequence continues at coordinate 3,698,908 of CM028382.1, forward strand.
AAATTAACCTCCATGAGCCCTTTACTGACCATTTTTAATCAGCTGAAAACCCCTCTTTCTTGTACCTATTTTCAGCCCTCTCTCCCTCATTTCAACCTTGGAGACTTCAAGAACAAGAGAGAGAGTGAGTGTGCGTGTTCTTGGTGAGATTACTATGCCACTACTTGAAAAACAATGTTTACTGACGGAATAATTCTATTGGTAAATTTCTATTACCGATGGAACGTTCCATCAGTAAACAGTTGTCGGTAATTGCTTTTGGGACATAATTCGGTAATTAGCGATAGACATTTCAGTTGGTAATTACCGACGGACATTTCGATAATTTTATGTGTCGTAATTACACGTAGGTTCCCGGGACTGCGCCGTGCCCGCGCGCCCTTGTTAGGGTGCGGCGTATGAATGCAGGACACCACTGCTCTCGTTCCACCCTCCCTTTTTTAGGGGAAGACGAAATCAAAAGTGCGAGAGGAGTGCTGTCTAAGATAGCGCGTCGGAATGCGCGTCGGTTGCCTTTAGTGGATTTTTATTAAAAATAGCCTTATGGCCCGTTTTGGATCACTATGGGAGCTTTGGGTTTTGTAAGACCCCGATTCCCGGTTAGCTTGTATTGCGTGCAATGCTCGCATTTCTTCCTTGGTTTATGGCTTATTTGATTTCTGAGAGAGTCTAGATGTGTATGAGAGATCACATTAAGACCAAAATACTATTAAGAGATGTCATTTAGTTGTTGACTTGCTAAAGTCACAAGTCGTAACTCGACGATAGTCGGAATGCGACGCGATTGAGAGTTTACTCGGGTTTCGTGTTCCTGACCTTTATTAGGTCCTAGATCTTTACATGATGATTAAATAACATGTTTAGATGTGTTATAATCCTAGTTGGAGGTATTCCTTAAGTCTCGTGAAGTTTCGACGCTCCGAGGATAGCAACTCTCCTTATCGCGTAGTTTGAGATTGAGCGGGATTGATCGCCTCGCCTTTCTGGGAGATCATTTCTCCTATCTATTGTTAATCATCTGAGGGGCATTCAGGCCTATTTAGTAGCCTTTTGAAGTGTTTATAACCTTGGTTGTTTCCGTCGATTTGCGGTTTCATTCGATTCTGTTCTGAAGTTGTTCGCCTTTCGCGGTTTGCACGGGTTGCTTCGGGTGTTGTTTATGAGAGTTTAGACCTACTTTAAAAGTGTTTTGAGACTTGTGTGGTTTAGCCAAGTGTTTGAGGACTTTAAGGGTTCAATTATAGGCCGTTTCGAAGCTTTAAGGCTTGCGGTTGCATGCGGGAAGGGTCGGGACCGAACAAGGATTGCAGAAACTATCACAGAAGGTAAAAGACTTCAATGCGGTCATGGGGAGGCACCATGCGGCGCATGGTGCCACGAGCAGCTTGTCCTTGTTTTGCAAATTTGAAGTGTAATTCCTATTCTACCCTTTCTAAACCTCTTCTAAACCCTCCCTAACACCCATACTTAGACCTAATGATGTCCTAACACATTTGGGGATTGATTAAGTTTGATTAGGGTTTGATTACACCTAAACATCACTAATTGTACCTAGGAAATATCTATTGTGCCCTCCTTGTTTTTGGAAGTATAAATACACAAACTCATTAAAGAATTTAGCCAATTTATTCATTTCTCCCATTCTTTTCAACCTTAGTATAGAGATAGAAAGAGAGGTTCCATGGGGCTTTGAGCCCTAGCTCTTCCTCCTCAGATCTGACGATCCAACCGTCCGATTGCCGCCAAACTTCGGATTCTTGACGTATTCGACTAGAGGAACAACTTCACCGATCGGAATTTCGTTCTTCGAGTTTTTATCGAGTCAAGTAAGCTACTAGACCTCTCTTCTCTTGATTTTGTGCTCATTGACCCTAAGGAAAACAAAGAGGATTGCTATTTGAGGTCAATGAGTACACAAGCATGATGTGTGTGATTTTATTTTGATTTTTTTGAATTTTGATGGGTGAACTTGCTAGAAGCATGATTAGGTTGATTTCTATGTTTAATGGAGTATGTTGTTAAGTTGCAATTGATAATTTAGACTTGGATATGATGAGTATTTGATTCCCTAAAAATCTAGGGTTGATTATATGTTGATGAATTAAATGGGTTAATGGTTATATGTATGATTCTTGGAGTTTGTTTGGATATTATGGATTGTTAGAATCATACATAATTATATGTTTGGGAGTTTAGAATTAAACTTGAAGAATCTTGAATTTTGATTGTAAGTATGAAAGGTGAATCTTGACATACATGTTATAATGCGTCGTTTGAATTTTGAAAATAAAGTTGACCTTCATGTATATAGGAGTATGAAGGATGAATTTTTACAATGGGTTATATATTGAAATGCTTCGTTTGACTTTTGGGAATAAAGTTGACCTTTATGTTTATGAGAGTATAATGCTATCTAATTCATGAACATATGTTGAAATGCTTCGTTTGACTTTCGGGAATAAAGTTGACCTTCATGTTTATGAGAGTATAATGCTATCCAATTCATGAATTTTGGTTGTGAGCATGAGTAATGATTTATCATTTTGGATTACATGATTAAAATGTAATGTTTGACTTCATTGGATTGAGTTGACTTTTTACAAAAGAGTATGTTGGTCAACTATAATTCATGAATTGAAGGTTATGAACATGTTAGATAAATTTACATGTTGGTTATGAACACACTAGATGAAATTGCATCTTGTTTAGATTAATGGTTATTTTGGATGAAAGCATGCTTGAATAAATGCTATATTGTGTTGCATGCTAGAAATGCAATGGTTGCCTTTAAATGTTAAGTGTTGACCTATGAATTATGTTTTGGGGTTTTGTTGGGAAAGAATGGATTGTTGGGTTGCACAATGTTGCTAACCTTAAGAACTTAGCCATGAATAATAGCTAATGAATAATAGGAGGGCTATGATGCAAATAGCTTCTATGCATTCAAATTTGAAAAGAGTAGAAATGACTCAACGGAGTTGATTATTTGACTAATATGAATATAGTTAATCACATATTAAGATCCTACGAATTTGGGGTAGTTTTGATGGAGGTCAAGCCTCCGAGCCGTTTTCAAGTGTATGAAGAACACTTGGGTATTAGAGACTTGATACTATCGCTCTAAGATGTTTATGTGTTAGTTAGCATAGAAATGCTTAACTATGTGATTTTAAGTAAATATCTACTTGATTGGATTAGTACGGTGTGTTGTACTTTTCCTTTATTTGAGCATGTGAGTATATATTACCATTGCTTGAGTTTGAGTCCACCGGCGGTTTTGGTTTGAGTCTTTGGTGGGACGATACATCGCCTCTTCACGAATTGTGAGATTCGTGATCGCGATGGATCGCCGTGCGGGTTTGCACACACCCTCCATCGGTGGCCACGGTGGGGAAGTAGTTCATCTCGTTGTAGTAATACACATGACGTTGATAACTATGGAACTCGGCGGAGACTGTCTCGGGGACGTCGATATCTGAAAAGGGATATCGAGGGCACATTTGTTTCAAAGCAGAGTTGCATGTTGAAACAGAAAAAGAAAATCATCTTCTCTTGGTTATGTGGTTTATTTTGTGAGCATGTATGAATTGATGAGATACATGGTTAATGGGATTATTTTCATGAGATGATGATTTCTTGTTAAGATGTTATAGTAAAAATATAACATACTAATGAAATGATGATTTTTATGATTTATGTTATACTAAAAATATAACATGCTATTTATGATTAAAATGGGAACAATAGTCTCTCATTCATGAATTTTTATATGAGTTGTGATAAATGAAGAATTATGAAACTCATGGTGCAATTGGTTTATATGGTTTGATGGGAGTTTAAATGTAGAAATAAAATACTACATATTACGGAATTTAGAATCATAATCTATTGATATGATTTATTTCATGATAATTTATGAAGAATTATATTCCATGTGACTATGGTTAGATTTGGTTTGTGTGGGAAATTATACCATGAAATGTTACATCATGAGTATGACATAAGATGTACATGTTTTATTTGAGCATTATGCCATGCCATGACATTGCATCTTTAGTAGCTTACTATGTCATTATGACTTACTCGTTTGCTTTGTTTTCCTTAGATTCGAGCCGAGCTAGTATTCGAAGGCATCCGCCGAGTCTACGGTAGAAGTGAGATTTTGTGAAGGTTGCTACTTTAAATTATTTTTGTAGCCTTAGTTTTTGGTAAGGACGTTGGGAAAAGTGAAGTTATGTAAACTTCATGGTGGGTAGTAACTTATTTGTGAATGTAATATTTTCAATTACGTTGGTTAAAGATTATTCTTTTGGTAGCCGACTTGTGTTAGTCGCGCTTGGTGAATGTTGGCAATTTTGTTTTCAGTTATGTACGTTGATGATTAATATATCATGTTTGTTCTCCGGCATGTTTTTAGCCGTTGAGTTTGTTAGACTAGAGTCTTAGACTTAGTGTAATGTTGGGTTCCGGCTGTAACGTCGCCGATGACTTGGTTTATTTGTGCTGTATATTTGTATTGCATGACAGGGAGTTTTGTTCTACGTGCCCAATGTTGCGGCACGTGCGTCGAATTTTTGGACCAAGAGATTTATGATCTCTTTGGTTGTATTTGGTTTGAGCTTGTTAGCTCGGGCGCCACTAGGATATTTTTCTAGCTTCCGCATGTGTTTTAAGTTATTGGCGTATCGCCGTTATGGCCTTACCCATTATTTGATATTTGCTTGTTGTCTTGCGTGTTTTGACGGCACGACCTTGGGATCTTGTATTGGGATCCGGGTCAGGTCGTCACAGGTTTCCCGTATCAAGTTATCCCTTTTTTAGGGGATATCAGGATATGAGAATACATCACCCTTCCATTCTCATTTTCCCTTTTTTAGGGGAAAACAGAAAAGTGCAAAGAAGGAGTGTTGCGAGGCCCCACTGGATCCAAATGGTTTAGAGTCGTCATCTTTATTTTAAGGCAAAAATAAAGCAAAACCAGAGAAAAAAAAAACAAAGGAATCCAGATATAGAAAACGGGTTCGGAGGCTAAGTTACGAGTTGGGAAGGTGCTAGGCACCCAACTCGCCCTTTCGGTCTCAAAATAGTTTTTGGCTAAAATATGCTTATTGTTATATATATTTAGCAGATAAATAAATCATTAAAGACAAGAAAATAAAACAAATACATCTGTGGCTACATTATTTACGGACTTGCAGCCATTTTCTTACAATAATTACAAATGTATTTAAAAATATTTGGCAATTATAACGACACTTTTACATAATATTTCCTAATCTAATCCGGGCAGCACAACGACTTAAATTGAGTACATTGGACCGGATTTTAAATAACAACTTTTATAAATAATAAATAAATAAATAAAGCGCACTTAAAGGCTATTACCTTTTAGAGCGGGGTGTGCTTGTTTTGTCCTTCTCGGAAGAGGGAGACTTTTATTGCTGTTACTGATGTGATTCAGGCAGAGTGACGGCTTATATATGGTAGTTTTGGCTTACTCACTCGGGCAGAATGACAGCTTAGTTTTGGTGGTTTTGGCCTATTTGGTTGGGCGGAATAATGGGTTATTTCGGGTGATTTCAGTCTATTTACTTAGGCAGAGTAACGGCTTACTTTATGGTTTTTGGGCCGGGGAAACAAGGTGGATACCTAACTAAAGGGCTAGGGATCACTTTAACCGGTTAGATTTGTGTTTGGAGGAGGTTTGGCAGGGTTTTGAGGCTTTATGAGAGGAGGGGATCGCACACTGCGTAAAAATTACGCAGAGTTTTCCTGGGCTTCAAGCCTTCGTCGAAGAATTCTGTCTCAAAGCGTAGCCGGGGACCTCTATTTATAGTTGGATTCGTGCTTCATCGGCTTGTACCGCACGCTTGCCATTTTGTACAATGCGTTAACGAAGTGGGCACTATTCAGGACCTTGGCGCAGCCAAGCTGCACTTTGGGCACGGCGCCAAGCTACTATTCCAACTTCAATTTTCGACACTTTCCCCCCTGCAGTTCACTATTCATGCATCCTACTTTTCCTTTTGCATTTTCAGCCCTGTAACTTGACATTTTGTTAAGTTTAAACAGTTCTTGATATCACATGCGTAGTTACATATCAGGGTACGAAATTGGGGTGTCTCTGAACCCTCAACGATGGAGTCTACTGTAACCCAAGGCTTACCGAGTAGACGAACATCGTTGATAAACAATAGACTCTCCAATTTCGCTCAATTATAAAACGGGAAGAGATGCATGTAGTAGTTATAATGCAATAGTGTATAATGCAAACCAAACCTCACATATCCTAGACATATTTAGTCGGTTATAACAGGTCATCGTAATTTTTAAGCAGATATACAATAAAATGCTCTAATGGTCGGACCTACTAGTGTAGGCTGCCTACGTATCACTTAATAAAGGAACTCAGACCAAACGTAGTTCAGGCCAAAACCTAAACTATCATTCGTGCAACGGTCGCGCCTACCGAAATAGGCTGCTTACGTATCCTTATACAAGGAATCAGACCGAGACGTAGTTCACTCAGCCGGGGATCAAATGCTGCGGTGCAAGTGTTGCGATGCAAGTGCGACAATACTAAATGAGCAAGTGCATGCAAAGCTTTATCAAATGAGTGCGGCAAGGGTAAATAACGTGTTGTGATGGTCGCTGCCTATCGAAATAGATCGCCACGATCCTTATCCAAGGCATCAGACCAATCGTAGTTCGTCATGCGGCTATGCAACATGAATTGTCTCCTCAGGAACTTAGCCTTCATCGGAGGACAAGACCTTTCCTTATGAATCCGGGGTTGCATGCCCCTCAAAAGAAAGTTTTCCAACACAGTGAAAAATGCATGGAATGCATTGCCTCCTCAGGAACTCAGCCTTCGTCAGAGAACAAGGTCTTTCCCTCTGAATCCGGGGTTGCGCCCCTTAAAAGAAAGTTTTCCAAACATCATACAAATGCACTGCAAAAAAAGGAAATTACCTTCCTTTTCTTACCCTTGCCGTGCCCATGCGGCAAATTGCTGCTGCTGTTGCTTTGCTGCCTCTTGCTGCCTTACGCTGTGTTTTGTTGCACTTTGCTGGGGATTTTTCTTTCATCACAGTTCCAGCTTTTGCTGGAAAATTGTTTTCCCTATTCCACTATATTTTCGGCTTTAGCTAGAAAATCTTTCTTGATGCTGCTGCATTTTTTCCTTTACTACTCTTTCTAACCTCGGTTAGAAACTACTTTTCCTTGCTGCCGCATCTTTTGGTACCAGTTGAAATCATCTTTTCTTTGTTGCTGTTCTCTTTTCGCTCCATTCTCTAGCTTCAGTCGAAAATTTCTTCTTCTGCCGCCGCATTTCCTTTTGCTGCATGCACTTAAAATTTTTCTTCTCTTCTCTTGTACATGGATTTTCCCCTCTCCTGATTTTTTCTTTTCTTTTTTTTATTCTGCATGCTCGCCATTTCTCTTTATTTGCATGCTTATTATCTGTTTTTTTTTCTTTCACATTCCTCTTTTTTTCTTTTTTTCAATATTACTCTTTTTTTTGTTTTTTTATTTGGATTTGCCTAGATATACTTCAGATCTGCTAGATTTTGGCAATGTTTGGCACTTTTGAAGCATTCCTGACTTTATTAATAATGATTATGCATGTCCTATCCATTCCTAAATGATGCAATTAAGTAATGATGCATGAAATTTATGCAATTTATTCTTACGATGCATGATTAAACTAGTGGTCACTATTTGACCCTACCATGCATGATTTATATTATAAATGCAAATGGGGCTATATGATGCGTGTTCTAGGCTAAAGCATATTTTGCATGCTATGTGTTCACGAAACAGATTTTTCGGAATACAATTCAATTTTTTTTTCTGAACACATTTTCGGGCATATTTTCAGATGAATATGGGACAAAACGGATATATTTCATGCCCTCAAATTTATTTTTCATGCATGCTTATTCTGCAGGGACATAGTAAATGCCATAAGAATATTTATTTTCATTATTGGTGGCATTTTATTTTCTTTTTAGCGCACCCCTAATGCAGCTTATTGGATAATAAATGCAAATGATGGATGCATGTACTACTTTATTTGATACAAATGTGATGCCTAAAAATTATAGGATGCTTATTAACATGATGCATCGGTATTCTTTATTCTAACATGCATGCAATAATGCAAAATGTAGTACGTATCTTTAAAATGACAAACACACTTTTATGATGCCTAGAATGCAAAAAACGTTTATTTAGATGCAAAACAATACATATAAAAAATATTTTGTTTGTTTTTTTGAATTATTTTTTTTGTTGTTTTTTTAATTTTTTTTTTGGTTAAAATCTGTACAAACATTTACAATGCAATATAATTTTATATGATGCAAAATAAATAAAATGAATGCAGACTCAAAACACACGCACAAAGCAAAGCTATACCGATGTCTAATGGGTAATGGCACGCTGTATCTCAGAAACAGATTTTAAAGGAATATAGCTTCGGGCTCAAGCGGGCTTCCCCCTTTTTTTTCATGATATGCAGGGAGAGGAAAAGACAGTCACCTCCTCCTGTTCTCGGCCATATAATTGTTGCAGGGCTACACTTGGCATAAGGCTATTCTCATAGCCCCTGCATTTTTCTTCGCAATCAGACAGGGCAGCAGTGAATGGTCAGAATCCAAGTCGTCTGGCTGTTTCAGGACAACGGCAGTGCGGATAATGAATTGGACAAGGACACTTCTGGTGCTTCTCATTCTGATGAGACTGAGCCTTTTATGTGCCTTGCAGAAGAACTATATGGGGCCGACCGGGCGGAGGCTGCAGGCACTGATGGACTGCTCCGGGGCTTAAGCTGCAAATGAAGGATAGTTTTGGGGGTAACAAAGGGGGTAGAGGCAATAATAGATATGTACAGGCAATTAATGTATAATCTAAATTTCTTTTAGCAATTATTCCTAAGTTGCACCTTAGGACCTGAAAATTTTATATTTTAGCGTTTTAATGTGAGCCTCTCTCGTGGTTTTTCTTTTTCTTCTGTCAGTCGAGCCCCCTTGCATGCTGAAAACTGGAGGTAGGATGCCGAGGTTTCAAAGAGTGCTTTCCCTCCCCTTTTTCTCCTGATATATATATTATTTAATTTTGCTCTAATTTTTTCCTAGGCCACCCTTTCAGGTTTTCAGCCTAGCAAGCCCTTATTTCTCCTTTTTTTATTTATTTATTTTTTTTTGGCTCTAACTTTTGCCTAGGCTGCTCTTTCGGGTTTTCAGCCTAGCGAGCTGGAGAGGGAAGCACTGGCCAGATAGGGTGGCTCAAGCATGATAACTTTTGAGCTTGTTGAGATTGGGGGGCTGAACAAGGTCTTCTTTTTCCTGGTTTGTGAGGAGTACGACACCTCCTGACTGGATCTCTTTGACAATATATGGCACATCGTGGAAGAGAGTGGTGGCAACCTTTTGATAAGTAGCCCCAGCATTTTTTTTTAGCCCAGGCGGCATGACATGATAGCAGTAGGTCTCCCAATGGGTGGTGAATGAGGTCTTTTCTTGGTCCTCTGCTGCCATTTTGATTTGACTATAGCCCAGCATGCCGTCGACGAAGGATCTGATTTTATGAGTAGCAACGGCGTCTACCACAATATAAATATTGGGTATAGGGAAGTCATTTTTGGGCGACACCTTGTTGGGGTCGCGTAAGTCTACGCAGATCCGGACCTTCCTGTTGGGCTTGGGAACGATCACTATATTGGACAGCTAGATCGGGTATTTTACTACCCGACTGAAATTGACGTGTAGCTGCTTCATGATTTCTTTTTTGAACTTGTAGTGACCATTCTGACTTGATGCAGCAAAGCTTTTGTCTGATTGGCCGAGCATCCGGATATATGGGAATCCGCTGTTCGACTATGGCTGGATCTAGCCCCGACATATCTTCATAGGACTAGGCGAGTATGTCCACGAACTCTTTGAGGAGATCAATGAGTGTTACCCTTTCAGAGTCTTGCAGGTAGTTGCCGATTTCGCTTTCTTTGATTTCATTTTCCAGCCCCAGATTGATTGTTGATAAGTCTTCAGTTGCTGTTGATGAATGATGTTGTTCCTGGTGCTCTACTGACTTTACGAGCTCAAGCAAATAATTTTTTTTATCTTTTGGGTCCTATTAAATGACTCATCATTATAATTATTTAATGCGTCTTTTAATGTAGGTGCAACAAAGGAATAAGCAAAGACAATTAGATCATCATTAAAAGCAAACCGTACGGGGTTTATTACATTACCGAGGACATGGGGTTTGAGATCCTCAATTTTAGGGAGCGGATCGGTAGATGACCAATCCGTAAAGCTAGGGAAAGGAATAGGGATAGTATATCCGAAGCGGTCCACCAGATCTGCGGGCGTCAAAAGCGGGCCGGTCATAATATACTAGTTCTGCAGAGGCTTATTAGAAATAGACTCAAAGTCAATAGGGAGCTCTTTCATAATAAGTGCCTTTATCCATCATACACAGGAAGCTGTCCCCCAAATTTTCATTAGAAACTTCTTGGTTTAGAATTTTAAGCATCATGGTTTTCAAATTTTCGATGTCAGCCTCCATTTTGGTGGGCGGGGGAGTTGGGCTTTAGTATATGCTGGTAGGATTAGGGAAGGCTGGGTTGTTTCCTGGCTGTGGTGTCTGGTAAGGATTTTGGGCAAGATAAGGATATTGGGCTGGATATGGATATTGGGCTGGATATGGATATTAGGCAGGATATGGATTTTGGGTAGGATAAGGATTTTGGATAGAATATGGATTTTGGGTAGGATAGGGATATCGGATTGGGTAAGGACTTTGGGTAGGATAAGGAGGGTATGATGAAAAAGGGTTAAAATTTTGGTAATAATAGGTATTTGGTGGGTTGGTGCTTGACTGGGAAATTGGATTGGGAGGAACATGAAAGGTTGATGCTTCTTGGGGGACTGCAGGGGAAGGGATTACCTCACCATCAGATTTTAAATTTTGCACCAGGCTAGCTATTTGGCTCATCGCTACACCCAATTTTTGGTCCAACCAATCCTGCATTGCTGGAGTCGGAGCGTATCCTGGAGCCCCTACGTTTGTACCCATATCGGACGCTTCATTTGCCATACCGCTCGGATACAGTATTCTCAGATCGATTACGCCTTGTCGATCGATCATCGATACCCTCCGTCGATTTCGCGCTTATTTCCCGTATCAACCGGCCAATACTATCTCTGCCTTTCCAAATTTGGGTCAGGTTTCTGAGGAAAATGAGTTATGGAGGTATCAGAAGGCTGGCTGAAGGCTTTCTGGGTTTGGAGTACTGCGTGACATTATTAGTATTTTCTTTTATTATTATTTGTTTTCCCTACAGTTGACCGGATAAGCACCTGCTTTATTTTGACGGTCTCAGGACTTTTCCTAGAACATTGGATTCTTTCTCCAGAGTATAGGACCAACGTATTCCACCTGTCTTTCGACTCCCCATGATCGGACTGATCCCAGGCGAAGGGCCTATACTCTTTCCAGGATCCACCATTGAAAATGGTCTAGGTCGAGCATCAGAGAATAATAAATCAGCCCCTGTTTATTTTTTTTTTGTTGCACAATTTATTTTCATTTTTTTTACTATATTTTTCTAACTTGTGTATTTATACACACACACACACACACACACACACACACACATATATATATATATATATATATATATATATATATATATATATATATATATCATTTATTATTATTATTTTATTTGACAGTGGTTGACTCACAATTCAGAGATACAAAAATCGGTCGGTCTATGAAGTGTCCTGAAAATTTATATGCATTCTAGCGTTGGCTTATGCAGGGGGTAGGCTGGTCATGGTATAGGGTAACAGTTCGGAATATTCCTATATGCGTGCATGTGTGTGCGTTATCTAGAAAGCAGTTAAATCTTTATTTATTTACAGATATATAAACAGAAAAAATATAACAGATATGGCCTGTCTTGCTGTTACGTGTGGATTTTCTCGGCTTTTTAATTTGAGCGCCAGCAAGCAAGCACACCACATTTAAGAAATAGAAAGAAAAGTGGGGAAACTATCTATCCCTATTAATTACAAATTTGTCCTATGTCTCCAGAATAAAATGGCAGAATGAATACAAATATGTACAAATTGAACGGAATAATAAATAGAAAGAAATAATAATATAGAGCCGAAAATAGAGCAATATTAAAAATAAAGCCTCGGCACTTTTATTGTGCTGCCCGAAATTTTTATTTGTAACGTAGATAATATATATATATTTTTCGATTTTTTTTATTTTCGCATTTATTTTAGCTTCTTTTTAAAAGAATATTTTTAAATACACATGTAATAGTTATCGGAACGAAACTGCTGCAAGATGGAGGATCATATCCACAAATATAGACACAGATGTATAGGAACACAATATTCAAATGCATAAACTAATATAACAAGCATACTTTAGCCAGAAACAAATAAAAACAAAAAAAGTTTTTGTTTTATGAGTCTAGCCCTTCTTTTTATTTAAAATAAAACAACTCCCCAGCAGAGTCGCCATTATGGGTTCCCAGGACCTGCGCCCGCGCCCCGCGCGCCCTTGGTTAGGGGTGCGCGTACGTGCGGATGCAAGACACCATTGCTCTCGTTCCACCCTCCCTTTTTTAGGGAAAGACGAAATCAAAAGTGCGAGAAGAGTCTTTGTCTAAGATGGCGCGTCGGAATGCACCTCGGTTGCCTTTAGTAGATTTTATTAAAAATAGCCTTATGGCCCGTTTTGGATCACTATGGGAGCTTTGGGTTTCCCGTATCAAGTTATCCCTTTTTTAGGGGATATCAGGATATGGGAATACATCATTCCCCCTTTTCCAAATGGTTTAGATTCCCATTTTCCTTTTTAGGGAAAAAAAAAGTGCAAAGAAAAGGAATTTGGATCCAAATGGTTTAGAGTCATCATTATTTTAAGAAAAACAGGTTCGGAGGCTAAGTTACGAGTTGGGAAGGTGCTAGGCACCCAACTCGCCCTTTCGGTCTCAAAATAGTTTTTGGCTAAATATGCTTATTGTTATATTTATTTAGCAGATAAATAAAACATTAAAGATAGGAAAATAAAACAAATACATCCGTGGCTACATTATTTAAGGACTTGCAGCCATTTTCTTACAATAATTACAAATGTATTTAAAAATATTTGGTCATTATAACAGCACTTTTACATAATATTTCCTAATCTAATTCGGGCAGCACAACGACTTATATTGACTACATTGGGTCGGATTTTAAATAACAACTTTTATAAATAAATAATAAATAAATAAATAGGTAAATAAATAAAACGCCCTTAAAGGCTATTACCTTTTAGAGCGGGGTGTGTTCGCTCTGTCCTTTTCGGGAGAGGGAGACTTTTATTCCATTCTTGATGTGATTCGGGCGAGTGGACGGCTTATATATGGTAGTTTGGCTTACTCACTCCTAATGACGCTTAGTTTTGGTGGTTTTGGCCTATTTGGTTGGGCGGAATAACGGCTTATTTCGGGTGATTTCAGCCTATTTACTCGAGCAGAGTAACGGCTTACATAATGGTTTTTGGGCCGGGGAAACAAGGTGAATACCTAATTAGCTAAAGGGCTAGGGATCACTTTAATCGGTTAGATTTGTGTTTGGAGGAGGTTTGGCAAGGTTTTGAGGCTTTATGAGAGGAGGGGATCGCACACTACGTAAAAATTACGCAAAGTTTTCCTAGGCTTCAAGCCTTCGTTGAAGAATTATGTCTCAAAGTGTAGCCGAGGACCTCTATTTATAGTTAGATTCGTTCTTCATCGGCTTGTACCGCGCGCTTGCCATTTTGTACAACGCGTTAACGAAGTGGGCACTATTCAGGACCTTGGCGCGGCCAAACAGAACTTTGGGCGCGGCGCTAAGGTCACGTGGCACGGCGCCAAGCTACTATTCCAGCTTCAATTTTCGACACTTTCCCCCCTGCAGTTCACTATTCATGCATCCTACTTTTCCTTTTGCATTTTCAACCCTGTAACTTGACATTTTGTTAAGTTTAAGCAGTTATTGGTATCACGTGCCAGAGTTACCTATCAGGGGTACAAAATTGGGGTGTCTACATTACCGTCGGTTATTTCCATCATTAATTTAATGTTCTGTCCGTAATTATCGACTACACTTTCTGTTAGTAATTTTACGTTCCGTTAGTAATTACGGACGACATTTTCCATCAGTAATTGCCGACGACAGTTTCCACAAGAAATTTTATGTTCCGTTAGTAATTACCGACGACACAGTGCATCAGTATGTTCATGTTCCGTCAGTAATTACCAACGCAAGCTTCGTCAGCAAACTTGTTCAGAAAAACAAGATTCCATCGGTAAAATTGGAAAATATTTATAAAAAAATCAAAAAAATATGAAAATTTAATCGTTTGGGTGCCTAATTTAACACACTGTATAAAGGAAGGATGTCAAATTCCAAAAACATAAAGCATTTAATTAATCAAAAGATACCGAAAGTTAACATCAATCACTAACTATTACATTCATAAAGTGAGTAGTTAGATATCTTTTTGCATAAAATATGGAGAGTAGATATCTTCTAACATGAGATAATAAAGAGAGTAGTTTAGCTAGAAGATATAATACACTCTGTGATATTTAATACAATGATAATCTGTAAAGTACTTAATGCAATGACAAAAAAAATCTTCTATTGAACAGTATAAGAAAAATGTATGTTTACTTTATAAAATAAAGAAAAAATGGAAAGAGAAAACTTCAATTAAGTGTAAAGTTGATATTGAATTCAAGGTTTATGCCACTTTTTTCATTTTTACTTCAAAGTAAAAGTCCTGACATCAGCTGTTTGCTTAAGAAAACTTAAGACAAATCAACTGACCAAATTAAAACAAGCATGAGCTTCTTCAATTTGCTACAGTAACTATCAACAGCTTGTCGCATCTACAGTAACTTCAGCAGCTACAGTATTTTTAGCTGCTACAGTGATATCAGCTTCCTTCTTACAGCTATTGATCATCTCATTTGAGAACCGGTTCTCAGTCAAAAAAAAATCTTTCAACCCCACTTCACAACTCCAGCGTAAGAGCCACCAAGACAAAGAAAACGACGCGTGTCATACACGCGCCACAAAATTGCATGAGATCTTCAATTCAATGGCCGCCACGCCCGCATGGCCGCCACCTTGTCCCCTCCCCTTTCCTCTCTCACGCAAACTCCCCCCCCCCTTTCTCTCTCTCTCATTTTTTTTTTATCTTTTCTCCTTCTATCTTTTCTATCCTTTGTTTTTTATATGTTTTTTAAAAGTTTTTTTATTTTTATAATTTTGAAAAAGTTTTTTTTTACTTTTTCTGAAAAAAGGTTTTTTTTTTGTTTTTTTACTTTTTCTGAAAATGTACGAATTATCTATGTTAGTTTTATGTACTATTTCTTATTTTATATTTTAAGAAGTGTTTGTTTGTAACAAAGTATTTATTATTTATATGAAGTACTTACTAAATTAAAAGTATAATTAAATTATGCAATATATTAATAAAAGTATAATTAAATTATGCAATATAATAATTAAAGTATAATTAAATTATGCAATATGTTAATTAAGTATAATTAAATTATGCAATATATTAATTAAAACTATAAAAAATTTAATTTGTTTGAAAAATATAATTATAAATATTTATATTTAAAAAATACAATGGGGTCCACCTTAAGAACCAAATTAAAGAACCAAGCATTGTGAATGTTGGTTCTTAAAAGGTTGGGTTCTTCATACTCCTACATGGCATTGTGGAGAACTCAATTGTGGATTCCCTTAGGAAGAACTAGTTTTTGCATCAGTGAATTAAACACACGACATATATATTTTTAAATAAAACTATATATGAACAAAATGAATAGAAAAAACAAATTAAAATTAGAAGATTAATACATATCTTGAAATAAAAATCAATCAACACGTATTATGAAATGAAAATCAAATTATTTTGAATTTTTACATATCAAAATTGCTTCAATCCTTTCGTGATTTTGCAAGTTTGTTTTAATGTTTGCACTGTCTTGTTGCACCTTGTATATCAATATTTTGGATATAATAAAATATGATTAAAAAGATATCGTGTACTTTGGTACTTGTGAATCATTGTGTGTTGTATATGAATCATTTGATATATACATCTACTAAATAGTCTATAAAAGATATTATTAATTATTACGATGCATGAATATACGTCAATATTTCAACCTTTGAAATCATAATAGGATAATTATCTCTTATTGCACATGTTCAATTTATTAATAAACATGATTTTTATATTATAGTATTATGTAGTTATTTCAAGATTATTTGTCATTTATATATACACACACGAATATATATATGTAGTAAGTAGTTTACCAAAAAACATGAACTAAATTTGCACTATTTATTTTATATATACTTGAACAAATAAATGAAAATTTGATAAACAAATATGATTAATTAACCTTACTACTATAAACTTTTTTTTTTAATTTTTACCAAAAACGGTACTAAAATTTGCACCATTTATGTTTTAAGTACTTCAACCAAAAAATAGAAATTGATAAACAAATATGGTGAATTAATTTTACCACCATAAAATATTTATAAATTTGTTTTGTGGAAGTTTTTGTCACCAATTTAGATCATATCAATTGTAGACATAAAATGTAATATGTAGTTGCTTGTTGTGATATATGTATGTGTCATAGCTATCAAACACTGAAACATTTGATATGTAGTATAAACAAATAATTTATCTATTTATCACTTTGCAAATACAACAATAGAAGTTCTATTTTTATATTAGATAATTAATAAAAGAGAAAATCAGAATATATAGGAGTATAAGTTTTATACTTACCTCGATATTAACAATGATCAAGCTCATAGTATTTTCGATAAAGAGTAATGTGAAAATATCCAAATTATTAAATTAGATTTATCTTTCAAAATTTTAAAGACTACTTTTGAAAGTTCACTAATAAGTAATACATGCATATATATATATATATATATATAGACACACACGGTGGAAGACGTTAAAGACCATAGCTAGTACTCCCCTCGTTCTTAAATAATTATTATGTTTTCTTTTTTTGTTCGTCCTAAACTAATTTGTTATATTTCTAAATTTTATTTTAAGGAAAATACTCATATCATTTTACTTTTACTTTTTTATTCTATTTTAATTACAGCCATATACACAAGAGTTTTAAAGGAAAATATATATTATATCAATATTAATAATATAATCAAATAGTTTTTTTTTTTAAATCTTTGTGACAGTCAAAAAGAGTGATTACTTGGGAACGAAGAGAGTAATTTCCAAGTCAATCCATGTATGAAAAAGAATGAAGAAGCCCTCAAGGATGAGAGTTTGTAGTCTATGTATAATAAATCAAAATGGGGCCTAAGCCTAATCTTAATCCCTGAAAAAAAAAAGAAAAAAAAAAGGCAAGTATGAGTTTTATTCTATCGCTACCACCCTAATTAATACTATTCAGAAACTTCAACGGCCACCATCAAACTAGGATGTTACAATTTGTCCACTCATTACAAATTTTTTTTTTTAGACCTGTGTGATAAATCGAGTCAAACAGAACAATTATTTAGGAACTCTTCCAAGTCGGCCTATGGATGAGAAAGAATGAAGAAGTCCTTAAGCATGAGAGTTTAAAGTAGGACATTACAATTTGTCCACTATCATAACGGCTTTTCAAACATTGCTTAGGAAAACATCTATCTTATAATTTAATGCAGCCTTTTTTAAAAGTTAATTATTGATCGGGATTCATTTTTATCAAATATTTATGATTTTACTAGACATTTATTATTTTACTGAGATCTTATCGTATTAATTACCCAGTTTCTTCTCCGTGATTATCTCTAATTATCTCCAATTTATTTTTATTCACATTATACTCAGTTCATACACGGATCATTTTTATATGGATACCGTGCCAAAGACATGGGTACGAAATCTAGTTTCTTTTGAAACAAATCAATAACACTACCGTTCCGTACAATTATCAACAATTTTATCAAAACTAGAGATGTTGAAAGGACCAACACCGCAGGGGCGACTCTGTTAAATCGTAACCGAAAATGGTTAGGGTCGAAAAAATATAACCCGATTAAATTCAGGGCTAATAAGACCGGGGTCGACCCTAATAGGGTTAGGGTCAAGATCAATCTGAGTAAAATTGACGACTAACTCTGTTAAATTGTAACCAAAAATGGTTAGGATCGAGATAATGTAACCCTAAATTCAACAATTTTGGCATGATCAACCATGAATTGTCCAAAGTTTTTCTATATACCCATATGGTAGTAATCAGATAAAAAAACACTAACATTTCAGTTTCAATCATAAATGTGCACAAAAGAAGAATATCACTTAACATGACAAAATATTATAATGAAATCTTTAAAAAGATGGAAAAAAGGTATGGATTAATTGACTCACCGTAACTTACGGTCAAGCTGTTAGAAGTGTAAAGTCGAACCGCCAAACTAACTTGAGCTAGATCGAATACGTCATTTTGATACGGTTTATGTTCAAAAAATTAAAACCTGATCGATTCGGTTTGGTTAGTGGTTTTTGTAATTGAACCAAGTCATGCTGAATCGAACCGTTATATATATGCGTTTATCAATATTACAAGAATTTATTTTATAATATAAACAACAATTAATTTGATCAATAAAAATGTTAGTTAAACTCCAAAATCGAACCAAACCGAATAGTTATTTTACAACCCTGAATTTGCTCACCCTCTTTCTCTGGCTCTGTCTCTAACTTTCCTCTCTTTTTCCCTTCCCCTTTTCTTCTTTCTTTGGCGACTTCTCAGCGCCCCCCCAACACAAAAAACGTACCGCCTTTGATAACCTCATTGTCCATTAAGTCCAAGTCTTCAAAGAAATTACCAGTTAAGTTCACTTGATAAATTAGTAATACTGATTAGAAACGGAAAATACTATTCTAATCACTTTTGTTATAATATATATATGTGTGTGAGAGAGAGAGGGAGAGTTTTAATGGTTAATATTAGGGCATCTTAAATGGTAAGATTTATCTCGGTTATTAGATATGACCCGGTTCATTAAAAACTTTATCATTGTAGGAGGTTCATAGGGAATGAACGGTTTATAAAGAAAAAGCGTGTTTCATGGAGAAAAAAAAATTGAAATGGTCAACATTAAATATCTTTATTAATGAGTGGTTCATAAGTTTAACCATTGTAGAGAAAGGTTTGTAAAAGAATATGTTTGTTATTTTTGTGATATGACACATAAAAATATTTGCAAATGGTTTAACCATTGAAGGTGCTCTTAATATCATTCATTTGATTAAAAATAAAAGACTGATTTTTGTTAATGCAATTAATAGTTTGTATTTGTTTGAGAAGAATTAGTTGCATTTTCCAACTAACCATTTAATCTCAATTATTGATTTTGATCAAATGGACAGTATAATAGTAACTAATTAGGACGTTTGTGAGACGATCTTACGGATATTAATTCGTAAGATGGAACCACGGTCTTCCACAAATCATTGCACCAACACACGGTGATCAATCGGGTAAAAAAAATTTGTATTACATAAAAAAGAATGTAAAATCGTCAATCATATATAAAATTTTGTCAAGAGAAAGTAAGTTTTAAATATATATATATATATATATATATATATATATATATATATATAGAGAGAGAGAGAGACTTGCGTTGACTTGACGTAGTGGCAAGCTTATATAATATTCATGAATGATATATCTACACTACACCTTGCCTTCAAACCAAAAGAAAATTAAATATACAATAATTAAGAATAAGAATGTCCTCTTGTATTTATATGCATCAAAAGTACCTAAAATCATTGTACAATAAAAAAACATACTTATCATAAATAATTAGTAGGTTAGTGTATTTAAATAAGTACTCTAATACAGAGTAATATCTACTTACCATATTTACATAGATTTTATACCATTAATAAAAGGGTTAACCATGTAGGAGAAAACACGACACAACCATAGGAACATGAAATAATATATACAACCCTAAATACAAATTCTTTAAAATATCATTTCTATAAAAGGTTTAATAAATAAATGATTGATCAAGATAAATAATAAGAATGCTAAAACAATTAAACAATATATTCTACAAAAAAGTCTAAAAAACAAAGTATTAGCAATATAAATATACTTAGAAAATATAAATCATAAAGATATATAAACTTTAATAAATAATTTGTAACAATCAAGAAAGACAAAACTAATAATAGATTAATTTATAAATAATTAAATATAGTCAATAAATTAATCTCTACACCATCGATTGTCCAAGTACAACCACTAGCATAAATATCGAGTAAAGTTGACATTGGAGGAGACCGATAGGTTTGCTCAGCTATTGTTTGTGCAACGTCAAGTCAAAACAAATATTTCCTCCGTCCCTAAATAATCGTTCTAGTTGACCCGGCGCATAATTTAAGAAAAAATAATTGACTTGATTATTTATATTGATTTAATGTGTAGTTTCCTTTAAAGCCCATGTGTATGTGGCCCGTAATTAAAATAGAGTGAAAAAGTAAGGGTAAAGTGGTAAAAGTGATGTTCTAAAAAGGTAAGTTTCAAACTAGATAATTATTTTAGAACGGACGAAAAAGGAAATAATGACGATAATTTAGGGACGGATGGAGTATTAAATGAATCAAAAAAAAGAAGGCCTAGCCTAAGAGTTGTTGGAGTTATTTCCTTATGTTCTCTTCATAGATGCAACATACCACATCAATAAGTATAAGATGGCTTTGTTCTGGGTGATTGGAGTGATACCAACCACAACCAATCAAAATTGCCACAGTGCACTCATATTCCTGAAGTTTGAGAAAATAATACCTTTGTTGCATTGCTCTGCAATCTTAGATGTAATGTCACTAATTTACATTGGTTAGCATAATAAGTGTATAACAAGAGACTGATGGTGAGTACTTTCGCAAAAATAAAACAAGAGACTGATGTTGAGTACTTTGGCCCGGCGTTTTTACACAGGTTAATTAGGGTGATGTTATAAGCATCAACACAGGTTTGATCAGTTAAAAAATCTAAAATAAACGTTGTATCATTGAATTTAAAGGCAAAAAAGGAAAAAAATAGCTATAAACCTGTGTAAATTATCAAAAGATTATAGTTTGTTGAAGATTATTCAATGATACAACTGAACATTAAATATCTTCTAATTTGTCAAGGCAAAAATAGCTCTTCAAAAATAGCATTGCCCTAAATGTTCATAAGTGTTTTGTACGAGCACTCGAACTCCAACCTTATAGCCAATGGAGTGTGGGAATCTGCTGGGTCGATTAGCAAGATCCCTATGCCAAAACCTCTTTTATTTGCGGCTCCGTCAAAGAACATTTGGCAGCTGGTGGCATGATCAGTAATTTCCAGGACCCCTTCGTCTGGAAAGCTAGGCTCAGCTGCATCTTCTGCTTTTAAGGGCAGATTGGCTAAATGGTCTGCAATTACGCTGCCTTTAATAGATTTGAGCGTGACATAAGTTATGTTAAATTCGTTGAGAAGAAATGACGACTTAGCCAGTCGGATGGATAGTGATGGCTTACCGAAGATGTACTTTATAGGGTCCCTTTTTGAGATGAGCTTGATGGACCGTCCTTACAGATAGGTTTTGAGCCCTTGCAGCTTCCTACTTATAAAATATATGGCGTTTTCAATGTAGGAATTTTCTTTTTCTTGGGCGAACATAGCCCCTACTGACGTGTCTGTGACGGTTAAATATAGGAGGAGCGGTTTATGTATATGGGGCGGAGCTAGCACAGGTGGATTGGTAAGGTAGACTTTTATTTTTTCGAAGGCTAGCTGGCATTTCTCGTCCCAGACTTGGTCAGTATTTTTCTTTAGGAGTTTGAAGAGGGGCTCACATATGGATGTCAGCTGTCTGATGAAGCGGCTGATATACTGCAATCGGCCCAGGAAGCCTTTGACTTCGGTTGGAATTTTTGGCTGCGACATTTCTATGATGACTTTAATTTTGGCTGGCTCAATCACCATGAATCCCAGGACCTTACCTTTGGTAACCCCAAATGTGTGTTTGGTGGGGTTAAGCTTCATTTGGTGCTTCCTTAACCTTTCGAAAAAATTTCGAAGGTCTTTGATATGAGTGTCGTTGGCATCGCTAGAGTGCACGATCATGTCATCAACATAGACCTCCACCTGTTTATGGATCATGTCATGGAAGAGGGTGGTGGCAGCCCTTTGATATGTAGCCCCGGCATTTTTTAACCCAAATGGCATGACATTGTAGTAGTAGGTTCCCCAAGGAGTAGTGAATGAGGTTTTCTCCTGGTCTTCTACTGCTATTTTGATTTGATTGTAGCCCAGCATGCCATCGATGAAAGATCTGATTTTGTGAGTAGCGACGGCGTCTACCACAATATCTATATTGGGTAGGGGGAAGTCATCTTTGGGCAACGCCTTGTTGAGGTCGCGGAAGTCTACGCAGATCCGAACCTTCTTGTTGGGCTTGGGAAAGGTCACTTTATTGGACAGCCAGATCGAGTATTCAACTACCCGAATAAACTTGACATGCAGCTGTTTCATGATTACTTCTTTCACTTGCAGTGACCAATCCTGTTTAATTCGGTTGAGCTTTTGCTTAATTGGCCGAGCATCCGGATATATGGGGATCCGGTGTTCAACAACGGCTGGGTCTAGCCCAGGCATATCTTTATAGGACCAGGCGAAGATGTTTACGAACTCTTTGAGGAGGTCAATAAGTGCTACCCTTTCAGAGCCTTGCAGATAGCTGCTGATTTTGATTTCTTTTGTTTCATTGTTCAGCCCCAGATTGATAGTGGACAAGTCTTCATTTGCTGGAAATGAATGATGTTTTTCCTGGTGCTCAACTGACTTTACAAGCTCAAGCAAACAATTTTTATCTTTTGGATCCATTTCATCAAATGATTCATTATTATAATTATTTAATGTGTCTTTTAATGTAGGTGCAACTAAGGAATAGGCAAAGACATTAAGATTATCATTAATAGCAAACTGTATAGGGTTATTTACATTATTGAGGACCTGAGGTTTGAGATCCTCAACTTTAGGGAGCGGATCGGTAGATTACCAATCCGAAAAGTTAAGGGAAGGAATGGAAATAGTATATCGGAAGCGGTCCACCAGATCTGCGGTCGTCAAGAGCGGGCTGGTTGTAGTATACCAATTCTGCAGAGGCTTATCAGTAATAGGCTCAAACTCAGCAGACAGCTTTTCATAATTAGTGCCTCCGTCTATCATACTCAGGAAACTATCCTTCAGACTTTTATTAGAAACTCCTTTTATTGATGAGCATATTTACAGCACCTTTATTCTTGGCTAAATAAGTTCACCTGCCCTTTAGACCTCCTTGGCTTGATTTGTTTCAAAGATTCTTGTGCCTGCCACCGTAATTACTTCGTTGTCGATAAGATCCTGAATTGCGTTTCTGAGTGAGTAGCACTTATCGGTAAGATGACCACTACAACGGTGGTACTCACAATACTGGGCATGATTCCATGTAACAAGCAATGGATTAGGTGGTTGATAATTAACAATGGGCTTAAGTATCTCATGAGCCCATAGTGTTTGGAATATTTCAGACCTTGGGGCTGGTAGGTCATCATAGTGCCTTGGAATTATTTCTTTCCTTCCTCTTGGCCTGGGCGCATTACCAGATTGAGATTTGGCCAAATAGCTGGGTGGAGTTTTCTCTCTTGGATAATACTGCACTGGGATTGGGCTGCCTGGACCCTGGCTTAAGAGAGGTTCTTTTTCTGGTACACAAATTATTTCTTTTGGAATTCCTGGGGTCAATTGTTGAGAATAAGTATTTGAGGGATCGAGAGGAAGATAATTCTTTTGGTTATGGTAGCAGGCATTTAGGTGAAGGAGATCGGGGTTGATTTCTGGAGGAGATGGATTAGAATTATGAGCATTTGAAATCATATTAACTTGGGCAATGGGATTAATATTTAGCTGATGGCTAGCACTTGGTTGTTTTCCAGAGGCTTGAAAAAGGATATTTTCTGAATATCGGGATAACTTGTTTCAGGAAGGCGAGAAGTATTAGGAACATATTTTGAGATTTTGATCTTTTGGGAGAGGGCAGCAAGAGTTTATGAGAAACCTGCTAAATGATCACCAACCACCTGATTTGTTATCCTTTTCGCACGGACATCCAATTTTTTCTTTAGCCAGATTTCAAGTCCAAGAGGAGGTGCATAGTCAGGAGTTTCTTTTTCTGGTTCCCAGTTGTTCCAACTGTTGCTAGTTTCTGTCATAGCCTGTTTATTTTTAGCGGCCATATTGCTCGGATCTGCGCCCTTTGAACTGATACTGCCCTTTTTTTATCTCTCCCTGACACTTTCTGATCTGCTTTCTGTACATGTTTCCCGTATCAACTGGCCAGTATTATCTCTTTCTTTTCAAATTCGGGCCAAGTTTCTAAGGAAAATGGGTTTGGAGGTATCAGAAAGGTTGGCTGAAGGCTTTCTGGGCTTGGAGTATAGTGTGTCTTTATTAATATATTTTATTATTATTATTTATTCCTACAAGTGGCCGGACAAGCACTTGCTTTGTTTTGACAGTCTCAGGACTATTCCTGAAACAGTGGATTCTTTCTCCAGTGTATAGAACCCTCGTTTTCCACCTGTCTTTCGACTCCTCAAGATCGGACTGATCCCAGGCGAAGGGCCTATACTCTTTTCAGGATCCACAATTCAAAGTGGTCTAAGTCGAGCATCAGAAAATAATCAATCAGCCCCTATGTTTTATTATTTTTCTTGCGTTTTGTTTATTCACATTTTTTGTCATCATTTTTTTTCGATCTTTTTTTCCGATCTTTTTTTTTACAAGGGCTGACCAATGATTCAGAGATGTAAAAACCGGTCGGTCTTTGAAGTGTCCTGAAAATCTATATGCAAACTAATGATGGCTTATGCATGGGGTAAGCTAGTAATGGTGTAGGGTAACAGTTCAGAATATATTTACATGCGTGCGCGTGTGTGCGGTATCTAAAAAGCAATAAAATCTTTTCTTTTTTTCAGATATAAAACAGAAAATAAAACAGATATGGCCCGTCTTGCTGTTATTTGTGGATTTTCTCGGTTTTTTTTAGTTTGAGCGCGAGCAAGCAAGCAATCACATCAAGAAATAGACAGAAAAGCGGAGAATATATCTATTCCTATTAATTACAAATTTGTCATAATCCCCAAAATAAAATGACATAATGAATGAAAATATGTACAAATTTGCGCAATAAAAATAAAGCAAACGAAATAATAATATAAAGCAGAAAATAAAGAAATAATAAAAATAAAGCCCCGGCCCTTTGTTGTGCTGCCCAGAAATTTATTGCATATATATATCTATCTATATATATATATATATATATATATATATTTATTTATTTATTTATTTTTTGATGATTTTTATTTTTGAAAAATATATATTTTTAAATATATACCTGTAATAGTGACTGAAACGAAACTGTAGCAAGATGGAGGATCATATCCACAAATATATACACGGATGTATAGGAACGCAATATTCAAATGCTTAAAGAATTATAACAAGCATATTTTAGCCAGAAACAAAGAAAAACAAAAAAAAGTTTTGTTTTTTTTTACTGAGTCTAGCCCTCAATTTTTATTTAAAATAAAAACGATCTCCCCAGCATAGTCGTCATTGTGGGTTCCCCGGAAATGTCTCGCACCCCGCGCTCAGGGGAATGCGGCGTGCGGATGCGAACACCACGCTTTCCATTCCACACTCCCTTGTCTAGGGGAAATTGAAATTAAAAATGCGGAAAGGGTGCTGTCTAAAAGCGCGTTGAATACGCCTCGGTCACTTCAGTGAATTTTGGTCTGTTATGGGAGCTATAGGTTTTCTGTATCAGGTTATCCCTTTTTTTAGGGGATAACATGATGCATGAATACACCACCATTTCATTCACATCTTCCCTTGTGTAGGGGAATATGGAAAGTACAAAAAAGGATGTTCCGAGCCCCACTACAGACTTTATAAGAATTGTCTTAAGGCCTATTTCGGATTACTATGAGTGCGTTGAGTTTTCTCTATCAAGTTATCCCTTTTTTAAGGGATACCAGGATATATGAATGCATCACACTTTCATTCCCACTCTCCCTTTTCTAGGGGAAAGCGGAAAATAATAAGAAAGGATGTTGCGAGGCCTCACTGCGATCAAAAATATTTTAATAGAGTCGCCATCTTTATTTGAAGGAAGAAATAAAGAAAAACCAAAAATAAAATCAGAGATTGCAAAAACGGGTTCGGAGACTAAGTTACGAGTTGGGAAGTTGCTAAGCACTCAACTCGTCCTTTCGGTCTCAAAAACAGTCTTTTGGCTAAAGTATGCTTTTTGCTATATTTTTCTAGCAAATAAATAAAGCATTTAAAGAGAGAGAGAAGAAGGCCAACACATCCGTGTCTACATTATTTACGGGCTTACAATCGTTTCCTTACAAATAATTACAAATACATTTAAAAATATTGGCCCGGATGGAAAATAGTTTTTTTTATAAATTAACGCTCTTAAAGGCTCGCCTTTTAGAGCGTGGTGTGTTCGCTCTGTCCTTCTCGAGAGAGGGAGTCTTTTTTTTTTGCTTTGCTGCTACTGCGATTCGGGCAGAGTGACTGCTTCCGAAGGTTGCTTCTAGGTACCGTAAAATGGGCGGAGCAACTGCTTGCTTTTTTGCTGTTGCGTGCTTCTCTTTGGCGGAAATCGAGGCGAACAATGACTTGTTCCCAGGTGATTTGGTATTACTCGGGAGAAATCTTTTCGAGGTTTTGGGCCGGGAAATAGGGTGGATACCTAGGCGGGGGCTAAGGATCACTTTGACCAGTTGGATTTACGTTTGGAGGAGTTTTGGCAGGGCTTCGAGGCTTTATAGGAGGGGGAACTCACTATCGCTCACAATCGCTCGCTATTCTAACAGCGTAACAACAACGCTGAAAGCTTTGGGGATTTCAAGTGTGTCCTGAAAGCGAACCCTGGGGCCTCTATTTATAGGTTGATGGAGGGACATCGAGGGAATTACTTTTCCTCTTTTCATGTTTCTTTTCCTTGTACCGCGTGCTGGATAAATTGCACAATGTGTTAACTGTATCACTCCTGTAGCACTTTGGGTGGCAACATGCTTGAAATGGGCGCGGTGGAAGGCCTTTTAGGCGCCAGCGCCAAGGTCTTTTTATGGTAACGCCAAGCTTCCAAATTTCAGCCTATTTTTGATACTTTAGTCCCTGCATTTTATTGTTTTGTGCATCCTGCTTTGCCTTTTGCATTTTTAATCCCTGTAACTCGACATTTGTTAAGTTTTAACAGGTCTTGATATCGCATGCCAAAGTTACATACCAGGGGTATGAAATTGGGGTGTCTACAGGTTCCCCTGCCTTCTTTATCCAAAACATTTGTCTATGCTCATTCAAGAAGACGGCCAAAGACAGTGTGGTACCTCTCCAAGTCAACCTAACCTATCAACAGCCTTGCTTGGCAAAACTGGAAACAACAATTATAAAGGGGGGAATAGATTCAACAAACCTAGTAAGAATGTTATGTACAATGGCAATGTTTCCAGATGTAAGTTTTTCTATGACTTTTTCCATGGAGACTCCTATCCTAAAGAAAAGTGTTTCTTCCTCAATGGCTATCCTGAATGGCACCCTCAACATGGCAACAAACCTGATCTCTCTCGCATGCCAAAGAACAAAGGGAAAGGCAAAACTCCTGCCTCCAGCAATTGTGTGCCCTCAAAAGGCAACTTCAACAACCACAGTGGTCAGTTCACCAATGACCAACTTTCTCAAATCCTTTCTATGATCACACCTAAGGCAATCTGTATTGAAACTGATTCACCTATTGGTAATAGTGATGTTCAGATGGCAGGTAATCTCTCCACTATATATAAATCCACCAATCCTTCTTGCTTGGCTAATTTTAAAACCAATGTCAATGACTAGATTGTAGATACTAGTGCTTCTCATCACATAACAAACTCCCTCAATATTCTCTTTAATCCTATTGCCATTCAATCCTCTGTTCAATTACCCAATGGGAAGTGCTCTAAAATCACCTACAAAGGAACTGTAAACTTATCCAATGACATCATCTTATACAATGCATTTTATGTTCCTGAATTTAAATTCAACCTTCTATCAGGAAGTAAGTTCACATATGATAATAAATGTAACCTCACTTTCTCTTCCAATCTTTGCTATGTTCAGGACCCTGCCAAGAAATCCACCAAGGTGATTGGTAAACTTGTTGAAGGTCTAGATAAACTTGAGCCTTATCTCTCTCATATAACGAGCAATATGAACCATATCAACATTACTAATTTCCCTTGCTGCAATTCTAAAAATGTTTCTCCTCAGTTTGTTGATAATGAATGCTATTTTAGTTCTTCTGTTGTTGATTCTGTGTTCTTATGACATATTGATTCTTTATGTTCTCTAAACTTCAAAGATTATAAAGAATTTAACTGTGATATATGCCATTTATCTAGACAAACTAGACAACCTTTCTATCTAAGTAACTACTATAGTCCTGCCCCCTTTGATCTCCTTCATTGTGATGTCTGGGGGCCTTATAGGCATCTCACTCTTAATGGTTGTAACTCCTTTCTTACTATTGTAGATGACAACACTAGGGCTACTTGGACTATTCTCCTTAAAACTAAAGCAAATGTCTATCTGGTCATGAAAAATTTTCTTGCCATGATCAACACTCAGTTTAATAAAACTGTTACAGAAATAAAATCTGACAATGGTATTAAGTTCTTTAACTCTTGCATGAATACTCTTCTTGACACTCTTGGCATTATCCATCAAAGTTCTTGCACTGAAACCCCTCAACAAAATGGCAAGAGCAGAGAGAAAACATAGACATCTGTTGGAACTTGCCAGAGCACTCAAATTCCAAGCCAATCTCCCTATACAGTTTTGGGGAGATTGCCTTCTCACTGCCACTTACCTTATCAATAGGCTCCATAATTCTGTTTTAAAATTTAAAACTCCTTTTGAAGCTTTGCATGGCATCCCTCCTAATTACAATCATCTCAAAACCCTTGGCTGCTTGTGTTATGCCTCTACCTTATCTGTTAACAGAGATAAATTCCAACCTAGATCTCAAAAATGCATAATTCTTGGTTATGTTGTCACTAAAAGAGCTTACAAGTGTTACAACCTTATAACTCACAGAACTTTCTTCAGTAAAGATGTTGCCTTTTGTGAAAATGTTTTCCCTTTCAAACTCAATAATCAAACTAAATCTACCAATCACAGGTTATTCCCCATTATTGACATTCCTATTACCATTGATAATGATGACCTGAATATGCCTAGTGTTGAAGAAATTGCTCCATCTGAGCCTTCCAACACCATTCCTGAACCTACTCATTGTCCCACTGAATCCAACATTAATGTTCATATAAATCCCATGTTAGAAATAAAACTATACCAGCAAAGTTTAAAGACTTTCTGGTTTACCTACTCATTTACAACCCACAATGCCTGCAACATCAAAGGTACTTCTCCCCATCTATTTCAAAAATACTGTAATTATAATCAAGTATCCAGCAACTACAAGGCTTATTCTTGTAAAATTGCTTATGCATGTGAACCTCAATCCTTTGAGCAGGCTGCCAAGGATCCCTTGTGGTGTAAAGCAATGAATGATGAGCTAAAAGCCTTGGAAAACAACAGCACCTGGACAGTAGAATATCTTCATGAGAAGAGACATAAAGTTGGATCAAAATGGATCTTTAGAATAAAGTACAATCTCAGGCCAAGGTTTGTTTTATCCTTCAAACAACTCTCTTATTCCTTCAAACCTTTTGTGATTCGATTGGGCTTCGTCCCATAACAAGAAAATCTATTACTTGGATTTTGTATCTACCTTGGTAATGCTCTTATATCATGGAAAAGCAAGAAGCGACAAAGCGTGAGCGGATCTTCTTCTAGTGAAATGCGTAAGTATGGCTAATACTTGCTGTGAATTAACTTGGATTACTGCAATTCTCTAGGACTTCAATGTCCTGCTCTCTCATCCCATTCCTCTTTAATGTGACAATAAGTCTGCCCTCTACATTGCTGCAAATCATGTGTTCCATGAAAGGACCAAGCACATTGACTGTCATATTGTCAGGAGTATGCTACAGAAAAATCTAATATCTACCAAGTATATTGCTTCAAAATCTCAAGCGGGCGATCGTTTTGCAAAGCTCTTCCAAAGAGTCAATTCTCTGATCTTCTTGCCAATCGAAAGTTATGAACTTATTATCCCCTTTCGGCTTGAGGGGATGTTAAAGACAAAAGAATCATCAAGACAAAGAAAACTACAAGGGTCAATAAGTCATTTCTCTTCAACCTTTGTTTCTCAAATCTGTAGGGGTGTCGTGTGTCAAGTTTTGTAAGTTTATCTGTTTTAGCCGGCAGTTAGTTTCATTAATGGCTTTTCTGTAATTTGTTTTCTTTTTCAGTTAGGCCAGTTAGGTTCCCTTTCTTGTTTTTCTTTCTTTTCCTTAATAGATATAAATAATTATAGTTCTCTCACAAAAAAGGACAAGCAATGTAATATTTTTCTCCAGTTTCGTGAAATTAATAAGAAGAAGTCTTTCTCTTTTATCTGTGATGTTGTTGAAGTTCTAACATTGATTATTGAAGGAATTTGAGATTCGTAAGAGAGAAGGATGGCAATGAAGCAGTGAAGAGCGAAGAGGCGCAGTGAAGAGGAGGAATTTGAGATTAAAGATTTTCTTTCTTCATGAGTGTTGCTTATGTGTTAATATTCCGCAAGCAAATTTGATTGGTTTTTTTTTTTACATTTTGTGATAGAAGGAAGAGTGGAATTTAGGGAAGAAGGCCATTTGGTCTTTTTTCAGACCATAGGGACTCAATTGCAAATGGAAAAAAAAGAAGTTTAGGTGTAAAAATTTTCAATTTAGCCATTACACAAATGTTTGTCGTACTTACCAGGATTTCTACAATAGCATCCATCAAACGTGATGGACGGCGTAAAAAATTGAAATTTTTAGGACCTAATTTTGATTTTAAAAAAATTGTTAAGGGACTGAGAATGGCCCAAAGTCAAGTGCGATTAACCCTTCTTTAAACAAACAAGTTAGCTGCCCTATCCCATGGGGTGTGGGTTGGATGACTTGGATTTATATATCAAGCCTAGGTTGTATTATATGTGGGCTTCGCATGAGGAACATTTGGGCTTGATATTTGAAACTGGTCGGCCATCTAAACTCCTAGCTAGTAGCTACCGTAGGTGATGGAGCACAAGGACTGTCATTTTGATACATAGTCCCGTGACATTGACAACAATATTAATCACATGGTACCACCAGATACCAAGTCACCGACCAACCAAGTGCTATGTAATTATTTTACCAACTCATAGAGTAGAGTAATTAATAAAGAAAATTAATTAACCAATTAATATGCTGGAAACATGGCTATGGCTAAAATATAAAAATAAAAAGCTTGAAAATAAATATGTCTAAAATCATATATGAGTACTAACTAGTAACTAACTAGACTGACAGACACTTGAATCCTAAATTCCTAATTAAATTAATTAATAATTAACACCAACCTAAACTTCGGGATATGCAGAAAATAGTCTAATTAATTAAGACTAGTCTTTGTGCCCGTGCCCATGGCACGGCGCGAGTAGGGGACAATGTCAGTATTGGAAGATGTAAATATTTAAATAAATCGATATATGATTTAATCATATTTTTAAAAGAGTCAAAAATTAAAAATTAAAAATAAAGACCTCTCGGTAACCAATTAAAACAATATGATTATCCATACTGGAATAAAAATATAAAGTTACTTTTGTATTTTTTTTTTAAAGGAAACAGGGGCGGTACCCTGCTATATTTTATTAATAGAAATAATATTACAAACTTGAGGGGGATTTGATATTCCCAATTATTAACCATAGTAAACAAAGTACCCTTCAAAATACATCAGCGTTAAACTAAAAAACTGAAATCGGAATCAAAATGAACAACAAAAGAAAATCTATGCGAGTCTTAATTTGATTTAAAGAAACTGATACATATGTGTATTTAAAGAAGTATATTGTGAGTATTAAGCACAAACTGATACATTGAACTAAAAAAAACAAAATTGAAAATCTATGCGAGTCTTAATTTGATTTGAACAAACTGCAAATAAACTGATACATTGAATTCAAAGCACAAACTGATACATTGGCAAAGGGAGGGGGGAGATCGTATCTGGACTCAGAGGGAGAGAGGCGCACGCTGTAGAGGGGAGAGGAAAGTTGCTACCGACGGGGCAAAAATCAGACAATGACGGAGCGTCCTGGTGCATACAAACTTACAGAACGGGGCGGCGGAGTGCTGGAACGGGCATTGAATTCAAAAAGCACAAACTGATACATTGGCAAAGGGAGACCGTAAATTATATTACTAATTACTAAGTAGAATCAATTGATACCCAATAGAAAAAAAAAAGAATTACTAAGTAGAATCAATTGATACCCAATAGAAAAAAAAAGATGATGGATACAAAATGAAATCAGAAAGGGTTGCTGGGAGAAGAAATAATGCATGCTTGAATATTGGTTACAATTTGCTGGAGCATTAACATAATTGTTCCCCATTCTCTTTTTGGGTTTGTGGGAGGAGCAAGATACCAAAATATCTAGGAAAATCTAAGTTACACCATGGATGCCAAGATACCAAGAATGTTTTACTTTGGTAAGACTCCTCCATGTATATGAGGCACTGGAACTTACAGGCCCCAAAAGAGAGATAATCAAAGAGAGACTTAAGGACCTACACTTCTTTTTGCACAGGTATGCTAAAACTCAATCTCATGAAACTGAAATCCTTAATACCAAGTAACATGTAAAAGATACATGCAAATACCACTTCAATCTCTACATGCTAAATTCCCAGATAAATTACTCCCTCTGTTCCACATTGTATGCTCCCTTTGGCCCTAGATGAGTAAACGCAATCAATAGTTTCTCTGTTGTTTTTGCTATTATGCCGCATGCTGCTTCATGCTTCTTCGGGCCCTTTAAGTCACTTGATTATTATTATCCAATAATTGGTAGCAATACATTTCTGAATGGGTATCATTCCCTCCTAATAGACTTGTTTGGTTCATATTCCCACTTTGAATTCAACTTTGCCAATGTGCATAAACTGGAGTAGCTGACTTGTTATTTCAGTCTGTGACTGCAACAATCATTTGAATTTGCTAGACTCCCACAAAAATATTTACCTAATACAGGTACCTAGAATGTAATTTTGCACGATTGTTATTTCTTGATAAAAATGACTCAAAGAAATTGTTGCTGCCACTATTGTAGGTTTACTATTAACATAGAAATTAGCTTGTTTCAGCAGTTAACCACAAAAAAGTTACTTTTCTTCTTAACCACAAAGCTTCAGCTTCAAATTGGCTTTGAAAAGTAAAAAAAAATGACTCAAAGAAATTGTTGCTGCCACTATTGTAGGTTTAATATAAATAAAGAAATTGTTGTCATCAAGTAGATGAGATTTTAAATCACACCCAACAAATTGACTGAGGTAATCAAATTAAAAGATGCATATTTGATTGACATGGAAAAACAGGATAATCAAATTAAATCCATCAAGTGAAATTAGTTGAATGCGCATATGATTGAATCCATAATTGATAAATCCATCAAGTAATATTGCTTTTTCAAATGTGTACTGCAATGCCTTAGAAATCAAGTGTGAATAAACATGGGGTGGAAAATATTTATCCCATTACAATGACCAGAAACTCTAATCAAACTGTTTTTGCCTACTGGTGTCATCACCTACCACCATGATCATAATTCTAATCTACTGTAACTAAACATTATGCACAGTTTTCATACAAATCTCAGCCACCATTTGAATGAAGCCCAACTGGTTCATTGAACATAAAGAAACTTAACCAATAACATAAAGAAACTTAACCAATTTTTTACAATTTCACACTGTTAACACAAAATTTAACAATCCTTTGATACCCAATACACAAAATTTAATAAAAACCCAAGATAAGAGGAATTGGTGTAAATTGAATTCATAACTGAACACAATTGCAAACCCAAATCTATAAAATTTAAACCAAGAAACCAAGATGAAAAACCAAGAAACCAAGATGAGAGGAATTGGTGTAAAAACAGAAAAAGGGAACACTGTAAATTGAAAAAGGGTTGCAGAGAGAGATACCTAGACTGAGAGAAAGAGGGAGAGAGGCGCACAGACAGCTAGAAAAACAGAAAAACAGAGACAGAGATCGAACAGCGTCGGCAGAGAAGGCGGCGAAGTGAGCTGGAACGATCAGAGAGGCGGCGGAAGCCCTTAAGCCCTTAAGCGTTTCCTCCGACTGCGGCAGAGAGAGATCGAACAGCGTCGGCAGAGAAGGCGGCGGAGTAGGCTGGAACGGGCAGAGAGACGCATAAGGTTGAGGGGGCTGGAGGAGTCTGTTGGCTTTGAGAGTCTGTTGGCCCTTAATTTATCTGGTTGCCCTTCTCTTGAAAAGCTCCCTGACTCTTGGTTTTGAAAATCCATGGAAAGCGGTAACAGAGGAAGAAAATGTGGAAGAAGGTAGAGATGAATGCCGCAGTCGGAGGAAAAATCCGTAACTGAACGAAACTGCTCTTCGCACATGCGAGTGATAAAAGGAATTACGGGCCGTTGGATCACCGTAAAACGGTAAATCTCAGCCACTTTTTATCTCTAATCAATTGCACACGTGTTTTCCAAGCCCTTTTATAAAATAGATTCTGCTAAGCAGTTTTTTCTTCAAATACAGAAGCTCCAATTCTTCCACCACCCCATCAATCTCTCCATCATCGCCTTTCTTTGTGATGTCAAAACTGAATTGCTTCGCCTTTTCCCTCACAAATTCCCCTATCTCATCCACCACCACAAACTTGATCACCTCCGCCATAGTTTTCCCGTCAAGCTTTCCCTCTGAATCCCGGACGACCTCCACCCCTGACCCAACTTCTGCCACAAGCCTTGCGTTGATTGGCTGGTCAAGGTGCATAGGCATGGCTATGATTGGAACACCAAACTTGAAGCTTTCCATGACTGAGTTCCATCCACAATGGCTCACAAACCCACCAATGCTAGGGTGCCCTAAAATCCTCAACTGTTGAGCCCATCCTTGCACAACCATTCCCTTCTCACCTACCCTATCAAAGAACCCTTCAACAAGGGTCTCTTCAACACTCATCTTCTCTCCCATGGGAAACCTCACGACCCATATGAAGTTAACCCCACTCATCTCTAACCCACGAGCTATCTCCTGCATATCCTCACTAAACAAGAAATACTCGCTACCAAAAGAAGCAAACACAGTCGAGCCGGGGGCCTTGACATCGAGCCACTCTATAATATCCGCACCCTCGCCGACGCCATCCACTTCTTTGACCAACGGACCAACCGGCACGATCTTTTTCCCAACCACACTAGACAAATATTCATTAAATTTCCCTTCAAGCCCATTAAATGATTTCATCAAAACTATGTCTGAAGACAATTCAGGACAATGGATCCCACGATTTTTTTCTTTTTCATAATCCACATCTTTTTCTTTCACATTATTATCATGACCCTGAGCTTTAAGCTCATAATCACGAAAAAAAATCGTCTTAGCATAGGGGAATTCAATATGTGGATATCTGACCTTATGAAACTCGAGGGAAGTCATGGTTGCGCTGCTACTAATAAACTCAACAGCGGGGATGTTACGCTCCATAGCAGCACGCGGAGCCCACGGTTGAAGAAGATCGTAGATAAGTAGATCGGGCTTTAGGGTATCGAGAATTCGACAAAAGTTAGGGCAGGACATGTCAAAGGCTTTCTTGAGGGTGAACATGAGATGGGGTGGGAGGCCATTGGTGGTGTGGTAGTTAGGAGGGAGATTGGGCAAAGATGGGAGTTCAAGGTCAACAAAGATGATGGAGGAAGAGAAGTTTTGATCAAGTTTAAATTACAACAAAAAAGGTCTTTCACAATGTTTTAAAAACGTTGTTAAAGCCTTTTCACAACATTTTTCAAAACGTTGTGATATGTAACGTTGTAGTAGGTCCTTTTTTAATGCAACGTTTTGGAAATGTTGTAAAAAACGTTGTGCTATCTCCTACCCCAACAATGGATTTCTATTACACAACATTTGAAAAACGTTGTGGAAACAAAATGACAACGTTTCAAAATTGTTGTAAATAGTTTATCACAACATTTAGCAAAAAAACGTTGTAAAAACTATTGCACAACATTTTAAAAACGTTGTAAAATCTCTATTACAACCTTTAAAAAACGTTGCAAAAAAGTCTATTACAACGTTTAAAAAACGTTGTACAATCTCTATTACAACGTTTAAAAAACGTTGCAAAAAGTCTATTACAATGTTTAAAAAACGTTGTAAAATCTCTATTACAACGTTTAAAACACATTGCAAAAAGTCTATTACAACGTTTAAAAAACGTTGTAAAATCTATTTTTCATTAAAAAAAATATTAAATAGCAATATGAGAATCTGGTGGCAGGTTCTCCCATTCAAGAAATAAACAACGATCTTGATTAGAGATGTTCTTCAATATCAGCCCATATTTTTTCCAATCAATGCTTGTCAATCCATTTAGAGATGATTGTGAAACTATTGCAGTTACGGTTCTTCGTCCAGAGAGACAAATGACATCAAGATACATATACACTATCTCATTGTACTTAGTATTACTTATAAGGCAACAAAATACATATACACTTAGGAGTAGCGATGTGAATTACAATCTCACACAGAGTAATGTACTACGATTGTGAACTAGTAATCAACTATCGCACAACAGAGTAGCGATGTGAATTACAATCTCACAACAGAGTAAGGAAATGGTATAATTGAAGTGCACACATGCACCCAAGATTAGTGACTGGTGACTTTCACAATGCGTAGAAGTCTCAAAGTAAGCCTCCTCTAGATTGAGCCTTGAACTTACAAGATCCTGCATTCAATCACATCATATATGTTTCTAAGCAAGTTATACGCAGAATGCTTGCCTAATAATATCCTACTCAGACACATGCATTCAAGTCAAAACAATCGTATTGATACTCACACTGATGGTCATGGAAATCATAGTAGTTTCCTCTTCTTCCGTGTCAATATACTCTATGAAACCCTTTGCTACCAAATCATGCC
Organism: Codonopsis lanceolata; assembly: GCA_013146195.2. NCBI lineage: Eukaryota > Viridiplantae > Streptophyta > Magnoliopsida > Asterales > Campanulaceae > Codonopsis > Codonopsis lanceolata. Next base: position 3,736,223 of record CM028382.1, read on the forward strand.
AGCCACCATCTTCTGGGCTTTCCTGTAAAAGAGAAACAACCAAAAAAGGTAAAGAGTTAAAAGATGTAAAACAATTTAACCTTAGAAAGAAATGGGTAAATCTGATTTACTACATTCTTACTTCAGTCGTACTTAATTTATAAATGAATGTAATAAGAATTTAAGTGTGTTTGTTGCAGCAACCATGGAAAAATGTACCTCTCCGACTTATATAAATCAAGAAATGGATGAAAGAGATCAAGTAGAAAAGAAAGAAGATAGAAGCTGCAAAGAATAGAAGTGCACGCAACCATATTTGTGGCTGGTGTTGCTGCTGCGTTGGTGGCTGTAGCAGCCATATCCCAAACCTTTGTTAATCTTGTTTAGCACTCAGAGGAGCTGCTACACTCAAAACAAGAACCATCAGCAAGAATAGGCTAACTGGTAGTACACGAGTGTTGCTAATCGAGGAAAGTAATGATCTTGAATATGACCTTGAAAAGTGTAGAATGATTCTCAGAAGAGGGGCTGAACTCAGCATCAAGACATTTGATGGGATGAAGAATTTCATCCTTTCGTTTTGCCATCCCGGAATTAGACTGTATATTTAAATTATTTATAATCAGTCATATAACATGTACATGGCCTATCAACTGTCATAGCTTGCAAGTAATCAATCAGTCTACTTCAGTCTCACCACCTTAATACACAATATTATCATTCTTCCTAATTACTGTAAGACAACCATTTCTGTTTTAGACTGCTTTTCTGGTGACTTTTGCATGCATTGGCTATCCATTAAGTGAAACCTATGCTTTAATATCCATGCATAGAAAGGGCCATGTGGAAGACAATAAATGGCAAATAAAAATAAACAAGAACATGGAATTACCTTGCAAGATTTTAACAGAGGCTGCAAAAAAGATGCTCTGAAAAATATGACAAATTCTCCAAGTAAGGTATTATCCCATTCTGCTGTCATGCAAAAAAACACAAAGCTTGTCATGATTGTAACACCCCCAACCTTAATTCCTACCTGGAATTACAAGTCGGTGCGATAAACAACAAATAACAACAACAAACACGCCCCTGAAATGGGTATAAAATTTTTCTTTTTGGAATAGAACTTGCTACACCACAAAAAAAAGGAGCTCACCACGAAATGTGAGTCACGTTTGTTTTAAAATATAACTCCTTGACGGCTACAACATGCCGGAGACAAACAATTAGCTAAACAAATATCAACGGCTCAAAGGCCACCAGCTAATCACTAACACTACTAATGGCTCAACCAACAAACATATAGAAGCACCACTTATAAAAAGTCGGCATCGAAAGAATGTTTACAAACTGGAAGCCAGCATCAAACAGACCAAGTGGCCACACACTTCCCATGGCTAGGGTTCGGGACCAATCTATATGACTTTGATGAACTACTTTTGCAGTTTTGCTGGAATAGGAAAGAACTAATACAGAGTAAAGCTCCAAAAAGCTTACTCTCAAATTCAGCTACTGGAAGCTTCAGATTGGATCGAACACATGTCCAATGGTACTCCTTTTTCCAGCTATCCCAAACTAGACTTGAATCATATGCAATCGATGCGAACTACTAACTCTTTACGGTTAACATTCCACGACTTTATACAACAGGACAAATTGTTATTTTAGGATAATTTAATTCCATATAAGACGTGTTCCATTCTTCTCAAATCAAAAGGAAATACTTCTTCATAAGAAAAGAATTGCACAAACTGCATATCCATAAAAAGACTTTGTCCATCACTTAAGATAATCTACATGCAAAGTAACAGAAAATTAATTCATGTATATATTATTAATATGAAAAGGGATTGGTGTTGCCGAAGAAGTTCTGATGTTACAAAATTAAATCTAGGCATTGAAATTATTAAATTAATGTCTAAGTAAGTTGCCTTTGGCTTATATTATATGTTTTAAGGATTGCAGAGTAGTACTGCTGGGTAAAGGCTAACCTTCTTATAGTAATACTTTTCAAATTTATTTACAAGAAATCAAACAATACCATATCAATGTCCATATGAGAGCATATGGCAGCACTAGCAGTGATGCAGTTTCTGAAATTCCGAAACATGGTCTGTCTTTGAACGAAAAACTGCTTTCATTGAGAGAGAATTAGGTGGTGTGCCCTATATGGTTGGAAAGATATACGAGTCTAGTTTATTGGACAAAAAACGGTTCGTCGTTTCGAGCTTTGAGGTGTGAGAAAATGAATTTTGATTACAGACTATGCAAGCTGCCAGCGCATAGTTTCTGCAGCTCCTTTTCATGGGGTAACTTCATGCTTAAAACAACTTTCCAAGAATTAAGGCTAAAATATCCAAAGCCGCATTCAACACTATACTATCTGTTTCTTAGTAAATGTGAAATGTTTTTTAAAGGCAAAAGGGATCAAGACTTACCTTTTCTTGACCCAACTGAGCTTTAAAATGATCGATTAAGCTGCGTTTGGCCTCACGCACTTGGCAATGAACAATATTCATGTACTGCAGGACTGTGACTCCTGTTTAAAATAAAGAAATTCAGCAATCTACAGACTCAGTGTAAGGCTTTAATGCTAAGATTTAACTTATTACTGAAAAGGAAAGGAACTCACCAATTCGTCTGAGGTATGATTCGTTGTATCTATCAAAAATTGACTGCGATGGGTTTCCACCCTTCTCAAGTTCTTGAGGAAGGTTTCGAAAGAAGGCAGCGGTTAAGTAGCAACATTCCATTTCAACTAGCATAAGTGCAGCTTTCTTGCTTTCGTTCCGCATTCTTTCGAGTGACTCATTCGCTGCATACTCAACTGCCTTCCTCAATGTTGGATACTGTTTCAGCTCCTGTTATCAAGCAGAAAAAGTTAAAACATAGCCCAACTTTTCCATGTGAAAAGAAAATAAAAATATAATTGAAACGACAAGAAAAAAACAAGACCAAAAGCTCGGTGGCTGGGTCACTGCTTCCTCCAAATTAACAACACATCTGCTCAAGACCAAAAGCTCGGAACTGATGGAGTAAGTACAAAAATATCATGGATTCCATTCATAAGTGGTACTAGAACACAACAGAAATGTCCAGCAATTGTTTCACTCAGACAATAAGCTGCAAGGAGACCTGATATCTGCATTTGCGTGGATGGACTTGTAGGCTTGTAGCTAGGTTGGGTCATGACTCATGGGTGTGGCAGTTGAACACCCGCACTACATTTAAGTGTAAAATCTTAAGCTTTTAGTATGCTTGACAAGTCCATATATGTAACATGGGTTTCAATTTCCAGAAGACAATTCAGAAAATGACTTGCAGATATTAGTCAGTGATGTTTATCTTTGGAATGTCAACCTTGACTCTTTAGGCAGAAAATTGTTAGTCTGTTACTAGGGGTGGCAAAATGAGTGTTTGAAGACTAAGAAACTCACAACTGCAGGGACCCAAAAAATTTCTTAGATGAATGTAGAGTGTTCTTTTGGCAACTTTTGAAACTGAAGATTTTTCAAGATTATAAATAGCATATGCTTTTCCCTCCAAAGTCATTGAATCGAGACTTTTTAGAGTTGATAATTGACATGGGCTATATCCTCCCAAATGATATTTTTAACTTTCTAAATTAAGACTTTTCAATGTTATATATACATGACACTTGACACAGACCATTTCCTTCCAAATTAAACATTATGGGGGCATCTTAGTTAACTCGTGATTTTTCCCAAAACCAGACTCAACTCACATTCTGTTCCGGTTACTTCAAGTCAGCTAAATATTCAACTATTCTGTTCTGTCAATAACAAGGTAATCACTTGACCTACACCTACACTCATTGTATGAATTTCACCCCCAAAACAAAAGCAGATACAGAAAACAAGCAGAATAAATACAAATAAACATTGTGCAAGTTGACCGCCTAGATAAAACAGAAATGTAGATATAACCAAGAACAAATATTTCTTTTTTTTTACAAGTAACCAAGAACAGATATTTCTACCATAGTCAACTTCTAAAATGATGCTCAAGTTCTAGGCTAGAAGACTTGGCCAGCCACGACTCTTCACTAGCAACAGATGGATGATGGGGGCCACAATACCAAGAGAGCAGGATTAGGGCCACCTCAAAATTTACTTCAAATCAGATAGATTTATACACTGATCAATTCAAGTCAAACCACAACCATCGTTTGTGTACTCCGTAAAGTATACACATCTTTTCACAAAGATAAACATACGAATCAACATATACAAAACCAAGATCAACAACAGCGTTCGTCATCTGAGTTTGTGCATTCGCTGGAGTTTATGCATTTTATTTTTTGATAAGTATATGCATATTTTTCACCAAGATCCAACAGTTGAAGAACTATGCTCGTCGTTTCAAAGCTGAGTGAAACAAGACTCAGCATTTTTATGAGAATCATCCAATTCTAAATCCTACAAAGACAGTAGAACTGAAATTTGGGGCGCATTGTTATCACAATCATCCAATCCTAAATCCTACAAACTCAAAACAAAGATTTGGGGTTTGTGGATTTCGTTTGGAAACAGATTCTAAGAAGTTGAAGATTGATCAAAATTAAAAAAACAGAGGTGGGTAGATCAAATACTGCAAGTCTGTAACAAAGACATAATACAACAGTACACATGCCAACCTCGAAGCATAAGAGTATTAGCAAGTATTGAATATGGTACCGATTTTAGATCATCAAATGTATTCATAAAGTCCCGTGACATTGACAACAACATTAATCACATGGTACCACCAGATACCAAGTCACCGACCAACCAAGTGCTATGTAATTATTTTACCAACTCATAGAGTAGAGTAATTAATAAAGAAAATTAATTAACCAATTAATATGCTGGAAACATGGCTATGGCTAAAATATAAAAATAAAAAGCTTGAAAATAAACATGTCTAAAATCGTATATGAGTACTAACTAGTAACTAACTAGACTGACATACACTTGAATCCTAAATTCCTAATTAAATTAATTAATAATTAACACCAACCTAAACTTCGGGATATGCAGAAAATAGTCTAATTAATTAAGATACTGCTAAGCAGTTTTTCTTCAAATGCAAGAAGCTCCAATTCTTCCACCACCCCATCAATCTCTTCATCATCGCCTTTCTTTGTGATGTCAAAACTGAATTGCTTCGCCTTTTCCCTCACAAATTCCCCTAGCTCATCCACCACCACAAACTTGATCACCTCCGCCATAGTTTTCCCGTCAAGCTTTCCCTCCGAATCCCGGACGACCTCCACCCCTGACCCAACTTCTGCCACAAGCCTTGCGTTGATTGGCTGGTCAAGGTGCATAGGCATGGCTATGATTGGAACACCAAACTTGAAGCTTTCCATGACTGAGTTCCATCCACAATGGCTCACAAACCCACCAATGCTAGGGTGCCCTAAAATCCTCAACTGTGGAGCCCATCCTTGCACAACCATTCCCCTCTCACCTACCCTATCAAAGAACCCTTCGGGAAGGGTCTCTTCAGCACTCATCTTCTCTCCCATGGGAAACCTCACGACCCATATGAAGTTAACCCCACTCATCTCTAACCCACGAGCTATCTCCTGCGTATCCTCACTAGACAAGAAATACTCGCTACCAAAAGAAGCAAACACAGTCGAGCCGGGGGCCTTGCCATCGAGCCACTCTATAATATCCGCACCCTCGCCGACGCCATCCACTTCTTTGACCAACGGACCAACCGGCACGATCTTTTTCCCAACCACACTAGACAAATATTCATTAAATTTCCCTTCAAGCCCATTAAATGATTTCATCAAAACTATGTCTGAAGACAACTCAAGACAATGGATCCCACGATTTTTTTCTTTTTCATAATCCACATCTTTTTCTTTCACATTATTATCATGACCCTGAGCTTTAAGCTCATAATCACGAAAAAAAATCGTCTTAGCATAGGGGAATTCAATATGTGGATATCTGACCTTATGAAACTCGAGGGAAGTCATGGTTCCGCTGCTACTAATAAACTCAACAGCGGGGATGTTACGCTCCATAGCAGCACGCGGAGCCCACGGTTGAAGAAGGTCATAGATAAGAAGATCGGGCTTTAGGGTATCGAGAATTCGGCAAAAGTTAGGGCAGGACATGTCAAAGGCTTTCTTGAGGGTGAACATGAGATGGGGTGGGAGGCCATTGGTGGTGTGGTAGTTAGGAGGGAGATTGGGCAAAGATGGGAGTTCAAGGTCAACAAAGACGATGGAGGAAGAGAAGTTTTGATCAAGTTTAGATTTGATAGGTACGAGGTTAACGGGTGTCGAGCAAAGAAAGATTTTGAAGTTTCGAGTGGTTAGTTTCTTAGCAAGCTCAAGGAACGGGGAGATGTGTCCATGAGCTAGCCATGGGAACATCAAAATAGTGATTGGGTTACTTCTGGAATCCATCAAAACCGAGATGAACAAGTTCTTGTACGAGAGAAAGAGACACGGCGAGCTCAAGAATTTTCCAATGTTTTGGTAACAATATATACTGCCTTGTACAAAGTCCCTAGCTAGGTCAATAAGGCATGGATATATCATATATATGGGTTGGATTGTGTTGCCGGAATTTTCAACCGTCATTGGGCAGGAGAGCAAAACTAGGGCGGAGAAAAAAGATAATTAAGACATCCGCAAGTGCCATATGTACTGAGATTACATCATATCTAAGAGACGATTAAGAGTTCACGCAGTGTGGTAAAATTCCACTTGAACTCGGGAAAGCAGGCTTCCGAATGGCGTGCTTCTGTACCACTTCGTTCGCATCTTACTTATTTGTCTGGGAAGATTGCGAGCGGATTTCAACCTTAAATGTTATTCAAATACGATTTTCCGTTCTTTAGCAGCTTGGTTCACTATATAAGGAAATTGACTCTTTCTATCATGAAAAAGCCAGCTCTTACCATAGTAGCTGCATGAATCGAAGCGGCCGTCGAATCAAAGGATTTTCTTTTCTGCGGTAACCCGCAAGCTTCCGCTAATAGATTTACAGTACGGGGGTATACCAAAAAATAATATTATTATTTTTTAATTACGAAAAAGGGCAAAGGGCATTTTATTTATTTTTCTTAGAAACTATTAAATTATATATAGTAAAAGTGCATGATAGGATACGTTGTATTTATGGAAGGTAGCTATTAGCTAGGTTAACTTTCCTAGAAAAGAGATTCCCGTTATAATTACTGAAAATCAAAGGGAATCGCTCTCTAATTTTACTTGTGCTTTAATTTAATTATTTTTTCTGTAAAATTTTAATCATGCTAAAAAATAGTAGTTTTCTTTTTCACGTGTTCCAAAAAAAATTATTCAGTTTCTAAACTTAGAAAAAACACTTTTACTATTTTTTTTCCCGTTACTTTTATTGTTACTTTAATGATAGATTCCACTTGTACTAAATAATACTAAGAGAGAAAAATGTTTAAACATAATTAAAAGATAGGAAATTGTGGTGATGAGAGAGAAAATAGGGAGGAGACGAGAGAGAGAAAAAGAAAGAGAGAAAATAGGGAGAGGATATGAGAGAGAAAAGGGGAAATTATAACTCAAAAGTAAGATTTTAGAGGAAAAAATGTACCCTTGCCATTCGAGCTCATAGTGTCATACTGCTTGCAAAAACATTTCTATTTTTTCTTCTTATAATGATTTTAAATTTTTTTCATATTAAAATAGTTCACTTATCAACTAAACTAAGTTCAATAAACAATCTTTCACAAACACGGGCAACTCACCACATATTCGAGCATGCTCAGAAAAAATTGTGCTACTAACTAATATCAAGCCTTCCCTCCCCCCTCTCTTTTTTTAAATCGTTTTGAAAAAATAAAATAAAAAATACTCATTAAATCTTTTATTTAAAAACAATCTAACAAGACACATACGCAAGAACGGACGAATATAATAATTAACAACATTTTGCACTTTGCGCAATATGATTGAGCAATAAGTGAAAACTGAGTAAACTGAAACCTAATCGAATCGGGACAAAAAAGGTCCCAAATTGGAACCGAACCATACACTACCCCTACCTCGATCTAGTTGTGGTTTTAGCCTCTTTAAACATTGTGAACCGCGGATTTAACCATTCTTTATTTTAAAAAATGAATGGATAATTAAGATTACATGATAGTTGACAGATCGATCAATGTATCTTATATCCATAGACTCTTATCATACAAGTACTAGCGTACAAGAATTATATTTTATATACTCCCTCCATTTCTATTAAAATTAACTTGTTTGACTAGACACAGAGTAAGAAAAACTAATTGACTCAATAATAAATATTTACATAAAATGTAGTTTTAAAAAAAAAGTCATGAGCTTATGACGATCATTAAATTCATAAGAAAAAGTAAGGATAAAAAAAGACAAAAGTTTGTTTTTTAAAAGAAATTTTAGATACAGAATAATTTTTCGAAACAAATGATAAAAGAAAACAAGACAAATATTTAGAAACATATAGGTATTAGTGTAGTTATAATGGTGATGTAAAAAATGTTGTAGTAACAAATGGTTTATATTGGGGCACCCACTTACTCACTTGTTTTTGTTTGTAGCTCACATGAACTGCTACATTTAATTGTAACATATAGTACAATTAACTCTTTCCATTCGACTTAAAAATCCCACTTCCCTTATACAGAACCCTGCAACGGCTCCGTATTGCATGTGACTGTGTAGGATTTATTAGTAACGTTGCGTTCCCAGTAGTTCATACTCCCTCCGTTTTGAGTAAATAATATATTTAAAAAATATATTTTTTTAAAAAATTATTAGTAATAAAATGACACTTTCATACCTTAATTTTTAAAAATAGATTATTTAAGTGAAACATTCCAAAATAAAATAATAGACTATTTACCCGAAACGGAGAAAATATAATACTTTATTTGGTCTCAAAATATAAAAACATAACACTTTATTATTTCTAACCGGTTTCGTGTATCACAAAAAGTATTGTCCACAAAATCGTAACATTATTACTCTTTGACATAATCTCGAGGGCGAAACCATAGTTAGTAATACACATATAGAATGTATATTATACACGTATGTATTAATAATTGAAAATTACTTATGTTTTTCGTACTCGAACCAAACTTAATTAAAAATATTTGTATTTTTGAGTGTAACTATTTAATATATGTAAAAAAACTTTAAATGTATTGTACTTCACGTATAAAACTTTGGTATATACAACATTTTGATATAATTGTATTTCTTCAATTATTTGATTTATGTTTAAAAAAAATCTTCACAAATCTTCACAAATAAGATATTAATATGAAAATATTAATTGTGAAGTCTAAGAAAACATTTTTTTGATAGTGACTATACTTTTTGAATACACACATGGGAGTATATATGCTTAATTATGCTTTCATATATATATATATATATTCTTCATCTTTAGTTTTAAATATCTTAATATTTTCACGTTTGCAAACTTTTAAAGCTGTTATTTTCATATTATTTCATATTTATAAAAAAAACCATAGGTTAGTAATTAATGAAAGCACAATTAAGCAATACAAAACATGATGTATTATTTTTGTCTGGTATTAGTCAATCATACTCGTACTGTATCCATACAAACGTATAGAAGTATTTTTTTTTTTCTGTTCACATATTTTTGTGCGGAATTTTTCATCGTAACTTTGAGAAAAAAATCTATATTAAACTTTTTTTCAGCATAATATATATGTACCGTACTACCGTATATTACTAATTATGTCAAAAAAATTGTTACGTTGTCCGACTATATATAAGAAAAACTGAATGAAAATATATTTTAAGATTCCTAAGAAACATTCCAACAGAAGCAACTAATTTATATTTACTTAGGATTCCACTAGAAGAATTTTCACTATGAACGAACTACGAAGAACCGGAAAAGCTAGAATTAGTTTTTATATATAACTTTTACGAAAATTAAAATCATAAAAAAAAAAATAGAACCACGTAATTTTGCATGCATGTAAATCTAGAGAGCGATGTCTATTGATTTGATCTTCTGTAATTATAACGGCATTTAACACCCCTCCATTTTCAAGAGAAGTTGCCGTTAATAAGAAACTTACCTTCCATTTATGCAATTTTATAAAAAACACTTCTTTTCAATCGTTGTCATCCCTTTGGACCTTCAAACACACACACACACACACACACACACACACACATATATATATATATATATAATTCAACAGTTGACTTGTCAACTATAAGGTTGTAGAGAAAAAATACATCAAAAGTAGATTTAAAAAATCTTAATAGAAAATAAATAAATTTGGAAACTTACCAAAAATTGTCACGTCCATGAATATTATTTTTTATGTTTGCGATTTCTTATTTTGTGATTAGAGTGGATTCGTATATATAAATAGTGGATATCGTAATATAAATAATGATAATACCTATCAAAAATATATATATAAATAATGATAATAATAATAATAATAATATCAATGGCGAATAATAGAAAGTAATATTTGGCATGTAAATAGAAAATTCAGCCCTTTAATAGCAGTCAAACCTTCCATGTTTCGATGATGTTGACTTTAATAATGCCACAAGCACATACAAAAATAAAACCATGAAACGTGCAATATTAGAAAATACTAAATGAATGAAAATAAATTAGAGTCGTATATACATATTTTTTTAGTATCCCTAGCATATATATATATATATATATATATATATATATATATATATATATATATATATATATATATATTATAATTAAGCTTAGTTTTTCTGAAAAGTTAACTACTGGTCAGGATTCATTTTTACAAAACATAACTACTGGTCAGGATTAAGTCTTTTTAAAAAATTAACTATTGGCCAAGATATTGTTAGATTTCGTGAGTCTCGATAACAATATAGAAGATATGTAACTTGATTCGTATTTTTAACTTTGTATCGCAAACATAAAAAATATATGATATTCCGTACATCAATTAAAAATTTATTATCAAATTTGTAATACTCCTATAAATAAAATAGTGGCAAGAGAACATAAAAATTATTTTGGATTGTGAGCATTACAATGGCGAGATAACCATTCATTGTACCAACCAAAATATGGCACAACGGAAATTGCATTTAAGATGGATCCCTACTATCCCAATAAACTAAAAAAATTAAAATTTACCACAAACACCTATTATTAACATTTTAATAATTGAAATCCAAAAACTATTACAAACTTCTTTTTTTTTTTTTTTTTTGCATGCCAACACATTACACATATACGTGTGGATTGATGACTTTGAAGTACGTCCATCAACATTATGACTTATAACATCATCGTCCAATTTTTTGAGGTAAAATTTCTATGGTAGAATGATGGATGCTAGTGCATAATAATTGTTTTAAAAAAATCTTAAATTTAAAAATATATATATAAAAACATAAAAGTACAAATACATTTAATGAAATCTAATGCATAATTATTATTTATCATAGCTTAAAACAAAATATCCTTCTTAGGGTTTGTTTGGTAATCGGATAAGGATAAACAGTATTATTAATCTCAGTATTATTAGTGCCCTCGCTATTAATCCTCATTTGTATATCGGGGGTAGTTTTGAGATTACAAATGTTAATCCCAATTTTTTTTAGTAAAGGCGCTAATAATACCACCCTCCCCTTTGGTATTAATAGTGAGGGGATAATAACTTTATCCGGATAACTCGTGCTATTAGTCCCGACCACCTATTGCGTACCAAACATCAGACAACTCGGCTTATTAATCCTATCTGGCATTAATCCTGACTACCAAACGACACCTTAGATTTTAAATCAAACAAATAAAAATAAAGTCAATAATACAAATTAGAAACTATATTTAAAAAAATTACATCGAGTTACAGAAGACCCTAATCCGGTAAACTCAACTAAGTTCTTTGTAAGCCATAATCACATAATTCCATTGTTGCTAAAGGGTCTAAGATAGATGACATGTGTATATTTGTAAAGCTCACCATTTTTTCCATCTTTACATAATCACATAATTCCATTGACCACAAACCAACAAAATTAACTTAACCATTGACAACTACATATATTAAATGGGTCTAAGTTAAAAACCACTTCCAGGTTTCGAACTCGTGACCTTCATTACACAAAAATTAAAACTTAACCATGAGACAACTACATACATTTTAATGTGTAGACCATATTTGTAAAGCTCACCACCTGTTACAGAAGGCGCGAGCCTTAACCATTTTACAACTTGTGCATTTAACAGTAAATTATATTACAATTTTGTAACTTTTACAAATTTGGGGCCCCTAAAATTGGGGGCCCATGGCCATTGCCCCTCCAGACATACCTCAGGGCCGGCCCTGTGTGTATGTGTGTCGGTCAATGCTGAAGCCTAATATTTCAATGTAGAACTTGAAACCTTCATTAACCTTCAAGCTTCCACAGCAAGAACATGGTATTTCCATGTTTCAGTTGTCGGTCTCATCATGGAAAAGCCTACATTCTATCAATTTCCTTGGCAACGACCCGGTATCAAGACCCATCAAAGAATGAAATTGTAACTGTATCTTTGTTTGAAGCGGGTGTGGCAAGCAACAACTTATTTTTACTCTTAATCTCAATAGCAGCTTCAAGGTTGATGAATTCAGTAAGCAATGGATCCAATAGCAACACATAATGATTCCCCATCTTTAAATCACACCAAAAATGCAATAGTTGTTTCCAAAGAAATAGATTTAAAAAACATACATTCCTTGACTAACGCTTGTGTGATCCTTCTTCCAAATTCACCTTGCAGACATTTACAATATGAAGTAATGAAAGCAACTAAAATACAAAATATCAAAATATTTGGCAGTAGTAATATTCGGTAGTATTATTGAATTGAACAAAGAAAATATAGCAATAAGTAAAGGTGAATGTTAAAAATATGAGAAAAATGAAACCACAAATCAAACCTCAAAGTATCGATTGAAGTTGATGCGACCCCATTGACAACATTGAGACCTAAGGTTTTGGGGGCTGCTTTATGGCTATTTGAAGAATCCGATGAAGACTACGATGACTCAGCGACAACAATGGAGTGAGAGAAGGAGGTAGTCGGCCGCCATACATATATATTATACTAGAAAATCACAACAGGCTGACGTCCATTAGAAACAAACATACATATCTATATACCATTAGAAACAAAACATACATTTCTATATACAGAGACAGAGAAGAGAGGTAGAGATATAATTGACCTCGTAATCATAAGTTCTCTCCACTGTACATGTAAATCAATCATTAAACACTTCATTCACAAGCACATTGCATAATTACTGCAATAACCTTGTCAATTTACAGATTCATTCTTTATAAGTAATAAACTGCATAATTTTCTCATAAAATTAGCTGTAAATTCTCAACAACAAAAAAAAAACAAATCAAATTTGGATAAAGAGGTACTCAAAACAACAAGAACAAAGCTTTTGGTTGTGAAACTTAGAAGTGGCACCGTCCTCTTTTTTCTTATCTGGATAACATTTATGTCCAAACCAATGCAAACAAAAGTTAAAAAAGCAAAACCAACACATAAAAAAACTACTGATATGTTTACTAAAATTTGGTTACCAAAAGCTTACCAAATACAGGTGATTGACTAGATATTCCGTACATCAAAAAACCAATTTTCTTACTAATCTAGGTCTTTAGTCTTTGGGTAACCAAATTTTAGCAAGGGTTACACAAAACATCTAATTGGAACCAATTGTATCTTCCATAGCATCATAATCCACTTCCAGTACACGATAATAATAAAGCAAGTTTAATCTTTTTTAGAAAAATTAAAAATTAAAGGTACAATCTAACAGATTAAATTTTAAAATTCTTGAAATCAAATAAACATAATTTTCATATATATGATAACAAAAGCTATAATATCAAACACACAGACACACTTCCCAGATTAAAATCAAGAAATTTTAATATTCTGCAATAATATCAACTACCCTAATTTTGGAATCAGGCTGATTTGAGAGAGATAGATAGAGAGAGAGATATAAAATAGGGAAGAACTGACCTTTGGGTATATAGTCAGCCATTGCCGCTGATGTTGCAAGATAGACAATTGTAGAGAGAAAGGGCCGTCAATTTTGGATGATAAATCTATATGAAAAGGGGAAAAAACAGTTACAATTGAAGAAACCCAGAAAAGAGAAATCCGAATAAAGTAAATTATGAGAGGGGCCAATCCAGAACTAAAGATATATTTATGGCTCGAAATCTATATATATATATATATATATATATATATATATATATTTATATTTATTTATTTAAAACTCGTATTTTAGAGAGATGAATAGATGAAGAGAAGCTTACTGAATCAGCAACGGGGCTGGAGTGAATTGGGAGCGATGCAACAAAGAGAGAGGGACACTGTATTAAATACATATACAAAAAAAATAACAGAATGGGGTGCAACGAGACTAAGGCTAGAGCTAGGGCTCGGTTCTCAAATTACATGATGAAAGAGACTGGGAGCGATGGGTGCTAGGAGTCGCAGAGGAGGAAAAGCTCACAAATTGTCAATGCTATCAGAAGGAAACCATATTAAAAAAAACCCACAAATTGTGACAATTGAACTAAAAATGAACAGAACATACTAAAACAATTGCAAAGGTCACAAATTAGCAACCACTCGATGAACTAAACTAAAATTGATACCCAATAGTTTAAATAAAAGCACAAAATGAAAACGCAGAGAGAAAAATTGGAGAACTGGGCAGAGAGGCTTACCGTTGTTGATGCTCTAGTTAGAGATAGGCTTGTGAACAAATCAAATATTTTTTATTCGATTCGGTATTCGGTATTCGTATTCGAAATATTCGAATTCGATTTTTTTTTATTCGATAAGGATTCGAATACGAATACGAGCCTAATGATATATATATATATATATATATATATATATATATATATATATCTATCCCTTTTCTCTGTCTCTTTGCTCAGTCTCTCTCTCTCTCACTCCAATCTCCATCGACTATTCAACTCCACTCCAAGTTTCAGCCTGGCGATTCCATTCCCGATGAGCACCCTCTGTGAGCTGTCTAACGACGAGCACCCTCCATTCCCGACGCGCTGCTGATTTTTGTGGATCTCTCCGGTAAGCTCAAATCCCTTCCAGTCTACACAATTCGCTCTCTGTATTTCCTAAATCTCAATCGTTTCTACATTTGAATTATTTTATTCTATTGTATTAGTTGGTTACAGTTTGGAAATTTGATTGGTTGAAGTGAGAAAACCAATATTTGATTAGTTGATTACAATTCGTTCTTTGTGCTGCCTTTGATGTCCAACTGTCCATGTGTGATGAGATTAGAAACGGTTGAGATGTGGAGTGGAATAATTAGGTGTGTCTAATTTATATTGTTCACTCATTTTTCATACGACAATTAGTGTATTCTGTTGTGATATTTAGGTATTCCTTCTTAGCTTTCATGTAACTACCCTCTTTATTGGATTCACTTGTATATTTTCCGAAACTTGTTTCCTACTGACTAACAAATTTAGTTTTCTAAGGTACATCCTATAGATTTAAGAGCAGAAAAGTATTTGTCATCAAATTTTTCTAAATCAACAAAACTACGAACTATCTAATGAAAAACAGATTAAAGCTAGAAGAATGGTTTTGTTGTAGACAGTGTGCCTACTCTATGGTTACGATAAATGTGGCTTCAAATAAGGTGGCTGCCCAGATAGCAAGAAGTAGAATTAGCATCAGTCTACTTCTTAACTTGGGACGAAGTTAAAGTTTTAAGCTGTGGCGTTGCACATGAATCGGTTAACTGCACCAGTAGGATGAATAGATTTTCTAATAATAGATACCACCACAGCCAAGGAATGGCTAGAAGGATTGATAGATTGATAATTTACCTTGCATCATGGTCAAGGTGATATATGATCTAGGCATCTAGTTATGAATGTCGATACATGCTGGAGTGCGCCATTAGATCTGCACCACAACTATACCATACAAGTATATGTAAACTTTCTCACATCTTTCTTCTTTCTATTTATACTGTCACTCTTGTTCTGTCATCTATAATTCACATTCCCAGTTCCCCACACTTGGGCTAAACCCTTGTCCAAATTGTGCAGTCTCTTTAGGGATGATCCTTCATATTTGATTAGTTGGTTACAATTCGTTCCATGTGCTACCTTTGATGTCCAACTGTGCAGTCTCTTTAGGGATGACCCTTCATATTTTCCAGAAGGGGGCTTCATGCATTTTTGAATGTCAATGCAATATTTAGCATTATTCCTAAACATGGAGAAGCTATTAATCTCATTTTTTCATGATTGAACATGCACAATAATCTCATTCTTTTTTAAGCTATTAATCTAATTGATTTTTATTTTTATTTAGGAGGAGGACGAGCCGATGCATGTCATATTGCGAACATGATGGTTGGATGGCAGATGCTAGTCAAATTTTTATTCAGTGTTTTTTTTAATGAATTTCATAGTTGACATTTATTTATGTATTTGATAATTATTGTGGATGTTATGTATATTTGATTTTATGGATGTTATTGGTTTTTGTTATGAATATTTAATGTTATGGATGATATGAGTTTTTGTTATGGATAATTGATGTAATTAATGTTTTATTCATATAATTCATATTGAAAATTCGAATACTCGAATCGAATACTTGAATCGAATAATCGAATCAAATATGCAAATAGTATCGAATCTAATACTCGAATCATTGATTGATAAATAGATTTTGCAAAAAAAAAACATAAATAAAATTTTAAATCGAATACTCGAATCGAATTGAATAATTCGAATATTAATTTCAAATCGAATACGAATCAATTTTAATATTCTAATAATAAACGAATACGAATACGAATATTCGAATAATTTCACGAATACGAATCGAATATTACAATATTCGATTCGATTCGTTTACACCCCTAGTTAGAGAGAGAGAGAGAAAGGTGAAGGACCTTGAAGGCGAGAGAAGGAACACCACGACCATGAGTCACAATATTCAGAAAGAAATATTGTCAAAGATATGCAAGCAAACCAATATGCATAGGCTACTAAACTCTGAAAAGTCGTAGAAGAGAAACACCATTTATAAGCCAATATAGTAGCGTTAGTAAACATGTTTAAACTAAATAACCTCCTACAAATCAATATCAAATCATAAACGGAACACGCAAAGAAAGTCAAAGATGCTTACAGAAAAAAAAAACTCAGATTTGATTTTCAAAAAGAAACTCAGCTTTACCGGTGGGAAAGGGAATGTGAGATTTCTCACAAAATGAATTTCAAGAGGCCTCCTAGAGTCAGCCTAGCATTCTTTTACACCATGTCCATATGCATTCCTTTTTTAGAAACTTAGGTTTCAGCTTTCATGCGGAAAGTGGCAGGGAAACCAAGCAATCAGCCTGAAAAATGAAGGTAGAAAACTTTCTTTCCCCATTTTAAAAGCCTATTTATCTATTTTGATGTTTACATTTTACACTTTGATTTGGTCGACAATTAATTTTAAATTCACACACTAAGTACTAATTTTGGGAATCTCATCCTTTGATCAGTTCTTAAAGGAAGCAAAAACACAGGCGAATTTTGATGCTGCAACACCACATACATCAGAAGAAGCTGGACAGAAACAATTAGAACAAAGAAAAATAGTTGGGTGAAAAACCTGGCCAATAGGACCCATTTTGAGGATGTTCTGACATCGCTCATACATAATCCTCAAAGTAAAGTTTCCTTAAGAAAGCAAAACAGAAGCTTAGGCTGTTCATCAATAAGAATGACTTTATGAATACCAGTCACCCATACCTAGTTGAAGTTGTAGAAGGAAGTGTCAAATACAAAGAGTAATAAATGAAATGATGCACAAGTAAATATGAAAGACAAAGGTTTTGATAGAGATAAAAAATGGAAGTATACCTAGAAGACAACTAACAAATGGTTTAAATAATTTTGTTTCAAGGTTTTGGTTATTTCTTTGAAATTTAGAAAATGGGTGCTATTTTCCAAAAAAAAAAAAAAATTAGCATCAATACAATTTTCAAAATGTATTCCCAATTTACTTGATTGGAACCTCTTCCTTGGTTTTTGAATTAGCAGTGCAGCTGCAATTAACAAACATTTAATTGTAGTAAAGTTTTAAAAAAGAATAATAAACAAAATAGAAAGGCATCATAGTTGCTCTAAAAATGAACTTCAATTCTAATAGCAACGATTCAGAAAATCAGAGTAGTTTGAAAATCCAGAAAACTTATCAGTATTGCTTTATTGCTCAGTATATATATTCAACAATCTTTGTGACCAAGATTTATATCACATTGGTTAAGTATTAACACAAACAAAAATATGACAACATGATAAGTGTAGGAAGAAGCGAGCAGTACACAAATAAATCACCTTTTGCGCAAAGCTTTGTGAAAATTATCGTTGCCCTCTGATGATCGCATTGCACTCTACCCTCTTCGCCAACTTTGAAAGGTAGTTCACCTGTAAGTTTAACCAAAATTCTAGAATGAAAAATCAATCTTTAAAAAACTATGCAAGAATTTGCGAAAAAAATCCAAAACCCCCGAAATTGCCCCAAATTGAAAACACGAATATTCAAATTGAAAAACCGAAAGAGAAAATTGTAGGATTTATGGGGACTAAGCATGTATCGAAAACCATATACTTCAAAATTTAATCAATGATTAACCAAAAGAAGTGCAACTAATACCCATTAATCACAAACACTCAAAAATCATAAATCAAAGATTGTGTCTGCGTGTATAAAGAATGGAGGCAGTAAATGAAGTACACCATTGTGGTGCGGTAGAGGTTCATTCCCCGTTTTCCTGCTTCAAATACAATAAAAATCAATACGAAAAACATGTTCCAATGGAACAGAGAGAGTGAGTTAGAGTTTAGGTTACCAACAGTGGTATCGCTAAGAGAGAGAGTTGTAGAGGGACAGAGAGAAGACGACGATGACGCTACCGGCTGTAGGGGGAGTAAGGAGTTGGAGGGGTTCGGTGATTTTGGAAGCATTTTTTCTACAATACAAAGATTTCAACTATTAAAAATCGAAATACCAACCCTTCCTTTAGGATTGTAATTTCTCGAACTTTAGGAATTAATTATGAGACATCATTCATATTTTAAATATAACTCTTTCTAACAATACCAAATGCAACTCGTCTCCCCATAAGCTCGTATTATCCATAATTAGCAACATTGTAATCTAAGCCAAGTGTAATGACCCACGGGACAAAAGTTTCAAATTTCTCTAGAATAATATTTTGGAGGTTTTAAGATGTCATATGAATACTAGATAATTCTAGAATATTCTGGAGTCTTCAAGATGTATCAAATGATTGTTAGATATTTTGTAAATATATTTGTTATATGAAAGGACTAACAGATAGTACTTTCTGTTAGCCTTTCGGGGGGCAAAATGATCAACATGAAAAGATTACATGACAGGGGAGCAAGATGAAAAAGTGAAGAATCTGTTAGGGGTGTGCACGGGCCCTAAGCCTGCGAGCATTGGTAATGTTCAATATAGGCCCATATGGCAGTAGACATCATTTTAAAAGCCCAGTATCGTAGACAAGCCCACGGGTATCAGTGAACGGGCATTGGACGGGCACGGGCTTAAATGGGCTCTCCGACGGCAAAGGGTGCAGCGGCGAATGACGATGACGTTGATTGCTCTCCCCTTCAGTTCATTCGATTGTCTACAATGTAACGGAACTATGAATAACCAAAATTCAACTAATACAAAGTATTTTCATTATTTCATTAGCTCCCAAACAAAACTACATATGATTACAAATCTTGAAATCATTCATTTGACTTGCAAACTCAATACACAAATGACAATTAACCACTAATCAAACATCATGAACACCTAAAATTCAAAACTCAGATGCTATTTTCAATAAAGAAGCAAGAAAACAAACTCAAATCATAACAAACTTACATGAACACCAAATAACAAGATCTGCAATGTCTCGCAAAGAGGGAAAAAAAATATCGAGTGGGTAGCGGGCCTAGCGGTGAAGTGGGAACGGGGAACGGGAAGTCATGATTCTACCGAAGGCGGCGAAGGGTCACGATTCCGTCAAGGTACTGAAGAACCGAAGGTAGCAGACTAGCAGTTAATTTGATTTAGGGTTTCACACTTTCACTTTCTTTTTTGAGTTTTGGCCTTTTGTATTGAACCTATTGGTATATCACTAATTCATTTCACTATATTGACTAATTTGGATAATGGATTTTGTTAGTGTATAATATATTATAGAAGTATATAATAATATAATTTGTGATTTTTGTTAGTCTCAAAGGGCACAATACTAGGCTAGAAGGGGGGGGGGTTGAATAGCCTAGTTACACTTAAAAACTTTCTGTAATAGTTTCTAAAATAAGTACTTACAACCTATTGTAAAAGTTGAGGTAACGGAAAACTTGTAAGGAAGACAGACTAAGCCTGCTCTGCTGGTTAAAGACTACCTGTAGATTTGGCTATTTACTGAAGTTTGCAACTTAAAGGATTAAGTTAAGTCAAGGATAATAATATAAAACAGTAAGCAACAAAACTTAAAGAACACGGTTATTTTGAGATGGTTTGCACTATAAAGAGTGCTACATCCATCACCAAAACAGTCAACCTTGGATTTGAATGAGCACTATATTTCCACTAGTTTTATTACAGAAATCTCTAATGGATCGTGCACAAAATATTTGACTTGTATTTGGGGGTGGGGGAATTGAATATCTAGAAAATAGAATATTCTAGGTGCAGAAGAATAGTAATGAATATAAATAGAAGAAGTAAATAAATAACATTTGATGTAGATCTTCTTCTTATTGTTGAGGACTTCTTTGATCAGTTAATGATCTCTTGAATGCACTGAGTATGGTGACTTGATGTTGTTGAATAAATTCAGAGCATTCTTTTCTATGTGTTTCTTTAATCTTCAATGGTAGTATTTATATCGAAGCATCCTTGAGACCGTTGGGGAAGATGAAGTGAGTAACATCTCTATTAGGTTGGGTGCATTAAATGCATGGAGCTGTTTTGTTGACTTCACCTTCAACTGGAACTGACCAGGGTATGGAGAAGAGTAGGTACTGGAACTAGCAGGAGGGCGACAAACAGAGTTGTAGACCTGCAGTAGTTGGTACATTCTGTTTGTGTCAAACTGAAAACCTACTTGTCATGTTTAGGAGGCGAAAGTCTTCATTCTTCGGAAAAACTGAAAAGGCGTGTCTTGGAAGTCAGGAGTCAAATGACGATTGATTAATTCAAACTTATTTCATAATATCTGAATTAATAATTCTCTTTGATGAGTTGGACATCCTGGTATTCTTGACACGTCATGTTGTCCTAAGGCAGACAAGGTATTTTGGTGATGACTGCTGGTGAAGGCCGTCAGTGAAGCCTTTACCGAAGTCTTCTGTCGAAACCTATAAAGTCTAAAAACTATTTTAAAGGTAAAGTACTATACACAGTTGCCATGCTAACTGGTACACAGCCCATTTAGCCACTAAATATAGAACCTATAGTAATGAATGAACATATGTAAATCAAGATATAGTGAGAAACAACAATTTTGTTTATATATAATTTTATATATGATATATCTAATAGACTAATACTAGTAGACACTAATAGAGTAATGGTATAATTATAATATATTTAAAATTAAAAAACTTAATGTGATGATGGGCCAGGTCGGGCTTAGATGGGCATTAGAACTTGAAGGCCCGGGTGTGTTGGAGCCCTCATGCATCTAACATATCTAAAGCTCAACACTATGTAGCAGCCCATAGGCACGGGGCATTTTGGGCTGGACTGCTCACCCCTAGAATCTGTGAAGGTTTTCAATTCGAGGCGCGGCGCCCAGAACTGCATGTGTCGTGCCCCATTTTGATTTCTTCTTCCTCAGTTTGGTGCACTAGCTACGCTGCATGGATCAGACTTTTTGCTCAGTGTACAAGCTTCCCTTACCTGGTTTCCCAATTGCCTGGCTGGATTTTCTCCTATAAAAGGAGGCCTCAGTTTCCTTATTTTAACACCTCAACCTTCTTTTCTTGGCTTCATTCTTCCTCTCTTCTTCCTTCATTCGTGAAGCGAGCCATATGCAGCACCCTTCTACCTTCTTTTTCTTGTGCAAGTGAGCCCTCAAACCTTCGGCCCCTGGCCTCCTGTCCCCTCGACAGCCTCATCCTTAGCCTTATGTAAGCGAGCCCCTTTAGTCCTCGCCCCAGCGAGCCGATTTAAAAAGACAAAGGGCGCGGTCACGCTGCCCGTATAAAAAGATGATGATAACAACACGATAAACAACAAGAATAAAAAAGATTTTCTCTTTCGAGAAGAAGACAAAAAAAGCACACCAGAAACTACGAACGCCTAGTGGGCTAAAGTCTAGGTGTATATACAGAGATCACAATTTCACACTAAAAGAAGTAGGTACCCGTTTATTATTCTGTCCCGTAGTTTATTAAAATAGTTTAATAATAATCGATAAATTATATTGTTAGTATTATAAATATTATCTGTAAATAATGTTATAATTAGTTTATAAATTCTGTTTATATCGTATAAATGTAGATATTAATTATATTATTATGTTTGTATATATTATGTGTAAATAATAAAGTAGTATTGTATATAAATGTACATAAAATATTAAAATAGATAATAGCATGCTTAGATAATGGCCAGCACACCTTAAATACTAAAATGACAAAATAGTTGTTATTATACCCAAACAATATATATATATATATATATATATATATATATATATATATATATATATATATATATATATATATATATATATATATATATATATATATATATATATGAAAATCTAAATTAACTAAACAAGACAATTCTAAGTATGTTATATTTAATAAAACCCAAAATGAGACCAAAATAGTGAGTTGGGTGCCTAATCCTTTCACAACTCGTAACTTAGTCCCTGAACCTACACTTTTTGGTATTTTTATTTTTATGTGTTTAACTTTAAAATAAAGGTGACGACTCTGTAATCACAATTTTTAGAGTCTACAATATGGCCAAGCGTATTTCACTCTCTTCAATGTTTTGAAACCACCCGCTTTCAGTTGTGGGACCGTCTTGAAACGGGGCACTCACAGCTGTTGATGCCACCGTGTCAGTACTGTATCAACATTTCAAGACTCTACCTATGGAACTCTATTTACTATTGAATCAATTGACCTTCACGCGCTTATATTAAATCTTTAATTGGTCATCTTTTTCAAACAAACGAACTATCCATCTGTCTTGTCAGCAGAAGAATTTCATATGTCTTAAATGTTCTTTATATATATTCAATTCTAGTTAACCACTCTTTTTATTATTTCATGCTAGGAAATACTATTTATTTCTCTCTTTACAAGATTTGCGGGCATTCAATGAAAGATATTCTTCATCATCATTTCTTCAAGCAATTCAAGATCCAGTCTTGCTCTCTCAAACGGCTACAAACCTAAAGATTTCTATAAAACGTTTGAAATAAGGGTTGAAGAAATACATTGGTAGAATTACGTGCATTGTATTCAAATAACTGAAATCCTCAAAGCACACTGATAGAGACAAAGTTGTTGAAATCTTCATTCAAATTTAGAACTTTAAATCTTTATTTGAAAATATTCTTCTCTCAAACACTAACTAGATAGTCTTACTCATATTAATTTTTTATAGTTCTTGTTTGAACAATCATTATTTTGTTTGTTCCTTTATTCTTTCAAATCTTTAAGAAATCTTTGATTGTTGCACGAGTCTGATTATTTATTAATCACACTCCTCAAACACTGATTTTTGTTATAAACTGATCCGTTAGTGATCAATTAAAATTTATATAATCTTACTGCACTTTAAAATTCAAGTTTGACCAACTTGCTAGTGGACGTAACAGCTTATACTATGAACCACTCCAAATATTATGTCTTTGTCTTTCTACCATTTTTATTCCACTTAAGCAGCTGTTATCTACTTAAGTGTTCAATAGTTGCATTCTTAAATTTATTTACTTAGTTGTTAATATATATTGTCTTTAAATTCAATCCATAAACATAAGTGATCAAAAGAAAATCAAAGAAAGTGTTCTAAACCATCAGCAGCTACTAACTGGTGATTTTCTATCGGCTGCTGAAAACTTACTATTTCCACTGTAATTTTTAAAGCTTTTAAAAACAAATCATAAAGTTTTTAAAAGACTATTCACCCTCCTCTAACCTTATTTTGTTACCAACTGGACTTACAATATTTTATGTATTGCGATTCAAAAATTAATTTATTGTGGTACATAAAATTTTATACCGCGGTGCAACTTGGATTAGATATATGTATCGCGGTTCAAAAATTAATTAATTGTGATACATAAAAGTTGGTACCGTGGTGCAAAAATTAGTGTAATAAAATTGATGAATCGCAGTGCAATAGGACTAGACAATTAAACAATTGAATCGCGATGCAAAAATTAATTCAATAAAATTGATGAATCACATTTCATTAGTCAATACACCGCGATTCATTTATATAGCGTGTCTCATGCTCATTAAGGATATTGATGTCTTTTCACGTCTAAAAGTGTCTTTTTTAGGTTGAAAAAAAAAACGATACTGGAACTATTAGAAACTTTGAAAAGTGGACTGGTCTGCAATTTTTCTATTTATAAGTTGGTCAAACTCTACTACTGGTACCAACATAATTCATAAACTTTTGGGTCAGCTTGTAGTGAATCTGATAACTCAAAGTGTTGTATGCTCAATATATGAGTTACACAGACCGGACTTTCGAACTCTGAACGTTCCAAATTAAATCGTTTAGCTTGGATGTTTAGTCCCTTTCTGAATTCTGATATGAGCTTGTTCCCATTCGGGCTGCCATTCTCGTCCTAGAGTTTATCGCCAAGGTTCCTTCTCATGGTTTCATTACGCCGGGAACAAAGGGTGCTTTTCGTGGGGCTCCACCTTTTTATTTATTTATTAGCGCTATTAGAGTGTGCTTAGCTTAACTACTTTATATTTTCTTGTTTGGCAATGTCTTCTTTTCCGACTATAAACCACTTTAAAATGGAAATATGAAATTCTCAACAGCAAATTTATAGTTCAAGAACACGAAAATATGTAAGTGATAATGAGCACTAAAAAGTTTAAGGATTAATTTTAACAAAAGATACTTAGTCTCTATTTATTTTAAGGAAAATAATTTTCGAAAAACGTTTTACTCATATTTCAGTATTTCGTTAGGAAAATGTATGCAATCAATTTAAAAGTTTTTCCAAGTCTACCGAAATGAAGCCTTCTTTTCATTAAAAATGAGTTATATATTTATTTTTCGTAAGTCATTTTCCAAATGTTCGACTGCCCTTTCACACATTCCCCAATTACACATATTTATATATAAATACAATATTTCACTCAACAAAAAAATTGCTTAGAAATATAAATGTAGTTTATGCACACTATTTATAAATTATCATTTTAATAAATGCTCAGTATATTCTAAAATTAGTGTTCACTATATTATTAAGAAACGTCCCAAACATTATCCACTTTTTTAAAAAAACTTTTTTTCATATCAATTATCAATTTTTTATTTTTATTTGTGAGACTAAAAAAGATGGGCCTTATTGTTTTTGATACCACTAATGATAAATTGAGGGTTACTAAATGATAATCACTTAAAATTCAACACTATTTTATATTAACTATGCACATTATTATTAGAATATATTTTTTGTATTTATTAATATATTGTTTTTTGTAATATTTTTCCTGCGTTTGCTAAAATACCTCGAAAAATATTTATATCGTATTTTCAAAAGATTTACTTATTTTTAAAAGACTTACCAAATATCTGAAAATGAATTTTTTCAGAAATCAATTTTTATAAAACAAACGAAACCTTAGATTCACCGTAGTAATACAAGGCAATGCAATTCTTGAATTCAAGAGAGACAATTGTCTCTTGAAAAAACATTTAAAAAAATAGAATTGAAGATTTTGCCATGCCATTACAGATCTCTTTTGCATGTCTTAGAAAATGTAATTATAATTATAAAATCTATAAATACCAAACTTTTTGTTGGAAAAATTGTGTTTTGTGAATGATATTGTGCAACTTGTCGCACGAGTTTCTTTACAAATCATTTATGTAATGACAAGGGTAATTGTGAAAACGTGTTTTACTCCGTGAGAATATCGAAATCATATATTTATTTGTCCAATTTGGTATTGGGATGAATAAGTTATGATTGATTAAAGTATGGTGTTGGAAATGTGTGTATCCCACATTGAGAAATTAACAAAAACTTGAGTGATTTATATGCAAATTCTTTATATGTTTAGGGTAAGCTTGTGTAGAATAGATGCTCTCTCTCGCGCGTTCCCGTGCAGGGGGTGCAAATTATTGTCCAATTTAGCATTCCGAATACCGTACTCATGTACAGGCCTCGGACCAGAACCACCCTTTCCTTCCAAGCACTTACGAGAAAGGACGCATCTGTTTTAAGGAAACTGTATTCTATACAGGCCTCAGACCAGAAGCAGATTTTCCTTCCACAAGTTCAACTGCAAACTCGAAAGCTCTCCAACAAACTTCATTCAGTGCCAACACTCTTTTTAAGGCTTACGCTACCAGCAGACCTGAGATCCACCAGTAGACTTCCTAAAGCTAAGTCTACCAGCAGACTTCAACTTCTCAATCAGTCTTCAACTCCAGTACTCTTCATTGTAGTAACAACTTTAATTGTTTATCAATTATGTAATCTGATTTATATATTTTCCCTTGTATATTTCTAACATTTTTTTCTAATCGATCATCACCTAGAAAATTCACACTTAAATATCTATCATCCATCTCTTAGCAAAAACACATAACAACACTGGACGATGGTGACGAGAATCAGGGTGATAAAGGCCACTGGGGCTAGGACTTGTGTTGTCTTCTATTGACATAAGAAAATCGAATAGATACTGAGAGTCTGAGCATGGAGATGTTAGGTCAATGTTCGTTTAAGTTTTGTTTTAATTATAATCACTCAAACGGACGTGTGAACCCAAAAATTGTGATCCTATAGGCCCGAACCATTTAGCCTGATAATTAAACGAGTTGTAAATTTTCAAACCTTACCCAAAAAAATTTTGGACCTACTAACATCTCTAATTGCGATGCATAATTTCTACATTTTGCGAAGCATGATTTTTAATTGTGTGACATAGAGATGCATCACAATTTCAAAACAATACATAGCGATTCCAAATTGATGCATCGCTATTGAAAATTGAAGCCACATGGAGCTTCTTCTTCATCTTTGAAAGCCATGAGCAATGAACAAAAAATCAACGCACTCAACGATACCTTTCTTTTTAACATATGCTACTATAGGTTCCAGTGATTTACTTTCGCCTTTGTTTCTCGAACAACTGATTGATAAGTGAAACAAATCCAATTGGAAATTAACATAATCGTTGTCTTCGAATTCGTCCTCTATATCTATGATTTGCATGTCTTGATGGATGATTAGCATCATCGTTTCTTCTGTCTACCTCCTCTTCCTCTTCCTTCTCTTCCTTCTCTTCCTCTTCCTTGTTGAATTCTTAAAAGATGTCTCCGGAGAGCCAAGGATTAGAACAACCCATCTTTTTCTTTTGATTATCATGATAAAGATTTGAGGCGGATGAAGGTGAATTTTGACGAGTTATGCGATGATGTTAATTTTATGAAGAGGAAGACGAAAACGGCAAGGCAGTGATGTAAGTAGTGTGCTGGTCTTTTATGAACAATTTTATAAAAGTATATTTTTCAGGTTAAAAAATATATAAGGAACTAAACAAGTTGAAATATTTGTATAGTGGATTAACCTTCAATTTCACCTTAATTTATTTATTTGTGAAAACTCATTTCCCATTTGGCTACTGATAGATCCTTCCTTGATGAAGTTCGTATATACATATTCATCACATTCGGACACCAGTGGTTGCATTGTTTTAAATACTCTTCCAAATAATCTATATTTGAAAAATCCAATAATATAATTCAACTAACATTATAATTATAATAATATTTGGGCATAATCAATTTATATCAAATGTAGACGATGAAATTGAAAAGTTAAATTTTCATTCATCAACAGTATATAATCTTTTTTACACAAGCGATCTTTGAATCATAATTCGTGACCGGTCAAAATCTAAAAATATCTAGACAAAGATTATGATTGGTATGTGTTATGTCTAAAAATATCTTTAGATAAAAATGTGTAATTTTTTTTTAGATACATGAGAAAAGCAATAAAGACCGTATTATTTAAGTATGGCAGTAAATATTGGGTAGCGGAAGAACAGCCATTAGCCGTACATGTCACTTGTCCGACCAACTCATATGTCGTTAGTAGCTCTTATTTTTTCTCTACCACAATTAATTTCTTGCAACCCATTCCCATGTGCATAGAACCACATGGGGGTTTGGAATTTTGGATTACCAAATGCGAGTTTAGGAGATTCCTTTTTTTGCATTATTAAATATACAGTTTGCCTTAATTAAACTCCAAATTATTTAAATTTCTTCATATTTGCTCGTCTTTGCATTGTAATGTTACAGCTGATAACTTAATATATATATACTATCATATTTCCATTTTAACATTCAGTAATCTAATAAGATCATGCTAATTAGGCCTTATTTGGTACAACGTTTTCAAAATATAGTTTTTTTTTTCTTGTAAATATATTTGAAAAACTATATCAAAATATTATTTTCATAAACAGAATAGTTGTAAATGCAACACATTTTTAAAACGTTATATTAAAATAATTTAAAAGAAAAAAAACTGTATTTTTTACTAATATATTTTTTTTCAAAACGCTTCACCAAACAAGTATCTAGACTATTCAAGAGAATTAGAATGTAATTAAAGCCAGCACCATGTAACCACAAAACTGGACTAAATAGAGAGATTAGTAGATTGATAAGTTCAAAATAACCATGTTCTCCAGAAATTGGGTTGGCCGTACTTTCTGTCGTCCTTTGGTTGAAGATTGGTTGTACTTGTGTCCAAAATGTACAGTTAGGTACGACTATCATAGTTGCAGGTCAAAAGTAGAGGCCTGATCTTTCAAGTGTTCTTACTTGTAGGGTTTGCATCCTTACATGTCTCATGGTGGGCCCAACATACAAAGCTTAGCCAGCCATCTTTAGAGCACCGCCAATGTGCAATTCTTAACCAATTCTTTGGTTAAGAATTCACCAAATCCTTCCATTGTTGAATTCTTCCAAGAGAATTCGGAGGAGAGAGAGTGTTCAATTCCCCACCAAGAATGCAAAAGTTGTTGAAGAATTGAAGCTGCAATTGAAGAAGGTGGCGTGCACCTTCCACCCAGACAAGGCGCGTGTCGAACACACGCTCAAAATGCGCGTCCAAGCAAACTGGCGGTGGGTCCCGCGGCTGCAGCAGCACTAAATTAAAAAAAAAACATTTTCTGACTTTTTTAAAAAAAACCAAGAAACTTTCCGTTTTGGTTTAAAAAAATTCAAATTTTTTTTAAAAAATTTCAAATTAAATAAATTATAAATTATAAAATTTAAAAATAATAATGTAATTTATTATTTTTAAATTAATTTTTGTTTTAATCTATAAATTAATTATTTATACGAAATATTTAAATATGAAATATTTAAAATAACGTGAAATAAATTTATTTGTTGAGAAATATAAAAATAAAAATGAAATGTAAAGCATGGCGGTGGGCCAGTTAAGAATATGTTAAGAATCGTGATACAAGGAAGATTGAATTTTAAGTAGAAAAAGAGAAAAATGTGTAGGTGGCAGTGGGACCCAGTTAAGAATTTGTGGGAAGAATTCCCACATTGGAGATGCTCTTATGCATAGTTTGAAAACAAGCAATTGAACTAGGAGTAGGTCTGCAAAATATTAAAATATACCCTCTCCCTTCTATTTTAAACTAGTTTATTTAATCGGTCTACACTAAACACACGTAAACTAAATAGTATATAAATAAAATAAAAAAGATCGATTTATTAACAATTGCACATAAATATATCACTAATCATTATAGATTCTAAAAAAATTCCTTATACATAATATTTGTTGTCCTATTAGTTGGTCTTTCATCTTCACTGCATATCAATATCTTCAAACAAAAATAATTTGTTACTCTAAAGACTACGACATATAACTGTCCATGACTAAATACTATTTTTTCAAATAGAGACCTACGTGTAATTATTGACTTTGACACTTGTTAATTATCATTGCATATGATACAAGCAATGTAAATTGTTTTCTCTGAAACTTGAAACACAGTCTTACATCAGATAGAGTTAGTGACAATCTTGAGATAAACACATTTTCTCCAACATTGCTTTATTTCAAAAATTTTGTTTCAACAATATGATCCTCAAGATTTATGATGATTAGTTTTATTTCATTGCACAATCCTGCAGCATGGTCAATGTTTCTCAATAGCATTATTGGAACACTAATTTTAAATGTTAATTCATAGTCTGACAACCCCGAACACTTTATACTATTCAAAAACTCTGTATAATAAATGTTTTCGAACAAATTTGAATTTTTTCTGCCCTTCAAATAGAATATAAACTCAAATAAGTTCTTCCTTTTGAATGATTACTTTTATTAAATTATATTTGTATTTTATGAATAAAGAAATTTCTGAGAAGAAAATAATCTAAAATCAAAATAACAAAATTATTTTTACCGTTAACTATTATTTTTGTTTTGTAAATTATTTTGATTTTCATAACTTCCATTATATATTTTTGTTTTATTGACTTCGTAACTATTATTTTTGTTTTATTTTTAAGAATTAGTTTTACTGAAAAATTTTGTTCCGTAATTTTTTTTTTATTTTTCTAACCCCAATTTAAATTATTTTGTTTTATTGACTCTGTAACTGCTATTTTTGTTCAATCAAATATTTTTATTTTACTAAAATATTTTTGTTTTTGATGCGTACAAAATCTTCTAGACGCACTGGACTTGTCCAACTGGATACCTGACTTTCAACGTATCCTATAATCTTCAAGGCCCAACTCTGCAATTAAACCAAGAAACTGTGAACTAGGCAGGGGCACTCCCTGCAAAAGCCCTCCGGCGTGAGAATTAGCACAAGTATGCAAGAGAGTATAAAATTCGGCAGAGTTTAGGCTAGCTAGTCAAAATCACGTACCTCCCTCCTCCATTTTTAGGGGCTTTTATAGTTGACGGAGAGAATAACCGATCATAATTGCCCACTAACATTCATGGCATTGATGGCGGACATATTAACTGCCCCATTAACTGTCCCATTAACCACAACGGTCAAATGGAGAATTATCCGGACATAACCGTCCTCAACTAACAATAACTCTTAAATGAACGAGCATAACACATCATGCTCGCTGGTCAAGCCCCCAGCTCGCTTTCACCACTTGCTCGCTAAAGGTTGAAAACACCTGCTCGTGGTATGCAAAACCATTTAACTACTCCCTTGTACCTTTGATCTTAAAATGTTCGTGCACTGCCTGTGAATGATGGTCACATGCCGTACACATGACCCATGTTTTGGGCCTATTGGGCCGGACAGCTCAGTTTTACATAACTATTTTTAAGAATTTGTTTTAAACTTTTGTTCAGTAAATTATTTTTATAATTTTACTAATCTTAGTTTAAATTATTTTTCTTTTATTGACTCCGTAACTATTATTTTTGTTCCATCAAATATTTTTATTTAACTAATGTATTTTTATTTTACATAGCTATTTTTAAGAATTTGTTTTAAATTTTCTTTCCATAAATTATTTTTATTATTTTAGTAACCTCAGGTTAAATTGTTTTTGTTTTTCTTGACTATGTAACTATTATTTTTGTTCCATCAAATATTTTTATTTTACTAATGTATTTTTGTTTTACATATATATTTTTAAGAATATGTTTTAAACTTTTGTTCCGTAAATTATTTTATTTTACTAACCTTCGCATTAAATTATTTTTGTTTTGTTGATTCTGTAACTTTTATTTTTATAGTGGCTTGTTCCATAAATTATTTTTATTTTACTAACCTCTTATATTTTTGTTTTCTTAACTCTGGAACTATTATTTTTATTTTAGTTACAATTTTTTATATTTAAAGAGAGAAAAATATTTAAACATAATTAAAAGAGAACAGATGGTGGTGATGAGAGAAAAAATAATTAAGGAGAAGATGGGTGGGAGAAAGAGAAATATAACCAGAGAAGATATGAGAAATAAAGAGTGAAATGTTAACTGAAAAGTTAATAATTCAAAAGTAAAATTTTAGAGGAAAAAATCTATCCTTGCCATACACACACATATGTGTGTGTATATATATATATATATATATATATATATATATATATATATAGATTTCTGATAATTAAATGATACATAATATAATAATTGATCATAGTCAATATACCTGATGTCACATGTAATGAGTAAACTTCAAAAATTATGAAGATATTGTATGAATTATTATTATTTTTAAGTTGAAACATCTAAAAATCAAATAATATAATTTTATAAAAAACAAAGAGAGTAATATTTAAGTTATGAATTACTCATTCCGTTCAAGATAAATGTTTCTCATTGACAAAGCACAGAAATCAAGAAACTCAATTAGTGATGCGATGTAATTGTGTTGAGACGATAATATACCTCTATCTCGCATTAATTTTTTCTTGGTTTCCAGACGAAAGTAGATAGAATTAGCATTAATTGAGACTCATTATTCTAAATAATTGATTTTCTAGGATATGACATGTTAATATTAAATGAAGATTTAAGGGTATATTTAGAAGAATAGTAGAGTATTTTTTTTTATTAAAAAATTGTTAGAAACATTAGTAAGGACATCTCAAATTAAAGAATAGCTTATAAGTTTCAATCGCATCTCAAATTAAAGAATAGCTTATAAGTTTCAATCGCGAACATTTGTCTTCGTTAGATGTAACAAATAAACGGCTATTAATGGGCAGTCATATATGAGATTGAGCGCCCATTGAACCATTAGTAAAAGATTATTAAATAGAATTGCAATTAGTACAAAAGATTTGTGGTGGTGGTGGCCGGCTGGCTGTGGTGTCCGCCAGAGGTTGTCATCATCGGTGATGGTGATGGTTGTCGGAGGTGATGGCGGTCCTTGGAGCTGTCATCGGTGGTGGTGGTGGACGGTGTCGCCGGTGGTGGTGGTGGCCACCGAAGGTTGTTTTATTATTATCCTCACATAGCCCCACCTGAATTAAATATTGAACGATTATATAAGCATTCATTTTCGAGCATACATACCCATTTTCGCCACTTGTGATAACACATGGGCCTATGCCCATCTATTTAATTGTGGTTAAATGGAGATAAATTACCACCTCTACGGCTTTACCCTCTCCTCTCCCTCTCCCCCACCAGGCTCCAGCTTGAGATAGTAGCTGCAATTACAACGGATATCATGGCGGGGGTAGTGCGAAGTTGCTAACTGCTGTACGGCCAATTTCATTTATTTTCTAATTCTCTGAAAATGTTCATGTATCACATTGGGTTCGACACAGATCGTCGCTTGAGGTACTTACTGTAATGTCAGTAGCCTGAGAGCCCAGTTCGCTACGTGTGTCAGTAGCCCGAGAGCCCAGTCCGCTACGTGTAGTCCATACACTGATCCACTGAGCACAGCCCAGTCCGCTACGTGTAGCTCATACACTTGTCAGTAGCCCGAGAGTCCAGTCCGCTACGTGTAGCCCATACACTGATCCACTGAGCACCCAACACCTTAGGTCATCAGACCCATCACAAACCGACCCAAAAATCTATGAATGATGTTAATACTCAGTAGTAGTGCATGACTATATTTTAAATCATACATAAATCTCACATCTACCCAATGTGAGATTGGGGAGTTACACTTACTGTGGCCTAGGGATATTTATTTCTATTTGAGTCGAACAAATGACATCCCGATAACTGGATCACTTCATATTTGTGGTCAAGCTACTGCCAACCCTTTTGGTTACCATGTTTATGTTTATGACTTATGAGCTTTTTCCCAAAATATCTAATCCAAATTGAAATACAAATAAAATCATACTCTTTCAGAATTCGAAAATAGAGTATATATATTAGGGGTATCGTCTGAACCACTGAATCAATTAACCAAATCGAATCGAATCAAGTGGTTCCGTTCAGTTTTGAAATCAGAGTTGTTCGGTTCAGTTTGTGATTTCTTATGTCAAACCGAATCGAATCGAATCGAACCGAATCACCCTTATGTATATATATAATTCTTCATTTGTATTCGACAGCTATATATCACATAGTCTTGTATTCCTGTTCATTTTTCAATTTCCTCCATACCTTTAGATTGATATTTGATACAGCTCATAAGCTCAAATTGTTCAATAGTCAATACACAAAAAAACCTAAATCTAATTATCGTTCAAAGTTGAAAGAACAATAAACATTCTAGCTTATTTGTTTTGTTTATTGGTGCTGTTTTATTCATCCAAATTGATTAATTTTTTAAAAAGTTTCTAGCATCTTTAATAATTTATTGGTGTTGCTTTTGGTTTATGACAACTTCCAAGTTCATTAATTAATTATTTTTTAAAACCATAAAACCGAACCAAATCAAATCGAATCGAGTTGTTCGGTTCGGTTCAATTATGGACTTCACACGATTCAGTTCGGTTTGAAATTTTTTGAAACCGATAAGGGTGGTTTGATTTGTGGTTTTAACCCAAACCGAATTGAATCAACTACCTACAACAACTGAAAACAAAAAGAAAATCTAAAAGAAAAACATAATCGACAGCTGTTGTCATTGTTTGTCAGATAGAATTCTGATAATAGTAAAATTTTCTTGACAAACAAATTAAGAGTAGCTCGATCACTCGATCATGCTCATCCCAATTCAATACTCAAGTGAACATGGGAGGAAGACTGATGACGGCCTCTCTAACGCCGAAAAAACGCTTCCAAGAAGTCAATTGACTTACAACTTGTTTATGAACACCACCTTTGGCAGCAGAGACGCTTAAGAATAAGCACTTGTTCAACCTCTTCATTCTCCTCCCAATCTTAATCTTCAACTTACTCACTCTAACTTTCAACCAAGACGGTCTTCTCTTGGACGACGAATCCGCTCTCTCGAGTGTTTTGTATATCAAGAATTGCGCCCGCCGATGATTTGTCTCTTCGGGGTCTTCCATGTCCATCTTTGAATAAGCATATGCCTTACTCATGACAGCCATTTGATCCTCTGGGTGGGTGTGTTTGAGAGATATAGAGAGAGATGAATATGGAGTGGGATGAAGGAAATATTTATAGAGAAAAAGAATAAAGAGTGGGGATTGGTGACATTGAGGAAATTAGAATAGTAGCAGCCTAGCAGGGCATGTGCACCACTGTTATTATAAAAAATGATAGCGAGGTGCCGGGAGTCCAAATCATTCCAAAAATGTATTTTATCTTCTATTTCAATGTAAGATCCACAGTTAATTTGTCAATCAGTAATTGATTTTGTTTATATAATTAATTTTGTTAATTTACTAATTGACAAGTTAACGATGGATCTAACATTGAAATAGAAGATGGAATACATTTTTAAAATAGAGGATCTGGACTCGGGTAATGCTTGGGTCACTCTTATTTTATACTCCATCCGTTCCTAAATTATCGTCATCTTTTCTTTTTTCGTCCGTCCAAAATAATTATCTACTTTGAAACTTACCTTTTTAGAACATCATTTTTACCATTTTACTCTTACTTTTTCACTTTACTTTAATTATGCGTCATATATACATGAGCTTTAAAAGAAACTACACATTAAACCAATATAAATAATCAAGTCAATTGTTTTTTCTTAATCTGTGCGCCGGATCAACCAGGACAATAAATTAGGAACAGAGGGAGTATCAAAAATTAGATACTTAATGACTTGACACATTCTTATTCGTCCGAGTGGTAAGATCCATAAAATGTACGACCAATAATAATATATCAAGTCATTGAATACTCAATTTTTGATATAAAATAGGAGTGCCCTACCATTGTCCATTGGAAAAACAGATGTCACTGAGCTGGCCTACTCTGCATCATTTAGTGCAGACTTATCTATTTTTAGCAAATTAAGAAGGCCAGCAACATTAAGATAGAAAAATAAATAATCAACAAAAGGGTTAAATGTACCGGTGGTCCTTGTACTATCGACAAATCCAAATTTAGCTCATCTACATTGTAAATGTACGTCAATGACCAAAG
This sequence comes from Codonopsis lanceolata, assembly GCA_013146195.2. Taxonomy (NCBI): domain Eukaryota; kingdom Viridiplantae; phylum Streptophyta; class Magnoliopsida; order Asterales; family Campanulaceae; genus Codonopsis; species Codonopsis lanceolata. The sequence goes on from CM028382.1 coordinate 3,772,565, forward strand.
TTGAACTTTTTTGCACTTGTTATAAGCTATTTATCATCGTGATCTTGTTTTTGTCTCCATTTGTGCTAATACAAATAAAATTATATCTAATAAAACGGGATATCTAGCAAAGGGGGAAAAAAATTCTGCCTAGTTACCATGGCAACAAATTTTGTTGCCACTGCAACCGAAGCCCATAAAAAACTGGAGAAAATTATTATTAGAGTGAGAGGCTTTAATTTTGTTTTATTAAAATTACAACTTCAGTATTGTAGATGAGTTAAACAATTTGAAGAGGAATTTCTTTATTTTCGAATGAACTTATGAAAGGTTTCTTTTTGAAATTTTAATTGATTGATGGTTGTTAGGATTCGATGAAAAATTATGGATCCCTCATTGAATTTTCAGAATTTTTAGAGTGTATTTTTGTGTAATTTTGTTTTTGGATTTTCTTAAAAAATCATCGTTAAGATTTAGATCATAAAAGAACAAAAAAAGTTCAATATCACCCATAGTTTTTTATTGGCCAAAATGTGAAAAAAAAAAAACCCTGAAGCATCCACCAAATCCCATAGTGTCTCCCAACTTACGAAGTGTGTCTATGTTATACCTAATGTTGCCACTTGTCCCATGATGACCCCTCCCGTCACTGACAGTTAATGAGGAGACGTTAAATGATACGTGAGCCAACATGTGCGGGACATTTTTATCATTTTTACATACCCTTAATTTAAGCAATTTGTGTTCATTATTCAGGGAGATCAAAATCAAAATTTCTTGTTTGTCTCTCTTTAGTAGTAACGCATGTCTACCTTATAAATCACACACAAGTCTCACATCTACCAGATGTGGGATTGAGGTATTACAATCTCCCTCACTTAAATCTTTGACGTCCTCGTCAAGGCCGAATCGTACTCCGGGCGATGCAGGATTTAAAAGGTGGGTTGTATGGGGATCAAGAGGTGGCTCCCACCTTCTACGGTGTAGCACTTTGACCTGCACAGCACTTTGTTCCCACATTTTCGGCCGGGACCCTCTCTGATACCATTTGTAGCGCTCCGATCTCGAAAGCCCGGTCTGTTACGTGTAGCCCACACACTGGCCCACTGAACGCGCAACACGTTGGGTCATCAGGCCCACCACAAGCCGACCCAAAAGTCCATGGATTATGTTGGTGCCCAGTAGTAGCGCATGACTACCTTATAAATCACACACAAGTCTCACATTTACCCGATATGGGATTGATGTATTACATTATCCCTCACTTAAATCATTGATGTCCTCGTCAAGGCCGAATCGTACCTCGGGCGATGCAGGATTCAAGAGGTGGCTTGTTCGGGGGTCAAGAGGTGGCTCCCACCTTCTACGGTGTAGCACTTTGCCTCGCACAACACTTTGTTCCCATATTTTCGACCGGGACCCGCTCTGATACCATTTGTAACGCTCCGATCTCGAAAGCCTGGTCCGCTACGTGTAGCCCACATACTGGCCCACTGAACACGCAGCACCTTGGGTCATCAGGCCGACCACAAGCCAACTCAACCCAAAAGTCCATGGATGATATTGGTGCCCAGTAGTAGCGCATAACTACCTTATAAATCACACATAAGTCCCATATCTACCCAATGTGGGATTGAGGTATTACAATCTCCCTCACTTAAATCCTTGACGTCCTCGTCAAGGCCGAATCGCAACCTGGGCGATGCAGGATTCAAGAGGTGGTTCGTACGAGGTTCAAGAGGTGGCTCCCACTTTCTGCGGTGTAGCACTTTGACCCGCACAACACTTTGTTCCTACATTTTTGGCCGGGACCCGCTCTGATACCATTTGTAACGTCCTGAGCCCAAGAGTCTGGTCCACTACGTGTAGTCCACACTGTTGATTCTTATGTTAAATTTATATCTGATCAGTACATTACATTAGTTTTATACTTCTGGCTAATCGGGGCAGATCGATTAGCGTGGCAACCGTGTATAGAACTTTGCCTTGTATAGTTTTTGTAGGACTCTTTTCGTGTTCACTGAAGACCCTTTCTCGCCTTCACCGAAGACCGCTCAAAGCTTAAGATCGGTAGACCTCGTGTCCACTGACCGCTTCTACGTGTCCTCTTCAAAGATAGCTAGCCGGATTAATTCAAACTTATTTCCATATATTATTTGAATTAATCCAAGTCATTCTCTCGACATGTCAAGCCGCCGAAAGCAACTTTCCGAAAAGCAGAAGACTTTTCGCCGCCCCGAATGAAAGCAAAGCTGCATCGCCCCTACTTTCTCGCTTCATCTCTCGATCCGACACCAAATCGCCCACCTTTTGAAGATCTCGTAAATGATTATCTCGCTCGATATCTCTGTGAAGACGAAATTCCTTGATCGACCCCATGCATTTAATGCATTTATGAATAGAGTCGTTGAAGCCTTCGCCCTTCCAACGGATTCTTTTGAAGTGCACTCGCTTTAAATACGCCATTGAAGATCGGAACAAAGACAACCATGTAATCAATCGAACACTTAAAGAATTGCTCAATCTATACAACTCCAAGTCTTTCACCAAGCATTCAATAGATCCTCAACAGATCTAGAAGTCCTCGTCAACAACAAGAAGTCGCTTCTTCAACATTTATTGTTTTATTCTTCTTGTTGTTTACTTCCATTAACTATATTCGCATCTAATTAAATATCTTGTATTTACGATATTTAATTCCATAGACCCAAACACAAGTCAATATTTTGTACACGATCCATTAGGGATATTCTTTGTAATTGATCTAAGTGGAAAACATAGTGCACAATTTAAATCCAAGGTTGATCGCCTTGGTGGTGGACGTAGCACTATTTACAAGTGTGAACCATCTCAAAATACTTGTGTTATTTCCTTCTCGCTTGTCTATTACTTGAACCGCATAGTTTCCTTGTTCATTATATCCATTTCAGTAACTTAAGTAATCTGTAAAAGGTCTAGTAGTCCTTATCTGCAGCACTGAACAATTTTCTTGAAGGTCTTCCGCTACTTGAAACTCTTCATAAACTTCAAGTAACTTTCAAGGAACTTACTTAAAAGTTTTAAAGTGTTAATAAGCTATTCAACCCCCCTTCTAGCTTATTATTGTGCTCATTGGGACCCACAATTGGTATCGAGCCATACTCTTTGAAAACAAGTTTTTCCTAGATTAAACTCTTGAGAGATACGACATAATGGCACAAACACACTATATGCCGCCTACATCTAATGCTAACCACGTCCCAATATTGGACGAAGGTCATTTTGATGTATGGAAGGATAAAGTAATGAGATTCATGAACTCTATTGACAACAGATTATGGAAATGTGTCACCGCAGTCAACATATACCAATGAAGGCAAATCTTCTCGCCTCCATCGCTGAACCCCGCAGGTTCCTAAAGAAGAATCGAATGGACAGAGGACGATAGAAAGTCGGTTGAACTTGACAAGAAAGCAATCAACATAATCACCAGCTCTCTAGACACAAGCACATACCAAAGAAGTGATTCGATGTACAACCGCGAAAGAGATGTGGGAAGCTCTTGTAGAATACTTGGGAGACCAAGACACAAGAGACAAATGTAAAATATACATACATCCAAATAGCTTGATTCTTTCAAAAGGATCCTAAGGAAACCTTGAGACAAGCATACGATCGATTCAAGGAGGTAATAAATAGTTGCTTTTCTCTTGGTAAAACGTATGACAAAAAGGAAATGAACATGAGGTTTCTAGGCTCTCTAGGTAGCTTATGGCATGTGAAGACCACGGCTATGAAAGAATCTAAAAACTTAAACGAGATGACTCTTCGTAGTCTCTACGCAAGTTTAAAGGTTTATGAACTTGAAGTTAATCAAGCTCTAGAGCAAGACAAACAGCTCGTAACCGTGTCTTTGCCACCATGGTCCAAGAAGAAATCATTGTTGAAAACAAACCTCTACTTCTTCCCCGTGAAAATGATTTTTTATCCGATGAACAATTTGCTATGTTTGTTAAACGATTTCAAAAATTTGCAAAATATGGAAGAAAGAACACCCACCAACAACCTTTCAGAAGATTGGTGAAAGCTCATCCAAGGAAGAGCTTGTGTGTTATAACCGTAGAAAACCCGGTCATTTTGCCTCAAAGTGTCCAAAGCCAAAATTTGAAGCATACCGAAAACCCTCGTTTAGAAAATTTCAAAACAAAAAGGTATGTTGGTCAAGACATAGAAGATAAACAAAGTTGCTACATGGTTTGAAACCGATTCGTAAGAGGAGGAAGAGGATTGTGAGCAAGCTAACATATGCTTAATAGCTCATGATTCATGTCCTACCTATGACTCAAAATGAAGTTGTAGTTTCACCAAGTCCTTTGGACAAAAATGAAACCAAAGAAGGATAGCTTCAAGAAGGAAGAACTTCTCAAGGATAATCAGATATGCTTGAAGAATTTAATTCCTTTAGAGTAGCCTATGTTAAACCGGCCAAGAAGAACCGTGAGAAACTTACAACCGAGAAATCTTTGATGGCAAATGAGATTCAAACTCTCAATAGCCGCCAACAAGAGAGTATCAAACCAAGGAAGAAAACAAATTTCTTCATGACAAAATTGACTGTCTGACCGAGCACATCAAAGGACTAGACCTAGAGAAAATTGCCTTGCAAAAGACAATTGACTCCTCGAATAGCTCCAAGGATGCATTCAAGAAATCCTTTCAAGCCAAAAATCTAGCTATGATAAACCGGCATAGATATTCAGATGTGTCTCTTCCGACAATCTCTTCACAAAGAGAAAGGTGAATCCTCCAAACCGCTAATGATATATCTTTCTCTAAACGTACATTTGGAAATACAGGAAGCAAGGCCTTGGTTACTCAAGTGTTCCTTATGTTTACCCTAAAGTTCACAAAGGAAAAGCCAAAATGAATGATTCAAATGAGAAATTCGAGAAGGTAACGGTAGAGAAAGTGAAGTCTACCGGCAACGACTATGTCAAGGCAAAGTCCGCCGACGGTAGACCCGCTAAACCTCTACCAGTAACTATCAAGTTTGTCAATGAAACATAAGGTTTTTTACTTGAAGGTAAACTTAAAGGTATTCTACCGAATCCTCCCGAAAGTTCTCAACGTAAAAGCTAAAGCTAAGTCCGTTAATAACCTACCTAGGAAGATTCGAAAGAAACCAATTAAGTCTACCGTCAACAAACAAACCGAACCAAAAATGGATGCTAAGAAAAGGAATGATCATAAGCACTCTTCGATGAAGAATCTAAACACTCTCTATGGACTTTTCATTTATGTCATTCTTGCCATTGCTTAGGCCATCCGGCACCGTAATGCCTGCCCGCTAAGGTTCACCCCAAGATCCGAGAGACCTAGTTCTCTCAAGGTCAAGGTGTATGGGTTGCAAAAGGTTGCTAATCCTTAGACCCATATAAAGGGTACCTTGTTTTGCTTTAACTCTTTACAGAATGCTTCATGGCTATAGAATCGAAAACAAAGACATCCGGTACCTAGACAAGGGTCGCTCAAGGCATATGACTGGGAACGTAAGTCTTCTTACCGATATAGCCGAAGCAAAAGGACCCACGCTATCTTCTGAGACAATGCAAGAGGAAAGACAATTGATATGGCTCAATTACTAGAGGAAGTCTCTCCATCAACAAAGTTTCTCTAGTAAGCGGTTTAAAGCACAATCTTCTCGAGCATATCACAATTTCGCGACAAAGGACTTCTATGCCAATTCAATTCCAACCTGCTTCATCAAAGACAAGTGAATCGTGTTTCACAATACCGACCGGCAATAGACAAGGAAACGCCTATGTCGTGGACTTAAATCTTCTAGGAGATTCTCAAACCTCGTGTCTAGTAGCCAACAATGTTCGTGACAACCAAATGGCTATGGCACAAGCTGCCTCACCACCTCAACTTCAAGCACCTCTCCAAGCTCTCCAAAAATGGGCTTGTCAAAGGTCTACCTACCTACGCCGATCATGACGTAAGTTGCAAAGCTTGTCAACTAGGAAAACTTTCCAAGTCTTCCTTCAAAAGAAAGTCTGCTTTTATCAACAAATAGACCTCTTCAACTTCTCGCATATGGATCTCTTTGGACCTATAACAACAAATAAGATTTCAGAGACAAGTACACACTTGTAGTAGTTGATGACTACTCTAGATTCACTTGGATTGAAACTATGACATCTAAAGATGAAACGTATGATCTAGTCATCGCACTTTTTAGAAGACTTCAAACTCAAAAGCTTGAAGACATTCTGTGACATAAGATCGACAATGGCACCGAATTCAAAAACAATGGTGTAGAAAAGTACCGCGATGACCATGGGATCGGTCACAACTTCTCTCGCCGGCATTCTCAACAAAATGGTGTAGCCGAACGGAAGAACGTAACACCGATTGAAGCTAGAACAATGCCGCGTAAGCTAAACTTCCGAAGTATTTTCAAGCGTATAGCCAACACCGCTTGCTTTACCCAAAATAGATCCCCTCGGTAAACAAGTTTCATAATAAAACTCCATATGAAATATGGAGAGGAAGATCCCCAAACATTGATTTCTTAAAATCTTCTATCAGAATGTTTTATTCTTTACAATGGAAAAGAGTATAGAGGAAAATTTGATGCAAAATCGATTTAAGGAATTTTTCTCGATATTCCAAACATTCAAAAGCATTTCGCATTTTCAAGAAATCTAATTTAAAAATCTTAGAATCAGGCATGTTTCTTTTGATGAATATGACTTGTTAGAGCCTAGAAAGGCTCGAACGTTGCTAATGATTCTCGATAATGATGAGACAGTACAAATTCAAAGATCTACTTCCTATCGAAAACGGCAAATGCAGTAACCCATGTATACCGATAACCCTTCACCTAGACGATACATCTACCGATACCGATAACAACTCTTCTGCTGACCTCGAACCCATCTCTTCTGCTTTTACCCCAAGCACCTTTACGATATCTCATCCTTCTTGTTCACCGTAAAATGAAAGTTTTGAAGACTCTATTTCTTCTCGAACTGCATTTTGGTGAATCTCCTTCTCAACCAACCTGCATTCTTAAGGGAAGAATCCACCGTAAGTGATCTTCCTCCAATCGTTATCGAAGCAAGAGATCATCCCATTTCTCAAATCATTGGTGATCTCAATACAGAGTTCGACGAGAAATAAGGTTCGAGAAGAAACGTTGTTTGCTTACGCATTTGTATCGAACTCGAACCAAAGAAGATTGATGAAGCTATCGAAGATCATAACCGGATTGAAGCTATGCAAGAAGAGCCGAACCAGCTTTGAAAGATGTAAGGTGTGGAGTTTAGTTCAAAGACCGACCGATCATCCAACCATCGGCACCAAGTGGGTATTCGTAAATAAAAGAGATGAAGATGGAAATGTCACCGTAAACAAAGCTAGATTGGTTGCTCGTGGCTACCGACAGAAGAAGGAATTGACTTTGATGAAACTTTTGCTCCTCGTTGCTAGACTAGAAGCAATCGTAATCTTTCTAGCTTATGCCTCGCTCATGGACTTCAAAGTGTATCGATGGATGTTAAGAGTGCCTTTCTCGAATGGTGATCTTCAAGAAATCAGATACGTGAACAACCTCCGTGATTTGTCATCTCTCGACAACCGACCACGCCTACCGACTCAAGAAAGCTCTCTACTCGAAGCAAGCTCCTAGAGCTTGGTATGAAACTCTATCCAAGTTCTTAATTGAACAAGGATTCGTGAGAGGAAGAATCGACACTACTTTATTCATCCTCAAGCACAAAGGCCATTCTCTTCTCGTACAAATCTATGTGGACTACATTATCTTTGGATCAACTAACCAAAGCCCGTGTAAAAGATTCGAGAAGTCGATGCAAAGCAAGTTCGAGATGAGCATGATGGGCGAACTTACCTATTTTCTAGATCGCAGATACAATGCACTTCGACGGAATCTTCATCACCAAACCAAATATGCAAAGGAACTAATCAAGAAGTTTGGTCTTGATTCACCAAAGGATTTGAAACTCCAATGTCTACCGACCGCCATCTTGACAAAGATGAAAAGGGAAAGCAAGAGAACATGACCAAGTACCGAGGAATCATAGGTTCACTTCTTTACCTTACCGCTAGTCGACCGACATTATGTTTGTCGCTTGTGTTTGTGCTAGATTTCAGTGCAGATCCAAAGGAGTCACATTTGCTTGCCGCCAAACGTATCATCGATATGTTTCAAAAACAACAAATCTAGGCATCTCGGTATTCAAAATCCAACAACTTCAATCTAGTTGGATACTCGATGCATTATGCACCAAAGTGAGCGTAAGAAGCACCTGGGACTTGTCAATTTCTTGGAAACACTGCCTCATGGTCTTGCAAGAAACAAGGATCGCTGGCAAACTCAACCACGTATGTAATATATTGCCGCAAGGTTGTTCTCAACCGCTATGGATGAAGCAACAATTGGTGGATTACAACATCAAGACCGAAACCGCCCAATCATGTGTGACAACACATCGCCTATCTCGCCTCCAAAAATCCAAGTGATGCATTCAAAGACAAAGCACATTGATATTCGTTATCATTTTCTCAAAGATCATGTGGAAAAGGTAACATCGCCCGAATATGTTCCAACCGAGCATCAATTGGCGTACATTCTCACAAAACCACCGGATGCCACCAGTTTGCTTATTTAAGGAGAAATCTTGGTATGATTGATCCTACCGCTTAAAAGTTAATATGTTGTTAATATTTCTTTCATACCTAGACCCAAGATAGACTAATCTGAAGACGAAGTTCTTTCTTTACCGAAGACCTAAAGGTTAGTACTCTTACTTAGTCTATTTTCTCGCTAAAGAGGTTTCTAAAGCAATAAAAGGGGTCAAGGACAAAATTCAAGACTTAAGAAAATATCTTAAGTTCCCGCTTTTTCAAACCGATATTTTCTCGCCTTTAAATAGCCCTTGAACCGTCATTTCCAAACTTTACGAAACCCTCCGAACGTAAATCTCTCTCTCTCTAAGCATCTACTTTCTCAGAATTTCAAGTTCTTCGCCTTGTTTCTTCTTCTCATCCTCAAACAATGGTACGCTTATCTCTACTCTACTGTAATTTTCTCGATACTCGCTCGCATTTCAAAATCATATTAAAATCTTTTGGAATTCAAACCGCCATTTTCGAACTGATTCGCCATTGTTGTCCTTACATACTTGAATACTAACAAATGCTTTTGTTTATTCATTGTTCATTCTTATGAAAACTTCGTTATGCATTTCTCGAGTGTGGTTACTCTAAACATTCTAGGTTTCAAGTCTTTGCTTAAAAATTTCAATTATTTGATAAAACTTTGAAATTCCTACTTGTTTAGATATCTAGATGAAAAGCCCTAAATTTTATTTTGTTTTTCTTTCAGCAAGAACTTCAAAAACTAAGAGCGACAAGAGGAAGACTTTTGACCCTCGAGAAAGTCATTCCTCCCAAAGCAAATATAAATCTTCCAGATATCCATCCTATCCTCGCCGCCACGACGCCATTGTCGCCTCGACCCCAAGCTATACATTCCTGCATGTGTATTGACCTTCCGTCAATCAACTCCATAGCCGCCGGTAAAAGCTTGTGAGGATATGGACGCCCCGGATTCTCGCCTCTTCCGCCTCAACGACAAAACTACAAGATCTTCCCCGCGTAAGAATTTTATCAACGAATGGAGCTCATGAGCCGCCTGTTTCTTCGTGGGTGGATTCGAGGCCGCCCCATTTGCCACCGCCAAATCTATTTCCACCATCATTGGCGTGCACTACGGAGTCAAGCTCGCAACAACGGCCGAGGCTTTACATGCCCTGGAAGCCATGAGGGAGCCGACACACCCCTGAGCCACAAGGGAAAATGCTCCAAATTGCTCCTCGACGCTTCATCGCACTAGCCACCTTCTTGACAAGGGGCCTTTTCAAGAGTGGAGCACATGATATGTTTATCGCCAACGATAACCGAGTCAGATTTCTACTATTGCCTCGAACTGGGGCTCATCATCTTCGACGAGCCAAGCAAGGGTGGAGAAAGCTAAGAACAACCCCACTTGCAAGCGCCTTTCGTCAGCTTATCAATGCCCCCGTTGAGGGATGATGCGACATCAACTCTTCTTTGAAAGAAGATGAGTTGTTTGCAGAGCCAAGGACAAGCAACTCACGCCTCGCTTTTAGTACACCGAATACGAGAACAAGCGCCGGCTACAAAAAGGTCCGCCGCAGTCTCTCTTGACAAAGTGGCCAAACCTACACCGATCTTGGTCACCCGCTTCAACATGGAAGCACATTTAGCCGGGAGCAGACCTCCAAAAGGTCTCAAAAATATGACGATCGGGTGGCCACGGCCTCCATCTTAAGGCCCAAGGCCCGGCAGACGAGGCAGTAGCGGGTGCTATTGGCCAAAATAGCAGCCTGTGGGCAAAGCCAAGAAGACAAGGCCTAAGTGGCACCTCCAATCGAAGAGGAGCAGCCAAATGGATAAGGAAGGAGATGAAGGAAGGCCGTAAGAAGAAGGCACAAGGCCAAACTAGCCATTCCTCCCATCCATCCACCCAAGCCAAGCCATCCTCTCAACCACCCGCCCAACCCAACCAACAACCCTCCCCACCTCCCCGCCTCCACACCCAAACCAAAACGAAGGAGACTTCAGAAACCTTTGAAGACCAGCCATCGGCAGCCCCTCCAACCTCTACCGATGACGCGGCCGAAGTCTCCTATTCAGCCGCTGAGGAAGAAAAGGAGAGCTACCGAACCCCAACCCTCTACCGCCAGCCAACCCACTATACCCTCTACCGACGCACAACCAACTACCGACGCCCAAACCCTACCTGTCAACCCTTCATCTATACCTGTCAACCCTTCAACTACCCCTTCACCACCTCCGGAGGAGTCTATCCCTCAGAGGAGCTCAAAATGAGGAGGAGCCACCTGTAACCCCAACTCCTCCTCCCCTTCACCCTTTAACTACTCACCCGACCCATCCACACCTTCCTCACCACCCCAATCCCAACCAACTTCTTCAACCACACCACGCCTCTTAGATCCCGCCGCCAAGTTCCTCTTTGAACTTTCATCAAGAGCGCATCTATTCACCTCTTCTCATCAACCTCCTCAACCTTCTCAACCTCCTCAACCTTCCCTTCAAAAACCCAAATCCCTCTTCTACCCTGCCCCTTCTTTCTGGTTCTCTACCGAACCCATTCCCCAATCCTCCCACATCAGTGAAAATTCTGACACTGATATGGAACTGGATTCCCCACCAACTCCCCCTCCTCCCTCCCCTATAACCCTATCCTCTTCCACCAAAACCATCCCCACCCAAGACTCATCTTCTTCTGTCTCCAGAACTCCCCCTCCCCAAACGCCCTTCAAAGCTCGCAGACTCTCCTCGCCGACACCATTCACATTGGCCAAGCATCTATTTCCAATCACCACCAATGTTGAAATTTTGTCCCTGCTAGATGCCATCTACCAAATGTTAGCGAACTCACAAGCATATCTACCGCTATCGCCGAAGTAGCCACCGCAATGCCAAGGCCAACGACCGACCGCCACTACTCTTCGACAATTTCAAGAGGATGTCCTGACTCGCTTTTGGACAGATGCGCACGACTTCACCGATGTCAAGATCAACGTAGAAGCTCAACGAGATGAAGGCCGCCAGATCATAGGTTCCATTTTCTACGAGCTCTTCCACGCCATCACTCTCCATCTTAGCCACTGGCCGCATTCTATTATGGAACTCAACAACCTCGCCGAAACTCGCCCATGACATAATGAATGCCAACCGGATCGTGATCCGCCATCACGAGGAGAAACAAATGAGATCTATCAACGTAATGCCGATGGAAGAGAAACCGCCTTCGTGAAGAACCGACTACCGCTCGCTCCACCGCACTCCAACCGATGCGTATGCCGAATACCAAAGAAGAATGGAAGAGCTAGAGCGAGAAAGAAGAGAAAAGGAGGCTGCAGACAAAGGCAAAGGGAAAAGACCTTGGTAGCTTTTGTATCTTTTCTTCCCTTTCCTTTGTATTTATCTTATTTTTGAAAACTCGTCACAAATGTAAACATCTTGTTTATGAATACGTATGATTACTTGCTTTTTCAAAAATTATATTGTTTAAATTCTTGTCGCTTTATTGTTTATCTATATGAGAATTTAAACATTTAGTTTAAATTGATTTAAACCGCCGATCTATGTGCTATTCTTTGACTCTCTTATTCTTGTATGCACTTAGATTAGTCCCTTGCATCCGAGGTGTTATTCTGTTTAATAGAGGCATGTCTACCGACACGTAATATATAAACTTTCTCGCATGCTATTATCTATTAAATAGTTTGTTTTAAAACCCTCATTTGTAGTAATGATGACCGATATAAATAGGAGGAGATTGTTGATTCTTATGTTAAATTTATATCCGATCAAGACATTACATTAGTTTTATACTTCTGGCTAATCGGGCAGACGATTAGCGTGGCAACCGTGTATAGAACTTTGCCTTGTATAGTTTTTGTAGGACTCTTTTCGTGTTCACTGAAGACCCTTTCTCGCCTTCACCTAAGACCTCGCCAAAGCTTAAGATCGGTAGACCTCGTGTCCACTGACCGCTTCTACGTGTCCTCTTCAAAGATAGCTAGCCGGATTAATTCAAACTTATTTCCATATATTATTTGAATTAATCCAAGTCATTCTCTCGACATGTCAAGCCGCCGAAAGCAACTTTCCGAAAAGCAGAAGACTTTTCGCCCCGAACAAAGGAAAGCAAGCAGCTGCATCGCCCCTACTTTTCGCTTCATCTCTCGATCCGACACCAAATCGCCCACCTTTTGAAGATCTCGTAAATGATTATCTCGCTCTCGATATCTGTGGAAGACGAAATTCCTTGATCGACCCATGCATTTAATGCATTTATGAATAGAGTCGTTGAAGCCTTCGCCCTTCCAACGGATTCTTTTGAAGTGCACTCGCTTTAAATATCGCCATTGAAGATCGGAACAAAAGACAACCGCATGTAATCAATCGAACACTTAAAGAATTGCTCAATCTATACAACTCCAAGTCTTTCACCAAGCATTCAATAGATCCTCAACAGATCTAGAAGTCCTCGTCAACAACAAGAAGTCGCTTCTTCAACATTTATTGTTTTATTCTTCTTGTTGTTTACTTCCATTAACTATATTTCGCATCTAATTAAATATCTTGTATTTACGATATTTAATTCCATAGACCCAAACACAAGTCAATATTTTGTACACGATCCATTAGGGATATTCTTTGTAATTGATCTAAGTGGAAAACATAGTGCACAATTTAAATCCAAGGTTGATCGCCTTGGTGGTGGACGTAGCACTATTTACGTGTGAACCATCTCAAAATACTTGTGTTATTTCCTTCGCTTGTCTATTACTTGAACCGCATAGTTTCCTTGTTCATTATATCCATTTCACAGTAACTTAAGTAATCTGTAAAAGGTCTACCAGTAGTCCTTATCTGCACTGAACAATTTTCTTGAAGGTCTTCCGCTACTTGAAACTCTTCATAAACTTCAAGTAACTTTCAAGGAACTTACTTAAAAGTTTTAAAGTGTTAATAAGCTATTCAACCCCCCTTCTAGCTTATTATTGTGCTCATTGGGACCCACATTGTCAAAGAGGGGTTTAACCCAATGCTCAAGTAGATGTTTAGGCAGCAAAACCAAATCTTAATTTCGGACCCATCTCTAATAAGAGCACTTTATATGCCCTAACCAAACCTCAACCCTATCAAATAAAAATAAATAAAAATACAAATGAAAAACCCAAAAACCCAAAGCCCGTAATGCTGCTTAAAAACATTTTCATAGGGATTAAACGATTAGGGTTGTTAACATCACAAGTTCAATCTTCCCTCTAGAATCTAAATTCGCCTAACTTTAAAACCAAATTTGGAGAAACCTCTTGAAGTCATATGTTTCATAACCCAACCTAGGTCATTTTAGGAAGGTTCCCAACAAGGTCATAAATTTTTACAAGGTAAGTAATTTACCTGATACCTCATCTAAGCCTTAAACCCTGACGCCCATCCCCATCCCAGAGTCCAAAATTGAAGATATAACATATTCAACATACCACATTGTCTCATGTAAGCTCAATTTAGGCCATTACTTCACTTAACAACCTCGAATTTCATCAACCCAATTACCATACATGTTTCTAACATGTTCAACCATGGGTCCTACATAAAACCTCAAGATACAAGATTATACACTTTCAACCCTAAGCTAAACCTTAAAACCATAACTCTACATGCTAACCCTAACGATAAGCTCAACCCAATCCAACTATAAACAGAATTACAAAAAAAAAATTATGGGAAGATAGCATAGGAAGAAACATGTGTCCCTTTCTATTGACTCAACCAATTATATAGCTTTGTTTCCTACCTAGAAGCATCAATGATTTTGAACTGTAAAATATAAGAAGAAGTTTAAAGTTAAAGAGAGTAATCTTATTTGTACATACACGGTACCGCTTTGTGAACAAAGAAATTTGTTTATTTATTTTTATTTTTTTAACTATTTTTTGAAACTATTCAATTTTGAAAATGCTCATCCTTATGATGTTAGCTCATGTCCTCATTTTATGTTTTTTCCCTTAATGAATTTTTTTTGGTTTCTCATTGGAATGATGAACAAATGGATGAAGGTTGGCTTAGATGATTATGATGAAGACCATTTTTAAGAAACCATGGGGTTTAAGTTAGTCTTGGAGAGGTTAGATAGAGTTAGTTTAAGGTTTAGTTTTTGAGAGAGCTAAAGAAATTTGTTTTAGGGTTAAGTTTAAAGTTAGAGACTCAAGCCGTTAGGGCTTATATTTATCAATTAGTTTAGGGATTGTTGTGGTTTAGATACAATTGTTTTGGTTAATGACCAAGTAATAGCTAGGCTTGGGACAATCTAACTTAGAAATCTAGTTAGGACATGTTAGGACTTAAGTAGGTTTAAGGTTTGTTTAGAGGTTTAAACTTTGCTTGGGATAGGTTTAAGTAGGGGTTTGAAATGTCCGGCCCTATGGTGGCCAAACCCAAACTTTAGAGAAAAACTTTCCTGTGTTTACAGGGTTTAAGTTCAAGTGAGTGGGGCCTCACATAGGCTCAGCGGCCGCCCAAGTACTGTTTAAGGCTCTCCCAAAGTTCCCGTGGAATTTATTCAAGAGTTTGGCGCCACCAGTTTTAGGCCCAAGTTTAATGGTTTTAAGGTTTAACGTTTGGCTTAGGGATTAGGGTTAGTTTAACTTGGTCTAGGTTTGAATTGTGGTCCCAAACTTAATGTGAAGGCAACCAGTTTAGGCTTAAGGTAACTAACCTACTCAAAATGAGTCTTAAACCCTAACCCTTTATATGCCCTAACCTAACAAACCCTAAAATAAAAATGTTAGGACAAGCGAACTACGCGACAAATGAACAAATCTGATCAAACTACAATCAAAGCCCGTAATGCTGCTTCAATCAATCTAGGATGTTCAAGGCATGAAAAGCAGTTTCACGGTTTACACCAACCCTAAACCCTGATCTTAAAACTTTACTTAAACCCTAACCCTAAAGTCAACCCTAACTCTTATTCCCTAACCTTAAACACTCCTGCAGACGCTAAACCCCGAAATAGAAGCAACTGCCTTACGAGCAACCCCGAGAGGAATCGCTAAGGCTAAATCCTCATCTCTTGCCTAACCATTAAACGGCGATAAATCTACAAACAAGTTTATATGATCCACTTCAAAACATGTTATGAACCCTTATCCCTAAACCTTACTTGATCTATAAACCCTAACCCAGTTTCTAAGACATTTATATAACCTAGTAGACATGCTCACAACCTTCAAACCAAGAAAGTAAGAAGACACTAGCATACCCAATGTTAAACACATGCAAGATTATGGGGCGCTACATAACTCTAATGCTAACCCTAATCGATAAGCCTAACCTTAATCCCTATAAACGAGAAACAAAAAAATTATTTATGAATGAAAGAAACATGAAATGAACACGATAATCTCCATACGATGAAGCATCAACTATTTTGAATCCAAAAAAAATATTAAAAAAATATTAAAAAATAAAAAATATTTTGTACATAAACCGGTACCAGTTTTGTGAACAAAAAATTTGTTTATTTATTTTTATTTTTTTAATATTTTTTTTGTATTCAAAACAGTTGATGCTTCATCCTTATGATGATTATCATCTTCATTTTATGTTTTTTCCCTTCAAAAATATTTTTTTGTTTCTCATTCATAGGGATTAAGGTTAAGGCTTAGGGATTAGGAGGATAAGACCATTTTCTAAGTTAAGGTTTAAGGTTAGGCTTAGGGATTAGGGTTAGTATTAGAGTTAGGGTTTAAGGTTTAGTTATTTGGGATAGTGCATAATATTTAAGGTTTTAGGGTTAAGGTTTAAGGTTAGAGACTCAAGGTTAGGGTTTAAGGTTTCGAATTAGGTTTAGGGATAAGGGTTAGGGTTTAGGTGATACAATTGTTTTTGGTTTAAGGTTTATAGTTAGGCTTAGGGCTTGGCGACAGGCTTAGAGTTAGGTTTAAGGTTTAAGGTTTAAGGTTTAAGGGTTTAAACTTTGGCTTAGGGATTAGGTTTAGGGTTTAGGTAAGGGTTTAAGGTTTTAAGGTTTAAGGTTTAAGGTTTGGCTTAGGTTTAGGTTTAAGGTTTATGGTTTTAGGTTTTAGGTTTTAGGGTTTATGGTTTTAAGGTTTAACGCTTGGCTTAGGGATTAGGTTAGGTTTAAGGTTTAAGGTTTAGAGATTAGGTTTAATGTTGAAGGTTAGAGTTTAGGCTTAAGGTAACTGAAACCTTAAATCTTAAACCCTAACCCTTTATATGCCCTAACCAAACCAAACCCTAAAATAAAAAATAAATAAAAATGAATGAAAAACCCAAAAAACTTCCAAAGCCCGTAACAGTGCTTAAACAACATTTTTTGGGATTAAAACGAAGTCATCACGGGTTACACCCTAAACCCTAAACCCTAATCTCTAAAACCTTAAATCTTAAACCCTAAACCCTAAACCCTAACCCTAACTCTTATTCCCTAACCTTAAACCTTATACCTTAAACCTGAACCTCAATCCTAAAGCCTTAAACCCTAACTCTAGCCCTATCCTCATCCCTAAGCCTAACCATAAACCTTAAACCAAAAACAATTGTCTCACTTAAATAAAAATTCAAACCTTAAACCCTAACCTCGAAGTTTTAACCTTAAACCATAACCCTAAAACCTTAAACATTATACACTAACCCTAATCGCTAAACCATAAACCATAACTCTAATGCTAACCCTAATCGAGTTTAACCTTAATCCCTTATAACGAGAAACAAAAAAATTATTTATGAATGAAAGAAACATGAAATGAACACGATAATCTCCATACGGATGAAGCATCAACTATTTTGAATCCAAAAAAATTAAAAAATAAAAAATATTTTGTACATAAAACTGGTACCAGTTTTGTGAACAAAAAATTTGTTTATTTATTTTTATTTTTTAATATTTTTTTGTATTCAAAATAGTTGATGCTTCATCCTTATGATGAGATTATCATGTTCATTTTATGTTTTTTCCCTTCAAAAATATTTTTTTGTTTCTCATTCATAGGGATTAAGGTTAGGCTTAGGGATTAGGGAGGATAAGACCATTTTCTAAGTTAAGGTTTAAGGTTAGGCTTAGGGATTAGGGTTAGTATTAGAGTTAGGGTTTAAGGTTTAGTTATTTGGGATAGTGCATAATATTTAAGGTTTTAGGGTTAAGGTTTAAGGTTAGAGACTCAAGGTTAGGGTTTAAGGTTTCGAATTAGGTTTAGGGATAAGGGTTAGGGTTTAGGTGATACAATTGTTTTTGGTTTAAGGTTTATAGTTAGGCTTAGGCTTGGCGATGCTTAGAGTTAGGTTTAAGGTTTAAGGTTTAAGGTTTAAGGGTTTAAACTTTGGCTTAGGGATTAGGTTTAGGTTTAGGTTAAGGGTTTACGGTAAAGGGTTTAAGGTTTAAGGGTTTAAGGTTTGGCTTAGGTTTAGGTTTAAGGTTTATGGTTTTAGGTTTTAGGGTTTGGGGTTTATGGTTTTAGGTTTATGGTTTTAAGGTTTAACGCTTGGCTTAGGGATTAGGTTAGGTTTAAGGTTTAAGGTTTAGAGATTAGGGTTTAATGTTGAAGGTTAGAGTTTAGGCTTAAGGTAACGGAAACCTTAAATCTTAAACCCTAACCCTTTATATGCCCTAACCAAACCAAACCCTAAAATAAAAAATAAATAAAAATGAATGAAAAACCCAAAAAAACTTCCAAAGCCCGTAACAGTGCTTAAACAACATTTTTTGGGATTAAAACGAAGTCATCACGGGTTACACCCTAAACCCTAAACCCTAAACCCTAATCTCTAAAACCTTAAATCTTAAACCCTAAACCCTAAACCCTAACCCTAACTCTTATTCCCTAACCTTAAACCTTATACCTTAAACCTGAACCTCAATCCTAAAGCCTTAAACCCTAACTCTAGCCCTATCCCCAATCCCTAAGCCTAACCATAAACCATAAACCAAAAACAATTGTCTCACTTAAACCATAACCCTTATCCCTGAAACCTTAAACCCTAACCTCGAAGTTTCTAACCTTAAACCATAACCCTAAAACCTTAAACATTATACACTAACCCTAATCGCTAAACCATAAACCATAACTCTAATGCTAACCCTAACCGATAAGTTTAACCTTAATCCCTATAAACGAGAAACAAAAAAATTATTTATGAATGAAAGAAACATGAAATGAACACGATAATCTCCATACGGATGAAGCATCAACTATTTTGAATCCAAAAAAATATAAAAAATATTAAAAAATAAAAAAATATTTTGTACATAAAACTGGTACCAGTTTTGTGAACAAAAAATTTGTTTATTTATTTTTATTTTTTTAATATTTTTTTGTATTCAAAATAGTTGATGCTTCATCCTTATGATGATTATCATGTTCATTTTATGTTTTTTCCTTCAAAAATATTTTTTTTGTTTCTCATTCATAGGGATTAAGGCTTAGGGATTAGATTAGGAGGATAAGACCATTTTCTAAGTTAAGGTTTAAGGTTAGGCTTAGGGATTAGGGTTAGTATTAGAGTTAGGGTTTAAGGTTTAGTTATTTGGGATAGTGCATAATATTTAAGGTTTTAGGGTTAAGGTTTAAGGTTAGAGACTCAAGGTTAGGGTTTAAGGTTTCGAATTAGGTTTAGGGATAAGGGTTAGGTTTAGGTGATACAATTGTTTTTGGTTTAAGGTTTATAGTTAGGCTTAGGCTTGGCGCTTAGAGTTAGGGTTTAAGGTTTAAGGTTTAAGGTTTAAGGGTTTAAACTTTGGCTTAGGGATTAGGTTTAGGGTTTACGGTAAAGGGTTTAAGGTTTTAAGGTTTATGGTTTTAGGTTTTAGGGTTTAGGGTTTATGGTTTTAGGGTTTATGGTTTTAAGGTTTAACGTTTGGCTTAGGGATTAGGTTAGGTTTAAGGTTTAAGGTTTAGAGATTAGGTTTAATGTTGAAGGTTAGAGTTTAGGCTTAAGGTAACTGAAACCTTAAATCTTAAACCCTAACCCTTTATATGCCCTAACCAAACCAAACCCTAAAATAAAAAATAAATAAAAATGAATGAAAACCCAAAAACTTCCAAAGCCCGTAATGTTGCTTAAACAACATTTTTGGGATTAAAACGAAGTCATCACGGGTTACACCCTAAACCCTAAACCCTAAACCCTAATCTCTAAAACCTTAAATCTTAAACCCTAAACCCTAAACCCTAACCCTAACTCTTATTCCCTAACCTTAAACCTTATACCTTAAACCTGAACCTCAATCCTAAAGCCTTAAACCCTAACTCTAGCCCTATCCCCAATCCCTAAGCCTAACCATAAACCATAAACCAAAAACAATTGTCTCACTTAAACCATAACCCTTATCCCTAAACCTAATTCGAAACCTTAAACCCTAACCTCGAGTTTCTAACCTTAAACCATAACCCTAAAACCTTAAACATTATACACTAACCCTAATCGCTAAACCATAAACCATAACTCTAATGCTAACCCTAACCGATAATATTTAACCTTAATCCCTATAAACGAGAAACAAAAAAATTATTTATGAATGAAAGAAACATGAAATGAACACGATAATCTCCATACGGATGAAGCATCAACTATTTTGAATCCAAAAAATATAAAAATATTAAAAAATAAAAAATATTTTGTACATAAACTGGTACCAGTTTTGTGAACAAAAAATTTGTTTATTTATTTTTATTTTTTTAATATTTTTTTTGTATTCAAAATAGTTGATGCTTCATCCTTATGATGATTATCATGTTCATTTTATGTTTTTTCCCTTCAAAAATATTTTTTTTGTTTCTCATTCATAGGGATTAAGGTTAGGCTTAGGGATTAGGGAGGATAAGACCATTTTCTAAGTTAAGGTTTAAGGTTAGGCTTAGGGATTAGGGTTAGTATTAGAGTTAGGGTTTAAGGTTTAGTTATTTGGGATAGTGCATAATATTTAAGGTTTTAGGGTTAAGGTTTAAGGTTAGAGACTCAAGGTTAGGGTTTAAGGTTTCAATTAGGTTTAGGGATAAGGGTTAGGTTTAGGTGATACAATTGTTTTTGGTTTAAGGTTTATAGTTAGGCTTAGGCTTGGCGACAGGCTTAGAGTTAGGTTTAAGGTTTAAGGTTTAAGGTTTAAGGGTTTAAACTTTGGCTTAGGGATTAGGTTTAGGTTTAGGTTAAGGGTTTACGGTAAAGGGTTTCGTGTTTAAGGGTTTAAGGTTTGGCTTAGGTTTAGGTTTAAGGTTTATGGTTTTAGGTTTTAGGTTTGGGGTTTATGGTTTTAGGTTTATGGTTTTAAGGTTTAACGCTTGGCTTAGGGATTAGGTTAGGTTTAAGGTTTAAGGTTTAGAGATTAGGGTTTAATGTTGAAGGTTAGAGTTTAGGCTTAAGGTAACGGAAACCTTAAATCTTAAACCCTAACCCTTTATATGCCCTAACCAAACCAAACCCTAAAATAAAAAATAAATAAAAATGAATGAAAACCCAAAAACTTCCAAAGCCCGTAACAGTGCTTAAACAACATTTTTTGGGATTAAAACGAAGTCATCACGGGTTACACCCTAAACCCTAAACCCTAAACCCTAATCTCTAAAACCTTAAATCTTAAACCCTAAACCCTAACCCTAACTCTTATTCCCTAACCTTAAACCTTATACCTTAAACCTGAACCTCAATCCTAAAGCCTTAAACCCTAACTCTAGCCCTATCCCCAATCCCTAAGCCTAACCATAAACCTTAAACCAAAAACAATTGTCTCACTTAAACCATAACCCTTATCCCTAAACCTAATTAAACCTTAAACCCTAACCTCGAAGTTTCTAACCTTAAACCATAACCCTAAAACTTTAAACATTGTACACTAACCCTAATCGCTAAACCATAAACCATAACTCTAATGCTAACCCTAATCGATAAGCCTTATCTTAATCCCTATGAACGAGAAACAAAAAAATTATTTATGAATGAAAGAAACATGAAATGAACACGATAATCTTCATACGGATGAAGCATCAACTATTTTGAATCCAAAAAAAATATAAAAAAAATATTAAAAAATAAAAAATATTTTGTACATAAACCTGGTACCAGTTTTGTGAACAAAAAATTTGTTTATTTATTTTTATTTTTTTAATATTTTTTTTGTATTCAAAACAGTTGATGCTTCATCCTTATGATGATTATCATCTTCATTTTATGTTTTTTCCCTTCAAAAATATTTTTTTGTTTCTCATTCATAGGGATTAAGGTTAGGCTTAGGGATTAGGGAGGATAAGACCATTTTCTAAGTTAAGGTTTAAGGTTAGGCTTAGGGATTAGGGTTAGTATTAGAGTTAGGGTTTAAGGTTTAGTTATTTGGGATAGTGCATAATATTTAAGGTTTTAGGGTTAAGGTTTAAGGTTAGAGACTCAAGGTTAGGGTTTAAGGTTTCGAATTAGGTTTAGGGATAAGGGTTAGGTTTAGTGATACAATTGTTTTTGGTTTAAGGTTTATAGTTAGGCTTAGGCTTGGCGATGCTTAGAGTTAGGGTTTAAGGTTTAAGGTTTAAGGTTTAAGGGTTTAAACTTTGGCTTAGGGATTAGGTTTAGGTTTAGGTTAAGGGTTTACTGTAAAGGGTTTGTGTTTAAGGGTTTAAGGTTTGGCTTAGGTTTAGGTTTAAGGTTTATGGTTTTAGGTTTTAGGTTTAGGTTTATGGTTTTAGGTTTATGGTTTTAAGGTTTAACGCTTGGCTTAGGGATTAGGTTAGGTTTAAGGTTTAAGGTTTAGAGATTAGGTTTAATGTTGAAGGTTAGAGTTTAGGCTTAAGGTAACGGAAACCTTAAATCTTAAACCCTAACCCTTTATATGCCCTAACCAAACCAAACCCTAAAAAAAAAATAAATAAAAATGAATGAAAAACCCAAAAACTTCCAAAGCCCGTAATGCTGCTTAAACAACATTTTTGGGATTAAAACGAAGTCATCACGGGTTACTAAACCCTAAACCCTAAACCCTAATCTCTAAAACCTTAAATCTTAAACCCTAAACCCTAAACCCTAACCCTAACTCTTATTCCCTAACCTTAAACCTTATACCTTAAACCTGAACCTCAATCCTAAAGCCTTAAACCCTAACTCTAGCCCTATCCCCAATCCCTAAGCCTAACCATAAACCATAAACCAAAAACAATTGTCTCACTTAAACCATAACCCTTAGAAACCTTAAACCCTAACCTCGAAGTTTCTAACCTTAAACCATAACCCTAAAACCTTAAACATTATACACTAACCCTAATCGCTAAACCATAAACCATAACTCTAATGCTAACCCTAATCGATAAGCCTAACCTTAATCCCTATAAACGAGAAACAAAAAAATTATTTATGAATGAAAGAAACATGAAATGAACACGATAATCTCCATACGGATGAAGCATCAACTATTTTGAATCCAAAAAATATAAAAAATATTAAAAATAAAAAATATTTTGTACATAAACCGGTACCGCTTTGTGAACAAAAAATTTGTTTATTTATTTTTATTTTTTAATATTTTTTTGTATTCAAAATAGTTGATGCTTCATCCTTATGATGATTATCATGTTCATTTTATGTTTTTTCCTTCAAAAATATTTTTTTGTTTCTCATTCATAGGGATTAAGGTTAGGCTTAGGGATTAGGAGGATAAGACCATTTTCTAAGTTAAGGTTTAAGGTTAGGCTTAGGGATTAGGTTAGTATTAGAGTTAGGGTTTAAGGTTTAGTTATTTGGGATAGTGCATAATATTTAAGGTTTTAGGGTTAAGGTTTAAGGTTAGAGACTCAAGGTTAGGGTTTAAGGTTTCAATTAGGTTTAGGGATAAGGGTTAGGTTTAGGTGATACAATTGTTTTTGGTTTAAGGTTTATAGTTAGGCTTAGGCTTGGCGATGCTTAGAGTTAGGTTTAAGGTTTAAGGTTTAAGGTTTAAGGGTTTAAACTTTGGCTTAGGGATTAGGTTTAGGTTTAGGTTAAGGGTTTACTAAAGGGTTTCGTGTTTAAGGGTTTAAGGTTTGGCTTAGGTTTAGGTTTAAGGTTTATGGTTTTAGGTTTTAGGTTTGGGGTTTATGGTTTTAGGTTTATGGTTTTAAGGTTTAACGCTTGGCTTAGGGATTAGGTTAGGTTTAAGGTTTAAGGTTTAGAGATTAGGTTTAATGTTGAAGGTTAGAGTTTAGGCTTAAGGTAACGGAAACCTTAAATCTTAAACCCTAACCCTTTATATGCCCTAACCAAACCAAACCCTAAAATAAAAAATAAATAAAATGAATGAAAAACCCAAAAACTTCCAAAGCCCGTAATGCTGCTTAAACAACATTTTTGGGATTAAAACGAAGTCATCACGGGTTACTAAACCCTAAACCCTAAACCCTAATCTCTAAAACCTTAAATCTTAAACCCTAAACCCTAAACCCTAACCCTAACTCTTATTCCCTAACCTTAAACCTTATACCTTAAACCTGAACCTCAATCCTAAAGCCTTAAACCCTAACTCTAGCCCTATCCCCAATCCCTAAGCCTAACCATAAACCATAAACCAAAAACAATTGTCTCACTTAAACCATAACCCTCCCTAAACCTGAAACCTTAAACCCTAACCTCGAAGTTTCTAACCTTAAACCATAACCCTAAAACCTAAAACATTATACACTAACCCTAATCGCTAAACCATAAACCATAACTCTAATGCTAACCCTAACCGATAAGCCTAACCTTAATCCGATAAACGAGAAACAAAAAAAATTATTTATGAATGAAAGAAACATGAAATGAACACGATAATCTCCATACGGATGAAGCATCAACTATTTTGAATCCAAAAAAATATAAAAAATATTAAAAATAAAAAATATTTTGTACATAAACCGGTACCGCTTTGTGAACAAAAAATTTGTTTATTTATTTTTATTTTTTAATATTTTTTTGTATTCAAAATAGTTGATGCTTCATCCTTATGAAGATTATCATGTTCATTTTATGTTTTTTCCTTCAAAAATATTTTTTTGTTTCTCATTCATAGGGATTAAGGTTAGGCTTAGGGATTAGGGAGGATAAGACCATTTTCTAAGTTAAGGTTTAAGGTTAGGCTTAGGGATTAGGGTTAGTATTAGAGTTAGGGTTTAAGGTTTAGTTATTTGGGATAGTGCATAATATTTAAGGTTTTAGGGTTAAGGTTTAAGGTTAGAGACTCAAGGTTAGGGTTTAAGGTTTCAATTAGGTTTAGGGATAAGGGTTAGGTTTAGGTGATACAATTGTTTTTGGTTTAAGGTTTATAGTTAGGCTTAGGCTTGGCGACAGCTTAGAGTTAGTTTAAGGTTTAAGGTTTAAGGTTTAAGGGTTTAAACTTTGGCTTAGGGATTAGGTTTAGGTTTAGGTTAAGGGTTTACGGTAAAGGGTTTCGTGTTTAAGGGTTTAAGGTTTGGCTTAGGTTTAGGTTTAAGGTTTATGGTTTTAGGTTTTAGGTTTGGGGTTTATGGTTTTAGGTTTATGGTTTTAAGGTTTAACGCTTGGCTTAGGGATTAGGTTAGGTTTAAGGTTTAAGGTTTAGAGATTAGGGTTTAATGTTGAAGGTTAGAGTTTAGGCTTAAGGTAACGGAAACCTTAAATCTTAAACCCTAACCCTTTATATGCCCTAACCAAACCAAACCCTAAAATAAAAAATAAATAAAAATGAATGAAAAACCCAAAAAACTTCCAAAGCCCGTAACAGTGCTTAAACAACATTTTTTGGGATTAAAACGAAGTCATCACGGGTTACACCCTAAACCCTAAACCCTAATCTCTAAAACCTTAAATCTTAAACCCTAAACCCTAAACCCTAACCCTAACTCTTATTCCCTAACCTTAAACCTTATACCTTAAACCTGAACCTCAATCCTAAAGCCTTAAACCCTAACTCTAGCCCTATCCCCAATCCCTAAGCCTAACCATAAACCATAAACCAAAAACAATTGTCTCACTTAAACCTAACCCTTATCCCTAAACCTAATTGAAACCTTAAACCCTAACCTCGAGTTTCTAACCTTAAACCATAACCCTAAAACCTTAAACATTATACACTAACCCTAATCGCTAAACCATAAACCATAACTCTAATGCTAACCCTAATAAGCCTAACCTTAATCCCTATAAACGAGAAACAAAAAAATTATTTATGAATGAAAGAAACATGAAATGAACACGATAATCTCCATACGGATGAAGCATCAACTATTTTGAATCCAAAAAAATAAAAAATATTAAAAAATAAAAAAATATTTTGTACATAAAACTGGTACCAGTTTTGTGAACAAAAAATTTGTTTATTTATTTTTATTTTTTTAATATTTTTTTTGTATTCAAAATAGTTGATGCTTCATCCTTATGATGATTATCATGTTCATTTTATGTTTTTTCCCTTCAAAAATATTTTTTTGTTTCTCATTCATAGGGATTAAGGTTAGGCTTAGGGATTAGGAGGATAAGACCATTTTCTAAGTTAAGGTTTAAGGTTAGGCTTAGGGATTAGGTTAGTATTAGAGTTAGGGTTTAAGGTTTAGTTATTTGGGATAGTGCATAATATTTAAGGTTTTAGGGTTAAGGTTTAAGGTTAGAGACTCAAGGTTAGGGTTTAAGGTTTCAATTAGGTTTAGGGATAAGGGTTAGGTTTAGGTGATACAATTGTTTTTGGTTTAAGGTTTATAGTTAGGCTTAGGCTTGGCGATGCTTAGAGTTAGGGTTTAAGGTTTAAGGTTTAAGGTTTAAGGGTTTAAACTTTGGCTTAGGGATTAGGTTTAGGTTTAGGTTAAGGGTTTACTAAAGGGTTTCGTGTTTAAGGGTTTAAGGTTTGGCTTAGGTTTAGGTTTAAGGTTTATGGTTTTAGGTTTTAGGTTTGGGGTTTATGGTTTTAGGGTTTATGGTTTTAAGGTTTAACGCTTGGCTTAGGGATTAGGTTAGGTTTAAGGTTTAAGGTTTAGAGATTAGGTTTAATGTTGAAGGTTAGAGTTTAGGCTTAAGGTAACTGAAACCTTAAATCTTAAACCCTAACCCTTTATATGCCCTAACCAAACCAAACCCTAAAATAAAAAATAAATAAAAATGAATGAAAAACCCAAAAAACTTCCAAAGCCCGTAACAGTGCTTAAACAACATTTTTTGGGATTAAAACGAAGTCATCACGGGTTACACCCTAAACCCTAAACCCTAATCTCTAAAACCTTAAATCTTAAACCCTAAACCCTAAACCCTAACCCTAACTCTTATTCCCTAACCTTAAACCTTATACCTTAAACCTGAACCTCAATCCTAAAGCCTTAAACCCTAACTCTAGCCCTATCCCCAATCCCTAAGCCTAACCATAAACCATAAACCAAAAACAATTGTCTCACTTAAACCATAACCCTTATCCCTAAACCTAATTCGAAACCTTAAACCCTAACCTCGAAGCAACCTTTAATAAACCTTAAACATTATAACTAACCAAAAGATATGTGAATTAAAATAAAAGAAAATTATTTATGAATGAAAGAAACATGAAGCTTATAGGGATGATAAAAAATATTAAAATATTAAATAAAAACCCCAACATTTGTTTTTATTTTTTATTTTTTAATATTTTTTTGTATTCAAAATAGTTGATGCTTCATCCTGATTTTTCACATTTTATTTTTTTTTTAAAAATTTTTTGTTTCTCATTTAGGGATTAGGAGGGACCATTTTCTAAGTTAAGGTTTAAGGTTAGGCTTAGGGATTAGGGTTAGTATTAGAGTTAGGGTTTAAGGGGTTTAGGGGGAAGGGTTTAAGGTTTTAGGGAGGTTTGGTTTAAGGGTTAGGGGGTTAGGCAGGGTTAAGGTTGGGTTTAAGGGTTTAGTTTAAAGGGGGGGGTTTAAGGTTTAAGGGGGGTTTAGGGTTTGGTTTAGGTTGGTTTGGGGGTTTAGTTTTTGGTTTTAAGGTTTATTTTTAGGTTTTTTATGGTTTTAGGGATTTTAGGTTTAATTTTCTTTTAATGTTGAAGGTTAGAGTTTAAGGAATCTTAAACCCTAACCCTTTATATGCCCTAACCAAACCAAACCCTAAAAAAAAATAAATAAAATGAATGAAAACCCAAAAACTTCCAAAAAGGGGGTATTTTTCTTAGTCCCCCCCCCTAATCTCCCTTAAATCCCTAAACCCTAACCCTAACTCTTATTCCCTAACCTTAAACCTTATACCTTAAACCCGAACCTCAATTAAAGCCTTAAACCTAACTTTCCCCACCTTTTAAACCGGATCGACTTAAACCCTTCGAAGTTTCTAACCTTAAACCATAACCCTAAAACCTTAAACATTATACACTAACCCTAATCGCTAAACCATAAACCATAACTCTAATGCTAACCCTAATCGATAAGTTTAACCTTAATCCCTATAACGAGAAACAAAAAATTATTTATGAATGAAAGAAACATGAAATGAACACGATAATCTCCATACGGATGAAGCATCAACTATTTTGAATCAAAAAATATAAAAAATATTAAAAAAAAAAATATTTTGTACATAAACCGGTACCGCTTTGTGAACAAAAAATTTGTTTATTTATTTTTATTTTTTAATATTTTTTTGTATTCAAAATAGTTGATGCTTCATCCTTATGATGATTATCATGTTCATTTTATGTTTTTTCCTTCAAAAATATTTTTTTGTTTCTCATTCATAGGGATTAAGGTTAGGCTTAGGGATTAGGAGGATAAGACCATTTTCTAAGTTAAGGTTTAAGGTTAGGCTTAGGGATTAGGTTAGTATTAGAGTTAGGGTTTAAGGTTTAGTTATTTGGGATAGTGCATAATATTTAAGGTTTTAGGGTTAAGGTTTAAGGTTAGAGACTCAAGGTTAGGGTTTAAGGTTTCGAATTAGGTTTAGGGATAAGGGTTAGGTTTAGGTGATACAATTGTTTTTGGTTTAAGGTTTATAGTTAGGCTTAGGCTTGGCGACAGGCTTAGAGTTAGGTTTAAGGTTTAAGGTTTAAGGTTTAAGGGTTTAAACTTTGGCTTAGGGATTAGGTTTAGGTTTAGGTTAAGGGTTTACAAAGGGTTTAAGGTTTAAGGGTTTAAGGTTTGGCTTAGGTTTAGGTTTAAGGTTTATGGTTTTAGGTTTTAGGTTTGGGGTTTATGGTTTTAGGTTTATGGTTTTAAGGTTTAACGCTTGGCTTAGGGATTAGGTTAGGTTTAAGGTTTAAGGTTTAGAGATTAGGTTTAATGTTGAAGGTTAGAGTTTAGGCTTAAGGTAATGGAAACCTTAAATCTTAAACCCTAACCCTTTATATGCCCTAACCAAACCAAACCCTAAAATAAAAAATAAATAAAATGAATGAAAAACCCAAAAAACTTCCAAAGCCCGTAACAGTGCTTAAACAACATTTTTTGGGATTAAAACGAAGTCATCACGGGTTACACCCTAAACCCTAAACCCTAAACCCTAATCTCTAAAACCTTAAATCTTAAACCCTAAACCCTAAACCCTAACCCTAACTCTTATTCCCTAACCTTAAACCTTATACCTTAAACCTGAACCTCAATCCTAAAGCCTTAAACCCTAACTCTAGCCCTATCCCCAATCCCTAAGCCTAACCATAAACCTTAAACCAAAAACAATTGTCTCACTTAAACCTAACCCTTATCCCTAAACCTAATTGAAACCTTAAACCCTAACCTCGAAGTTTCTAACCTTAAACCATAACCCTAAAACCTTAAACATTATACACTAACCCTAATCGCTAAACCATAAACCATAACTCTAATGCTAACCCTAATCGATAAGCCTAACCTTAATCCCTATAAACGAGAAACAAAAAAAATTATTTATGAATGAAAGAAACATGAAATGAACACGATAATCTCCATACGGATGAAGCATCAACTATTTTGAATCCAAAAAATATAAAAAATATTAAAAAAAAAAATATTTTGTACATAAACCGGTACCGCTTTGTGAACAAAAAATTTGTTTATTTATTTTTATTTTTTAATATTTTTTTGTATTCAAAATAGTTGATGCTTCATCCTTATGATGATTATCATGTTCATTTTATGTTTTTTCCTTCAAAAATATTTTTTTGTTTCTCATTCATAGGGATTAAGGTTAGGCTTAGGGATTAGGAGGATAAGACCATTTTCTAAGTTAAGGTTTAAGGTTAGGCTTAGGGATTAGGTTAGTATGAGAGTTAGGGTTTAAGGTTTAGTTATTTGGGATAGTGCATAATATTTAAGGTTTTAGGGTTAAGGTTTAAGGTTAGAGACTCAAGGTTAGGGTTTAAGGTTTCAATTAGGTTTAGGGATAAGGGTTAGGTTTAGGTGATACAATTGTTTTTGGTTTAAGGTTTATAGTTAGGCTTAGGCTTGGCGACTTAGAGCTTAGGTTTAAGGTTTAAGGTTTAAGGTTTAAGGGTTTAAACTTTGGCTTAGGGATTAGGTTTAGGTTTAGGTTAAGGGTTTACGGTAAAGGGTTTGTGTTTAAGGGTTTAAGGTTTGGCTTAGGTTTAGGGTTTAAGGTTTATGGTTTTAGGTTTTAGGTTTGGGGTTTATGGTTTTAGGTTTATGGTTTTAAGGTTTAACGCTTGGCTTAGGGATTAGGTTAGGTTTAAGGTTTAAGGTTTAGAGATTAGGTTTAATGTTGAAGGTTAGAGTTTAGGCTTAAGGTAACTGAAACCTTAAATCTTAAACCCTAACCCTTTATATGCCCTAACCAAACCAAACCCTAAAATAAAAAATAAATAAAAATGAATGAAAAACCCAAAAAACTTCCAAAGCCCGTAACAGTGCTTAAACAACATTTTTTGGGATTAAAACGAAGTCATCACGGGTTACACCCTAAACCCTAAACCCTAATCTCTAAAACCTTAAATCTTAAACCCTAAACCCTAAACCCTAACCCTAACTCTTATTCCCTAACCTTAAACCTTATACCTTAAACCTGAACCTCAATCCTAAAGCCTTAAACCCTAACTCTAGCCCTATCCCCAATCCCTAAGCCTAACCATAAACCTTAAACCAAAAACAATTGTCTCACTTAAACCCTAATCCTTATCCCTAAACCTAATTGAAACCTTAAACCCTAACCTCGAGTTTCTAACCTTAAACCATAACCCTAAAACCTTAAACATTATACACTAACCCTAATCGCTAAACCATAAACCATAACTCTAATGCTAACCCTAACCGATAAGCCTAACCTTAATCCCTATAAACGAGAAACAAAAAAATTATTTATGAATGAAAGAAACATGAAATGAACACGATAATCTCCATACGGATGAAGCATCACCTATTTTGAATCCAAAAAAAAAAAATATTAGAAAATAAAAAACTATTTTGTACATAAATTGGTACCAGTTTTGTGAACAAAAAATTTGTTTATTTATTTTTATTTTTTTAATATTTTTTTGTATTCAAAATAGTTGATGCTTCATCCTTATGATGATTATCATGTTCATTTTATGTTTTTTCCCTTCAAAAATATTTTTTTTGTTTCTCATTCATAGGGATTAAGGTTAGGCTTAGGGATTAGGGAGGATAAGACCATTTTCTAAGTTAAGGTTTAAGGTTAGGCTTAGGGATTAGGGTTAGTATTAGAGTTAGGGTTTAAGGTTTAGTTATTTGGGATAGTGCATAATATTTAAGGTTTTAGGGTTAAGGTTTAAGGTTAGAGACTCAAGGTTAGGGTTTAAGGTTTCGAATTAGGTTTAGGGATAAGGGTTAGGGTTTAGGTGATACAATTGTTTTTGGTTTAAGGTTTATAGTTAGGCTTAGGCTTGGCGCTTAGAGTTAGGGTTTAAGGTTTAAGGTTTAAGGTTTAAGGGTTTAAACTTTGGCTTAGGGATTAGGTTTAGGTTTAGGTTAAGGGTTTAGTAAAGGGTTTCGTGTTTAAGGGTTTAAGGTTTGGCTTAGGTTTAGGTTTAAGGTTTATGGTTTTAGGTTTTAGGTTTGGGGTTTATGGTTTTAGGTTTATGGTTTTAAGGTTTAACGCTTGGCTTAGGGATTAGGTTAGGTTTAAGGTTTAAGGTTTAGAGATTAGGGTTTAATGTTGAAGGTTAGAGTTTAGGCTTAAGGTAACGGAAACCTTAAATCTTAAACCCTAACCCTTTATATGCCCTAACCAAACCAAACCCTAAAATAAAAAATAAATAAAAATGAATGAAAACCCCAAAAAACTTCCAAAGCCCGTAACAGTGCTTAAACAACATTTTTTGGGATTAAAACGAAGTCATCACGGGTTACACCCTAAACCCTAAACCCTAAACCCTAATCTCTAAAACCTTAAATCTTAAACCCTAAACCCTAAACCCTAACCCTAACTCTTATTCCCTAACCTTAAACCTTATACCTTAAACCTGAACCTCAATCCTAAAGCCTTAAACCCTAACTCTAGCCCTATCCCCAATCCCTAAGCCTAACCATAAACCTTAAACCAAAAACAATTGTCTCACTTAAACCCTAACCCTTATCCCTAAACCTAATTCGAAACCTTAAACCCTAACCTCGAGTTTCTAACCTTAAACCATAACCCTAAAACCTTAAACATTATACACTAACCCTAATCGCTAAACCATAAACCATAACTCTAATGCTAACCCTAACCGATAAGCCTAACCTTAATCCCTATAAACGAGAAACAAAAAAATTATTTATGAATGAAAGAAACATGAAATGAACACGATAATCTCCATACGGATGAAGCATCAACTATTTTGAATCCAAAAAATATTAAAAATATTAAAAATAAAAAATATTTTGTACATAAACCGGTACCGCTTTGTGAACAAAAATTTGTTTATTTATTTTTATTTTTTAATATTTTTTTGTATTCAAAATAGTTGATGCTTCATCCTTATGATGATTATCATGTTCATTTTATGTTTTTTCCCTTCAAAAATATTTTTTTGTTTCTCATTCATAGGGATTAAGGTTAGGCTTAGGGATTAGGGAGGATAAGACCATTTTCTAAGTTAAGGTTTAAGGTTAGGCTTAGGGATTAGGGTTAGTATTAGAGTTAGGGTTTAAGTTTAGTTATTTGGGATAGTTATTTGGGTTAAGGTTTAGTAGAGACTCATAATATTTAAGGTTTTAGGGTTAAGGTTTAAGGTTAGAGACTAGGTTAGGGTTTCAATTAGGTTTAGGGATAGGGTTAGGGTTTAGTTTAGTGATACAATTGTTTTTGGTTTAAGGTTTATAGTTAGGCTTAGGCTTGGCGAGCTTAGAGTTAGGGTTTAAGGTTTAAGGTTTAAGGTTTAAGGGTTTAAACTTTGGCTTAGGGATTAGGTTTAGGTTTAGGTTAAGGGTTTACAAAGGGTTTAAGTGTTTAAGGGTTTAAGGTTTGGCTTAGGTTTAGGTTTAAGGTTTATGGTTTTAGGTTTTAGGTTTGGGGTTTATGGTTTTAGGGTTTATGGTTTTAAGGTTTAACGCTTGGCTTAGGGATTAGGTTAGGTTTAAGGTTTAAGGTTTAGAGATTAGGGTTTAATGTTGAAGGTTAGAGTTTAGGCTTAAGGTAACGGAAACCTTAAATCTTAAACCCTAACCCTTTATATGCCCTAACCAAACCAAACCCTAAAATAAAAAATAAATAAAAATGAATGAAAAACCCAAAAAACTTCCAAAGCCCGTAACAGTGCTTAAACAACATTTTTTGGGATTAAAACGAAGTCATCACGGGTTACACCCTAAACCCTAAACCCTAATCTCTAAAACCTTAAATCTTAAACCCTAAACCCTAACCCTAACTCTTATTCCCTAACCTTAAACCTTATACCTTAAACCTGAACCTCAATCCTAAAGCCTTAAACCCTAACTCTAGCCCTATCCCCAATCCCTAAGCCTAACCATAAACCTTAAACCAAAAACAATTGTCTCACTTAAACCTAACCCTTATCCCTAAACCTAATTCGAAACCTTAAACCCTAACCTCGAGTTTCTAACCTTAAACCATAACCCTAAAACCTTAAACATTATACACTAACCCTAATCGCTAAACCATAAACCATAACTCTAATGCTAACCCTAATCGATAAGCCTAACCTTAATCCCTATAAACGAGAAACAAAAAAATTATTTATGAATGAAAGAAACATGAAATGAACACGATAATCTCCATACGGATGAAGCATCAACTATTTTGAATCCAAAAAAATATTAAAAAATAAAAAAAAAATATTTTGTACATAAAACTGGTACCAGTTTTGTGAACAAAACATTTGTTTATTTATTTTTATTTTTTTAATATTTTTTTTGTATTCAAAATAGTTGATGCTTCATCCTTATGATGATTATCATGTTCATTTTATGTTTTTTCCCTTCAAAAATATTTTTTTTGTTTCTCATTCATAGGGATTAAGGTTAGGCTTAGGGATTAGGGAGGATAAGACCATTTTCTAAGTTAAGGTTTAAGGTTAGGCTTAGGGATTAGGGTTAGTATTAGAGTTAGGGTTTAAGGTTTAGTTATTTGGGATAGTGCATAATATTTAAGGTTTTAGGGTTAAGGTTTAAGGTTAGAGACTCAAGGTTAGGGTTTAAGGTTTCGAATTAGGTTTAGGGATAAGGGTTAGGGTTTAGGTGATACAATTGTTTTTGGTTTAAGGTTTATAGTTAGGCTTAGGCTTGGCGTCAGGCTTAGAGTTAGGGTTTAAGGTTTAAGGTTTAAGGTTTAAGGGTTTAAACTTTGGCTTAGGGATTAGGTTTAGGTTTAGGTTAAGGGTTTACTAAAGGGTTTCGTTTAAGGGTTTAAGGTTTGGCTTAGGTTTAGGTTTAAGGTTTATGGTTTTAGGTTTTAGGTTTGGTTTATGGTTTTAGGGTTTATGGTTTTAAGGTTTAACGCTTGGCTTAGGGATTAGGTTAGGTTTAAGGTTTAAGGTTTAGAGATTAGGTTTAATGTTGAAGGTTAGAGTTTAGGCTTAAGGTAACGGAAACCTTAAATCTTAAACCCTAACCCTTTATATGCCCTAACCAAACCAAACCCTAAAATAAAAAATAAATAAAAATGAATGAAAAACCCAAAAAACTTCCAAAGCCCGTAACAGTGCTTAAACAACATTTTTTGGGATTAAAACGAAGTCATCACGGGTTACACCCTAAACCCTAAACCCTAAACCCTAATCTCTAAAACCTTAAATCTTAAACCCTAAACCCTAACCCTAACTCTTATTCCCTAACCTTAAACCTTATACCTTAAACCTGAACCTCAATCCTAAAGCCTTAAACCCTAACTCTAGCCCTATCCCCAATCCCTAAGCCTAACCATAAACCTTAAACCAAAAACAATTGTCTCACTTAAACCATAACCCTTATCCCTAAACCTAATTCGAAACCTTAAACCCTAACCTCGAGTTTCTAACCTTAAACCATAACCCTAAAACCTTAAACATTATACACTAACCCTAATCGCTAAACCATAAACCATAACTCTAATGCTAACCCTAACCGATAAGCCTAACCTTAATCCCTATAAACGAGAAACAAAAAAAATTATTTATGAATGAAAGAAACATGAAATGAACACGATAATCTCCATACGGATGAAGCATCAACTATTTTGAATCCAAAAAAATATTAAAAAATATTAAAAAATAAAAAATATTTTGTACATAAAACTGGTACCAGTTTTGTGAACAAAAAATTTGTTTATTTATTTTTATTTTTTAATATTTTTTTTGTATTCAAAATAGTTGATGCTTCATCCTTATGATGATTATCATGTTCATTTTATGTTTTTTCCCTTCAAAAATATTTTTTTGTTTCTCATTCATAGGGATTAAGGTTAGGCTTAGGGATTAGGGAGGATAAGACCATTTTCTAAGTTAAGGTTTAAGGTTAGGCTTAGGGATTAGGGTTAGTATTAGAGTTAGGGTTTAAGGTTTAGTTATTTGGGATAGTGCATAATATTTAAGGTTTTAGGGTTAAGGTTTAAGGTTAGAGACTCAAGGTTAGGGTTTAAGGTTTCGAATTAGGTTTAGGGATAAGGGTTAGGTTTAGGTGATACAATTGTTTTTGGTTTAAGGTTTATAGTTAGGCTTAGGCTTGGGACAGGCTTAGAGTTAGGTTTAAGGTTTAAGGTTTAAGGTTTAAGGGTTTAAACTTTGGCTTAGGGATTAGGTTTAGGGTTTAGGGTTTAGGGTTTAAGGTTTAAGGGTTTAAGGTTTGGGTTAGGGTTTAGGGTTTAAGGTTTATGGTTTTAGGTTTTAGGGTTTATGGTTTTAGGGTTTATGGTTTTAAGGTTTAACGTTTGGCTTAGGGATTAGGGTTAGGTTTAAGGTTTAAGGTTTAGAGATTAGGGTTTAATGTTGAAGGTTAGAGTTTAGGCTTAAGGTAACGGAAACCTTAAATCTTAAACCCTAACCCTTTATATGCCCTAACCAAACCAAACCCTAAAATAAAAAATAAATAAAAATGAATGAAAACCCAAAAAACTTCCAAAGCCCGTAACAGTGCTTAAACAACATTTTTTGGGATTAAAACGAAGTCATCACGGGTTACACCCTAAACCCTAAACCCTAATCTCTAAAACCTTAAATCTTAAACCCTAAACCCTAAACCCTAACCCTAACTCTTATTCCCTAACCTTAAACCTTATACCTTAAACCTGAACCTCAATCCTAAAGCCTTAAACCCTAACTCTAGCCCTATCCCCAATCCCTAAGCCTAACCATAAACCTTAAACCAAAAACAATTGTCTCACTTAAACCCTAACCCTTATCCCTAAACCTAATTCGAAACCTTAAACCCTAACCTCGAGTTTCTAACCTTAAACCATAACCCTAAAACCTTAAACATTATACACTAACCCTAATCGCTAAACCATAAACCATAACTCTAATGCTAACCCTAACCGATAAGCCTAACCTTAATCCCTATAAACGAGAAACAAAAAAAATTATTTATGAATGAAAGAAACATGAAATGAACACGATAATCTCCATACGGATGAAGCATCAACTATTTTGAATCCAAAAAATATTAAAAATATTAAAAAATAAAAAATATTTTGTACATAAAACTGGTACCAGTTTTGTGAACAAAAATTTGTTTATTTATTTTTATTTTTTTAATATTTTTTTGTATTCAAAATAGTTGATGCTTCATCCTTATGATGATTATCATGTTCATTTTATGTTTTTTCCCTTCAAAAATATTTTTTTTGTTTCTCATTCATAGGGATTAAGGTTAGGCTTAGGGATTAGGGAGGATAAGACCATTTTCTAAGTGATGTCGACCCAAGGGACCCCGGACCCCAATGCGAGACCCGACTTAGTCGCGTAGTCCAAATCAAGTTAAACACATAAGCATGCACAAGTAGGATTATAAAATTCATGTGGCGCAACATTGCATACGAATAACAACTTCGGCTACACTTGGGGAAAAACAACCTAATTTAAACAAGTCATCGGCGACGTTACAGCCGGAACCCAACAACTACTCCTACAATTAACACATGCTTATAAAACCTCAACGGCCACAACATGCCGGAGACAACAACAATAATAACACTTTAAACAAGCTTTAGCGGAAGAAACTGTGATGAACCATACACATATAAACAAGCTCGACATATAAGTCGGCATACCAAAAGATTACAAATATCAAATATTTAAGTTACTACAACAACAAATTCCCAAGCCAAGTCTACATGACTTGCTTCCCAACGTCCTTTCCAAAATAAAAGATTAACCAGTTAAAGTCCAAAAGAGCAACCTCGCTCACAACGTCCAAGCGAATACGCGAATCTAGCGTGGGACGTCTCCTCGGCTTTGATCTAAGGAAAACAAAGCAAACAAATAGGGTAAGTCGAAAGACTTAGTAAGTTACCAAAATATGCATGTTCATGTTATAGCATGACATTTATCACAATTATGGCATATTATCATCATTTAACACTTAGCACCTTATTCACATAAGTGCATAAAGTAAATCATACAAGTAGGATATGATAGTCACGGCCGCTTCGTAGCTCCTGCAAAACATTCTGTCACTGGTTCGTGCCATCGATGTTATGTGAATTCATCGACTATCGTCGAGTCCTACTCGATCTCAATAGCAAGCCAATGCGGCACTTAACTGATACGGCAAAGGGGCTACTTCCCCACTGCGGCCCACAGTGGAGGGGTGTGTGAAGTCCCAGGTGCGGCGATCCATAGCAAGCACGAATCCCATAATTCGTGAAGGCGATGCATCGTCCCACCTTGACTCAATAAACAAACCAAATTATGCCAGCTGGACTCAATGCAATGCACAAGTAGATATTTACTTGACTTAAACCAATTAAGGACCGAATTCGACAAGAGCGAATTCGACCAACCAAGTAGGGTATTAATCTCTACTATAAAATCATATCAAGGCAATTAAATTGCACAAAACCAATCTTGACTCAATAAACAAACCAAATTATGTCAGCTGGACTCAATGCAATGCACAAGTAGATATTTACTTGACTTAAACCAATTAAGGACCGAATTCGACAAGAGCGAATTCGACCAACCAAGTAGGGTATTAATCTCTACTATAAAATCATATCAAGGCAATTAAATTGCACAAAACCAATCTTTCACAACAACTTGTTATAAACAATCAACCAAGCTCATACTTGAGTAAACCAAGTCAAACGGTGTCCAAACTTCGTAGGGATTGAAACTAGAGTTCAACACGTTCAAATATTCCCTAGAGTCGACTCCGTTGAGTCTTTGCTCTAAATTCCCAAATTTGGAGAAATTGAAGCTATGTGCTTCACAACCCAACCTAGGTCACTTCTAAGTTCAACAAGAGTATAAATTCACCTAAAACATTCTAATGCAATTCATGATCCTTATATAGTCCAATATTAAAGATACAACACATAACAACTTTCACACATATCTCATAGGCATAAATTAGGGCATTTCCAAATAATATCACTTTCAACAACAAACATACTACATATTTATAACATGTTCAAGACCTCAATTAACATAATGAAAGAGTAATTTAAACTCCCAAAGGCAAGAAATCCACCTAAGCATGCTCCTAGCAAAATCATACATTTTAATTTCAAATGGAAAGCATAGGAAGCAATTATGTGTCCTCATTGACCTCACACATCATAAACTTTGTTTCCTTAGGGTCAATGAGAACTAAAATGAAGAAGAGTAACTTACCTAGCTTGGATAAAAACTCGAGAGAATCCAAATCTAAACGGTGAAGTCGTTCCTTTCGTCTCACCCGTCGAGAATCCGAAGTTTGGCGGCGATCGAACGGTGGAATCCTTGGGGATCGGAGGAAGAAGAAGAACTAGGGCTCAAAACTCAAGCCCCCAACTCTCTCTCTCTCTAACTTGTGAGAATAGGATGAACAAATGAAGGATTTACTGAAAATTTGGTCAAGGCTTGGTATTTATACCTCCAATCAAGAGAAGGGTACAAGGGGAATTTCTCAAGTGCAATTAGTGAGAATTAGGAAGTTAACAAACACTTAACCAAACTAAATTAACCTCTAATTAAAGTTAGGACTTGATTAGGACTAAGTGTGGGTATTTAGGAAGGGTTTAGAGGGGGTTTAATGGGGGTAGGATAGGCATTTCACGACCTAACTCAAAACAGGGGAAGAAAAATCCCGTAGCAGATCTGCAGGTGAGGCGGGCGCCTCACCCTCCATGCGGCCGCCTCATTCTCTCGAGGCTACTCCCAAGTTCAGTCCATTTTGAATTTGCTCTCTCTGCGGTTGAGGCGGGCGCCTCACGGCTCATGCCGCCTCGGCTCCAGAATCTCTAAAACTTGATCTAAACTTGATCTAAATGGTCCCAAACTTTTGGGCAACCATTCTAAGGTCTAACCCTACTCAAAACGAGTCGGAAACACACCCGAACAACAACCGGAACAAGGTAGAACAAGGCGCGAACCACGCGACGAATGAACAACGAATCAAACTACAATCTTTTTTTTTATGAAACAGGGGCGGCACCCTGCATGATTTTATAGATTAGAGAAAAAGATACAAACTTGAGGGGGACAACCAGCCTTGCCCTTATAAGAGGGAGGACGGAGGAGCCTGACCTCGAAAAAGAAAGGAGATACAAAAACAAACTCGAAAAAGGGCCACTACAATAGAAAGAACACAAAAGCAACCTAAGACACCCTTAGATACGGAGTAGCAGTCTTGTCCAGGAGAAGAAGCCCTCTAGTGCGACTGGGTAGCTCAGAAGCAGCAAAGAAGGAAACGTTATGGCCCTGATCACATCCATAATTAGCAAGAGAATCAGCAACAGCATTAGCCTCTCGATAGCAGTGAGTCACGGAGCAAGCCATCGAATTATAAATAGACTTGATCGCTCGGATGAAATAGATACTGTGCCAAGGGGGAGAATAACGATCCAAAATGCAGTCAATAAGGATTTTAGAATCAATTTCAATAAGGGAACCCGAAATACCATTGGCTTGTAACCATAACATTCCTTGAAGTAAAGCTTTACATTCCGCAGCGAAACTAGAAGAGTCGCCGTAAAAAGAAGAATAGGCAAAAATCAAATCACCTTGCTCATTACGAATGATTCCCCCTCCAGCACTAGGCCCCGGATTGCCTCGACTGGCACCATCCGTGTTGAGTTTGAGGGAACCAATAGGAGGCTTCAACCAAGGAAAAAGGCGGACAGATCTAGAACGAAGACGCCCAACTCGAGGCAAAACAGACCAATCATGAGAGGAGAAAGAGAGCCCATTGCTTAGGAGAATATTAGCAATCATATGTTTAATGTGGTTGGAGAGAGTTCGAACTGGCCAATGAATGCCATCGAAAAAAGCTCGGTTCCGAAAGTTCCACAATTCCCATAAGATAATAATTGGCGTAATAATCTGAATCGAGGAACAGTTGGGAGAATACCACCAAGAAAAACAGATTTGGGCAACAGAATTAAGAGAAGCCTGAACTGCCCCCATGTGATTAAATTCAGCCCAAATCTGAGAAGCGACCAAGCTGTCAAGAAAAACATGATTATAAGTTTCAACATGGCCTGTAGAGCAGCAAGAACAGTTTGATGCCAGTTGAATACCCTTGGAGATGACACTCTCATCTATTGGAAGCTTTTGTAACCACAAACGCCACATGAAGACACTAATGTGCCGCGGAATGAGCTTGTGCCAGATGAAATTTGAAGAAGCAGATGAAGGCCAAACAGTACGAGAAATCTGCCAAGCCGAGAAGAGGGAGAACCGACCAGAAGAAGATTTATTCCAGATAGCAACGTCTGGGAGATCTGAGAGGCAGATGCCATTGCAATGAATTGCTGAAACAATATTAGAGCCAAGAATAGCCTTAGCTGAATCCGAAAGCTGAGAGGGAGTGGCGAAAAGATCCCGAACTTGATTAAGGGATGAATCAGAAGGCCTGTTGATACAGCTATTGAGAGACCAATTGTCATACCAAATGGAACACTCTCCACGACCAATGATCCAAAAAATGTGAGGTTCGGCTATGTGACGAACAAGAGACATCCGACGCCAAATGTGGGAGCCAGAACACAAGACTTGGCTGGGGTGAAAAGATGAACAATATTTAGACAGCATAAAAGAGGCCCAAAGACTGCTAGAAGATCGAAGCCGCCACCAAATCTGAATAGAAAAGGCTTTCACAACATCCTCTATTTTCCGAATACCAATCCCCCCTTCGGCAGTGGGACGACAACAAAGATCCCAAGAAATCCAATGGAATTTATTCCGACTATTAATGGAACCCCAAAAGAAGTTGGAAAAAATTCTATTGATAAGTTTAATGATTGAAACCGGAGGATCAAGAATAGCAAATTGGTACATAAGGATAGATTGGAGAACTGAGTTGATCAAGGTAATTTTTCCAGCTTTATTGAGAAAGGCTCCAAACCATGAGTTGATCTTATTTTGCAATTTGGCCAAAAGAGAATCAAAAAGGCTTTTTTTCTTGCGACCTTCATATAGAGGGCATCCAAGATAGGTTATAGGAAAAGAACCTGAGCGGAAACCCAAATGACGAGAAATAGAGGAAGTTCTCGAAGCCGGAGC
The DNA here is from genome assembly GCA_013146195.2 of Codonopsis lanceolata. Taxonomy (NCBI): domain Eukaryota; kingdom Viridiplantae; phylum Streptophyta; class Magnoliopsida; order Asterales; family Campanulaceae; genus Codonopsis; species Codonopsis lanceolata. The sequence continues at coordinate 3,814,173 of CM028382.1, forward strand.
TTGGCTGGATAAAAGAAAACAACTCTTATGAGCGTTAATGAGCTGCCCGGAGCATCTTTCGTATTTGGAGAGCAGGAGCTTATGCTGAGATAGGGAATGCTTGTTCCCATTGCAGAAAATCACAACGTCATCCGCAAAAGCAAGATGAGAAATAATTGGGCAGCCACTAGCAGAGGAGAAAGCATAATGAGGCCGAGAGGATTGAAGATCATTGAGTCCACGACTAAGGACCTCAGCCGCAATAATGAATAAGCTGGGCGATAAAGGGTCCCCTTGGCGTAAACCACGAGAGGATTGAAAGAAACCCACAGAATCCCCATTAATCAAGACTGAAAACGAGTTGCTAGATATGGAGCGCCAAACCAAGTCAATAAAAATTTCTCCGAAACCAAACTTACGTAGAACTTTAATGAGGAATTGCCAGGAGAGTCGATCAAAGGCTTTAGCCATATCAAGCTTGATAATAACATTAGAACCATTCACCTTCTTTTTTAAGTGATGGGTTAACTCCTGAGCTAAGAGAATGCTGTCTTGAATAATCCTGCCTTTAACAAAGGCACTTTGATTTTCCGAAATAATTGAAGGAAGCAGATTAGCCAACCTACTAGCAAGAATCTTGGAAATAATCTTGTTGCAGAAATTACAAAGACTAATAGGCCGGAGATCCTTGAATGAAGAGACAGTATTCGATTTGGGAATAGTAACAATAGTAGTGCTAGTCCAGGACTTCGGCATCTCAAAACCGGAAAAGAATTCTGAAACGGCCAAAAACAGATCTGGGCCAATTATCTCCCAACATGAAGTGTAGAATTTGCCAGAAAAACCATCGGGACCGGCAGCGCTATCACCATTCATAGAGAAAACTATGGCCTTAATTTCATCAATAGTAGGGGGGGCTGCTAATAGAGAATTATGAGCAGGTGTGACTAAGGAAGGAATAACATTAAAGATATCCTCTTCAAAAGTGGTACAAGCTGAAAGTTGGTCTTTATAGAACTCCACCGCCAATTTTATATCGTCTTCATTAGAGAGTGTTACCATGCATGTCAACAATTACGTGAATATGTAATTTGCTGCGAGTTTGATTAACTGAAGAATGGAAAAGCTTTGTATTGCCGTCTCCATCTTTGAGCCACCGCAAGTGAGATTTCTGCTTCCAGAATTCTTCTTCATTTTTAAGAGTCTGTTTCAGCATGGCTTGGGCTAAGTGAAGAGCTTCTCTATTATTAGCATTGCTATCACTCTCAAATAGCAATTCCTTTTCGAGCACGTTATCTTCAGCCTCCTTAACAGCCTGAAAAATATTCCCGAATGTAGTCTTATTCCAAGATTTTAAAGCTAGACGGACAGCTTTCAGTTTATTAGAAAATTTCACCATAGGCCGCCCCCATTGAGTGTTCTGCCAAGCTGTTTGAACAACATCCATAAAGGAAGGGTGATTAAGCCACACATTCAGAAAGCGAAACTGATATTTACGGGGACCATGATGAGAGGAAATTTTAAGAAGAAGAGGGGAGTGGTCCGAGCAAGTACGGTTGAGATGTTCCACTGAAGATGTTGCAAAGTAGGTGGACCAAATATGATTACAAGCTAGTCTATCCAACCGCTGAAAAATAGTCGCCTGGCCATCACGTTGATTGCACCAAGTAAATCGGCTGCCACTGAAACCCAAGTCAGACAAACCCGAAGCATTGAGGCAGGCTTGAAAATCCAGAGCACCTTGCCTATCCCAACCTGTGCCGCCAGCTTTTTCATGAGCCCCCAAGATGATATTGAAATCTCCGCCAATAAGCCAAGGAGAAGAGGAGAAGTTCATGTCAATAATATCATTCCACAAATCTTGGCGTTCACTGCTCGAGCACTTTGCATAAACTGAAGTAATAAAAACAGCCTCGGACCAAGAGAAGTGCTGAACTTTGATTGTGAGATGCTGAATCGAGTCCAAGACAACCTGACAAGTGAAGGCTGATTTAACAAAAATCCAAATGTTATTAGCAACATTATAGAAGAAAGACCGAAATTTAAGTCTAGATGCAATAAACTGAATTTTGGACTTATCGAGCATAGGTTCGCAAACAGAAATTAAAGAAATCTGATGAAGCTTGATCAACTTTTTCAAACGAGACACGGTAGAGTCATTGCCTACACCCCGTAAATTCCAGAAAAGACAATTAATCGTCATGAGAAACAGATGAATGCGAAGAGCTTGGGGCTTTGGATGGCATGTGCGATCTAGTGGTTCTGTCCGTAGGAGGAACATGTTGAGGTTTCCGAGTTTTTTTCTTCTTCCCAGAAGTTTCCAGATTAAGAGCTTCAATGTTGGGGATATCCAGGTTTGGAATTTCTTCTTCGAAAGATTGAAGGACCACAAACCGATTAGGAGAGACGATGGGGGGGTCAACTTCAGAATCAGACTGAATATCGGATTGAGTAGAATCTTTAGCCGTGGTTTCCTTTGACGAGTCATTAATAACTGGAGAAGGAGAGCATCCAGTATTTAATGCATCCGCAGTAGTAGAAGTCGTGGGATTTAAGTTATTGGATGGAGGATTCCTTGGCTCATTGACGTTACTTGCATGCAAATTATCAAAGGGTGGAGGCTGAGAAGAATTCATAGCATCATCCAGAGTTGGCTGCTGCTCCAAAGTAGATGTAGATAAGGAAATTCCTTCAATAACCGTAGCATTTTTGGGGTGAGCTGCTTGAACCGGAGGGTCAACATTAGGGTTTACTTCACTGTTAGGGTTTGGAGTGGCTTTAGGTTTAGTAGTTGCATTAGGGTTTAAGACAGGCGGCGCTTGGGGAATATCCGAAGGGTGAGAAGTGTCAGTTTGAACTGTCTTGCCTTTGTCTAGGGTTTTTGGAATCCATTGAGGATTGTTACCGATTGGTTTAGAAGAATTGGTATCAGTAGGGTTGGTTGAAACAGTTTGAGGCTGAGGCTGAGTATTCAAGGAGTGGCAGTCGGATGCTTTACCTTGCAAGAATTAATCGAATGGCCTTGGCGATTACAGAAACTACAATAGTGAGGGAGATTTTCTGCCTCCAAAACTTGCCAGAAACCAGCCGAGTTTGTACCACTTTCAATCCAGATTCGCTTAGGGATGGGTTTGAGCAGATCTATTTCAACACATATCCTAGCAACACTCGGGCGAGAGAGATTAATGGTTGCTTGATCAAGCATCAAGGGCTTACCAAAGAGGTTGGCAATTGAGAATAAGGCCGTTTTATGGAATAGATGAATAGGTAGATTGGGTATTGAAAACCAAACCGGAACAATCGAACTTTCTGAATCTGGACGGAAATCAGGAGACCACTTAAAGACACGCATAGGAAACCTACCCAAGTACCATTGATCCTTAATCCAAAGACGTTGAAAGTCTTCGTCATGATTGACTTGGATTAGGATGTGTTTTGAATCAAGATGCCCTATTGTGAAGGCTGCTTTAAGACCAAAGGTGTGGAACAATTTACGAGTAGATTCCATGGAGGGACGACCGTGCGAAAACTTACCAACAAGAGTATGTTTAAATGGTTGAGAAAGGTGATGAACAAGCTCATCAGTAAGCTTCAAGGCAGGTTCCCCTTTAAAAGAAGAAGGAGGAATTAAGAATGCAAGGGGGTTAGAGTTCGAACAAGGAGGAGGAGAAGTAAGAACGGAAGCAAAAGTCGGGGCTGCCGGCGGCGGAGGGGAAGCCGGCATAGCCGGATCAGCCATGAAAAAGACGGCCAAAAACCCTAAGGATAGGAGGCCGCTAGAGAGAATTTTTTCTTGATGTTACAGTTACTGAATCAAACTACAATCAAACACCATTCAAACTAGGATGTCTTGGACATGAAAGAGACTTGTTTCAACATGATTAAGACCTGAATATAAAGCCAAGAACTCAACGAACACTTCGTACGTCGAAATAGAAGCAAATGAGCAACGAGAGGAATCGCTAGCCAACCTACAACGCGATTAAACCGGCGATTCAACAAACAAGTTTATATGATTCTAAGCATGTTATGGACTTCTAGAATGATCTATGAATGATTCTAAGACGTTTATATATATAAGTAAACAAGCCCACAATCAACCAAGAAAGTATAAAAACAAGCATAGAATGCACATGCAAGATTATGGGGCGTTACACTCTCCCCTCCTTTAGGAATTTAGTCCCTAAATTCTTACCAAGTTCATCAAACAAATGTGGATGCTTCACGCGCATCTCCGCTTCAGTTTCCCAAGTCGCTTCTTCAATGTTGTGGTTTCTCCAAAGAACTTTGACTAAGGGAATTCTCTTGGTTCGTAGCACTTGCTCTTTGGTATCCAAAATCTTCACGGGCTTTTCAACGTATGACATATCCGGCTCAAACGTGATCTCCTCATACTCGAGTACATGGGTATCATCCTTCAAATACTTCCGCAACATGGAGACATGGAAGACATTATGAGTCTCCGAAAGTGACGGTGGCAATGCAATGCGATACGCTAAAGACCCAACTCTCTCAAGAATCTCGAATGGGCCAATGTACCTCGGTGTAAGCTTCCCTTTCTTGCCAAATCTCTTCGTACCTCTCCTCGGTGTTACCTTCAAGAACACGTAGTCACCCACTTGGAACTCAAGATCCCGTCTTCGATTGTCCGCGTAACTCTTTTGTCGACTTTGAGCGGTGCGTAAACGATCTCTAATCAACTTCACGCTCTCAACCGACTGTTGCACTAACTCGAACCCCAAAGTTTCGCCTCCAACTTCATCCCAACAAATTGGTGATCTACACTTACGCCCATACAAAGCTTCATACGGCGCCATCTTGATACTCGTGGTAGTCTGTTATTATACGCAAATTCGGCTAAAGGTAAGTGAGAATCCCAGCTTCCTTGAAATCCACGGCACAAGCTCGCAAAGATGTCCTCCAAAATCGAATCAATCGCTCGGATCCGACCATCCGCTTGCGTGATGAAAAGTCAGATCAAGTCTAATTTGGTCCCCAAAGCTTCCTGCAACGACTTCCAAAATCTAGATGTGAACCTCGGATCTCTATCGGATACAATACTCACCGGTACGCCATGAAGTCTCACGATCTCCTGGATGTACAAAGCTGCTAACTGAGTCAACGAATAAGTGATCGCGATCGGAATAAAATGTGCAGACTTAGTCAATCTGTCGACTATAACCCAAACTGCATTAAAACCTCTCTGCAGGCGGCAATCCTGTCACAAAATCCATAGTAATGAACTCCCATTTCCACTCGTGAATCTCCAGTGGTTGTAGAAGTCCCGCATGCCTCTGATGCTCGGCTTTAACCTGCTGACAAGTCAAACACCTTGACACATACTCCGCAATTTCCCTCTTCATGCCTTTCCACCAAAATTGTCTTTTCCAATTCCAAGTACATCTTCGTGCTCCCGGGTGAATGGTATACCTCGATTTATGAGCCTCATCAAGAACCAACCTCTTCAAGTCATCATTAGAAGGAACACAAATTCTGCCTCGAAATGTCAAAGCACTCTCACTATTAATCACAAAATCAGGCGATACATTCTCAGCCAACCCGTCAAAAATCTTCTTCAACTCCGATCATCCTTTGCGCTTCTTTAATCTTTCCTAACAAAACCGGTGTAGCACCGAACATTCGCGAAAATCACACCTTTATCATAAACACTAGGACTCCAATCCCGCAAGTCCTCCAACATCTTCCATTCTCTAACCATCATACGACATCCGAACCTTCCCGCTCGAGCATCCGCTACTACATTTGCCTTCCCTGATGATATAAAATAGTGCAATCATGGTCTTTTAGCTTCTCCATCCATCTTCTTTGCCTCATGTTCAACTCCTTTGGGAAAACAAGTACTTCAAACTTTTGTGGTCGGTGAAGATCTCAAATTTAGCCCCATACAAGTAGTGTTTCCATTTATGCAACGCGAAAATAATCGCAGCCCAACTCCATATCGTGTGTCGGGTGGCCGCTCATGAATAGACAACTTCCTCGACGCATAGGCGATCACTCTACCATTCTCGCATCAACACACAACCCAAACCTTCCTTAGAAGCATCACTATAAATCACAAAATTATCTCCTCCACTAGGCAAAGCCAAAATAGGTGCAACGTCAACCGCTTAAGCTCTTGAAACTAACTTCACATTTCTCGCTCCAAACAAAAGGCACATTCTTTTGCGCCAATCTCGTCATAGGAGTCACAATCCGAGAAAATCCCTCAATAAATCTTCGTAATAACCCGCTAGACCCAAGAAACTCCGAACCTCGGTAACCGAACTAGGTCTCTTCCAATTCGCCACCGCTCAACCTTAGAAGGATCAACGGCTACTCCGGGCGCTAGAAATGATATGCCCCAAAAAGGACACTTCCTCAAGCCAAAAGGCACATTTGCTAAACTGTGCATAAAGTTGTTTCTCCCGAAGAATAGACAAGACAATCCTCAAGTGTTCTCATGCTCCTCCCGAGATTTCGAATACACTAAAATATCATCAATGAAGACTACCACGAAACAATCAAGATAACTATGAAAGACACGGTTCATCAAGTCCATAAAACACCGGCGCGATCGTCAACAACCCAAACGGCATCACCACGAATTCAAAGTGCCCATATCTAGTGCTAAAAGTCTTCGAATGTCTTCTCTAACCTTCAATTGATAGTAACCCCATCGCAAATCAAGCTTAGAATAAACAATAGACCCTTGCAATTGGTCAAAAAAGATCATCAATGTGGGGTAGAGGATACTTATTCTTAATGGTCACCTTATTCAATTCGGATAATCTATGCATAACCGCAAACTCCCATCTTTCTTTCTCAAAAATAAGACCGGCGCCCCCAAGGCGACACACTCTGCTTTAACAAAACCAATCTCTAGGAGTTCTTGCAACCTGGTTTTCAACTCCCTAAGTCTCGCTGGTGCCATCCTATACTTGCCTTAGAAATCGGTGAAGTCCCCTGAATAAGCTCTAGAATTCTAGTTCTCATCGTGGCATAGCATGATCGGTAGAAACACGCCTCGAAATTCACACACTACCGGACCTCTTCTAAGTTAGGCGAAGACTCCTCTTATCAACTACGCATGCAAGATAACCCGCACACCCTTGAGACAAGAATTTTCTAGCCCTTAGAGCGAAATAAAATGCACGTCACTCGAAGCATGATCACCCAAAAAGTAAACTTCAGCACACCCGGCATATAAAAAGGTAACCCGCTTTCTATGGCAATCAACTATAGCATGATAAGCACATAACCACCCATGCCAAGAATCACATCAAAATCACGTATAGGGAGAACTACCAAGTCCGCATGCAAAGTGTGGTCACCCACCAAAACATCACAAGATTTAAACACTTCAGATGCGAAAGCATATATTCCCCGAGCGGGTAGACACTTCAAGCAAATATGGCAAGGATTGAGGCAATACGCAAAGATTCTCAATAAAGCGTGAAGCAACATAAGAATGCGAAGACCCGATCTATGAGAACTCGAGCCTTATGATCGAATATAGAAAGAGTACCTTATCCAGACTGAACTCGCCCGATCAAGCGCAAACACACGGCCTTGAACCTTGTTTACCATCCATATCTCTTAGCCCAGATCGCCGCTCTACGCCACCCGATGATTGGCCTTAAACTTCTGACAATCTTCTTCATGAGTCCCATCTCCACAATGAAACACTTCCCCTTTTCCCAAAGACCTATCACCAAGTACGGCCCCGACTGCGTAACGAACAAATCATAGCCTCATTACGAACCTCACGCCTCGAGAAGAAGTGTTGTTACCTTGCTTCCCCTGCCTCATGGCCTACCTTGCTCCACCTCTCCTATCCCGGCCTTTGGTACCCCTTCTCGCTACCCGAATTATTTCCGATTAGTGCCTCAGTAGTCCGTCGTGCATTACTAGAATTACTCTTGACTCGTGCTTCCTCAATATCTTGCTCAACCTCATAAGCTCTATCAATCAAGCAATCCGATAATCGGTGAGCTTAAGCTAGAATCGCTTCCTAAATTCAGTCCTCAACCCTTTAACAAACTTATGTGTCCTCCGAGCCTCCGTAGGAATCAAATACGTAATAACGGCCAGGCCTCGGTGAACTTGCGAGAATACTACGCCACAATCATGCTACCTTGCTCAAGATCATAGAATTCTTTCTCCCTTTGGTTGCTTGAACTACATCCGCACATACTCATTCTTAAACTCTCTTTGGAAATTAGCCCATGTAATGGGAACTTGTTGATCTCCCAACTCTCTTTCAAAATGGGCATTCCACCAATGCTCTGGGCTGCTCCCTTAAACTTAAAGGGTTGCTAACATCACTCTTCTTCGTCGAGAACACCCCAACATAGACAACACCTTGATCATTTCCTCCATCCATACTCCGCTTCTTCGGTTTTGGTCCTCCAAGAAACGAACTAGGCTTTAGCTTAAGAAATCTCTAGGAGAGTAGTGTCAGCTCTGTCTCTGGTGGAGGTGGTGGTGGTATCGGCTCCCCGACCGACCTCGGCCTGCCCCAAATTTAAAAGCTAACAATCTGCGATGTAGTTCACCCATATCCGGAACTACCGGATCCTCCTCAAGCGGCGGTACTCTACTTCGTGCTCAACCGAACTCTCCCGGTCTACCTCTCCCCGGATTAACCATCGGACTCCTACAAGAATTCACTCGACGTTAAAATCAACACACAAATAATAACTAACCCACCTAGGCCATGGAACCTATCCTCGGCCGACGCCTAACCTATAGCTCGATATTAACGTCGGGATGCATCTTCTAACCTTTAATCCAATGCGAGATCCCGAGTCGCTACTGGCCCAAATAATCAAGTTAAAACACATAAGCATGCACAAGTAGGATTATAAAATTCATGTGGCGCAACATTGCATACGAATAACAACTCGGCTACACTTGGCCTTAAAAACAACCTAATTTAAACAAGTCATCGGCATGACGCTTAACCTGAACCCAACAACTACTCCTACAATTAACACATGCTTATAAAACCTCAACGGCCACAACATGCCGGGAGACAACAACAATAATAACACTTTAAACAAGCTTAATAGCGAAGAAACCGTGATGAACCATACACATATAAACAAGCTCGACATATAAGTCGGCATACCAAAAGATTACAAATATCAAATATTTAAGTTACTACAACAACAAATTCCCAAGCCAAGTCTACATGACTTGCTTCCCAACGCCCTTTCCAAAATAAAAGATTAACCGCTTAAAGTCCAAAAGAGCAACCTCGCCACAACGCCCAAGCGAATACGCGAATCTAGCGTGGACGCCTCCTCGGCTTTGATCTAAGGAAAACAAAGCAAACAAATAGGGTAAGTCGAAAGACTTAGTAAGTTACCAAAATATGCATGTTCATGTTATAGCATGACATTTATCACAATTATGGCATATTATCATCATTTAACACTTAGCACCTTATTCACATAAGTGCATAAAGTAAATCATACAAGTAGGATATGATAGTCACGGCCGCTTCAGAGCTCCCCGCAAAACATTTACACCGTTCGTGCCATCGATGATGCTTATGTGAATTATCGACTATCGCCGAGTCCTACTCGATCTCAATAGCAAGCCAATGCGGCACTTAACCGATACGGCAAAGGGGCTACTTCCCCATTGCGCCCACGGTGGAGGGGGTGTGTGAAGTCCTGGTGCGGCGATCCATAGCAAGCACGAATCCCATAATTGCGTGAAGGCGATGCATCGCCCCACCTTGACTCAATAAACAAACCAAATTATGCCACCGACTCAATGCAATGCACAAGTAGATATTTACTTGACTTAAACCAATAAGGACCGAATTCGACAAGAGCGAATTCGACCAACCAAGTAGGGTATTAATCTCTACTATAAAATCATATCAAGGCAATTAAATTGCACAAAACCAATCTTTCACAACAACTTGTTATAAACAATCAACCAAGCTCATACTTGAGTAAACCAAGTCAAACGGTGTCCAAACTTCGTAGGGATTGAAACTAGAGTTCAACACGTTCAAATATTCCCTAGAGTTCTCGACTCTGCTGAATCTTTGCTCTAAATTCCCAAATTTGGAGAAATTGAAGCTATGTGCTTCACAACCCAACCTAGGTCACTTCTAAGGTCAACAAGAGTATAAATTCACCTAAAACATTCTAATGCAATTCATGATCATTATATAGTCCAATATTAAAGATACAACACATAACAACTTTCACACATATCTCATAGGCATAAATTAGGGCATTTCCAAATAATATCACTTTCAACAACAAACATACTACATATTTATAACATGTTCAAGACCTCAATTAACATATGATGAAAGAGTAATTTAAACTCCCAACAAGGCAAGAAATCCACCTAAGCATGCTCCTAGCAAAATCATACATTTTAATTTCAAATGGAAAGCATAGGAAGCAATTATGTGTCCTCATTGACCTCACACATCATAAACTTTGTTTCCTTAGGGTCAATGAGAACTAAAATGAAGAAGAGTAACTTACCTAGCTTGGATAAAAACTCGAGAGAATCCAAATCTAAACGGTGAAGTCGTTTTTCGCCTCACCCGCCGAGAATCCGAAGTTTGGCGGCGACGAATGAGATTGGAATCCTTGGGGATCGGAGGAAAAGAAGAAGAACTAGGGCTCAAAACTCAAGCCCCCAACTCTCTCTCTCTCTCTAACTTGTGAGAATAGGATGAACAAATGAAGGATTTATGAAAATTTGGTCAAGGTTGGCTTATTTATACTCCAATCAAGAAGTGGTACAAGGGGAATTTCTCAAGTGCAATTAGTGAGAATTAGAAGTTAACAAACACTTAACCAAACTAAATTAACCTCTAATTAAAGTTAGACTTGATTAGGACTAAGTGTGGGTATTTAGGAAGGGTTTAGAGGGGGTTTAATGGGGTAGGATAGGCATTTCACGACCTAACTCAAAACAGGGGAAGAAAATCCCGTAGCAGATCTGCAGTGAGGCGGGCGCCACCCTCCTCTCATGCGGCCGCCTCATTCTCTCGAGGCTACTCCCAAGTTCAGTCCATTTTGAATTTGCTCTCTCATTAGCCTGAGGCGGGCGCCTCACCAAATGCTACGCTCGCAGCTCCGTAATCTCTAAAACTTGATCTAAACTTGATCTAAATGGTCCCAAACTTTTGGGCAACCATTCTAAGGTCTAACCCTACTAAACGAGTCGGAAACACACCCGAACAACAACCGAACAAGGTAGAACAAGGCGCGAACCACGCGATTAATGAACAACTAATCAAACTACAATCAAACACCATTCAAACTAGGATATCTTGGACATGAAATAGACTTGTTTCAACATGATTAAGACCTGAATATAAAGCCAAGAACTCAACGAACACTTCGCACGCCGAAATAGAAGCAAATACGAAAGCAACGAGAATCGCTAAGGCCAAATTCAAATTCGATTAAACCGGCGATTCAACAAACAAGTTTATATGATTCTAAACATGTTATGGACTTCTAGAATGATCTATGAATGATTCTAAGACATTTATATATATAAGTAAACATGCTCACAATCAACCAAGAAAGTATAAACAAGCATAATGCATACGCAAGATTACGGGCGTTATATTCTAAGTTAAGGTTTAAGGTTAGCTTGTGGATTAGGTTAGTATTAGAGTTAGAGTTTAAGGTTTAGTTATTTGGGATAGTGCATAATATTTAAGGTTTTAGGTTATGTTTAAGGTTAGAGATCAAGGTTAGGCTTAAGGCTCGAATTAGGCTTAGGGATAAGGGTTAGGTAAGTCAGTGATACAATTGTTTTAGTTTTAAGTTTATAGTTAGTTGTTGGCTTGCTTACAAAGCTTAGAGTTAGGGTTTAAGGTTTAAGGTTTAAGGTTTAAGGGTTTAAACTTTGCTTAGGGATTGCTTAGGTTTAGGGTTAGGTTTACGGTAAAGGGTTTAAGGTTTTAAGGTTTAAGGTTTAAGGGTTTAAGGTTTTGCTGTGGTTTAAGGTTTATGGTTTAGGTTTTTTAGGTTTAGTTTAGGTTTTAGGGTTTATGGTTTTAAGGTTTAACGTTTAGTTTAGGGATTAGGGTTTAGGTTTAAGGTTTAGAGATTAGGTTTAATGTTGAAGGTTAGAGTTTAGGCTTAAGGTAATGGAAACCTTAAATCTTAAACCCTAACCCTTTATATGCCCTAACCAAACCAAACCCTAAAAGGAAAAAATAAATAAAATGAATGAAAACCCCAAAAACTTCCAAAGCCCGTAATGCTGCTTAAACAACATTTTTGGGATTAAACGAAGTCATCACGGGTTACACCCTAAACCCTAAACCCTAAACCTAATCTCTAAAACCTTAAATCTTAAACCCTAAACCCTAAACCCTAACCCTAACTCTTATTCCCTAACCTTAAACCTTATACCTTAAACCCCGAACCTCAATTTTAAACCCTAATCCTAGTCAGTCCATCCCTGCTTTCTTCCAACCATAATTTAAACCAAAAACACCACTTTTAAACCCTTAACCCTTATTCTACCCCACTGAAACCTTAAACCATAACCCTAAAACCTTAAACATTATACTAACCTTAATCGCTTAAAACCATAAACCATAACTCTAATGCTAACCCTAACGAGTTAAGCCTAACCTTAATCCCTATAAAGCGAGAAACAAAAAAAAATTATTTATGAATGAAAGAAACATGAAATGAACACGATAATCTCCATACGATGAAGCATCAACTATTTTGAATCCAAAAAAATATTAAAAATATTAAAAAATAAAAAATATTTTATTATTAAACCGTACCAATTTTATGAACAAAAATTTGTTTATTTATTTTATTTTTTAATATTTTTTTTGTATTCAAAATAGTTGATGCTTCATCCTTATGGTGATTATCATGTTCATTTTATGTTTTTTCCTTCAAAAATATTTTTTTGTTTCTCATTCATTAGGATTAAGGTTAGCTTGGGATTGGGAGGATAAGACCATTTTCTAAGTTAAGGTTTAAGGTTAGCTTAGGGATTAGGTTAGTATTAGAGTTAGGGTTTAAGGTTTAGTGATTTGGGATAGTGCATAATGTTTAAGGTTTTAGGTTAAGGTTTAAGGTTAGAGACTCAAGGTTAGGGTTTAAGGTTTCAATTAGGTTTAGGGATAAGGGTTAGGGTTTAGTGATACAATTGTTTTGGTTTAAGGTTTATAGTTAGGCTTAGGGCATGGGATAGGCTTAGAGTTAGGGTTTAAGGTTTAAGGTTTAAGGTTTAAGGGTTTAAACTTTGGCTTAGGGATTAGGTTTGGGTTTAGGGTAGGGTTTAGGTTTAAGGGTTTGTTTGGTTTAGGTTTAGGTTTAAGGTTTATGGTTTTAGGTTTTGTTTGGTTTAGGTTTATGGTTTAGGGTTTATGGTTTTAAGGTTTAACGTTTGGCTTAGGGATTAGGTTAGGGTTTAAGGTTTAAGGTTTAGGATTAGGTTTAATGTTTAAGGTTAGAGTTTAGGCTTAAGGTAATGGAAACCTTAAATCTTAAACCCTAACCCTTTATATGCCCTAACCAAACCAAACCCTAAAAGGAAAAAATAAATAAAAATGAATGAAAACCCAAAAACTTCCAAAGCCCGTAACAGTGCTTAAACAACATTTTTTGGGATTAAAACGAAGTCATCACGGGTTACACCCTAAACCCTAAACCCTAAACCCTAATCTCTAAAACCTTAAATCTTAAACCCTAAACCCTAAACCCTAACCCTAACTCTTATTCCCTAACCTTAAACCTTATACCTTAAACCTGAACCTCAATCCTAAAGCCTTAAACCCTAACTCTAGCCCTATCCCCAATCCCTAAGCCTAACCATAAACCTTAAACCAAAAACAATTGTCTCACTTAAACCCTAACCCTTATCCCTAAACCTAATTCGAAACCTTAAACCCTAACCTCGAGTTTCTAACCTTAAACCATAACCCTAAAACCTTAAACATTATACACTAACCCTAATCGCTAAACCATAAACCATAACTCTAATGCTAACCCTAATCGATAAGCCTAACCTTAATCCCTATGAACGAGAAACAAAAAAAATTATTTATGAATGAAAGAAACATGAAATGAACACGATAATCTCCATAAGGTTGAAGCATCAACTATTTTGAATCTAAAAAAATAATAAAAAAATATTAAAAATTAAAAAAATATTTTATTCATAAAACTGGTACCAGTTTTATGAACAAAATATTTGTTTATTTATTTTTATTTTTTTAGTATTTTTTTTTTGGATTCAAATTAGTTGATGCTTCATTCTTATGGAGATTATCATGTTCATTTTATGTTTTTTCCCTTCAAAAATATTTTTTTTGTTTCTCATTCATAGGGATTAAGGTTAGGCTTAGGGATTAGGGAGGATAAGACCATTTTCTAAGTTAAGGTTTAAGGTTAGGCTTAGGGATTAGGGTTAGTATTAGAGTTAGGGTTTAAGGTTTAGTGATTTGGGATAGTGCATAATGTTTAAGGTTTTAGGGTTAAGGTTTAAGGTTAGAGACTCAAGGTTAGGGTTTAAGGTTTCGAATTAGGTTTAGGGATAAGGGTTAGGGTTTAGGTGATACAATTGTTTTTGGTTTAAGGTTTATAGTTAGGCTTAGGGCTTGGCGATAGGCTTAGAGTTAGGGTTTAAGGTTTAAGGTTTAAGTTTAAGGGTTTAAACTTTGGCTTAGGGATTAGGTTTAGGGTTTAGGGTTAAGGGTTTACGGTAAAGTAGGTTTCTGTGTTTAAGGTTTAAGGTTTGGCTTAGGTTTAGGTTTAAGGTTTATGGTTTTGGTTTTAGGTTTTGTGGTTTAGGGTTTAGGTTTTAGGTTTATGGTTTTAAGGTTTAACGTTTTGGCTTAGATTAGGATTAGTTAGGTTTAAGGTTTAAGGTTTAGAGATTAGGGTTTAATGTTGAAGGTTAGAGTTTAGGCTTAAGGTAACGGAAACCTTAAATCTTAAACCCTAACCCTTTATATGCCCTAACCAAACCAAACCCTAAAATAAAAATAAATAAAATGAATGAAAAACCCAAAAACTTCCAAAGCCCGTAATGCTGCTTAAACAACATTTTTTGGGATTAAAACGAAGTCATCACGGGTTACACCCTAAACCCTAAACCCTAATCTCTAAAACCTTAAATCTTAAACCCTAAACCCTAAACCCTAACCCTAACTCTTATTCCCTAACCTTAAACCTTATACCTTAAACCTGAACCTCAATCCTAAAGCCTTAAACCCTAACTCTAGCCCTATCCCCAATCCCTAAGCCTAACCATAAACCTTAAACCAAAAACAATTGTCTCACTTAAACCCTAACCCTTATCCCTAAAACCTCGATTCGAAACCTTAAACCCTAACCTCGAAGTTTCTAACCTTAAACCATAACCCTAAAACCTTAAACATTATACACTAACCCTAATCGCTAAACCATAAACCATAACTCTAATGCTAACCTTAATCGATTTAACCTTAATCCCTATAAACGAGAAACAAAAAAATTATTTATGAATGAAAGAAACATGAAATGAACACGATAATCTCCATACGGATGAAGCATCAACTATTTTGAATCCAAAAATATATTAAAAAATAAAAAAATATTTTGTACATAAAACTGGTACCAGTTTTGTGAACAAAAAATTTGTTTATTTATTTTCATTTTTTTAATATTTTTTTTATTCAAAATAGTTGATGCTTAATCCTTATGAAGATTATCATGTTCATTTTATGTTTTTTCCTTCAAAAATATTTTTTTTGTTTCTCATTCATAGGGATTAAGGTTAGGCTTAGGGATTAGAGAGGATAAGACCATTTTCTAAGTTAAAGTTTAAGGTTAGGCTTAGGGATTAGGGTTAGTATTAGAGTTAGGGTTTAAGGTTTAGTTATTTGGGATAGTGCATAATATTTAAGGTTTTAGGGTTAAGGTTTAAGGTTAGAGACTCAAGGTTAGGTTTAAGGTTTCAATTAGGTTTAGGGATAAGGGTTAGGGTTTAGGTGATACAATTGTTTTTGGTTTAAGGTTTATAGTTAGGCTTAGGGCTTGGGATAGGCTTAGTTTAAGGGTTTAAGGTTTAAGGTTTAAGGTTTGGGGTTTAAACTTTGGCTTAGGGATTAGGTTTGGGTTTAGGTTTAGGGTTTACGTAGGGTTTAAGGGGTTTAAGGTTTGGCTTAGTGGTTAGGGTTTAAGGTTTATGGTTTTAGGTTTTATGGTTTTAGGGTTTAGGTTTAGGTTTATGGTTTTAGGGTTTAAGGTTTTAAGGTTTAACGCTTTGGCTTAGGGATTAGGTTTAAGGTTTAAGGTTTAGAGATTAGGTTTAATGTTGAAGGTTAGAGTTTAGGCTTAAGGTAACGGAAACCTTAAATCTTAAACCCTAACCCTTTATATGCCCTAACCAAACCAAACCCTAAAATAAAAAAATAAAAATGAATGAAAAACCCAAAAAACTTCCAAAGCCCGTAATAGTGCTTAAACAACATTTTTTGGGATTAAAACGAAGTCATCACGGGTTACACCCTAAACCCTAAACCCTAAACCCTAATCTCTAAAACCTTAAATCTTAAACCCTAAACCCTAAACCCTAACCCTAACTCTTATTCCCTAACCTTAAACCTTATACCTTAAACCTGAACCTCAATCCTAAAGCCTTAAACCCTAACTCTAGCCCTATCCCCAATCCCTAAGCCTAACCATAAACCTTAAACCAAAAACAATTGTCTCACTTAAACCTAACCCTTATCCTAAAAATCGAAACCTTAAACCCTAACCTCTAACCTTAAACCATAACCCTAAAACCTTAAACATTATACACTAACCCTAATCGCTAAACCATAAAAAAACCATAACTCTAATGCTAACCCTAACCGATAAGCCTAACCTTAATCCCTATAAACGAGAAACAAAAAAATTATTTATGAATGAAAGAAACATGAAATGAACACGATAATCTCCATACGGATGAAGCATCAACTATTTTGAATCCAAAAAAAATATTAAAAAATATTAAAAATAAAAAATATTTTGTACATAAACCGGTACCGCTTTATGAACAAAAATTTGTTTATTTATTTTTATTTTTTAATATTTTTTTTATTCAAAATAGTTGATGCTTAATCCTTATGAAGATTATCATGTTCATTTTATGTTTTTTCCTTCAAAAATATTTTTTTGTTTCTCATTCATAGGGATTAAGGTTAGGCTTAGGGATTAGGGAGGATAAGACCATTTTCTAAGTTAAGGTTTAAGGTTAGGCTTAGGGATTAGGGTTAGTATTAGAGTTAGGGTTTAAGGTTTAGTTATTTGGGATAGTGCATAATATTTAAGGTTTTAGGGTTAAGGTTTAAGGTTAGAGACTCAAGGTTAGGGTTTAAGGTTTCAATTAGGTTTAGGGATAAGGGTTGTGGTTTAGGTGATACAATTGTTTTTGGTTTAAGGTTTATAGTTAGGCTTAGGGCTTGGCGACAGCTTAGAGTTAGGTTTAAGGTTTAAGGTTTAAGGTTTAAGGGTTTAAACTTTGGCTTAGGGATTAGGTTTAGGGTTTAGGGTTTAAAGGGGTTTACTAAGTTTCGGTTTACTTTAAGGGTTTCGGTTTAAGGTTTGGCTTAGGTTTGGCTTGGGTTTAAGGTTTATGGTTTAGGTTTAGGTTTGGTGGTTTTAGGTTTTTGGTTTAGGTTTGGGGTTTATGGTTTTAGGTTTATGGTTTTAAGGTTTAACGCTTGGCTTAGGGATTAGGGTTAGGGTTTAAGGTTTAAGGTTTAGAGATTGGTTTAATGTTGAAGGTTAGAGTTTAGGCTTAAGGTAACGGAAACCTTAAATCTTAAACCCTAACCCTTTATATGCCCTAACCAAACCAAACCCTAAAATAAAAAAATAAATAAAATGAATGAAAACCCAAAAACTTCCAAAGCCCGTAATGTTAAGCTTAAACAACATTTTTGGGATTAAAACGAAGTTACACCCTAAACCCTAAACCCTAATCTCTAAACCTAAATCCTAAAACCCTAAACCCTAAACCCTAACCCTAACTCTTTATTCCCTAAACTTCATCGGAACCTCAATCCTAAAGTTACACCCTAAACCCTAAACCTAATCTAAACCTAAACCAAAAACAATCTTAAACCAAAACCTAAACTAAACCTTAAACCTCTTAAACCCTAAACCCTAACCCTAACTCTTATTCCCTAACCTTAAACCTTATACAAAAAAAAAATATTTTTGAAGGGAAAAACATAAAATGAACATAAACCATATGATGAGTTAATTAACTATTTTGAACAAAAAATATTAAAAATAAAATAAATAAACAAATAATTTGTTCAATCAGGTTTAAGGTTTGGCTTAGGGTTTAGGTTTAAGGTTTATGGTTTTAGGTTTTAGGGAAGTTTAGGTTTATATTTTAGGTTTATAGTTTTAAAGCTTAGGGATTAGGGTTAGGGTTTATGGTTTTAGGTTTAGAGATTAGGTTTAATGTTGAAGGTTAGAGTTTAGGCTTAAACCCTAACTCTAGCCTAACCAAACCAAACCCTAAAATAAAAAATAAATAAAATGAATGAAAACCCAAAATCAAAGCCCAATCCCATTTTTGGGATTAAACGAAGTCATCACTTACACCCTAAACCCTAAACCCTAATCCTAACCATAAACCTAAACCCTAAACCAAAAACAATTGTCTCTAAACTTAACTTACCCTAATGACCCTAAGCCCAACCATATAAACCAAAAACAATTGTCTCACCTTAAATCCTACCGAAACCTTTAAACCCTAACCTCGAGTTTAACCTTAAACCTATAACCCTAAAACCTTAAACATTATACACTAACCCTAATCGCTAAACCATAAACCATAACTCTAATGCTAACCCTAATCGAGTGTTTAACCTTAATCCCTTTATAACGAGAAACAAAAAATTATTTATGAATGAAAGAAACATGAAATGAACACGATAATCTTCCATATGATGAAGCATCAACTATTTTGAATCCAAAAAAATATAAAAAATATTAAAATAAAAAATATTTTGTACATAAACCGGTACCAGTTTTGTGAACAAAAAATTTGTTTATTTATTTTTATTTTTTTAATATTTTTTTTGTATTCAAAATAGTTGATGCTTCATCCTTATGATGATTATCATGTTCATTTTATGTTTTTTCCTTCAAAATATTTTTTTTGTTTCTCATTCATAGGGATTAAGGTTAGGCTTAGGGATTAGGAGGATAAGACCATTTTCTAAGTTAAGGTTTAAGGTTAGGCTTAGGGATTAGGGTTAGTATTAGAGTTAGGGTTTAAGGTTTAGTTATTTGGGATAGTGCATAATATTTAAGGTTTTAGGGTTAAGGTTTAAGGTTAGAGACTCAAGGTTAGGGTTTAAGGTTTCGAATTAGGTTTAGGGATAAGGGTTAGGTTTAGGTGATACAATTGTTTTTGGTTTAAGGTTTATAGTTAGGCTGGCTTTGGGACAGGCTTAGAGTTAGGGTTAAGGTTTAAGGTTTAAGGTTTAAGGTTTAAGGGTTTAAACTTTGGCTTAGGATTAGGTTTAGGTTTAGGTTAAGGTTTACGGTAAAGGGTTTAAGGTTTAAGGTTTGTTTTGGTTAGGTTTAGGGTTTGTTTAGGTTTATGGTTTAGGTTTTAGGTTTAGGTTTTGGTTTGGGTTTATGGTTTTAGGTTTATGGTTTTAAGGTTTAACGTTTGGCTTAGGGATTAGGTTAGGTTTAAGGTTTAAGGTTTAGAGATTAGGGTTTAATGTTGAAGGTTAGAGTTTAGGCTTAAGGTAACGGAAACCTTAAATCTTAAACCCTAACCCTTTATATGCCCTAACCAAACCAAACCCTAAAATAAAAAATAAATAAAATGAATGAAAACCCAAAAACTTCCAAAGCCCGTAAAGCTGCTTAAACAACATTTTTGGGATTAAAACGAAGTCATCACTCAAGTTACACCCTAAACCCTAAACCCTAAACCCTAATCTCTAAAACCTTAAATCTTAAACCCTAAACCCTAAACCCTAACCCTAACTCTTATTCCCTAACCTTAAACCTTATACCTTAAACCTGAACCTCAATCCTAAAGCCTTAAACCCTAACTCTAGCCCTATCCCCAATCCCTAAGCCTAACCATAAACCTTAAACCAAAAACAATTGTCTCACTTAAACCATAACCCTTATCCCTAAACCTAATTTGAACCTTAAACCCTAACCTCGAAGTTTCTAACCTTAAACCATAACCCTAAAACCTTAAACATTATACACTAACCCTAATCGCTAAACCATAAACCATAACTCTAATGCTAACCCTAATCGAGCAGCCTACCTTATATAAAGAAACAAAAAATTATTTATGAATGAAAGAAACATGAAATGAACACGATAATCTCCATACGGATGAAGCATCAACTATTTTGAATCCAAAAAAATATAAAAAATATTAAAAAATAAAAAATATTTTGTACATAAACCGGTACCGCTTTATGAACAAAAAATTTGTTTATTTATTTTTATTTTTTAATATTTTTTGTATTCAAAATAGTTGATGCTTCATCCTTATGATGATTATCATGTTCATTTTATGTTTTTTCCTTCAAAAATATTTTTTTTTGTTTCTCATTCAAGGATTAAGGTTAGGCTTAGGGATTAGGAGGATAAGACCATTTTCTAAGTTAAGGTTTAAGGTTAGGCTTAGGGATTAGGTTAGTATTAGAGTTAGGGTTTAAGGTTTAGTATTTGGGATAGTGCATAATATTTAAGGTTTTAGGGTTAAGGTTTAAGGTTAGAGACTCAAGGTTAGGGTTTAAGTTTCGAATTAGGTTTAGGGATAAGGGTTAGGTTTAGGTGATACAATTGTTTTTGGTTTAAGGTTTATAGTTAGGCTTAGGCTTGGGATAGGCTTAGAGTTAGGGTTTAAGGTTTAAGGTTTAAGGTTTAAGGGTTTAAACTTTGGCTTAGGGATTAGGTTTAGGTTTGGGTTAAGGGTTTACGGTAAGGGTTTAAGGTTTATGGTTTAAGGGTTTTTAAGGGTTTAGGTTTAAGGTTTATGGTTTAAGGTTTTAAGGTTTAGGGTTTTATGGGTTTAGGGTTTATGGTTTTAAGGTTTAACGCTTGGCTTAGGGATTAGGGTTTAAGGTTTTTAGAGATTAGGTTTAATGTTGAAGGTTAGAGTTTAGGCTTAAGGTAACTGAAACCTTAAATCTTAAACCCTAACCCTTTATATGCCCTAACCAAACCAAACCCTAAAAAAAAAAAAATAAATAAAAATGAATGAAAACCCAAAAACTTCCAAAGCCCGTAATGTGCTTAAACAACATTTTTGGGATTAAAACGAAGTCATCACGGGTTACACCCTAAACCCTAAACCCTAAACCTAATCTCTAAAACCTTAAATCTTAAACCCTAAACCCTAAACCCTAACCCTAACTCTTATTCCCTAACCTTAAACCTTATACCTTAAACCTGAACCTCAATCCTAAAGCCTTAAACCCTAACTCTAGCCCTATCCCCAATCCCTAAGCTTCTAACCATAAACCTTAAACCAAAAACAATTGTCTCACTTAAACCATAACCCTTATCCCTAAACCTAATTCGAAACCTTAAACCCTAACCTCGAAGTTTCTAACCTTAAACCATAACCCTAAAACCTTAAACATTATACACTAACCCTAATCGCTAAACCATAAACCATAACTCTAATGCTAACCCTAATCGATAAGTTTAACCTTAATCCCTATAGAACGAGAAACAAAAAAATTATTTATGAATGAAAGAAACATGAAATGAACACGATAATCTCCATACGGATGATATCAACATTTTGAATCCCAAAATATTAAAAAATAAAAAATAAAAATATTTTGTTCAAAACCGGTACCGCTTTTGAACAAAAAATTTGTTTATTTATTTTAAATTTTTTAAATTTTTTTTGGATCAAAATAGTTGATGCTTACATAAACCTTATGATGATTACCGCTTATGTTCATTTCATGTTTTTTCCAAAAAATTTGTTTATTTATTTTTATTTTTTAATATTTTTTGTATTCAAAAATATTTTTTGATGCTTCATCCTTATGATGGTTCATAGGATAAGGTTCATTTTATGTTTTTTCCTTCTTAGGGATTAGGAGGAAATTTTTTTGTTTCTCATTCATAGGGATTAAGGTTAGGCTTAGGGATTTAGAGGATAAGACCATTTTCTAAGTTAAGGTTTAAGGTTAGGCTTAGGATTAGGGTTAGTATTAGAGTTAGGGTTTAAGGTTTAGTTATTTGGGATAGTGCATAATTTAGGTTTAGTTAGGTTTTAGGGTTAAGGTTTAAGGTTAGAGACTCAAGGTTAGGCTTAAGGTTTCAATTAGGTTTAGGGATAAGGGTTAGGGGTTTAGGTGATACAATTGTTTTTGGTTTAAGGTTTATAGTTAGGCTTAGGGCTTGGGTGGGACAGGCTTAGAGTTAGGGTTTAAGGTTTAAGGTTTAAGGTTTTATGGTTTAAACTTTGGCTTAGGGATTAGGTTTTAGGGTTTGGGTTTAGGTTAGGGTTTACTAGGGTTTAGGGTTTAAGGTTTAAGGGTTTAGTTTGGGTTTAGTTTGTTTGGTTTTAGGCTTTAGGTTTAAGGTTTATGGTTTTAGGTTTGTATTTGGAGGTTTATGGTTTTGGGTTTATGGTTTTAAGGTTTAACGTTGGCTTAGGGATTAGGGTTAGAGTTTAAGGTTTAAGGTTTAGAGATTAGGGTTTAATGTTAAGGTTAGAGTTTCAAGGCAACTTAAGGTAACTTAAACCTTAAATCTTAAACCCTAACCCTTATATGCCCTAACCAAACCAAACCCTAAAAAAAGGAAAAAATAAATAAAATGAATGAAACCCAAAAAACTTCCAAAGCCCGTAATGCTGCTTAAACAACATTTTTGGGATTAAAACGAAGTCATCACCTGGTTACACCCTAAACCCTAAACCCTAAACCCTAATCTCAAAAAATCTTAAATCTTAAACCCTAAACCTAACCCTAACTCTTATTCCCTAACCAACCTTAAACCCGAACTTAATCCCAAACCCTAACTCTAGCCCTATCCCCAATCCCTAAGCCTAACCATAAACCTTAAACCAAAAACAATTGTCTCACTTAAACCCTAACCCTTATCCCTAAACCTAATTCGAAACCTTAAACCTAACCTCGGTTTCTAACCTTAAACCATAACCCTAAAACCTTAAACATTATACACTAACCCTAATCGCTAAACCATAAACCATAACTCTAATGCTAACCCTAAACTAAGCCTAACCTAATCAGTCGAGAAACAAAAAAATTATTTATGAATGAAAGAAACATGAAATGAACACGATAATCTTCTGGGAAGCATCAACTATTTTGAATCCAAAAAATATTAAAAATATTAAAAAATAAAAAAAATATTTTGTTCATAAACCTGGTACCAGTTTTATGAACAAAAAATTTGTTTATTTATTTTATTTTTTTAATATTTTTTGTATTCAAAATAGTTGATGCTTCATCCTTATGATGATTATCATGTTCATTTTATGTTTTTTCCCTTCAAAAAATATTTTTTGTTTCTCATTCATATGGATTAAGGTTAGGCTTAGAAGAGGATAAGACCATTTTCTAAGTTAAGGTTTAAGGTTAGGCTTAGGGATTAGGTTAGCATTAGAGTTAGGTTTAAGGTTTAGTGATTTGGGATAGTGCATAATGTTTAAGGTTTTAGGTTAAGGTTTAAGGTTAGAGACTCAAGGTTAGGTTTAAGGTTTCAATTAGGTTTAGGGATAAGGGTTAGGTTTAGGTGATACAATTGTTTTTGGTTTAAGGTTTATAGTTAGGCTTAGGCAGCGATGCAGGCTTAGAGTTGGTTTAAGGTTTGTGTTTAGGGTTTAAACTTGGCTTGGATTAGGTTTAGGGTTTGTGGTTTAGGTTAAGGGTTTACGGTAAAGGGTTTGTGGTTTAAGGGTTTAAGGTTTGGCTTAGGTTTAGGGTTTAAGGTTTATGGTTTAGTTTTAGGTTTAGGGTTTATGGTTTTAGGTTTATGGTTTTAAGGTTTAACGTTTGGCTTAGGGATTAGGTTGGGTTTAAGGTTTAAGGTTTAGAGATTGGTTTAATGTTAGGTTAGAGTTTAGGCTTAAGGTAACGGAAACCTTAAATCTTAAACCCTAACCCTTTTATATGCCCTAACCAAACCAAACCCTAAAAATAAAAAAAAATAAATAAAATGAATGAAAACCCAAAAACTTCCAAAGCCCGTAGAATGTAAGCTTAAACAACATTTTTGGGATTAAACGAAGTCATCACGGGTTACACCCCTAAACCCTAAACCCTAATCTCTTAAACCTTAAATCTTAAACCCTAAATCCTAAACCCTAACCCTAACTCTTATTCCCTAACCTTAAACCTATACCTTAAACCTGAACCTCAATCCTAAAGCCTTAAACCCTAACTCTGCCCTATCCCCAATCCCTAAGCTTCTAACCATAAACCTTAAACCAAAACAATTGTCTCAATTTAAACCCTAACCCTTATCCTCAAACCAATTCGAAACCTTATACTCTAACCTCGTAACACCCCCATAATCTTGTACATGTGCATTCTATGCTTGTCTTTATACTTTCTTGGTTGATTGTGAGCATGTTTACTTAATATATAAATGTCTTAGAATCATTCATAGATCATTCTAGAAGTCCATAACATGTTTAGAATCATATAAACTTGTTTGTTGAATCGCCGGTTTAATCGTTGAATTTGCCTTAGCGATTCCTCTCGTTGTTCGTATTTGCTTCTATTTCGACGCACGAAGTGTTCGTTGAGTTCTTGGCTTTATATTCAGGTCTTAATCATGTTGAAACAAACCTTTTTCATGTCCAAGATATCCTAGTTTGATTGGTGTTTGATTGTAGTTTGATTCGTTGTTCATTCGTCGCGTGGTTCGCGCCGTTCTACCTTGTTCCTATTGTTGTTCGGGTGTGTTTCCGATTTGTTTTGAGTAGGGTTAGACCTTAGAATGGTTGCCCAAAAGTTTGGGACCATTTAGATCAAGTTTAGATCAAGTTTTAGGGAGGTTTGAGCCGAGGCGGCCGATGGCACCGTGAGGCGCCCGCCTCAAATGCAGGAGCAATTGCAAATGGGTCAACTTGGGAGAAGCCTCGAGTTGAGCGTCGCATGAGCTTGGTGAGGCGCCCGCCTCACCGCTGGTCTCAAGTTACGGGATTTTTTTCCCCTGTTTGAGTTATGTCGTGAAATGCCTATCCTACCCCATTAAACCCCCTAAACCCTTCCTAACCACCCACACTTAGTCCTAATCATCCTAACACTAATTAGAAGTTAATTTAGGTTGGTTTAGTGTTTGATCACCCCTAATTTCACTAATTGCACTTGAGAAATTCCCCTTGTACCCCTTCTCTTGTTGGAGGTATAAATACCAAGCCTTGGCCAAATTTTCGCAGAATCTTTCATTTGTTCATCATCCTATTCTTACAAGTTAGAGAGAGAGAGAGTCGGGGGCTTGAGTTTTCGAGCCCTAGCTTCATCTTCTTCTTCCTTCGATCCACAAGGATTCCACCGCTCGATCACGCCAAACTTCGGATTCTTGACGGTGTTGACTTAAAGGAACGACTTCACCGCTTAGATTTGGATTCTCTGAGTTTTCACTCAAGCTAGGTAAGTTTTCCTTCTTCATTTTAGTTCTCATTGACCCTAAGGAAACAAAGTTTATGATGTGGTGAGGTCAATGAGGACATAATTGCTTCCTATGCTTTCCATTTGAATTTTAAATTATGATTTTGCTAGGAGCATGTCTAGGTGATTTCTTGCCTTTGGAAGTTTAAATTACTCTTTCATCATGTTAATTGAGGTCTTGAACATGTTAGAAATATGTAGTATGTTTGTTGATGAAAGTGATATTATTTGGGAATGCCCTAAATTATGCCTATGGTATGTGTGAAAATTGTTATGTGTTGTATCCTCAATATTGGACTATATAGAACATGAATTACATTAAATTGTTTTGGTGAATTTATAACCTTGTTGAACTTAGAAGTGACCTAGGTTGGGTTATGAAGCATATAGCTTCATTTTCCCCAAAATTGGGAATTTAGAGAAAGACTCAACGAGTCGACTCTAGGGAAGAATTGAACATGTTAAACTCTAATTTCAATCCCTACGAAGTTTGACCGCTTGATTGGTTTACTCAAGTATGAGCTTGATTGATTATTTGCAAGTTGTTATGAAGATTGGTTTGAGCAATTAATTGCCTTGATATGATTTTATGGTAGAGATTAACCTCACTTGGTTGGTCGACCGCTCTTGTCGAATTCGGTCCTTAATTGGTTTAAGTCAAGTAAATATCTACTTGTGCATCACATTGAGTCCACCGGCATAATTTGGTTTGTTTATCGTCGTGGTGGGACGATGCACGCTTTCACGATTATGGGATTCGTGCTCGCATGGATCGCCGCACCTCGACTCCACACACACACCTCCACTGTGCCCATGTGTTTTATGGCTTTGAGAATTGAAGTAGAACTCGATGATAGTCGATGAATTCACATAACATCGATGGCACGAACCAGAATGTATTTGCCAGAGCTACTAAGCGGCGCCGTGACTATCATATCCTACTTGTATGATTTACTTTTACGCACTTATGTGAATAAGGTGCTAAGTGTTAAATGATGATAATGTGCCATAATGTGATAAATGTCATGCTATAACATGAACATGCATATTTTAGTAACTTACTAAGTCTTTCGACTTACCCTATTTGTTTGCTTTGTTTTCCTTAGATCAAAGCCGAGGAGACGCCCCACGCTAGACTCACGCTGCTTGGACGTTGTGGAGAGCAGGTTGCTCTTTTGGACTTTAATTAGTTAATCTTTATTTTGGAAAGGACGTTGGGAAGCAAGTCATGTAGACTTGGCTTGGGTTTTGTTGTTGTAGTAACTTAAATATTTGATACTTGTAATCTTTTGGTATGCCACTTATATGTCGAGCTTGTTTATATGTGTATGGTTCATCACGCTTTCTTCCGCTAAAGCTTGTTTAAAGTATTATTATTGTTGTTGTCTCCGGCATGTTGTGGCCGTTGAGGTTTTATAAGCATGTGTTAATTGTAGGAGTAGTTGTTGGTTCCTGCTGTAACGCCGCCGATGACTTGTTTAATTTGTTTTTCCGGCCAAGTGTAGCCGAGTTGTTATTCGTATGCAATGTTGCGCCACATGAATTTTATAATCCTACTTATGCATGCTTGTGTGTTTAACTTGATTATTTGGACGGCGCGATTCGATCTCGTGATCGTCCTGCCGTCACAAGTATCGAGCTATAGGTTAGCTGTCGGCCGTGATAGGTTCCATGGCCTAGTGGGTTGGTTATTTGTGTGATGATTCTAACGTCGAGTGAATTCTTGTAGGAGTTCGATGGATAATCCTAGGAATGGAAATGGCGCGGTGAGGTAGGCCGTGGAGAGGTCCCACGAACCCGGTTGAGGTACCGCCGCCAGAATCCGTGGGTCCTGATATGCGTGTTACAATCGCAGGTTGATGGCTTTTTCCGGCGGTGGGCAGCCGTGGAGGTCAAGCCGAGGAGCACCACCACCACCACGAGGAAGTCCACCACCACCGAGACCGAGGACCGACACTCACTCTCCTAGAGAGATTCCTTAAGTGAAGCCTAGTGCATTGGGGAGCCAAACCCGAGGGAGGCCGAAATGTGGATGGAAGAGATGATCAAAATATTATCTATGTTGGAGTGTATCATGAAGAGAGAGTCGTGCTAGCAATTTTAAGTTTAAGGGAGCCGCCGAGCATTGGTGGAATGTGTTGAAGGAAGTTGGGAGATGCAACAAGTTCCTATCACTGGGCTAATTTTCAAAGGAATTTAAGAATGAATATGCATCGGATGTGGTTCGCAACCAAAGGGAGAAAGAATTCTATAATCTTGAGCAAGGTACCATGACTGTATGAGTATTCTCAAAGTTCACCGAGTTGAGCCGTATTACGATTTGATTCCTACGGAGGCTCGAGAACACATAAGTTTGTTAAAGGGTTGAGGACCGAATTTAGGAAGCGATTCTAGCGCACTTAAGCTCACCATTATCTGATCCGCAGCTTGATAGAGCTTATGAGGTTGAGCAAGATATTGAGGAGCACCGAGTCAAGAGTAATTCTAGTAATGCACGACAAACTACTCGAACACTAATCGTGAAATAATTCAGTAATAGAAGGGGATATCAAGGGAACCGTGATAGGAGAAGTGGAGGCCAAGGTAGGCCACAGTCCGGGGGAAAGGTAACAACACTTCTTCTACTGTGAAGCAGAGGGTCTCGTAATGAGACTATGATTTGTTCGTCTCGCTGTAAGTCCGGGCACACACCGATAGGTGCCGGGGAAGACGGAAGTGTTACATTTGTGGAGATGGGACTCACATGAAGAGAGATTGTCCCAAGTTAAGGCCAATCAATCAGCAAATGCCGTCGTAACTGGGCTAAGAGATGGGGACGAAACCCAAGGTTCAAGTCGTGTGTTTGCGCTTGATCGCCGAGGTTCAGTGGTCTACGGTGATAGGAGGTACTTTCTATATTTGATCATAAGGCTCGAGTTCTCATAGATCCGTGGTCTTCAGATTCTTATGTTGCTTCGCACTTTGTTGAGAATCTTTGTGTTGCCTCAATCTTGCCATACTTGCTTGAAGTGTCTACCCCGCTCGGGAATATATGCTCTGCCAAGTGTTTAAATCTTGTGATGTTTTGGTGGGTGACCACACTTTGCATGCACTTGGTAGTTCTCCTATACGTGATTTTGATGTGATTCTTGGCATGGACCGGTTATGTGCTTATCATGCTATAGTTGACGCCATAGGAAGAGGGTTACCTTTTATATGCGGGTGTGCCTGAAGTTTACTTTGTGGGTGATCATGCTTCGAGTGACGTGCATTTTATTTCTCGCGCTGGGCTAGAAAATTGTTGTCTCGGGTGTACGGGTTATCTTGCATGCGTAGTTGATAAGAAGAGGTCTTCGCCGACTTAGAAGAGGTTCCTTAGTATGTGAATTTCCGATGTGTTTTCTACCGATCATGCTATGCCACCCGATAGAGAACTAGAGTTTTGTATTGAGCTTATTCCGGGACTTCACCGATTTCTAAGGCATCAGATAGGATGGCGCCATGAGCTTGGAGAGTTGAAAACTCCGGCTGCAAGAACTCCTGAGATTGGTTTTATTAAACCAAGTGTGTCGCCTTGGCGCACCGGTCCTATTTGTGAGGAAGAAAGATGGGAGTTTGCGTTATGCATAGATTATCGAGAATTGAATAAGGTGACCATTAAGAATAAGTATCCTCTACCCCACATTGATGATCTTTTTGACCAATTGCAAGGGTCTATCGTCTATTCTAAGCTTGATTTGAGATGGGGTTACTATCAATTGAAGGTTAGAGAGGAAGACATTCAAGACAGCTTCGCACTAGATATGGGCATTTTGAATTGGTGATGCCGCTTTTGGGTTGACGAATGCACCAGCGGTGTATTTATGGACTTGATGAACCGTGTCTTTCATAGTTATCTTGATTGCTCTGTAGTCTTCATTGATGATATCTTAGTGTATTCGAAATCTCTGAGGAGCAGAAACACTTGAGGATTGTCTTGTCTATTCTTCGAGAGAAGCGCTTTATGCCAAGTTTAGCAAATGTGCCTTTTGGCTTGAGGAAGTACTTTTGGGCATATCATTTCTAGCCGGATAGCCGTTGATCCTTCTAAGGTGAAGCGGTGACGAATTGAAGAGACCTAGTTCGGTTACCGAGGTTCGAGTTTCGGTCTAGCGGGTTATTACCGGAGATTTATTGAGGGTTTTTCTCGATTGTGACTCCTATGACGAAATTGACACAAAAGAATGTGCCGTTTGTTTGGAGCGAGAAATGTGAAGTTAGTTTCAAGAGCTTAAGAAGCGGTTGACGTCGGCACCTATTTTGGCTTTGCTTAGTGGAGGAGATAATTTTGTGATCTATAGTGATGCTTCTAAGGAAGGTTTGGGTTGTGTTTTGATGCAGAATGGTAGGGTGATCGCCTATGCATCGAGGAAGTTGTCTATTCATGAACGTAATTACCCGACACACACGATATGGAGTTGGTCATTATTTTCGCGTTGCATAAATGGAAACATTACTTGTATGGGCTAAATTTGAGATCTTCACCGACCACAAAAGTTTGAAATACTTGTTTTCTCAAAAGGATTGAACATGAGGCAAGAAGATGGATGGAGAAATTAAAGGACCATGATTGCACTATTTTGTATCATCCTGGAAGGCAAATGTAAGCGGATGCCTTGAGTAGGAAGGTTCACATGTCGTGTATGATGGTTAGAGAATGGAAGATGTGGAGGACTGCATGATTGGAGTCCTAGTGTTTTTGATAGAGGTGTGATTTTCGCGAATGTTCGTGCTACACCGTTTTGTTTGGGAAGATTAAAGAAGCGCAAAGGAATGATCCGAGTTGAAGAAAATTTTTGATGGGTTATCGAGAATGTATCGCCTGATTTTGTGATTAATAGTGAGGGTACTTTGACATTTCGAGGTAGGATTTGTGTTCCTTCTAATACTGAATTGAAGAGGTTGGTTCTTGATGAGGCTCATAAGACGAAGTATACCATTCACCCGAGCACGAAGATGTACTTAGACTTGAAAAGACAATTTTGGTGGAAAGGTATGAAGAGAGAAATCAAGTGAGTATGTGTCAAAGTGTTTGACTTGTCGCCAGGTTAAGGCCGAGCATCGAGGCCCGCGGGATTTCTACAACCATCGAGATTCCTCGATGGAAATGGGAGTTCATTACTATGGATTTTGTGACGGTTACCGCAAGACGCGAGAGGTTTTAATGCATTGGGTTATAGTTGACAGATTGACTAAGTCCGCACACTTTATTCCGATAGCTATCACTTATTCTTGACCTGGGCTTTGACATATATTCGTGAGATCGTGAGACTTCATGGCGCATGGGTTAGTATTGTGTCCGATAGAGATCCGAGGTTCACATCCGATTTTGGAAACGCAGTGAAGCTGGGGACCAAATTAGACTTTAAGACAGTTTTTCATCCACAAACGATGGTCGATCCGAGCGATTGATTCAGATTTTGGAGGACATATGCTGAAGCTTGTGCTGGATTTCAAGGAAGCCGATTCTCACTTACCTTTGAATGAAGCCTAATGTGATAATAACAACTTTACCAATGAGTATCAAGATGGCGCCGTATGAAGCTGTATGGGCGTAAGTGTAGATCACCAATTTGTTGGGATGAAGTTGAGAAGCGAAACTTGGGGTTCCGAGTTAGTGCAACAAATGGCTGAGAGCGTGAAGGATTAGAGATCGCTTGCGCACCGCTCTCAAAGTCGACAAAAAGAGTTACGCTGACATCGAAGACGGGATTTGAGTTCCAAGTGTGGGTGACTATGTTCTTGAAGGTAACACCGAGGAGAGGTACGAAGAGATTCGCAAGAAAGGAAGCTTACACCGAGGTGCCATTGGCCCATTCGAGATTCTTTCGAGAGTCATGGTTTTTAGCTGTGATCGCATTGCATTGCCACCTTCACTTTC
>CM028382.1:3845813-3882493 GCA_013146195.2 Codonopsis lanceolata
TTTCGAATTAGGTTTAGGATAAGGGTTAGGTTTAAGTGAGACAATTGTTTTTGGTTTAAGGTTTATGGTTAGGCTTAGTGATTGGGGATAGGCTAGAGTTAGGCTTAAGGCTTTAGGATTGAGGTTCAGTTTAAGGTATAAGGTTTAAGGATGTGAATAAGAGTTAGGTTAGGGTTTAGGTTTAGGGTTTAAGATTTAAGTTTTTAGAGTTTAGTGGTTTAGGTTTAGGTGTAACCCGTGATGATTCGCTTTAATCCCAAAAATGTCATAAGTAATCAAGCACGTGGCTTTGGAAGTTTTTTGGTTTTTCATTCATTTTATTTATTTTTCTTTTAGGGTTTGGTTGGTTAGGCATATAAAGGGTTAGGGTTTAAGATTTAAGGTTTCCGCTACCTTAAGCCTAAACTCTAACCTTCAACATTAAACCCTAATCTCTAAACCTTAAACCTTAAACCCTAACCCTAATCCCTAAGCCAAACGTTAAACCTTAAAACCATAAACCCTAAACCCTAAAACCTAAAAACCATAAACCTTTAAACCCTAAACCCTAACCCAAACCTTAAACCCTTAAACCTTAAACCTTTTAAAAACCTTAAACCCTTTATAAACCCAAACCCTAAACCCTAAGCCAAAGTTTAAACCCTTAAACCTAAACCCTAACTCTAAGCCTGCCGCCAGCCCTGTTTCAACTATAAACCTTAAACCAAAACAATTGTATCACCTAACCCTAACCCTTATCCCTAAACCTAATTCGAAACCTTAAACCCTAACCTTGAGTCTCTAACCTTAAACCTTAACCCTAAACTTAAATATTATGCACTATCCTTAAATATCCAAACCTTAAAACCTAACTTAATAACCCTAATCCCTAAGCCTAACCTTAAACCTTAACTTAGAAAATGGTCTTATCCTCCCTGAATCTTTGTTTAACCTTAACTTTATGATGAGAAAAAAAATTTTGAAGTGAAACATAAATGAACATGATAATCATTGATGAAGATCAACTATTTTAAAAATATTAAAAATAAAATAAATAAACAAAATTTTTGTTCACAAACCGGTACCGCTTTTATGTACAAAATATTTTTTTATTTTTTTAATATTTTTTAATATTTTTTTTGATTCAAAATAGTTGATGCTTCATCCGTATGGAGATTATCGTGTTCATTTCATGTTTCTTTCATTCATAAATAATTTTTTTTGTTTCTCGCTTTATAGGATTAAGGTTAGCTTATCTTAGGGTTAGCATTAGAGTTATGGTTTATGGTTTAGCGATTAGGTTAGTGTATAATGTTTAAGGTTTAGGTTATGGTTTATGTTTAAAACTCGAGGTTAGGTTTGCTCGAATTAGGCTTAGGGATAAGGGTTGTGGTTTAAGTGAGACAATTGTTTTGGTTTAAGGTTTATGGTTAGGCTTAGGGATTGGGGATACTATTGTTAGGCTTTAAGGTTTAGGATTGAGGTTCAGTTTAAGGTATAAGGTTTAAGGTTAGGAATAAGAGTTAGGGTTAGGTTTAGGTTTAGGGTTTAAGATTTAAGGTTTTAGAGATTAGGTTTAGGGTTTAGGTTTGTGGTGTAACCCGTGATGACTTCGCTTTTAATCCCAAAAATGTTGTTTAAGCAAGTTACTTGGCTTTGGAATTTTTTTTGGTTTTCATTCATTTTTATTTATTTTTTCAGTTTGGTTTGGTTAGGCATATAAAGGGTTAGGGTTTAAGATTTAAGGTTTCAAGTACCTTAAGCCTAAACTCTAACCTTCAACACAGTTCCTAATTTAAACCAACCTTAAACCCTAACCCTAATCCCTAAGCCAAACGTTAAACCTTCATAACCCTAAACCCTAAAACGTAAACCATAAACCTTAAACCCTAAACCCCAAAATAGTTGATGCTTCATCAAGATGGAGATTATCGTGTTCATTTCGTGTTTCTTTCATTCATAAATAATTTTTTTGTTTTCGCTTATGGATTAAGGCTTAGTTAGGCTATCCCTTAGGGTTAGCATTAGAGTTATGGTTTTGCGTTTAGCGATTAGGGTTAAGTGTATAATGTTTAAGGTTTTAGGGTTATGGTTTAAGGCTAGAAACTCGAGGTTAGGGGTTTGTTGCTTCAATTAGGTTTAGGGATAAGGGTTAAGGTTTCAAGTGAGACAATTGTTTTTGGTTTAAGGTTTATGGTTAGGCTTGGGATTGGGGATAGGCTAGAGTTAGGTTTAAGGCTTTATACTGAGGTTCGTGTTTAAGCTTATGTATAAGGTTTAAGGATAGGAATAAGAGTTAGGGTTAGGCTTAGGTTTAGGGTTTAAGATTTAAGGTTTTAGAGAATAGGTTTTGGGTTTAGTGGTTAGGTGTAACCCGTGATGACTTCAAACCTTTAATCCCAAAAATGTTGTTTAAGCAATCGTCAATACTAAGGCTTTGAAGTTTTTTTTTTTCATTCATTTTTATTTATTTTTTCTTTTAGAGTTTGGTTTGTTAGGGCATATATAAAGGGTTAGGGTTTGAAGAAAGCCTTTAAGGCCTATGGGCTTACCTTAAGCCTAAACTCTAACCTTCAACATTAAACCCTAATCTCTAAACCTTAAACCTTAAACCCTAACCCTAATCCCTTAAGCCAAATTAAACCTTAAACTATAAACCCCTAAAAACCATAAACCCTACACCTCTAAAAACCATAAACCATAAACCTTAAACCCTAAACCAAAAATAGTTGATGCTTCATCCGTATGGAGATTATCGTGTTCATTTCATGTTTCTTTCATTCATAAATTTTTTTTGTTTCTCGCTTATAGGGATTAAGGTTAGGCTTATCTGCTAGGGTTAGCATTAGAGTTATGGTTTATGGTTTAGCGATTAGGTTAGTGTATAATGTTTAAGGTTTTAGGTTATGGTTTTTTAAGGTTAGAAACTCGAGGTTAGGGTTTAAGGTTTCAATTAGGTTTAGGGATAAGGGTTAGGTTTAAGTGAGACAATTGTTTTTGGTTTAAGGTTTATGGTTAGGCTTAGGGATTGGGGATAGGCTAGAGTTAGGTTTAAGGCTTTAGGATTGAGGTTCGTGTTTAAGGTATAAGTTTTAAGGTTAGGGAATAAGAGTTAGTTAGGTTTAGGTTTAGGGTTTAAGATTTAAGGTTTTAGAGATTAGGTTTAGGTTTAGGTTTAGGGTGTAACCCGTGATGACTTCTGCTTTTAATCCCAAAAAATGTTGTTTAAGCAATACGTTACGGCTTTGAAGTTTTTGGGTTTTTCATTCATTTTATTTATTTTTTCTTTTTAGAGTTTGGTTTGGTTAGGGCATATAAAGGGTTAGGGTTTAAGATTTAAGGCTCCGCTACCTTAAGCCTAAACTCTAACCTTCAACATTAAACCCTAATCTCTAAACCTTAAACCTTAAACCCTAACCCTAATCCCTAAGCCAAACGTTAAACCCTAAACCATAAACACTAAACCCTAAAACCTAAAACCATAAACCTTAAACCCTAAACCCTAAGCCAAACCTTAAACCCTAAAAACTTAAACCTTAAACCCCAACCCTAACTCTAAGCATGTCGCCAAACCCTAAGCCTAACTATAAACCTTAAACCAAAACAATTGTATACCTAAACCCCAACCCTTATCCCTAAACCTATTCTTAAACCTTAAACCCTAACTCTAAGCATGTCGCCAAGCCCTAAGCCTAACTATAAACCTTAAACCAAAAACAATTGTATCACCTAAACCCCTAACCCTTATCCCTAAACCCTACTCGAAACCTTAAACCCTAACCTTGAGTCTCTAACCTTAAACCTTAACCCTAAAACCTTAAATATTATGCACTATCCCAAATAACTAAACCTTAAACCCTAACTCTAATACTAACCCTAATCCCTAAGCCTAACCTTAAACCTCCAACTTAGAAAATGGTCTTATCCTCCTAATCCCTAAGCTTAACCTTAATCTCTATGAATGAGAAACAAAAAATATTTTTGAAGGAAAAACATGAATGAACATGATAATTATAAGGATGAAGCATTAATCAACTATTTGAATAAAAAATATTAAAAAAATAATAAATAAACAAATGTTTTGTTCACAAAACCGGTACCAGCTTTTATGTGAAAAATATTTTTTATTTTTTAATATTTTTAATATTTTTTGGATTCAAAATAGTTGATGCTTCATCCGTATGGAGATTATCGTGTTCATTTCATGTTTCTTTCATTCATAAATAAATTTTTTGTTTCTCGCTTATAGGGATTAAGGTTAGGGAACTTACTCGATTAGGGTTAGCATTAGAGTTATGGTTTATGGTTTAGCGATTAGGTTAGTGTATAATGTTTAAGGTTTTAGGGTTATGGTTTAAGGTTAGAAACTCGAGGTTAGGGTTTAAGGTTTCGAATTAGGTTTAGGGATAAGGGTTAGGGTTTAAGTGAGACAATTGTTTTTGGTTTAAGGTTTATGGTTAGGCTTAGGGATTGGGGATAGGGCTAGAGTTAGGGTTTAAGGCTTTAGGATTGAGGTTCGGAGTTTAAGGTATAAGGTTTAAGGTTAGGGAATAAGAGTTAGGGTTAGGGTTTAGGGTTTAGGTTTAAGATTTAAGGTTTTAGAGATTGGGTTTATTGTTTAGGGTTTAGGTGTAACCCGTGATGACTTCGCTTTAATCCCAAAAATGTTGTTTAAGCAGTTGTTCTGGGCTTTGGAAGTTTTTTGGGTTTTTCATTCATTTTTATTTATTTTTTCCTTTTAGGGTTTGGTTTGGTTAGGGCATATAAAGGGTTAGGTTTAAGATTTAAGGTTTCGCTTAGCCTTAAGCCTAAACTCTAACCTTCAACATTAAAACCTTAATCTCTAAACCTTAAACCTTAAAGCCCTAACCCTAATCCCTAAGCCAAACGTTAAACCATTAAAACCATAAACCCTAAACCCTAAAACCTAAAACCATAAACCTTAAACCCTAAACCCTAACCCAAACCTTAAATCCTAAACCCTAACCCAAACCTTAAACCTTAAAACCTTAAACCCTAAACCCTAAACCCTAAACCTAATCCCTAAGCCAAAGTTTAAACCCTTAAACCAAACCTTAAACCCTAACTCTAAGCTCGCCAAGCCCTAAGCCTAACTATAAACCTTAAACCAAAAACAATCCTAAACCCTAACCCTTATCCCTAACCTAATGAAACCTTAAACCCTAACCTTGAGTCTCTAACCTTAAACCTTAACCCTAAAACCTTAAATATTATGCACCATCCCAAATAACTAAACCTTAAATTAACCTAACTAACTAATCCAACCTACTTAATCCCTATGAATGAAACAAAAAAAAATATTTTTGAAGGAAAACATAAAATGAACATGATAATCTTATAGGATGAAGATCAACTATTTTGAATAAAAATAATATTAAAAAAAAAATAAATAAACAAATGTTTTGTTCACAAAACCGGTACCAGCTTTATGTACAAAATATTTTTTATTTTTAATATTTTTAATATTTTTTTGGATTCAAAATAGTTGATGCTTCATCCGTATGGAGATTAGTGTTCATTTCATGTTTCTTTCATTCATAAATAATTTTTTTGTTTCTCGCTTATAGGGATTAAGGTTAGGCTTATCGCTAGGTTAGCATTAGAGTTATGGTTTATGGTTTAGCGATTAGGTTAGTGTATAATGTTTAAGGTTTTAGGTTATGGGTTAAGGTTAGAAACTCGAGGTTAGGGTTTAAGGTTTCGAATTAGGTTTAGGGATAAGGGTTAGGTTTAAGTGAGACAATTGTTTTGGTTTAAGGTTTATGGTTAGGCTTAGGATTGGGGATAGGGCTAGAGTTAGGTTTAAGGCTTTAGGATTGAGGTTCGTTTAAGGTATAAGGTTTAAGGTTAGGAATAAGAGTTAGGTTAGGGTTTAGGGTTTAGGGTTTAAGATTTAAGGTTTTAGAGATTAGGTTTAGGGTTTAGGTTTGGTGTAACCCGTGATGACTTCGCTTTTAATCCCAAAAATGTTGTTTAAGCAAGCATTACGGGTTTTGGAAGTTTTTGGGTTTTTCATTCATTTTTATTTATTTTTTCCTTTTAGAGTTTGGTTTGGTTAGGGCATATAAAGGGTTAGGGTTTAAGATTTAAGGCTCCGTTACCTTAAGCCTAAACTCTAACCTTCAACATTAAACCCTAATCTCTAAACCTTAAACCTTAAACCCTAACCCTAATCCCTAAGCCAAACGTTAAACCTTAAAACCATAAACCCTAAACCCTAAAACCTAAAACCATAAAC
Source organism: Codonopsis lanceolata (assembly GCA_013146195.2). Lineage (NCBI taxonomy): Eukaryota > Viridiplantae > Streptophyta > Magnoliopsida > Asterales > Campanulaceae > Codonopsis > Codonopsis lanceolata. The sequence goes on from CM028382.1 coordinate 3,852,052, forward strand.
CTTAAACCCTAAACCCTAAGCCAAACCTTAAACCCTTAAACCTTAAACCTTAAAACCTTAAACCCTTTATCAAAACCGTAAACCCTAAACCCTAAACCTAATCCCTAAGCCAAAGTTTAAACCCTAAACCTTAAACCTTAAAGCTTAAACTCTAACTCTAAGCCTGTCGCCAAGCCCTAAGCCTAACTATAAACCTTAAACCAAAAACAATTGTATCACCTAAACCCTAACCCTTATCCCTAAACCTAATTCGAAACCTTAAACCCTAACCTTGAGTCTCTAACCTTAAACCTTAACCCTAAAACCTTAAATATTATGCACTATCCCAAATAACTTAACCTTAAACCCTAACTCTAATACAAACCCTAATCCCTAAGCCTAACCTTAAACCTTAACTTAGAAAATGGTCTTATCCTCCCTAATCCCTAAGCCTAACCTTAATCCCTATGAATGAGAAACAAAAAAATATTTTGAAGGAAAAAACATAAGATGAACATGATAATGGATGAAGCATCAACTATTTGAATACAAAAAATATTAAAAAATAAAAATAAATAAACAAATTTTTTGTTCACAAAACTGGTACCAGTTTTATGTACAAAATATTTTTTTATTTTTTAATATTTTTTTATTATTTTTTTTGGATTCAAAATAGTTGATGCTTCATCCGTATGGAGATTATCATGTTCATTTCATGTTTCTTTCATTCATAAATAATTTTTTTGTTTCTCGTTTATAGGGATTAAGGTTAGGCTTATCGGTTAGGGTTAGCATTAGAGTTATGGTTTATGGTTTAGCGATTAGGGTTAGTGTATAATGTTTAAGGTTTTTGTTTTTTTTTAAAATAAATATATTAAATAAAAGGATGAAACAAGAAGGGGGACAACCCGCCTAGCCCATAAATGGGAGGACAAAGGAGCCTTACCTTTACCATAAATACAACAAGAAACTCAATTACGGAGACTAAAAATACCCAATCTATCAAAACGGTAAGCTTGTCGCACACTTTCTGGAAGCCGCTGTATATTATCATAAAGAACATAACTAGCCATAGAATGGGCCACCTCAGCGAGTTTATCAGCTACTCCATTAACCTTTCTGTAAACATGATGAATGGAATATGATCCAAGTAACTCTTTTCAATCATTAAGCTCGTAGTCAAACTGCCATGGGAAGCGTTGATGTCCTTGCAACCCTCGAGCGGCCACTATCGAATCAGTTTCGACGAATACCTTCTCCAGATCTAGACTCCTACGCAAAGCAAGACTAGCACGCAACGCCGAGATTTCGGCAAAAGTATTTGTGCCCTGACCATAAGCCATAGAAAAGGCACAAATCAATCTACCTTGATGATTTCTGATAATACCACCCCCCATACAATGCTCATTCCTTGACGAGCCATCCGTATTCAATTTGTAACTATCCATAGGAGGAGGCTCCCATCTAAACCATTTACCACGTTGACAAACAACTGTCTTAATCGGAACCTGCAAAGTCTGAATGCCCACGCTACACCGCACACTTACCTCCTTCTTAGGCGTGTAAGGGAACATTAAATCTCTTAAACCATCACTCACTTTCTTTAAAATTTCCTCTCCGTGCATAGGAATATTCTCAAAAACCGCCTTACACCTAGCTTTCCATAATTCCCAAAGATCCTATCATAACCCCCCACCTTACATGCCCCAAACCGATTCTCCAAAGAGCTATGACGCAACCAAACTAGAAACAAATGATTCAGGTTTTCATAAGTAGCAATTGTATGAAAACACCTAGCCAAATAAGACCAAACTATCCCAGCCGATTCTGAGTGTAGGAACAAGTGATCAACTGATTCTCTTTCATGCTCTTTCTCACAACAGACACATTTAGAGGCCATCAAAATATTCTTCGATTGAAGACGAAGATCCACAGGGACTGCACCGTTAATAAGCTTCCAAATAAATCCACTAATCTTGAGAGGGATCCATTGTTGCCAAATCTTACCGCCCGATCTTGACGAGGCCATTTATAACGAGAATGATGCCAAGTGAGTTGTGACATGAAAATCTCCCGTATTGGTATGATCAGAACTAAGGAATCATCCGGTTCTCGACAACCGAACTCTATGAATCCACATTAAATTCTCGTCCGTAATTAAATGAGAAAGCTCCAGCTTGTGGCGGCGCATCCCGAACTTTCGCTTGCAAATCCATCGGTGAGGACCTTCCAAAATAACACCACACCAATTATCACCCCGTAAGGATATATCACCTCTTCCTATTAACCATCGAGAGCACTGATGAACCCCTCCCATATGGGTATAAATCGCACGGCTTACCGGAGACATAAGCCCATTATTTAAACCGCAAGCAATACCATACTTCGACAAAGCAAAAGCGAGCCTGAGAGACTCTTTCCTTTCAACACGTACCAAGCCGCCTGAAGGGAATCCATAACGACCAAGTCTGCGAAGACCTGCACCTCCCTCCTCAATAGGTCTACACACAACGTCCCGTGCAACCCAATGCATGCGTTTATCCCCATTATTACTCCACAAAAATCTGCCATGGTCGCTTCAAGACGCCAACACTTTCTTTGGGACACGAATAGCCGCAATAGAATACATAGGTATCTTTGCTTAACACCGATCGAAGTAGCGTAAGCTTGCCCCGAATGAGAGCGGATGCGATTTCCAACCCTCAATTCGCATAATACTTTAGATATCAAACCCTCAAGTATTGTATCTTAATTCGCCCTTTGAATAGAGGAATACCCAGATAGATCATAGGGAAGTTCTTATGAGAGCAACCTGACCAATCTGCGATATGACGGATCCTTCTCCGTTGGCAGTGTTTTGAAACATAAAACCCACTTTTCTCTAAATTTATAAGTTGTCCGAGAAGATTTTTCATAGTCGCCAAAACTTTCCAGAGCTGAATGGATCCTTTGCTAGCATTGCAAAAAAGTAGCATATCATCTGCGTAATAAAGATGTGAAATCACTAGGCCACCCCTCCCATGATTATAAGGTTTGATCGCACCCAACTCAGTTTGCACCTTGATATTAAAAGAAAGCACTTCCTGAGCAATTATAAACAAAAGAGGAGATAGAGGATCCCCCTGTCTAACCCCGCGAGTTGATTTGAAAAACCCAAAACTTCCCCCATTAACTCTAACAGGATACCACACATTGCTCGACAAGAACGATAGATTAACCCACAAACCCCCATACTAAAACCACACTCGTGCATGGCTCGCAGAAGAAAATCCCACTCAAGCCTATCATATGCCTTGGACATGTCTAATTTAAAAATCACATTTCTTCCTCTAGTCTGTTTATCAATTCGGTGAACTAATTCGTGAGCTAGGACCACATTCTCCTGGATACTCCGACCTTTTACAAAACCTGCTTGCTCCATTGATATAATACTCGGAAGGACATTAGCCAATCGAGAAGCGAGAATCTTTGAAATCACTTTACCTGCAAAAGGGCATAGACTAATGGGACGGAAGTCGCATAAACCTGTTGGAGTCTCCACCTTAGGAATTAAAACTATAGCTGTAGTGGATAGACCTCGGTGTAATTCCGACCCCGTGAAGAAGGCTTGAATCGCAGCCACCACATCCTGCTTGATAATTTCCCAACACGTACAATAGAACCAACCTGTGAAACCATCATTTCCTGGAGCACTATCAGGATTTAAACCTTTAATCGTAGCCCATATTTCAGTCTCATTAGGAATGGTAGCCAATAGATCATTGTCTTGATCACTAACTTGTCTAGGGAAATTCCGAAACAAATGTTCCTCCACCATGTGTCCCGTACTGGAGAAAAGAGTCTTGAAGAAAGATGACGCCTTGTCCCCGATAACCGCATTATCAGTACACCAAGTTCCATCCTCATTCCTCAATTTGATAGTATTCCGCCGACGTCTATCTTTAATACTCGCATGAAAGTAACTGGTATTTCGGTCCCCATCCTGAAGCCATAATTGCCTAGATTTCTGTTGTAAAAGTTCAGCATCCCATTTAACCAACTGAGCAAGATCCTTCTTAGCGTCTGCCAAAGCAGCCAAATGCGATTCTCCCCTTTGCTGAACACACAAATCCTCTAAATATAAGACTTTATCTTGCTGTTTAGCCAAATTGCGATGCACGTTGCCAAAAACTTGCCAATTCCACTTTTTCCATTCCTTCCGTAAATAGAAGAGTTTCCTGTGAAGAAGTTCCATATCAGCTCCCACAACCGCGCGACTCCACTGTTCTGAAACAAATTGAAGAAAGTCCAGATGATCCACCCACATACGTTGAAATCGGAATTGAGTCTTTGGTTTTGAAACAAACGGAAACCCAACAAGTAACGGAGAATGATCCGACATGATACGGCATAAATGATCAACTGATACTCCTCCATACATAGCCGTGTATAACCCATTAATCAAAATCCGATCAATTCTTTGCCAAATTCTAGATCCATTCTCGTGATTATTACACCACGTAAATTTACTACCTGCAAAGCCGGCATCACCCAGCACGGTGTTAATCATACATTCATTAAAATCATCCATCCCAAGGATGTCATAACCCACCCCGCCTAACTTCTCGTTGATATTAGCAATTATGTTAAAATCCCCGCCAACCAACCAAGGCTCAGAGCATAATCCTGATATATGAGAAAGATCTGTCCATAAAATTTGTCTCTCGGCCCTTGTACATGCCGCATAAACAAAAGTAGCCAAGATAACTTCCTCACTAGCCATCTTAATTCGAACCGTAATCTGTTGACCAGTGACATTCACAAAGCTAACATCCACTCTAGCATCCCACATAAGCCAAATATGATGATTAATAGGATTCTGATGCATATAATAACTATACTTTAAACGCTTAGCAACTCTACTAATTCTGTCTCCAGGAATCTTTGGTTCCAAGAACACACATAAAGCTGGGTTATGTTGCCCAATTAAAACCTTTATGTAATCTACTGTCGCTTTGTTACCAATTCCTCTAACATTCCATATGAGAAACGACATAAAAAAAAACTTAGATAGCAGTTTGAGAATCCGAGGCAGTTGCCTTATTACTCCGTGCCCGAGTAAGACGAATATTGTCCTGTGTATAATTCTTCTGTTTTGCGTTCTGTCCTGACTTACGATATAAATTCTGAAAATCTCTTATATTACTACTCGCGTGATCTTTGTTCTGTACATTATCAAGGGAAACTGAACGAGTTAAGTACGTCTCCGAATTGTCTGAATTCTCATCTTCAGATTTGGAACCCCTCGGCTTCAGTATAACATCCGTATCGACGTTATCCAAATTATTCAGCAACTCAAACGAATTCTTAAGTTTAATACTTGCCGTTGTCATGTCAGCCTTTCCCCTTATAGTAGAATGCACTGGAATCTCGTTGTTAGGCACATCCATAGTGGTTTGAAATAAGGTTTCCTCCGATGCAATTTGATTTGTTTGGGCTGCAACCGGATGTTTCAAATCTTCAAAGTTTGTGTCCGTATGCTCCTTTGGAGATGCTGGGATGTCAATGACTTCTGTTTCAATCACCTGTCCTCTAGCATCTTTTGTAAGAGAGGTAGATCCTAAATTGTTTTTCTGCAATAGTGACACTGGTTGCCATTGTTGTAACAAAGGTTGCTCCCTGGCTTCCTCTTCTGTAGTCTTTAAGGGACTGCACGCATCATCATTACCCGTAAAAGTGACTGGAGGTTTTCCCATCCCCGGCACCTGTTTACCCCGAAAATCCTTTGATTCCCCTTTGTAGTTATTAGTTCTCATTTGTTGTTTACGACAATCCACTGCAAGATGTCCCAATAACCCGCAGCCAGAACAGTAGGCAATGTTACCCTCAAACTCAATTCTTTGCCAAAATCCATCTTCCTTTGAAGTACCTATCCATATTCTTGAGGGAAGTTTTACAGAAACGTCTACTTCTACACAGATCCTTGCAAACATCGGGAGAGTTAGGGCCAAGGTCCTATCATCCGCCCGTAAATATTTCCCAATTCCATTACCAATGCGCTGCAAATACGAGTTATTAAAGAATGATAATGGCAGATGATGAAGCCGTACCCATACAGCCACCTGCGGGCTATCTTTTTGAAACGCAAAATCAGGAGACCATCTGAAAGACCGAAACATGCATCTTTGGATCATATGGGATTCTTTCGATAAAGCACTGATCATATCCTCCGTCGATGTAAGATCAACCATCACGTGTCTGGGGTCTAACAACCCTAAAATAAAATTACCTGTGAGTCTCCATGATTTCTGAATGTGTTCCTGGATAACATGTAATGACGGTCTTCCCATCGAAAATTTTAGTATCACAGTATTAACAAATTGTGCATGCGCTGCTTCCATCTCCACTTGTGAAAAAAGAACTCCAGGTTCATTATCCATTGAAACTGCAGGGCGAGGGGGAATGGGGAGATCACGTAAAACAGATGTTTTTGAAGGATGTTGACATTGCAAATCTCCTTTACTCTGAACTGCCTCAGCGAACGACTTAGACTTTGTAGTCTTCTCCATACCTTTAGCATTCGAAGATGATTGATGCTGCACCGGCGGAGGATCCCCCGGTGGTTCGATGTCAGGCGGCATGGTAAAAACCCTAACCGCAAATCTGAAAACGGAAAATAGAAAAAATCTCACCGATAGTGTGTGTAAAAGTGTGTTTTTTGAAAATTTATTACATCAAAGTGAATATACTTTTTTTTTTCTCCTAAGGGGGCATGGTAAAGGGATCGAACCTAAGACCTCACACTTTGTGAAGTCTCATGTCTACCACTGGGCCACCCCAAACTTTTCAATCAATGTAAATAGAAGGCTTGGTTTTAGGTTTTAGGTTTTAGGGTTTAGGGTTTATGGTTTTAGGGTTTATGGTTTTAAGGTTTAACGTTTGGCTTAGGGATTAGGGTTAGGGTTTAAGGTTTAAGGTTTAGAGATTAGGGTTTAATGTTGAAGGTTAGCCCTAACCAAACCAAACCCTAAAAGGAAAAAATAAATAAAAATGAATGAAAAACCCAAAAAACTTCCAAAGCCCGTAACAGTGCTTAAACAACATTTTTTGGGATTAAAACGAAGTCATCACGGGTTACACCCTAAACCCTAAACCCTAAACCCTAATCTCTAAAACCTTAAATCTTAAACCCTAAACCCTAAACCCTAACCCTAACTCTTATTCCCTAACCTTAAACCTTATACCTTAAACCTGAACCTCAATCCTAAAGCCTTAAACCCTAACTCTAGCCCTATCCCCAATCCCTAAGCCTAACCATAAACCTTAAACCAAAAACAATTGTCTCACTTAAACCCTAACCCTTATCCCTAAACCTAATTCGAAACCTTACCTTAAACCCTAAACCCTAACCCAAACCTTAAACCCTTAAACCTTAAACCTTAAACCTTAAAACCTTAAACCCTTTACCGTAAACCCTAAACCCTAAATCCTAAACCTAATCCCTAAGCCAAAGTTTAAACCCTTAAACCTTAAACCTTAAACGGATTAGGTTTAGGGTTTAGGGTTTAGGGTTTACGGTAAAGGGTTTAAGGTTTTAAGGTTTAAGGTTTAAGGGTTTAAGGTTTAGGGTTTAAGGTAAGGTTTCGAATTATGTTTAGGGATAAGGGTTAGGGTTTAAGTGAGACAATTGTTTTTGGTTTAAGGTTTATGGTTAGGCTTAGGGATTGGGGATAGGCTAGAGTTAGGTTTAAGGCTTTAGGATTGAGGTTCGTGTTTAAGGTATAAGGTTTAAGGTTAGGGAATAAGAGTTAGGGTTAGAGTTTAGGTTTAGGGTTTAAGATTTAAGGTTTTAGAGATTAGGGTTTAGGTGTAACCCGTGATGACTTCGTTTTAATCCCAAAAATGTTGTTTAAGCAACGTTACTAAGGAAGTTTTTTGTTTTTTGGGTTTTTCATTCATTTTTATTTATTTATTCCTTTTAGGGTTTGGTTTGGTTAGGGCATATAAAGGGTTAGGGTTTAAGATTTAAGGTTTCCGTTACCTTAAGCCTAAACTCTAACCTTCAACATTAAACCATAATCTCTAAACCTTAAACCTTAAACCCTAACCCTAATCCCTAAGCCAAACGTTAAACCTTAAAACCATAAACAATAAAACCATAAACCCTAAACCCTAAAATCTAAAACCATAAAACCAAGCCTTCTATTTACACTGATTCAAAAGTTTGGGGTGGCCCAGTGGTAGACATGAGACTTGACAAAGTGTGTGGTCTTAGGTTCGATCCCTTCCCATTCCCCCTTAGGAGAAAAAAAAGTATATTCTTGAGAATTTTAAACTGAATTCATTCATTCGTTTAAGGTTTTAGGGTTATGGTTTAAGGTTAGAAACTCGAGGTTAGGGTTTAAGGTTTCGAATTAGGTTTAGGGATAAGGGTTAGGGTTTAAGTGAGACAATTGTTTTTGGTTTAAGGTTTATGGTTAGGCTTAGGGATTGGGGATAGGGCTAGAGTTAGGGTTTAAGGCTTTCGGATTGAGGTTCAGGTTTAAGGTATAAGTTTTAAAGTTAGGGAATAAGAGTTAGGGTTAGGGTTTAGGGTTTAAGATTTAAGGTTTTAGAGATTAGGGTTTAGGGTTTAGGGTTTAGGGTTTAGGGTGTAACCCGTGATGACTTCGTTTTAATCCCAAAAAATGTTGTTTAAGCACTGTTACGGGCTTTGGAAGTTTTTTGGGTTTTTCATTCATTTTTATTTATTTTTTCCTTTTAGGGTTTGGTTTGGTTAGGGCATATAAAGGGTTAGGGTTTAAGATTTAAGGTTTCCGTTACCTTAAGCCTAAACTCTAACCTTCAACATTAAACCCTAATCTCTAAACCTTAAACCTTAAACCCTAACCCTAATCCCTAAGCCAAACGTTAAACCTTAAAACCATAAACCCTAAAACCATAAACCCTAAACCCTAAAACCTAAAACCATAAACCTTAAACCTTAAACCCTAAACCCTAACCCAAACCTTAAACCCTTAAACCTTAAACCTTAAAACCTTAAACCCTTTACCGTAAACCCTAAACCCTAAACCCTAAACCTAATCCCTAAGCCAAAGTTTAAACCCTTAAACCTTAAACCTTAAACCCTAACTCTAAGCCTGTCGCCAAGCCCTAAGCCTAACTATAAACCTTAAACCAAAAACAATTGTATCACCTAAACCCTAACCCTTATCCCTAAACCTAATTCGAAACCTTAAACCCTAACCTTGAGTCTCTAACCTTAAACCTTAACCCTAAAACCTTAAATATTATGCACTATCCCAAATAACTAAACCTTAAACCCTAACTCTAATACTAACCCTAATCCCTAAGCCTAACCTTAAACCTTAACTTAGAAAATGGTCTTATCCTCCCTAATCCCTAAGCCTAACCTTAATCCCTATGAATGAGAAACAAAAAAAATATTTTTGAAGGGAAAAAACATAAAATGAACATGATAATCTTCATAAGGATGAAGCATAAACAATTTTGAATACAAAAAAATAAAAATAAATAAACAAATCTTTTGTTCACAAAACTGGTACCAGTTTTATGTACAAAATATTTTTTTTATTGTTTTACATTTTTTTTATATTTTTTTTTAGCATTAGAGTTATGGTTTATGGTTTAGCGATTAGGGTTAGTGTATAATGTTTAAGGTTTTAGGGTTATGGTTTAAGGTTAGAAACTCGAGGTTAGGGTTTAAGGTTTCGAATTAGGTTTAGGGATAAGGGTTAGGGTTTAAGTGAGACAATTGTTTTTGGTTTAAGGTTTATGGTTAGGCTTAGGGATTGGGGATAGGGCTAGAGTTAGGGTTTAAGGCTTTAGGATTGAGGTTCAGGTTTAAGGTATAAGGTTTAAGGTTAGGGAATAAGAGTTAGGGTTAGGGTTTAGGGTTTAGGGTTTAAGATTTAAGGTTTTAGAGATTAGGGTTTAGGGTTTAGGTGTAACCCGTGATGACTTCGTTTTAATCCCAAAAAATGTTGTTTAAGCACTGTTACGGGCTTTGGAAGTTTTTTGGGTTTTTCATTCATTTTTATTTATTTTTTCTTTTAGGGTTTGGTTTGGTTAGGGCATATAAAGGGTTAGGGTTTAAGATTTAAGGTTTCCGTTACCTTAAGCCTAAACTCTAACCTTCAACATTAAACCCTAATCTCTAAACCTTAAACCTTAAACCCTAACCCTAATCCCTAAGCCAAACGTTAAACCTTAAAACCATAAACCCTAAAACCATAAACCCTAAACCCTAAAACCTAAAACCATAAACCTTAAACCCTAAACCATAAGCCAAACCTTAAACCCTTAAACCTGAAACCCTTTACCGTAAACCCTTAACCCTAAACCCTAAACCTAATCCCTAAGCCAAAGCTTAAACCCTAAAACCTTAAACCTTAAACCCTAACTCTAAGCCTGTCGCCAAGCCCTAAGCCTAACTATAAACCTTAAACCAAAAACAATTGTATCACCTAAACCCTAACCCTTATCCCTAAACCTAATTCGAAACCTTAAACCCTAACCTTGAGTCTCTAACTTTAAACCTTAACCCTAAAACCTTAAACATTATGCACTATCCCAAATCACTAAACCTTAAACCCTAACTCTAATACTAACCCTAATCCCTAAGCCTAACCTTAAACCTTAACTTAGAAAATGGTCTTATCCTCCCTAATCCCTAAGCCTAACCTTAATCCCTATGAACGAGAAACAAAAAAAATATTTTGGAAGGAAAAAACATAAAATGAACATGATAATCTCCATAAGGATGAAGCATCAACTATTTTGAATCCAAAAAATATTAAAAAAATAAAAATAAATAAACAAATTTTTTGTTCATAAAACTGGTACCAATTTTATGAACAAAATATTTTTTATATTTTTTGGATTCAAAATAGTTGATGCTTCATCCGTATGGAGATTATCGTGTTCATTTCATGTTTCTTTCATTCATAAATAATTTTTTTTGTTTCTCGTTTATTAAGGTTAGGCTTATCGGTTAGGGTTAGCATTAGAGTTATGGTTTATGGTTTAGCGATTAGGGTTAGTGTATAATGTTTAAGGTTTTAGGGTTATGGTTTAAGGTTAGAAACTCGAGGTTAGGGTTTAAGGTTTCGAATTAGGTTTAGGGATAAGGGTTAGGGTTTAAGTGAGACAATTGTTTTTGGTTTAAGGTTTATGGTTAGGCTTAGGGATTGGGGATAGGGCTAGAGTTAGGGTTTAAGGCTTTAGGATTGAGGTTCAGGTTTAAGGTATAAGGTTTAAGGTTAGGGAATAAGAGTTAGGGTTAGGGTTTAGGGTTTAGGGTTTAATATTTAAGGTTTTAGAGATTAGGGTATAGGGTTTAGGGTGTAACCCGTGATGACTTCGTTTTAATCCCAAAAAATGTTGTTTAAGCACTGTTACGGGCTTTGGAAGTTTTTTGGGTTTTTCATTCATTTTTATTTATTTTTTCTTTTAGGGTTTGGTTTGGTTAGGGCATATAAAGGGTTAGGGTTTAAGATTTAAGGTTTCCGTTACCTTAAGCCTAAACTCTAACCTTCAACATTAAACCCTAATCTCTAAACCTTAAACCTTAAACCCTAACCCTAATCCCTAAGCCAAACGTTAAACCTTAAAACCATAAACCCTAAAACCATAAACCCTAAACCCTAAAACCTAAAACCATAAACCTTAAACCCTAAACCCTAAGCCAAACCTTAAACCCTTAAACCTGAAACCCTTTACCGTAAACCCTTAACCCTAAACCCTAAACCTAATCCCTAAGCCAAAGCTTAAACCCTAAAACCTTAAACCTTAAACCTTAAACCCTAACTCTAAGCCTGTCGCCAAGCCCTAAGCCTAACTATAAACCTTAAACCAAAAATAATTGTATCACCTAAACCCTAACCCTTATCCCTAAACCTAATTCGAAACCTTAAACCCTAACCTTGAGTCTCTAACTTTAAACCTTAACCCTAAAACCTTAAACATTATGCACTATCCCAAATCACTAAACCTTAAACCCTAACTCTAATACTAACCCTAATCCCTAAGCCTAACCTTAAACCTTAACTTAGAAAATGGTCTTATCTTCCCTAATCCCTAAGCCTAACCTTAATCCCTATGAACGAGAAACAAAAAAAATATTTTGGAAGGAAAAAACATAAAATGAACATGATAATCTCCATAAGGATGAAGCATCAACTATTTTGAATCCAAAAAAAAATATTAAAAAAATAAAAATAAATAAACAAATTTTTTGTTCATAAAACTGGTACCAATTTTATGTACAAAATATTTTTTTTTTTAATATTTTTTAATATTTTTTGGATTCAAAATAGTTGATGCTTCATCCGTATGGATTATCGTGTTCATTTCATGTTTCTTTCATTCATAAATAATTTTTTGTTTCTCGCCTATGGGATTAAGGTTAAACACTCGATGGGTTAGCATTAGAGTTATGGTTTATGGTTTAGCGATTAGGGTTAGTGTATAATGTTTTAGGGTTATGGTTTAAGGTTAGAAACTTCGAGGTTAGGGTTTAAGGTTTGATTAGGTTTAGGATAAGGGGTTTAAGTGAGATGAACAATTGTTTTTGGTTTAAGGTTTATGGTTAGGCTTAGGGATTGGGGATAGGGCTAGAGTTAGGGTTTAAGGCTTTAGGATTGAGGTTGACGTTTAAGTTATAAGGTTTAAGGTTAGGGAATAAGAGTTAGGGTTAGGGTTTAGGGTTTAGGGTTTAAGATTTAAGGTTTTAGAGATTAGGGTTTAGGGTGTAACCCGTGATGACTTCGTTGTAATCCCAAAAAATGTTTTTTAAGCACTGTTACGGGCTTTGGAAGTTTTTTGGGTTTTTCATTAATTTTTATTTATTTTTTCTTTTAGGGTTTGGTTTTGTGAGAACCCAAACCCCATTTCTGTTTGTCATCATTATAACATGTTTCTAATAGGTCTTGACATGTTAGAGACTTCATTTCATTCATAGACTTGTTGCATTTGGAAATAAGATGACCAACTTATTACTTCTCAGATTCAGTCCGGTTTTTGGGTAAACTTCGGGAAAGTTCTGGTACCAATCTACTAAAGAGAATTTTCGAAAAATTTAGTATGTTTTACCTACATATGTTAGGATACTCCCTGTAAAATGTGGTATTTTTCCAAGGTCTATAAGTACCTCATTTAGGTCTTGAGTTACGGCTGTGCCAGAATTCTGTTTTCAGGCAATCAGCTTCTGTACTTGAACTTGTAGTAGTCATATTTTGATGAATATAAATCCAAATTGAGTAATTTAAAAGGCTAAACAATATTTTAAAGAGTCTAGTTTCATAAGAATCAATAATCATCTCATTTGGAGGTGTGAGCTATTTATGGTCGATTTTACAAGATCGACTGTCCAGTAACAATAATCTGGAAATTGGACAGTTTTCAGCTTTGAGAGATTTTTTTGGTGGTTTTGGCTAATGACCCTTAACCCCTTGGCCCTTGGACGTCCTTGGTCACTCAAAGCCCTCTTTGTTGACTTGTTTACCACCCTTTTGAGCCTTTGATCATTTCCTTATCAATGGCTCACATTCCTTGGCCAATGAGAAGCCATATATCAACCTACACTTGGATTGGCGCCATCTTGGGAAGTATATAAGTCATTTATTCAGCCTTCAGCCATTGTTGATCATCAAACAAGCTGAACTTCAGAGTCTTGAGCTCAAAATTCGTCCATGGAGGTCACACAAACTTGAGAGACCATTTCCCGGAGATCCGGTGGTCCGATCGTCGAACCGAGACAGCCAAATCGAAGCTCTCGATCTTCTCTACTACAATCCTCTCTTTAATCAACCTTTCCTCCATTAATCATAGGACTAAGGTGAGTGACAATTCCCAGAATTTTTCATGTTCAATAATATAGCATGACCCCTTCATTATAGTTGTTCTAGGGTTGATTATGAACACCTTTTGTGAAGACAAAACTTCCAATTCAACATATAAAATGTGAGTATGATTTTATGAAATCTCTATGAAGTTATGATTTTGACATTTATTAAAGCATGAATGTTGTTTGTATTAAGCTTGAGAATAACTCTTGTGAAAGAATTCGGTTCAATTCAAGGTTTAACAAAATCGCCGAAACTAGGGTTTGAAACTCGAGATTGTGTTTAAGGCTAGTTTAAGAACATGAACGGCTTAGTTATCGAGTTCTAAATGAACGGAGAACTTAGAAAAGGGCAATGTGATACATATAGCATCAATGCTCTTCTTGGTTGAAATGTAGTAAAACTCACGGAGTTGAATTTAGGGAGTTATGAACAATAACGACTCCAAAATCAATCCCTACGACGAATGTAGTTCGTTAGACTAATGAATTAGCTTACGATACTTTGAGATGGATTGATGCTTATGCCTTGATGTTTGTGTGCTTTTAAGACTCGATTGAGTTCTTATGCGGTTTATGAGATCGTGTGAAATAAATGCATGATTGAGAGCATGTTGTAGAATAATGTATCTATTTGCCATGTTGAATTCGCTCTTGTCGAATTCTTGTTTGATTCCTTAAATGAGTAAACAACTACTTGTTGAATAAGTTCGCTCTTGTCGAACTTATTCCTTATTTGAATTACATGACGAGTAAACATCTACTTGGCATTGCATGAGTCCGGTGGCATATTTGATTGAGTCGTTGGTGTGACAATGCATCGCCGTCACGAGTTATGGGACTCGTGATAGTGATGGGTTGTTATCCGGGTTTTTATCACACACGCCTCCTTGTTGGCCAAAGTGAGGAAGTAGCCCCTTTGCTTTGTAACCAAGAGAGCACATTGGCAAGTCTAATTACCAAGTAGAGAGCTTGGTAACCGAGTAGAAAGCTCGGTAACCGTGTAGAAAGCTTCGGTACTTTGATACACTCATCACGGGTATCATTGGCACGAATGTTAACGCTGTATTGCAGGGGAGCTACGTGGCGGCACCGGTTCGATAACATATCCTCCTTATATGTGATTTACTTTTTAGCACTTATGTGAAACAACGTGCTACCATGGATATGTGATTTAAGTGTTTATTAAATGAATACTTTGAGTGACTTGATATTAAAGATGATATCTTGCTATGTATGTTGCATAATGCCATGACATGCATAATTGTTAACTCACAAAGTCTTTATGACTTACCCCCTCCCTTTTACTACTTTAGATCCGAGCCGTTCAGTGCGCTCGTTGAGGTGTAGCGAGGGATTCTCGCTTGTCGTGATCGCCTTGACGAGGTTGTGGTTTATAGATGTCTTTATTTTGTTCTCTTTTGTAAGGGCGTTGGGTTTAGCAAGTCATTTAGACTTTGCTTGGGAACTTTGTGTATTTGGATTTATGACTATACTTGTAGTTCATGTATCCTATTTTTGAGTGCTTAGCGCATGTCTGCCGAGCCTTGTATAAATGTATTATGGTTCATCTTTTTTAAAACTTCCATTGGGCATTACTTTAGCTCTTATTTATTTATGTTGTTTCTCCGGTGTGTTGTAGCCGTTGAGGTATATTTGCATGAACTGCGTAGTGTTGGGTTCCGGTAGTAAAGTCGCCGATGAATTGATATACTTGTTTTTTTTAATTGTTATATCAGGTTTAAAAAGTTTTAAAAATTTCCGGCATTTTGGTGCCGAGTCGCGCTTCATCTGAAATGTTGCGTCATGTCGTTTTCTATAATTGAGTCTTTGCATGTATTGTTGTCCTATTTGGGCGACTTGACTTGTGATTCCATCTCGGGGTCGAATTCGGGTCGGTTAGGTATCGAGCTTGAAGATTAGCTATCGGCTGGATAGGTTCCATGGCCTAGGTGGGTTGGTTCTTTGTGTGATTTCTAGCGTCGAGTGATTTCTTATAGGTTCACGATGGTGGTTCCTAGACAAGGAGCTAGTAGCGTGGCGGTGTTGGCCAGAGGTAGAGGCGGACCTAGGAGGTTTTGTTGAACCCGGAGGCTAGAGTTCGAATGAGCCGGAGGTTGAGATACCCCCACCAATCGGTGGATGAGAATGCTTGTGACGACCCGGCCAGGATTCCAACACGAAATCCCAAGGTCGTGCTGCTGGAAATAACTTAAGGCGAGGACAAGCACTTGTTAAGCAGTAGTGCTAGTCAAGCAATCGAGCAAACTCGCTCTAAACATGAACATAACACCGCACTAAAATACGGTATTTCAAAAATCGAATCGCGGAAGCAATATAGGAAAGAAGTCCCAAGCTATGAAGCTCGAAACCAACGACAATGAAACCAAGAGAGACATTATCTCTCAAAGGAGGAAAAACAAAACTTCGCGTGCAACATTGCGAGCGCTAATCAAACCATCGGCACTCAGGGCGGCGTTTCAACAAAGAACCAACGATATATCAATTACCCAACGGCTAAAGCATCTAGGGGTCAACCAACAACTATAATAAGTAGGATAAAGAAATGCCCCAAAGCTATAAGTGCAGGGAGACAAGCTGAAATAAATACGAAACCACGAACAAGGCACGACACAACACGTCGGCCCAAGAAAGAACTAACACAAATACCCAGTATATACCCATTGTAAAGTCTAAATAACTTTACAAAATACCAATCCCACAAGAATAGCAAAGTACATTAAATCAATGACAATGCTAAAAAGGAACAAGACTCCACAAGCTACTACTCGGGAAAGTCGGCTGCTACAAACACGAACCACAGCGGTCTAACCTCGGTCTATCGACCGGTGCGCCATGCTACGATAACGATCTACTCGGACCTCGGTGCAGCGATCGATTCTTGCAACTAAAAAAAAACAAGTCTGGATGAGTCATAATGACCCGATGCGCTCCCACAATATATATGCAACATATAATTATGTAACATAAACATAACCATGGTGTCATTTATAAATGACAGAAAAACCCGTCAAGAGGCGTCGTATCATTTCGATACTCCACAAGATATTCATTTCTTCTCACTTACTAAACCGTCCAAATGAACCAGGGTATAATTCCCTGTTCAAACACAAATCAAATGAATTAGAAGGTAGTTCCCACAAAACATCATATGCAAGTATATATATATCATCATATATACTAATCAAGCTATTCATATAATCATCACGTGTAAGGGTGCATATTTATATATATACACCTATATCAGTATGCATATCTCTATATATACATATCAAATCTCTCATAAATATCTCATATATAATTATGTATATCTCTACATATACATATCAAATCTCTCATACAATCATCATGTATAAGTGTACATATCTATATATATACACATCAAATCTCTCATATAACATCAGCTCATACAAACATGGTCAATAAGATCTCATGTTCAACTAACACTTTGTTATCACATAAGTGCTCATAGTAAGCCACATAAAGGATAGAGAAGGTACCAAATCACTGTCGTCGTATTGCTCCTGCAATCACAACTGTTAATCATATCGTGCCAGTGATACCCGTGTTCAGGTATCAAAGTACCGAGCTCTCTTCTCGGGTCTGAGCTCTCTACTCAGGAAAATAGCCTAGCCAATGTGCTCAATTGGTTACGACAAAGGGGCTACTTCCCCAGCCGTAGCTAGCGGTGGAGGTGTGTGTGAAACCGAATCCGATGCGGCGATACATTACAATCACGAATCCCATAATTCGTGAAGGCAATGCATCGTCCCACCATCATCATGAAAACTCAAGTAATGCCAGCTGGACTTATATGCAATGCACAAGTAGATGTTTACTTGCTAATTCTCAAGTAGATATAATGATCTACTAAACTCATACGATTATGCACATTGTTACAATAATCACAAAACCACAATAGGAACTCATTTGAGTCTCTAAATCATAAGTGCCAAGTTTGTTCACTCTATTCAATTCAAGTCCCAAAAGCTAGTAATCTAGTCAAGCTGGAATATAATTGTCATAGGATCTCACCATGATCCTCGTAAGGTTCAATTGTTCCTTAACTCGACTCGTTGAGTCTTTACTACAATTCAACCAAATAGAGTTTGAACACTATATGTGTCCCAAGACTCTTTTCTATGTTCTTGTTTGAGGCATAGCAAGGTTCTCATTCCATTTAGGAATCTTAGTTCAAGTCTCAAGTCAATTATATAAGGGAAGCCCAAGTTGATTATTGTGAAATCAAGCTTAGTTCAATTTTGATTCATAATTCCACTTAATAGTAGAATCCAAGTTCACCACAATTCATTAGCGTAGAGCAGATCGGACACGAAGGCAAATACATTCAATATGCTCATAAGTCATATCATAGAAACACATAGAAGAATCAATTCTTGACAAGGTAGGAAATCATGCATTTAGTCATAATATAAAATATACACATATTCCATATTCACCTATGAAATTCAACGAGTCACAACTTAACCATCGGTCCATTAAGTACTATCCAAGACTACTCCGTTAGTCTCGGATCATGAAGTCATTTACTAAACTCTTCCTAAAGTAGTAACTCATTCAATAACACAAAAGTCGATGGTAGTCAAAGACTTAAGCAACACTAGAGCGGTAATAACCCGTAAGGTCAAACCATACCGGTGAGTCTTAGATAACAACATGGTCATCCTAGCGACTTATACAAGTAGACTCCATGTATAGAGTACTAAGAAAGCCCCAATCCAAATCTTCTCATAGAATAGTCCTCAAATTCATTATTCAACAAGTAGGTGTTTTTACTCATTAAAGACTCAAGTAGGAATTCGACAAGAGAGAATTCAACTGTCAAGTAGATACATCAATCTACAACATGCTCTCAATTGTGCATTTGCTTCACACAATCACATAAACCACATAAGAACTTCGATTGAGTCTTATAATCACTCATATCAAACATGCCCTTCAATCCATCCCAAAGTCACGTAGGCTAATATATTAGTCTAACGCACTACAAACATCGTAGGGATTGAATGTGAGTCGGTATTGTTCAATAACTCCCTAATTTCAACTCCGGTGAGTTTTACTAAAATTCAACCAAGTTGAGAATTGATACTCTATGCATCACATTGCCCTTTCCTAAGTTCTCCTTTCATTTAGAACTCGATAACTAGGCCGTTCATGATCTTAAACTAGCCTTAAACACAATCCCGAGAGTTTCAAACCCTAGTTTCGGTGATTTTGTTAAACCTTGAATTGAAACATATTCCTTCACAAGAGTTATTCCTAAGCTCATTATAAACAACATTCATGCTTTACAAAATGTCAAAATCACAACTTCATAGAGAATTCATAAAATCCTACACATGTTTCAAAGGTTGAATTGGAGGATTTCTCTTCACAAAATGTGTTCACAATCATTAATAGAACAACTATAATGAAGGGGTCATGCTATTTTATTGAACATGAAAATTTTAGGGATTTCTCAACGTACCTTAGTCCTAAGATTAATGGAGGAAAGGTTGATTAGAGCAAGGATTGTTGTAGAGAAGATCGAGGGCTTCGATTTGGCGGTCTCGGTTCGTCGATCGGACCACCGGATCTCCGGGAAATGGTCTCTCAAGTTGGAGTGACCTCCATGGACGAAAATGGAGGAAGAGCCTCTGATTCTCTGGAGTTCTTGATCAACAATGGCTGATTTGGTTGAACAAATGGCTTATATACTTACCATTAAAGCCCTAATCCAAGTGAAGGGGGCTAATTGGCTTCTCATTGGTCAAGGAAGGATAGCCTTTGATAAGGGATGATCCAAGGGCTCAAAAAGGGTGAAGAAGAGTCAACAATGAGGGCTTGGACTCACTTTGGTCGGCCAAGGGCAAGGGTACAAGGGTCAATAGCCAAAACACTCAAAAAATGTCACAAACCAGAATCTGGAAAACAGACAGTCAATTTTGTAAAATCGACCATAAATATCTCACACATCAAAATGAGGTGATTATTGATTCTTATGAAACTAGACTCTTTAAACTATAGTTTAGCCTTTTAAATTACTCAATTTGGACTTATATTCATCAAAATATGGCTACTACAAGTTCAAGTACAGAAGCTGATTTCCTGAAAACATAATTCTGGCACAGTCGTAAGTCAAGACCTAAATGAGGTACTTATACACCTTGGAAAAATACCATATTTTACAGGGAGTATCCTAACATATGTAGGTAAAACATACTAAAGTTTTAGAAAATTCTATTTAGTAGATTGGTACCAGAATTTTCCCGAATTTCGCCCAAAACCGGACTGAATCTGTGAAGTAATATGTTGGTCATCTAATTTCCAAATGCAACAAGTCTATGAACAATGATTATGCAAGCATGGGAAATACTAGTACACTTGGTTTAGAACTCAAATGAACTTCTCGCAAGTTGAAAACACAAACAATACAAGCAACGAAGGCAATCCCGAGAAACCCTAAGGTTCAAACGAAGCAACAATGCTTCTAAACTCTCAACCAAGCATACCACAACTAAGATTGTAACGCCCCATAATTTTACATGTGCATTCTATGCTTGTCTTTACACTTTCTTGGTTGATTGTGAGCATGTTTACTTGTTATATAAATGTCTTAGAATCATTCATAGATCATTCTAGAAGTCCATAACATGTTTAGAATCATATAAACTTGTTTGTAGAATCGCCGGTTTAATCGCGTTGAATTGACCTTAGCGATTCCTCTCGTTGCTCGTATTTGCTTCTATTTCGACGTACGAAGTGTTCGTTGAGTTCTTGGCTTCATATTCAAGTCTTAATCATGTTGAAACAAACCTTTTTCATGCCCAAGATATCCTAGTTTGATTGGTGTTTGATTTGAGTTTAATCCGTTGTTCATTAAATCGCGTGGTTCGCGCCTTGTCCTAGCTTGTTCCGGGGTTGTTCGGTGCGTGCGTTCCGACTTGTTTTGAGTAGGGTTAGACCTTAGAATGGTTGCCCAAAAGTTTGGGACCATTTAGACAAGTTTAGAACTAGTTTTGGAGGTTCGAGAGCCCGGCCGCATGGGAGGAGTCGAGCGCCCGCCTCAACCGGAAGGAATTTCAATGTCAATGTGCGAAATCAAGAAAGCCTCGGTACATGGGGCGGGCGCCGCCTCGGCTCACTCAATTTCGGGATTTTTTCCCTGTTTTGGAATTGGACGATTTTTATACCCAAACCCCTATCTAAACCTATCTTAAACCTTCCTAACCCTCCTCACTTAAGTCCTAATAACCCTAACTTGTTTTAATGATGGATTAAGAGTGTATTGGGTGACCAATTAAGCCACAAATATCTAGTTCAAGGGACCACAACATGTTGACACATGTCCCACTCAAATTTTAGACCTATATGAGCCACATTTCAGATTTTTGACTCTCATATCTCACCCTCACTCTCCAAAAACGGGATTTCATCTTCTCCAAGACTCTCCCATGGCTTCTTGAAGCTTTCATCTCCATCCTCCCTCATCCATTCTTCATTTGCCCAAGGTTCCTTCATTAAAGTTGTAGAGCTCAAGAAGGGGAGCATTTCCATCCGATTGGTTTCCTTCATTTCTTTCTTTGGTGTATAACTTGTAAGTTACCTTCTTTATCTTCTTCTTCTTTTAGTTCTCATTGACCCTAAGGAAGCAAAGTCTATGTTGGTTGAGGTCAATGAGGGCACTTGTATGCTTTCCATGCTATAATCTTGTATGTTGAAATTATGAGCTTGCTAGGAGCATGATTAGGATGATTTCCTACCTATGAATGTTTATAATACTCTTCCATCTTGTCTATTTAAGGTTTTGAACATGTTAAAGCCATGTATTGTATTTGTGTTGGAAGTGTTGATTTATGAGAATGCCCTAGTTATGCCTTCTTGAAATATTGTGAAAGTGTTATGTGTTCTATCCTATGAAATGAACTCTATGATGAACTTGGATCACTTTGCATTGCCTTGGTGAGTTTACAACCTTGTTGAACCTAGAAATGACATAGGTTGGGTTATGAGGCATATAGCTTCAATTTCTCCAAATTTGGGAATTTAGAGCAAAGACTCAACGGAGTCGACTTTAGGGAATATTTGAACGTGTTGAACCCTAGTTTCAATCCCTACGAAGTTTGGACACCGTTTGATTGGTTTACTCAAGTATGAGATTGGTTTGATTGTTTATAACAAGTTTCTATGAAAGGTTGGTTTTGTGCAATTTAATTGCCTTGATATGATTTTATAGTAGAGATTGATACCCTACTTGGTTGGTCGAGTTCGCTCTTGTCGAATTCGGTCTTTGATTGGTTTAGTCAAGTAAATATCTACTTGTGCATCACATTGAGTCCAGCTGGCATTATTTGGTTTGTTTATCGGGTCAAGGTGGGGACGATGCATCGCCTTCACGAATTATGGGATTCGTGCTCGCTATGGATCGCCGCACCAAGGACTTCACACACACCTCCATTGTTGGCCGCAATGGGAAGTAGCCCTTTGCCGTATCGGTTAAGTGCCGCATTGGCTTGCTATCTAGATCGAGTGGTACTTGATAAAAGTTGATGCATTCACGAGCATCAATGTTGCACGATAAAGTATAATAAAGTTTTATTGCAGGAACTACGAAGCGGCCGTGACTATATCATATCCTACTTGTATGATTTAATTTCCCGCACTTATGTGAACAATGTGCTAAGTGCCATATGATGATAATGTGTTAAGTGTAAATGATGATAACATGCTATAATTGTGATAAATGTCATGCTATAACATGAACATGCATTGTAGTAACTTACTAAGTCTTTCGACTTACCCTATTTGTTTGCTTTGTCTTTCCTTAGATCCGAGCCGAGGAGACGTTACGAGATAGACTCGCTTATTCCACTTTTGGTTGTTGTATTGCAAGGTGGATCTTTTGGACTTGTTGTTAGCCTTTTATTTTGGAAAGGACGTTGGGAAGCAAGTCATGTAGACTTGGCTTGGGGTTTTTGATGTTGTTGTAACTTAACTATATAATACTTGTAATCTTTTGGTATGCCGACTTATATGTCGAGCCTGTTTATATGTGTATGGTTCACTACGGTTTTCTTCCGCTAAAGCTCGTTTAATTATTGTTGTTGTTGTCTCCGGCATGTTGTGGCCGTTGAGGTTATTATAAGCATGTGTTAATAATTGTAGGAGTAGTTGTTGGGTTCCTATGCGCGCCGATGACTTGTTTAAATTAGGTTGTTTTTCCCGCCAAGTGTAGCCGAGTTGTTGTATGTATGCGATGTTGCGCCACATGAATTTTATGATCCTACCTATGCATGCTTGTGTTATTGTCTATTTGGACGCGACTCGGGATCTCGCATTGGGGTCCGGGTCGTCACAGTTGGTATCAGAGCTATAGGTTAGCTGTCGGCCAGGATAGGTTCCATGGCCTAGTTGGGTTGGTTATTTGTGTGTTGATTTTAACGTCGAGTGAATTCTTGTAGGAGTCCGATGGTTAATCCCGGGAGAGGTAGACCCAGGAGAGTTCCGGTTGAACCTGAAGTAGAGGTACCAGAGGATCCGTAGTTCGGATATGGCTGAACTACATCGCAGATTGTTAGCTTTTTCTCGGGCAGGCCGGGGAGGAGCAGACCACCACCACCTCCACCACCGAGACCAAGGACTGATACTACTCTCTTAGAGAGATTTCTTAAGCTAAAGCCTAGTTCGTTTCTTGGAGAACCAAAACCGAGAGAAGCCGAGTTATGGATGGAGGAAATGATCAAGGTATTGTCCATGTTGGGGTGTTCTGACGAAGAAAGGGTTATGTTAGCAACCTTTAAGTTTAAGGGAGCCGCCGAGCATTGGTGGACTGTTTTGAAAGAGAGTTGGGAGATGCAACAAGTTCCCATTACATGGGCCAATTTCCAAAGAGAGTTTAAGAATGAGTATGTGCCGGATGTGGTTCGCAATCAAAGAGAGAAGGAGTTCTATGATCTTGAGCAAGGTAGCATGACTGTGGCAGAGTATTCTGCAAAGTTCACAGAATTGAGCCGCTATTGTACGTATCTGATTCCCACGGAGGCACGGAGGACACACAAGTTTGTGAAGGGGTTAAGAACCGAGTTTAGAAGCGATTTTAGCGCTTAAGCTCACCGATTATCGGTTGCATTGATCGAGCATATGAGGTAGAGCAAGACATTGATGAACACCGAGTCAAGAATAATGCTAGTAGTGCACGGCGGACTACTCGTGTCGAAGCAGTTCGGGTAATAGAAGGGGTTATCAAGGGAACCGTGATCGGAGAAGTGGAGGCCGGGTAGGCCACGGTCGGGAAACAAGGTAACAACACTTCGCAGGGGCGGCAAGGGTCGCGTAGTGAAGCTATGATTTGTTCGCTTGGAGAGGTCAGGCGGTGATAGGTGCTTTGGGGAAAGAATGGAAAGTGTTTCTATTGCGGAGATGGAACTCATTTGAAGAAGGACTGTCCAAAGTTTAAGGCTAGTCAGTCGGGTAGCGCTGGGCAGCAGTCTGGGGCTAAGAGAGATGGGGACGGTAAACCCAAGGTTCAAGGCCGTGTGTTTGCGCTTGATCAGCGCGAGGTTCAGGGGTCTACGGCCGTGATAGGAGGTACTCTCTCTATATTCGATCATAAGGCTCGAGTTCTCATAGATCCAGGGTCTTCGCATTCTTATGTTGCTTCGCATTTTATTGAGAATCTTTGCGTATTGCCTCAACCTTTGCCATATTTGCTTGAAGTGTCTACCCCGCTCGGGGAATATATGCTCGCATCTGAAGTATTTAAATCTTGTGATGTTTTGGTGGGTGACCACACTTTGCATGCGGACTTGGTAGTTCTTCCCATACGTGATTTTGATGTGATTCTTGGCATGGACTGGTTATGTGCTTATCATGCTATAGTTGACTGCCATAGAAAGAGGGTTACTTTTTATATGCCGGGTGTGCCTGAATTTACTTTTGTGGGTGATCATGCTTCGAGTGACGTGCACTTTATTTCTGCATTAAGGGCTAGAAAATTACTGTCTCAAGGGTGTACGGGTTATCTTGCATGCGTAGTTGATAAGAGGAAGTCTTCGCCTAACTTAGAAGAGGTCCCGGTAGTGTGTGAATTTCCCGACGTGTTTTCTACCGATCATGCTATGCCACCCGATAGAGAACTAGAGTTTTGCATTGAGCTTATTCCGGGGACTTCACCGATTTCTAAGGCACCATATAGGATGGCACCCGCGGAGCTTAGGGAGTTGAAAACCCAGTTGCAAGAACTTTTAGAGATTGGTTTTGTTAAACCAAGTGTGTCGCCTTGGGGCGCACCGGTCTTATTTGTGAGGAAGAAAGATGGGAGTTTGCGGTTGTGCATAGACTACCGAGAATTGAATAAGGTGACTATTAAGAATAAGTATCCTCTACCCCACATCGATGATCTTTTTGACCAGTTGCAAGGGTCTATTGTCTACTCTAAGCTTGATTTGAGATGGGGTTACTACCAATTGAAGGTTAGAGAGGAAGACATTCCGAAGACGGCTTTTCGCACTAGGTATGGGCATTTTGAATTTGTGGTGATGCCGTTTGGGTTGACGAATGCGCCAGCGGTGTTTATGGATTTGATGAACCGTGTTTTTCACAGTTATCTTGATTGCTTCGTTGTAGTCTTCATTGATGATATTCTAGTATATTCGAAGTCTCGGGAGGAGCATGAGAAACATTTGAGGATTGTGTTGTCTATTCTTCGGGAGAAGCAGCTTTACGCCAAGTTTAGCAAATGTGCCTTTTGGCTTGAGGAAGTATCCTTCTTGGGGCACATAGTTTCGAGCGCCGGGATAGCCGTTGATCCTTCTAAGATTGAAGCGGTGGCGAATTGGAAGAGGCCTAGTTCGGTTACCGAGGTTCGGAGTTTCTTGGGGTTAGCGGGTTATTACCGAAGGTTTATTGAGGGTTTCTCTAGGATTGTGACTCCTATGACGAGGTTGACACAGAAGAATGTGCCGTTTGTTTGGAGCGAGAAATGTGAGTCTAGTTTCCAAGAGCTTAAGAATCGGTTGACATCGGCACCTATTTTGGCTTTGCCTAGTGGAGGAGATAATTTTGTAATCTACAGTGATGCTTCCAAGGAAGGTTTGGGTTGTGTTTTGATGCAGAATGGAAGGGTGATCGCCTATGCATCGAGGAAGTTGTCTATTCAAGAACAGAATTACCCGACACACGATATGGAGTTGGCTGCGATTATTTTCGCGTTGCATAAGTGGAAACACTACTTGTATGGGTCTAAGTTTGAGATCTTCACCGACCATAAGAGTTTGAAATACTTGTTTTCTCAAAAGAATTGAACATGAGACAACGAAGGTGGATGGAAAAGTTAAAGGACCACGATTGTACTATCTTGTATCATCCGGGGAAGGCAAATGTGGTAGCGGATGCCTTGAGTAGGAAAGTTCATATGTCATGTATGATGGTTAAGGAGTGGAAGATGTTGGAGGACTTGCGAGATTGGAGTCCTAGTGTTTTTGATAGAGGTGTGATTTTGCAAATGTTAGGTGCTACGCCGGTTTGTTTGGGAAAATTAGAGAAGAGCAAGGGAATGATCCGGAGTTGAAGAAAATTATCGATGGGTTGGCTGAGAATGTATCGCCTGACTTTGTGGTTAATAGCGAGGGTACCTTGACTTTTCGAGGTAGGGTTTGTGTTCCTTCTAATGATGAATTGAAGAGGTTGGTTCTTGATGAGGCTCATAAATCGAAGTATACCATTCACCGGGGAGCACGAAAATGTACTTAGATTTGAAAAGAGCAGTTTGGTGGAAGGTATGAAGAGAGAAATGCGGAGTACGTGTCTAAGTGTTTGACTTGTCGGCAGGTTAAGGCTGAGCATCGAGAGGCTGCGGGATTTCTACAACCATTGAGATTCTGAGTGGAAATGGGAGTTCATTACCATGGATTTTGTGGCAGGGATTACCGCAGCGCGAGAGGTTTAATGCGGTTTGGGTTATAGTCGGCAGTTGACTAAGTGCGCACACTTCATTCGATAGCTATCACTTATTCGTTGACTCGGTTGGCGCTTTGTATATCAGGAGATCGTGAGACTTCATGGCGTACCGGTTAGTATTGTGTCAGATAGAGATCCGAGGTTCACGTCTAGATTTTGGAAGTCATTGCGAGAAGCTTTGGGGACAGATTAGACTTGATGCGGCTTTTCATCCATAAGCGGATGGTCGATCAGAGCGATTGATTCGATTTTGGAGGATATGTTGCGAGCTTGTGCTTGTGGATTTCAAGGGAAGGCTGGGATTCTCACTTACCTTTAGGCCGAGTTTGCGTATAATAACAGTTATCGATCGAGTATCAAGATGGCGCCGTATGAAGCTTTGTATGGGCGTAAGTGTAGATCGCCAATTTGTTGGGAAGTTGGAGAGCGAAACTTTGGGGTTCGAATTAGTGCAACGATCGGTTGAGGCGTGAAGTTGATTAGAGATGGTTTGCGCACGCTCAAAGTCGACAAAGAGTTATCGGACAATCGAAGACGGGATCTTGAATTCCAAGTGGGTGATTACGTGTTCTTGAAGGTAACACCGAGGAGAGGTACTAAGAGGTTCGGCAGAGAAGCTTACACCGAGATACATTGGTCCATTTGAGGTTCTTGAGAGAGTTGGAACCTTAGCGTATCGTATTGCATTACCGCCTTCACTTTCGGAGACTCATAATGTATTCCATGTTTCCATGTTGCGAAAGTATCTGAAAGATGAGTCCCATGTACTCGAGTATGAGGAGATCACGTTTGAGCCGGACATGTCATACGTTGAAAAGCCCGTGAAGATATTGGATACCAAGGAGCAAGTTCTACGAACCAAGAGAATTCCCTTAGTCAAAGTTCTTTGGAGGAACCACAACATCGAAGAAGCAGCGTGGGAGGCTGAGCGGAGATCTTGCGAGAAGCATCCACATTTGTTCGACGAACTTGGTAGGAATTTAGGGACTAAATTCTAAAGGAGGGAGAGTGTAACGCCCGTAATTTTACATGTGCATTCTATGCTTGTCTTTACACTTTCTTGGTTGATTGTGAGCATGTTTACTTGTTATATAAATGTCTTAGAATCATTCATAGATCATTCTAGAAGTCCATAACATGTTTAGAATCATATAAACTTGTTTGTAGAATCGCCGGTTTAATCGCGTTGAATTGACCTTAGCGATTCCTCTCGTTGCTCGTATTTGCTTCTATTTCGACGTACGAAGTGTTCGTTGAGTTCTTGGCTTCATATTCAAGTCTTAATCATGTTGAAACAAACCTTTTTCATGCCCAAGATCCTAGTTTGATTGGTGTTTGATTTGAGTTTAATCCGTTGTTCATTAAATCGCGTGGTTCGCGCCTTGTCCTAGCTTGTTCAGGGGTTGTTAAAGGTGCGTTTCCGACTTGTTTTGAGTAGGGTTAGACCTTAGAATGGTTGCCCAAAGTTTGGGACCATTTAGACAAGTTTAGAACTAGTTTTGGAGGTTCGAGCCGGGCGGCCGCATGAGGAGTCGAGGCGCCCGCCTCAACTTCGGAAGGAATTTCAATGTGCGGCTCGAAGAGAAGCCTCGGTACATGAGGCGATGGGAAGTGAGGCGCCACGCCTCAGCTCAGACTCTCAATTTCGGGATTTTTTCCTGTTTTGGAATTGGGCGATTTTTATACCCCAAACCCCTATCTAAACCTATCTTAAACCTTCCTAACCCTCCTCACTTAAGTCCTAACATCCCTAACTTGTTTTAATGATGGATTAAGAAGTGTATTGGGTGACCAATTAAGCCACAAATATCTAGTTCAAGGGACCACAACATGTTGACACATGTCCCACTCAAATTTTAGACCTATATGAGCCACATTTCAGATTTTGACTCTCATATCTCACCCTCACTCTCCAAAAAGGATTTCATCTTCTCCAAGACTCTCCCATGGCTTCTTGAAGCTTTCATCTCCATCCTCCCTCATCCATTCTTCATTTGCCCAAGGTTCCTTCATTAAAGTTGAAGAGCTCAAGAAGGGAGCATTTCCATCCGATTGGTTTCCTTCATTTCTTTCTTTGGTGTATAACTTGTAAGTTACCTTCTTTATCTTCTTCTTCTTTTAGTTCTCATTGACCCTAAGGAAGCAAAGTCTATGTTGGTTGAGGTCAATGAGGGCACTTGTATGCTTTCCATGCTATAATCTTGTATGTTGAAATTATGAGCTTGCTAGGAGCATGATTAGGATGATTTCCTACCTATGAATGTTTATAATACTCTTCCATCTTGTCTATTTAAGGTTTGAACATGTTAAAGCCATGTATTGTATTTGTGTTGGAAGTGTTGATTTATGAGAATGCCCTAGTTATGCCTTCTTGAAATGTTGTGAAAGTGTTATGTGTTCTATCCTATGAAATGAACTCTATGATGAACTTGGATCACTTTGCATTGCCTTGGTGAGTTTATAACCTTGTTGAACCTAGAAATGACCTAGGTTGGTTATGAAGCATATAGCTTCAATTTCTCCAAATTTGGGAATTTAGAGCAAAGACTCAACGGAGTCGACTTTAGGGAATATTTGAACGTGTTGAACCCTAGTTTCAATCCCTACGAAGTTTGGACATCGTTTGATTGGTTTACTCAAGTATGAGATTGGTTTGATTGTTTATAACAAGTTTCTATGAAAGGTTGGTTTGTGCAATTTAATTGCCTTGATATGATTTTATAGTAGAGATTGATACCCTACTTGGTTGGTCGAGTTCGCCTTGTCGAATTCGGTCTTTGATTGGTTTAGTCAAGTAAATATCTACTTGTGCATCACATTGAGTCCACCGGCATTATTTGGTTTGTTTATCGGGTCAAGGTGGGACGATGCACGCCTCACGAATTATGGGATTCGTGCCGCTATGGATCGCCGCACCTAGGACTTCACACACACCTCCATTGTTGGCCGCAATGGGGAAGTAGCCCCCTTGCCGTATCGCTAAGTGCCGCATTGGCTTGCTATCTAGATCGAGTGGTACTTGATAAAAGTTGATGCATTCACGAGCATCAATGTTGCACGATAAAGTATAATAAAGTTTTATTGCAGAACTACGGCTAAGCCGTGACTATATCATATCCTACTTGTATGATTTACTTTCCCGCACTTACGTGAACAATGTGCTAAGTGCTATATGATGATCATGTGTTATGATAAATGATGATAACATGATAATTGATAAATGTCATGCTATAACATGAACATGCATTGTAGTAACTTACTAAGTCTTTCGACTTACCTATTTGTTTGCTTTGTCTTTCCTTAGATCGGCCGGGAGGCGTTCAGGGACTAGACTTCCCACTTTTTGGTTGTTGTATTGCAAAGGTTGATCTTTTGGACTTGTTGTTAGCCTTTTATTTTGGAAAGGGCGTTGGGAAGCAAGTCATGTAGACTTGGCTTGGGGTTTTGTTGTTGTTGTTATGTAATCTTTTTGGTATCTTGGAAGCTTGTAAGAAATCGAGCTTTGTTTATATGTGTATGGTTCACTACGGTTTTCTTCCGCTAAAGCTCGTTTAATTATTGTTGTTGTTGTCTCCGGCATGTTGTGGCCGTTGAGGTTATTATAAGCATGTGTTAATAATTGTAGGAGTAGTTGTTGGGTTT
>CM028382.1:3882593-3932533 GCA_013146195.2 Codonopsis lanceolata
GGAGATGATTCTAGGGCTTGAAGGGTGCGTCTTGGAGGCCAAGCTAGGGTTCTTCTTCCCTTTCGGTCAGGTAGGTTGAAGAGGAGAGAGTTGAGGGAGAGCAACCTCACCTCTTGGATTCGGGTATGGCAGCTTGATTAGGGGCTGAGCAAGGTAAGTTTCTACCCTATTTCTCTTGCTTTTGGGCTCCATTGACCCTAGGGAAACAATCATTTGTGCTATGTGAGGTCAATGGAAGCCATTGTTAGGGTTTGTAGAAGAAGCATGAACCCTAGGTTTACAAATTGATGATAGAAATTGATTGACCTATGTGAGACCATGATATATGTGAAATTCATGTTCTAACTAGTCTATTGAACTTGATTATGTTGATTATCCATGAATTTTGATGTTGGTTTGGTTGAGATACTTGGAGGGTGTTTGCCCAAATTTGGTTTAGCTTGCAAATTATTAATGTGAGCTTGACTATGTGTTATATGCTTAATAGAGTATATTAAACCAGGTTGTAGGATTTAATCATGAATTGGGAATTATAATTGGTAAGGTGAGCTAAATGAAATTGTGCTCAAAATGATGAATTTATTCTATGTTGTATTAGTGAAGGTTTTGTTGGGTTTATGTGAGTTAAACGAACCCGGGATGATGGCTATTGTTGATAGTTATGAATATTGGGGGAATTGAGACCCATGGCCTCTATGCCCTAAAATTTTAGAAAGGGTAGATTGGACTCGGCGGAGTCATTATAAGTTCGATCATGTGCTAATTGAACTTGGGTTGAAATCCTACGATAATTGGATTTCGTTTGGTTAATGGAGTGAAGAACATAACTTCCAAATTTTAAATGATTGGTGATTGAGATGTGTTTTGTGGATTTTTAGTCTTGGGAATTAAGCCCGAATGACTATTGAGATTTGGTTGTAAACTTTAAGGAATTATTACGGTGTGAATTTATAAAACACATAAAGAATGAAATGTGTTAGTAAGACTCAACGGAGTCGTAATAAGGCCAATAAAATGATAAAGAGCCTTGGGTTGAAACCCTACAATGTTTGGGTTATGTTTGTGCACACCAGGTTTTTGGTTGTGTCCTATGGCGACGCTTATGTTATGGAGGTTAATTAGAAATATATTTTAAGCATGCTTGTTAGAGCATGGGACAATGGAGACCCACATAAGGTCACGAGAATATTTAAGAGAAGATTAAGAGAGAATCCTCTTCTCAAGGATTTTTGTTGCGTACATATGAAAACACTTGTGCGAAGTGACTACGAGTAGTCATGATGTTTTAAGTATGGTGTTGGTGTTATCGATCATGTATGACGATTAGGACTATGATTGAGTCCGGTGTACTTAAAATAAAGACTAAATAATAAGTCTTGAATTGTGGATATTTTGAGACTAGCGTAGTAGTCTTGGTTTGGTTTGAGTTGAGGATTATGGAAGACCTCACATTATATTTTATTAAGCTTGTAAGCTATACTTGACTTGGTTGATGACTTGAGGAATAATGAATACCTCAATAAGTAGTTCTTGAACTAAACTTGTAAGTTAGTTGAACACAATGGTTATATGCAAATATATGCATTGTTCATGATGTTTGGTAGATCATTATGTCCTACTTGATTTTATGCAATTATATGCATGGTTTATGAAATTTAAGTGAGTATTATGTCCTACGTGGTTATATGCAATTATGTGCATGGTATATGAGATTGTTGTAGAGCATTATGTCTACATGGTTTAATGAGTCCGATAATAATGAATTTGGTCTCATTAGTTTAGACAAGTAAATATCTACTTGAATGTTTGGTTTAAAGTCCAGTGGCGGGTTTGGTTGTTGTGTCGGCAATGGGACGATTCATAGTCTTTGGGAACAATCGCTATGAATCGTTGCATTGGAGTCCTTTTCTCCTCACTATTTGGCCAATAGTGGGATGTGATCTCGAGTTATGCCATCTAGCTAGACATCGAGCTCTCATTTCTCATCTAGGTTGGATGAATGTAACGAGTACTCATTAAGGGAAGCGATGAGTTGAGATTATTTGGGGAGAAACAGTATTATTGATTGGGAATTGAGCCGAATCATGGTTTGAGATTTGATATCATGGTAAGTTGGTTGGGTTTTGAACCCGGATTTGATAGTAACGGTTCGATTCGTTCTTGTTACACATGTTTATTTATGAGCATTTATATGAAAGATAAAATGCTACTTGATTTATGTGAGTTTATGTGCTTTAAAAATAAGTACATGTTTCATGATGGTATACTAGCATGATACCATGATTTTATATGATTGTGCATTTATGCCATGCCATGTCATAATATGCCACATGCTTGCCGAAACTTCATCGGGTCATTATGACTCACCCGGTGATTGTTTTCCTAGTGTGTGCAAGGATCCCGTTAGTACGCAGCTTCCGATAGCGACTTCAGTAGTGGTCTTCCAAGTCAAAAGCTTGGAGTTATTTAATATTATGTTGTTAATTATTTGTGAGGCTCGAATGTAAAGTTATGTAGACTTTACTTGGGTAGATTGTAGTATTATATTATGGTTGTGTATTTGGGAGCCGGTTGTATTGTCGGAAAGTACCAGACATTTGTACCCTTAGTATTTATTTCCTTTGTCGTTTCGAGCATGTGTGGCTCGCTTTATTCCAGCTATTATGGTATATTGTTGTTCCTACCTCCGATAGTTTTAGTCGTGAGGTTTGGTTGGTGGTTTAGCATTAATTATGGTTATAGTGAATTGTTCCTCAGGCATGTTATAGCCGCTGGTGTTGTTTATCGGGTTGGATTTTGTGCATGCTTGGCCTTGGTTGCCGATGGTTTGTTGTGGCAAGGTGTCTAATGTTAAGGCCACGCGTCGAATTTTGGGCCGAGATTTACTATCTCTTTGGTTGTTTATATTTAGAGCTTGATAGCTCGGAGTCCCATTATGGTTTTGCTTCCGGGGTTTGTTTTTTATTTTCCGTATTGCCGCTATGGCTTTACTTTCTGTGTCGTGAGTTGGTTGGCTCGTCTTTCGACTCGCACCATTATGCTAGCGTGTGCTTGTGCGTCTCTTAGTTTGTCCGATGGCACACCTTGGGATCTCGTATTGAGATCCGGGAGTCGGCCGCACGATTGGTATCGAGCTATTGGTTAGCTATTTCGCGGGATAGGTTCCTTGGCCTAGTTGGGTTGGGTTTATTGTTGAGATTTTTAACGCCGAGTGTTCCTTGTAGGTATATCATGTCGAGGGGCTTGGCGTGGAGCTAGTTCTAGTGCACCTCGTTCGAATTACCGTTCGTGGTTTTGAAAGAGGAGAAAACGTTAATGATCCTCGTGTGACTCCTCAACAAATGTTTAGAGGGAGAATGAATCCACTATACTTGGAAGATTCTTGAAGTTGGAACCTAAGGGCTTGATGGAGAGCCCGATGCTTCTAAAGCCGAGCATCGGTTAGAAAGCATGGAAAAGATTTTTGACGTTATGGGTTGTACATCAAAAGAGATGGTGACCCTAGCAAGTTGTTTACCTTGAGTGGTGCGGCCGACCATTGGTGGCATGTGTTACGAGATAATTGGAGACACTTTGAGTGCCCAAGTGTGGGAAAATTTTGTATCGAATTTAGGTACGCTTTATTCCAAGAAGAGTTCTGGGAAAGAAGAGAAATGGAATTTATTGCGCTAGAACAAGGAGATATGACTGTGGCTCAAGATTCAGCAAGTTCACGAGTTGGCTCGCATCGCGGGTTACTTAGTACCGATGAGGCTAAGAAACCCACCGGTTTGTAAAAGGCCTAAAGATGAAGTATCGAGGCGCTTATTCCCTTACGGCTCACCTGAGTACCGAGATGCTGTGGATCGTGCTTATGCGATGGAGTTAGACTTCGAGGAATATGCTCAAAAGAGAACCTCGAGAGCTATTAAGAGTGATGATTATATTGGGAGGCAAGTAGCACCTCAGAAAGTTAATCAAGGAATCACACGTACTGGTAGACAGAGTGATGTTCCTACCTCTAGTCGGGGACGACGAGGCGGTGAGTTGATATGTAATTTTTGTTCGAGGACAGGACATGCCGAGAACAGATGTTGGGGCAAGGCAGGAAAGTGCTTTGCTTGTGGTGGTGATCATGTTCGCAAGGATTGCCCGAAGATGAGGGTTAATCAGCTTGGGAGTACTAGTCGACAATGTGGTGGCCCCAAGAGAGATGGTGATGGTCGACCTAGAGTTTGAGGTCGTGTGCGCGTGGCAGTTGGCCATTGCGGGGTTTTGAAACCTATCCGAATAGGAAGGTACGTTCTCTTATATATATTGTACCGCTACTACGATTATTGTTATTATGAGTACACGTCTTATCGGTAGCTCATGTGCATTCATACATACATTACATGGTGTATTGCATATTGTTGGTTTATTGTTTGATCGGGGATAAAGCCCGAATGAGATGCTGGTTTGTGGTATTGTTTGAATTGTGAATTACCGGTAGGTAATCACACATGATTTGTGGATTCTTGTGTAGTCTATATATTCATAGGACTATATTCATAGGATATACAAGTATCATATGCACTAGGACCAGCAGACTATAATCGCTGTATATCTTTCAAAATCTTTGAATCGCAATGAATATATAAACTTTGATAAAGGAAGCGTTGTACCGCGATAAATAGATTTGCACTTTATAATCTTTGCACCGCGACGTATAAACTTGCTGTAAAAAATATTTAAAAATGAATCTTTGAATCGCGGTGCAAAAATATGTAAAATTAATTGATGGAAGAAACTTTGCACCGGGATAGATAAATGTTGGAATATGCTTCTTGATAATTAAACCAATCACCTTGCATATTCTAAATATATTGATTTGTTTGTTCTCATTACAGTGAGTCATCACTAGTGGCTAAAAGGTCTGCGTACTGGTTAGTGTGGAAACCTGTGTGACATCACATAGGTCTTCGATTAGGTGCGACCTGATCAAGTCCTACCTTCCTACATGATGATCAAACAGATTAGCACTTTATATGCACTAGGACCAGCAGACTTGCTGTAGCGTCAAAAGTCTTCAACAGACTCGTCACCAACAGACTTGTCATAAGCAGAACAGAACATTTTGAAGACTCACCACCAGCAGACATGCTACGATTTGATTGTTTACACCAGCAGACATCAGTTCTCTTAAACAGAAGACTTACGCCTCTGGTCCGAACATCTTACCAGCAGACTTAATTCTGCACGTGCTATAGAGAAACAAGAATACAGTAGATCAAAGACAAATATGTCCAAGATTCATAAAAGCCTGACATAATTAAAGCTGCAAGACTTTCTCTCACTCACGTGGTCTGATAAAGTCAAAAGAATCCACTTTATTGAATAGACTACCTGACAGTGCATCAGATGTCAGACTTGCTTTTCAGAGACTTATCAATACAGTAATACATGCAATAGTTCCAGGATCCACAGGACAATGCTTTTATCCAACTGTCAAAAGATCCTGTGACCAAAATCTTTATCCGATGGACTTCAACAATAACATTATCTCTAACAGATAGAAACATCAATCTTTATCTCTCAAACGTTCATATTGACTTCAGTCTATATAAGAAATCCTTTCTCTTCCCCAAAATAACAGAGTAGTCGCACACGAAGACTCATGCAACAAGAACTTCAAAGAAACAGAGAGATCTACAACGAGATTGTCTTCACCAACGCATCTCAGATCTCTACACAAGATTGTAGTGAACTCATCCAGACCTTAGCAAAACACTCACTGTGGATTGATAGTAAGAAAAACTTGGAGAAGAAGAGAGAGTGAGATCAGAAACTTCAATAGACAGAGATCAACATCTTGGTCAAGAACCCAGTTCGTGATTTGAGTTCTTCATCCTTCTTCGAAGATCTCAACCTTTAGCTAAGCTTCAGGACTCCATTCCTAACGCTAGAGGTTAAGCTCTTGGATCGATCTAAAGATTGAATTTAGATAATGCCCAAAGAAGATGAAGAGCTGTCTGTAGATATTGCATTCATATCTTCAGATTTGTACTGTGGGTCCCAACGGGCACAATAATAAGCTAGAAGGGAGGGGGGTTGAATAGATTATTATACACTTAAAAACTTTTAAGTAAGTTCTTTGAAAGGTACTTTCAATCTATTGAAAAGATTGAAGTAGCGGAAGTCTTTCAATAAAGCTGAATCAAGTCTGCCGATAAGGACTATCGGTAGACCTTAACTGTTTACTTAAATATGCTGTAAAGGGTAATGATAAACGAAGTATTAACTAGATAAAAGAGTAGACAAACAGTAAAGGAATTAACACAAGTATTTTGGGATGGTTCACACTATAAAGAGTGCTAAGTCCACCACCAAGGCAGTCAACCTTGGATTTAAATAGTGCACTATGTTTTCCACTAGATCTATTACAAAGAATATTCCCAATGGACCGTGTACAAAATATTGACTTGTGTTTGGGGTTAAGGAATTAAATATCTATGAAAACAGGATATTTAATTCGTGCAGAAGTATAACTATTGAATGAATAACAACAAGAAGTAAAACAATAAATGTTGATGCACGACTTCTTGTTGTTGATGAGGACTTCTGGATCTGTTGAAGATCTCTTGAATGCACTGAGTTGTAAGCCTTAGAGTTATTGAATTTCAGAGCAATTCTTCAAGTGTTCGATGGTTGTGTTTTTCTTCAGTCTTTATTGGCAACATTTATAGCAGGTGCATTCTAGAGACCCGTTGGAGAAGACGGAGACTTAACAACTCTATTAGATTGAATGCATTAAATGCATGGGGCTATCAATCAGAAATTTCGTCTTTCACAGATATAGAGCAGAGAATGATTACTGAGATCTTCTGGAAGTTGGGCAATCTAGATGTCAGATCTGAGAGAGTTGTTGCGCAGCATGAGGTGACGATCCGCTTTCACACTCGCCTCGAAAAAGTCTTCATGCTTTTCGGAAAGATGCTTTCGGCGGGTTTGAGATGTCAGGGAATGTCTCAATTTAAATTCAAACAGAGATGAGGATAAACTTAAATTGATCCATTAATCATTGCTAGACAGGACACGTCATGATTGACCAGGTGTATACAAGGTCTGCCGAATTTGTATGTTGAAGCAGGTCTTCCGGTGAAGCTTTTGAAGAGGTCTTCCGCTGAACTTGTGAAGTCCTATAAAAACTATACTTTGGCAAAGTTCTATACACAGTTGCCACGCTAATTGATACGCAGCCCGATTAGCCACTGAAGTATAAAACTAGTGTAATGTGTGAACAGATATAAATCTAATACAAATAAGAATCAACAATCTCCTCCTATTTATATCTGGTCATCATTACTACAAATGAGGGCTATAACCGACCATGTGATAGATAATAGTATGTCTAAGAGATTTATTCATTTAATAACGGAAGACATGCCTCAAACTGAAGAGCACCTCAAGTATAAGGACTATTCTATGTGCATACAAAGATAAGGAAATCATAGAGCAACACACAGATTAGTAGAAAAACAGTTCAAATAGATTTAAACTGAGTGTTTAAATTCTAAGCAGATATAGAAAATGAAAGAACAAGAATTTAAACATAAGAAAATTTTGAAAAGCAGACAATCTTCTGTATTATAAACAAGATGTTTAATGTGTACAGAGTTTTCAAAAGAGTAAAATAGATACAAAGGTTGAAGGGAAAAGCAAATACATATTTTACGAAGGTCGTTTCCCTTTTCCTTTGTCTGCAGCTTCTTTTTCCCTACGCTATCTCTCTAGCTCTTCCATTCTTCGTACGTACTCATCATCGGCATCTGTGGGAGGTCTGGTGGAACGAGAGCGGTATTCAAGTTCTTCACGAAGACATCGTTTCTTCCATCAAGATTCTGGTTGATAGATCTCATTTGCTTCTCCTCCGTGATGGCCAGATCACGATCACGATGAGCGTTCATAATGTTGTGAGCAGAGTCGCGAGCTAGGTTGTTGAGCTCTAGGATAGGAGGGCGGCCATTGCCGAGATTGTAACACCCGGATTCTTGCATGTGTATTGTGTGCTTGCCTTCATGTTTTCTCGTTGATTATGAGCATGTTTACTTAGTCTATATATATGATTTAGAAGCATTCTTAAATCATTCATGAAGCCCTTAACATGTTTAGAATCATGTATGCTTACTTGTTGAATCGCCGATTCGATTGCTTTGTTTTGGCCTTAGCGATTTCCTTCGTTGCCCGTATTGCTTGTATTTCGACGTCCGAAATGTTCATTGAGTTCTTGGACTTGTATTCAAGTCATAACCATGTTTAAGCAAGCCTTGTCCATGTCCAAGTTATTCTAGTTTGATTGGTGGTTGATAGATGTTTGATTCGTTAACCATTCGTCGCTTGATTCGAGCCTTGTTTTACCTTGTCCCGGATGTTGTTCGGGTGTGTTTCCGACGTTTTTTGAGTTGGGTTAGACCTTAGAATGGTTGCCCATGAGTTTGGGATCATTTAGGACATGTTTAGACCAAGTTCAAGGGCTAGACGAGGCGGCCGCATCGATTTTTGAGCACTAGCCCGCCTCAAGTTCTGAGAGCATTTCAAAATCAACTCCAGTCTCAGCATTCCAGGCGCCCGCCTGGCCTCCAGTGAGGCGCCCGCCTCAACTACTGGGATCTACCTACAGGATTTTCCCCTGTTTGCTGCTGTACGACTTTTGGCACTCAAACCCCTATCCAAACTATTCCTAAACCTCACTTAAACCTCCCTAACACCTCTTGTTTATGTCCTAACATTATTAGCATGTTTTAAGAGTGGATTAAGAGTCCATTAGTGAGCATTAACCAAGCCAAAATCAGATATTTACTAACCACATGAGAGTGACACTTGTCCCACTCAGATTTTTGAACCTTTATACACCACAATCTGGTGTTTTGACCTTCATTCTTCACCCTCACTCTCCAAGAACGAATTTCTTCCTCTCTCAAGTCTTCCATGGCTTCTTGAAGCTACCTCCTTGGTCCTCCATCATCCCTTCTCCCATTGCTCAAGCCACCTTCATCAAAAGTGTTGAGCTTGAAGAGTGGATCATTTTCAACCGATTGGTTTGTGCTCTTCCCATCTTCTTCCTTGGTGAAAGGTAAGCTATTGATTCCCCTTAGGATGTATGCTAGACTTGCCATGTCCCCTCTTCTCATGATTCCCATGCTTCTACCTTGTCCATGCCATGTTTGATGATGAGTTGAGTTTATAAGGTTTTTGAATGATATATTCATCTTGTTGTTTTGGTCCTAAGCCTAGAATTAAATGTGTTCTATGCCTCCTTAGGAACAACTATTGTTCTTGGACTAATGATTTTTGACAACTCTATGAGATTATGAATTCTAGGGTTTCATATGCTATGAATTGCTCATCCTATTGATTGGGTCCTATGCTTAGAATCAAATGTGTTCTATGTCTTCCTAGGAATAACTAATGTTCTTGGACCATTGGCTTTTGATAACTTTTGAAATAATGATTCTAAAGTTCCCATGAAATATTGAATTAATGATAATTCTTGACTATGGTTGTTAAGTGGATTAATGGCCTAGTCTACTCGATACGAGAACTTAGAAAAGGGTTTTGGATGCATTTAGCGTTTAAACTCTATTGGATGAATTGTTAGAGACGACTCAACGGAGTCAAATTTAGTGAGCCATTGAACAATACCGGCTCAATGATCAATCCCTACGACGTTCTAAACACGTTTCTCTAAGAATGATAATTCTAGACTCTTGAATTTAGATTGATCACCATGCTTGATTCTTGATGTCATATAATAGAATGCCTATTTGACATGTTGAGTTCCCTCTTGTCGAACTCAATCCTGCTTGATTATTGATGAGAATATTTACTTGTCATGAACGAGATCGCTCTTGTCGACCTCGTTCCCTACCTGAGAATTTGTTAAGTAAACATTACTTGGCATTTGCATGAGTCCACCGGCATCTGTCGCTTGTCCACACACGCCTCCACTGTGGCCACAGTGGGGAAGTAGCTCCCTTGCTGTAATCAATACGAGCATCATTGGTGTCTATCCCGGGCATCTCCTCGGAAGATCGATGTACTTACACACATCCGATACCATCACACTCCAGATAACGCTTGTATGCAGGAACTACGAAGCGGCCCGGCTCTCCATATATCCTTATCCTATGTGATTTAATTTCGAGCACCTATGTGAAACAATGTGCATCTTGGATATATGATCTCTATGCTTATGTGACGATGTCTTGCCTTGTATGTTGCATACTGCCATGACATGCATGATTGATAGCTTACAAGTCTTTATGGCTTACCCATTCCCCTTTACTGCTTTAGATCCTAGCAAAACAGGTCCTTCTCGTTGAGGATTGCGGTGTTCGTGCCTTGTTCCTCCTTTTGTCCGCCGTTCCAGTTTGAAGAGGTGGTTTAGATGTTTTCTTCCTTTCTTTTGTTATTTTGCAAGGACGATGGGTTAAAGCAAGTCAATTAGACTTTGCTTGGGAATTTGTATAGAACTTGAACTTGTTGCTTTTATTAACACTTGTAGTACTTGTAACCCCTTTGTGCCGGCATTGTGTAAGCCGAGCTTGGTTATCTTGTTTATAGTTCACTACGTATAAGTCTTCCGCTGAGCATCCTATTAGCTCTTATTTAATTCTTGTCCATAAACTGTTAGCTTGGGTTCCGGCATGTAGTGTCGCCGATGACTTGGTTTAATTGCTTAACTGTTCTATCAGGTTTGAAAAGTTTTAAAAATACCGGCCTTTTAGGGCCGAGGCGTGCTACGTCTCTAATGTTGCGTCACGTCGTTTTCTTAAAATGAGTCCTTGCATGTTAATTGTCCACTTGTTTCCCCCTTATTTGGGCGGTCCGACCCTCGGTTCCACCTCGGGCCCGGGTCGGGTCGCCACAGTTGGTATCAGAGCATGTTATAGGTTAGCTATCGGCCAGGATAGGTTCCATGGCCTAGGTGGGTTAGTTTCTTGTGTGATGTTCTAACGACGAGTGAATTCTTATAGGTGCTCGATGGTGAATCCTAGAGCGCATCGTTGTAGGCCGAGGCGGGCCTAGGTTAGCTCCCAGAATGAGCTGAGGTAGAATTGCCACCTCCTCCACAGGGTCAAGCTGGTATGAATGCTCAGATGGCGGATATGTACCGTCGCATGACGGAGTTTATGACCGAGATGGCTCAGCTTGGCCATGGTCAGAATGTACCTCCACCACCACCACCTCCAGAACAAGAGGCGAGAGCGTCGCCACCGCGTGTTGTTATACCACCGGGAGCTAGGGTACGGAATAATGTTGTGCTAGAGAGGTTCATGAAGATGAAGCCTCCATCTTTTGAGGGAGAGGCGGATGCTAGTCTTGCTGAATTATGGCTTGAGGATGTGAAGAAGATCTTTGCTTGTATTGGATTGCACGGATGAAGAGAAGGTGACTTTAGCTGCGTATAAACTTAGAGGAGCCGCCAATCATTGGTGGGAAGTTCTACTTGCTATTTGGGAATTGAACCAGGTGGCACAGGTGTGGCCTACATTTGAGACAGAGTTTAGGGCTACTTATGTGCCTAATGTGGTTAGACAACAGTAGAGAAAGAATTCCGGGGAGTGGGCAGGGATCTATGACTATAGCTCAGTATTCTTCTAAATTCACTGAGTTGTCCCGTTATTGTGCACATCTAGTGCTGGATGAGAGACACAGAACCCAGAGGTTCGTGAAAGGGTTGAGAACCGATTATAGGAAGCAGTTGTTATCTCTTCAGTTGGCAGATTACCGGGGTGCGGTGGATCGTGCTTATGAGATTGAGCGAGACATTGAGGAGCACAGGCAGAAGCCTCTTGTGCAAACTTCTCAAGCCAATCTTAGCAGGCGACCAGGTAGAGGTCGGTCTTAAAGGAATCGGTCGGCTATCGAGGCAACCGTCGCAATGGTGGTCGAGATAAGAGTAGTGGAGGCGAATAGGCGCCCGTATGAAAGTCGTGGTGGTAGTGCTCCTACTCCTCAGGGGCAGCAGACTCAGGGTAGTGGGCCATTGATTTGTTCTTATTGTAATAAGATTGGGCATTCTAGTGAGAAGTGCAGGACCAGACTTGGTACTTGTCTTAGTTGTGGAGATCCTAGTCATCAGCTCAAAGACTGTCCTAAGTCTAGAGCTCGATCCTGGGCCGGGGGTCGGTTCGCCGTGGGTCCAAGAGGGATAGTGATGGGCGTCCCCAAGACGCGTAGGCTCGTGTTTTCGCGCTTGATCAGCGAGGTGTTCCCGAGTCTACTTCTGTGATCGGAGGTATTCT
Source organism: Codonopsis lanceolata (assembly GCA_013146195.2). Lineage (NCBI taxonomy): Eukaryota > Viridiplantae > Streptophyta > Magnoliopsida > Asterales > Campanulaceae > Codonopsis > Codonopsis lanceolata. The sequence goes on from CM028382.1 coordinate 3,894,860, forward strand.
TTCAGTCTTCGGTCATCATGCTCGAGTTCTTATAGATCCGGGTTCTACTCATTCTTATGTTGCATCGCATTTCCTAGAACATTTATGTGTATTGCCTGCCCAGTTACCTTATGTGCTGATGAGGACATCCCCAACAACAACAACTCAACACCAATACCGACAACCATTGGACCGGTCACTAGAGCTCGAGCCAAGAAAATCCATGAAGAAGTCAATGGCATGGTTCGTGAGACAATGGAGATGGAAGAACGAGCAATGACCCATGAAGAGAAGGCCACAAAGGGTCAAAGGAAGCTGCTGAACGTGATCCAAGTCAGAAGGACGAATTCAAGCATTCGAGCAGACATTCTGGAAGGCTTGTGGACGCAAGGTCATCATAGGCTTGCGACCGCAAGGTTGCGGCTGTACATGCCAAGGTTCCTGTCGTGCTAATTGTTGGGTCGAGGTGTCATCCCCCGCAAACATCCTTCGATCCCTAGCTTCCGCCGCGTGAGTAAATCGCTCTTCAACGAAGCCTTCCGAGAAGATCGTATCATTTTGGTATCAGAGCAAAGGTTCGTTTCCACAATCTATCTTACTTTAAATTGTTCTCAATTAGTTATCTGTTTGTTTCTCTTCCTACTTCGAATTAGGGTCTTCAATCCTAATTTGTTCTTTTTGATTTCTTTGTTTTTGTTTCAAACCCTAACATCTTTCTAGGGTTATAAACTCAAAAAAAAAATTATTGTTACTTTGTGTTACTGCTAAAACTTGGCAGTCCTTGAAAAAAAAAAAAGAGTACAAATCTCCTGACAAAAAATTTTAGGAGAAAAGGAAAGGGGACCTTACCAGTGACCAAATTGAAGGTTAGATTGAGATACACAAAAAAATAAAATTAATTCACTGTTCATACGAACTGTTCATCCGCATATGCTTCATCGCTCACACAAGTACCATCGCTCGCCCGCATAATTTGTAGATTTCTGATAGTTTTATTCACACAAAAATATTATTTCTGATCAAAATTGTGGATTCGAAAATTGAATATTCTGATCAAAAGCTTTCTAAACGTTGTGCGTCTTCGTTTCTTCAAATTTCTTACTCTTTAATTGATTCTCTATACGTTATCAATTGTTGAGTCTTGTGTTGAACTGCCACTTGATTTGCACTTGTTAAATACTTGATAGTTCTTTTAGAACCCTAAAGTTTTGATTTGAGTGATAAAATCTTTTGTGTGATACACGAGTGGAGAGATACACGTAAGGGAGTTTTGTGAGGATTTTTAAAATGGCAAATGATAATAAATTATTCATGGAAGTAATGATGGCTAAAATGGAAAAGATGATGAGGGAACAAAGGGAGGAGATGCATGAGGTGATGGGTAAGATGAGTGAGGAGTTTAATGAGAAGCTAGATGTGATAGGTAATGCAAGTAAGAGTCAAAGTCTAGTTGAACCAAAACGTAATCTAGAGGAAGAGTTTGAAGGAGAGAATTGGGACTCAAATGAAAGGAGAGACAGGAATAGATGGGGAGGAAATAGAGAAGATAATAATTTGAATGGGATAAAATTGAAGGTGCCTACTTTCACGGGTAAAAATGATCCAGAATTATACCTAGAGTGGGAGATGAAGATGGAGAGAGAATCTTTGGGTGCCATAACTATTCCGACTTGAAGAAAGTCAAACTGGCCGCCATTGAATTTTCCGACTATGCTGCGGTTTGGTGGGAAAAGATGAGGGTGGATAGAGCAAGATATAGGGAACCTCAAGTTGAGACTTGGGAGGAGATGAAAAGATTGATGAGGAAACGGTACATAAAATCTCATTATTATAGGGACCTACACCAAAAACTACAAACCTTGAGGCAAGGTACTAAGAGTGTAGAGGAGTACTACAAGGAGATGGAGGTTGCTATGATTAGGGCACATATAGAGGAGGATAGTGAGGCGACCATGGCACGATTTCTAATGGGGTTGAATAAGGAGATTGCCAATGTAGTGGAGTTGCAGTCGTATGTTGACATTAATGAATTAGTTCAAAAGTCCATTAAGGTAGAGCAACAACACAAGAGGAGGGGTAATGCACGGGTTTTCCCTAACTCTAATTGGGAGTCTAATTATGGGAGTCAAAGGGAAGATGAAACTGTTGTTAAGTCTAGGTTTGAAACACCAAAGGTTACGACATCTACACCTACTTCTACTTCAAAACCCGAACACACTAGAACCAAGACAAGGGACATTCGATGTTACAAGTGTCAAGGTATGGGGCACATTGCCAATGAGTGTGTGAACAGGAAGGTGCTGGTTATGAGGGAGAATGGAGAGTTCTCATCCGAGGATGAGGTGGAGGCGTGTTCACAAATACCACCTTTAGAGGAGGTTGAGGAGGTTGAGGAGGAGATAGTAGATAGGGTGAGTTTTGTGACTACGAGGGTAATGAATGTCCAAGTTAGAAAGGAGGATGAGACTTTGCAAAGGGAGAACATATTTCATACTCGATGTCAGGTGAAGGGTAGAAATTGTGGAGTAATCATAGATGGGGGTAGTTGCACTAATGTGGCTAGTACTACCATGGTTACGAAATTGGAGATACCTTTGATTCGACATCCGAAACCATATAAGTTGCAATGGTTGAATGATAGTGGAGAGGTGAAAGTGAATAAGCAAGTGATGGTACAGTTTAGAATTGGGAGATATGAGGATGAGGTGTTATGTGATGTGGTGCCTATTCAGGCTAGTCATATGTTGCTAGGGAGGCCTTGGCAACTTGATAGGAGAGTTCACCATGATGGGTACATGAACAAGTACTCATTTGTTTTCAACAACAAGCATTTTATACTTGCACCACTTTCTCCAAAGCAAGTGTATGAAGATCAGCTTAGTATACAAAAGAGTGCGGCTTGTGAGGAAAAGAACATAGAGATAAAAGAAGCCGAACAAAAGGAGAGATTGAGAGAAAACAAGAGTGAGGGGCTGGCTGAAAACATGAGAATTAGTAGTGAGATAGCCAGGCAAAAGGAGAGCAAAGTGAGCAATAAAAATATAAAAGAGAGAAATGAGGGGAAAAACCAAGAGAGAAAAGAAAAGAGTTTCTTTGTTAGGGCAAGTGAGGTTAAAAAGGCAATTTTAAATACTAACAAAGTTGAAATCATGTTCCCAAGTATTGTTAACTCTCTTCTACAGGTTTGTCATGGGGTGCTTCCTAAACTAAGCAAGGAAGTTGTGAGATTCAAATGGGGATATCAACCGGGTAAGGAGAATGTTGTAATTCCTACACTTTCATCAAGGTACGAACTTACTTCTTCCTATGACACTAAGTTGAGCGGAGAAAAGAATAATGAGTTGATGCATGTTGGTTACCATGATGACTTAGGTAACAAACTCGAACGTTTTGGAGATATTGATGTTGATAATTTGATTGACAATGTGGGAACATTATTCATGCGAAAACTTGTTAAGCCACTTGATCTTGTTAGAATATTTAAATTGCAAGTTGGGCAGAAAATTGGAAATTGTGCATGGAATAATACTAGAGTTCATCCTGTTAAGAGTTTTATGCATGATAAAAAGATTGTAAATCTGGAAATATATTATTTTGAAACATACCAGGGAATTGTTGATGTTTTCCTTGATGCTTTGTTAGGTCTTAAGTTGGTAAGCTTGCATGGTATGTCTGAAATTCATCATAAGAATTCTATAATTGTGAGAGTACATGATATTTCGTTGATGAATTATGTTGGTGCATATCGCGAAATAGATGATATTTTCCATGTTGCACAATTCTATCACAAGATCTATGGATTGCATGGAATATATATGAATTCATTGGAAGGTAAGACCTTAGAGCATTGTGAAATTGCTTGTTGGAAGGTAAAGTGCAAAGGAATTGGTAAAGTCTTATCTAACATGCCTACCATATTGTTATTTGTGTTAGGACTGCATTTGTTAGTGATTATCATGGTCTCATCAAGTTACGTAGGGTATTTGTTAGACTGATATTTGAACCAGGTGATTGGGCTTGGTTACATGTGTGGAAAGAAAGATTTCCCCAACAACGAAAGCCAAAGTTGATGCCAAGAGGCGATGGACCGTTTCAAGTGTTGGAACGAATCAATGACAATGCTTACAAGTTGGATCTTCCAGGTGAGTATAATGTTAGTGCTACTTTTAATGTTGCTGATTTGCGTCCGTATGATGTAGGTGATTTGAGGACAAATCCTTTTCAAGAGGGAGGGAATGATGTGGACATCCCCAACGACAACAACTCAACACCGATGCCGACAACCATTGGACCGGTCACAAGAGCTCGAGCCAAGAAAATCCGTGAAGAAGTCAATGGCATGGTTCGTGAGACAATGGAAATGGAAGAACGAGCAATGAGCCATGAAGAGAAGACCCCAATGGGTCAAAGGAAGCTGCTGAACGTGATCCAAGTCAAGAAGGACGAATTCATGCCTTGCAATTACGCGAACAAACATTCTGGAAGGCTTGCGGACGCAAGGTCATCATAGGCTTGCGACCGCAAGGTGTGTCAATTCACGAGCCAACTTTCTGCCGAGCTTGCGGACGCAAGGTCATCATAGGCTTGCGACCGCAAGGTGTGTTAATTTTGGAGCCGACTTTCTGCCGACCTTGCGGACGCAAGGTGTCATGGGGCTTGCGACCGCAAGGTCCCCCGAACTGCCGTTTTTCAGTTTTGTTAATTAGGGTTTTCTGCTAAACTTTACCCTAATTCAAGAGAGTACGACTTTTCAAATTCTAGTTTAGGTATAAATAGGGGTTTTCTTTCATTGAACAGACAGTTGATGAGATTGTTATTTTGGTGAGTTTTATCAAAACTTATTGGTTCTTTTTGAACTATTGAGAATATACAGGTGTGAAGCTTGTGTGTTAAATCATTGACTTATCAATTGATTCATCCATATCAATTGTGGCGTCTATCACTATACTTAGGTTCTTCAATTGCTTCGATTGCGGGTTGCGGCTGTACATGCCAAGGTTCCTGTCGTGCTAATTGTTGGATCGAGGTGTCATCCCCCGTAAACATCCTTCGATCCCTAGCTTCCGCCGCGTGAGTAAATCGTTCTTCAACGAAGCCTTCCGAGAAGATCGTATCATTGAGTCTCTAACCTTAAACCTTCACCCTAAAACCTTAAATATTATACACTATCCCAAATAACTAAACCTTAAACTCTAACTCTAATACTAACCCTAATCCCTAAGCCTAACCTTAAACCTTTACATAGAAAATGGTCTTATCCTCTTAATCCCAAAAAATATAACCTTTGAAGGGAATAAACATAAAATGAACATGATAATCTTCATAAGGATGAAGCATCAACTATTTTGAATACAAAAAAAATAAAAAAATAAATAAATAAAAATTTGTTCACAAAACTAGTACCAGTTTTATGTACAAAATATTTTATTATTTTTAAATATTTTTTTTATATTTTTTTTGGATTCAAAATAGTTGATGCTTCATCCGTATGGAGATTATCGTGTTCATTTCATGTTTCTTTCATTCATAAATAATTTTCTTTGTTTCTCGTCATAGGTATTAATGTTAGGCTTATCGATTAGGGTTAGCATTAGAGTTATGGTTTATGGTTTAGCGATTAGGGTTAGTGTATAATGTTTAAGGTTTTAGGGTTATGGTTTAAGGTTAGAATCTCGAGGTTAGGGTTTAAGGTTTCGAATTAGGTTTAGGGATAAGGGTTAGGGTTTAAGTGAGACAATTGTTTTTGGTTTAAGGTTTATGGTTAGGCTTAGGGATTGGGGATAGGGCTAGAGTTAGGGTTTAAGGCTTTAGGATTGAGGTTCAGGTTTAAGGTATAAGGTTTAAGGTTAGGGAATAAGAGTTAGGGTTAGGGTTTAGGGTTTAGGGTTTAAGATTTAAGGTTTAGGGTTTAGGGTTTAGGGTGTAACCCGTGATGACTTCGTTTTAATCCCAAAAAATGTTGTTTAAGCACTGTTACGGGCTTTGGAAGTTTTTTGGGTTTTTCATTCATTTTTATTTATTTTTTCTTTTAGGGTTTGGTTTGGTTAGGGCATATAAAGGGTTAGGGTTTAAGATTTAAGGTTTCCGTTACCTTAAGCCTAAACTCTAACCTTCAACATTAAACCCTAATCTCTAAACCTTAAACCTTAAACCCTAACCCTAATCCCTAAGCCAAACGTTAAACCTTAAAACCATAAACCTAAAACCATAAACCCTAAACCCTAAAACCATAAACCTTAAACCCTAAACCCTAAGCCAAACCTTAAACCCTTAAACCTGAAACCCTTTATCGTAAACCCTTAACCCTAAACCCTAAACCTAATCCCTAAGCCAAAGTTTAAACCCTTAAACCTTAAACCTTAAACCTTAAACCCTAACTCTAAGCCTATCGCCAAGCCCTAAGCCTAACTATAAACCTTAAACCAAAAATAATTGTATCACCTAAACCCTAACCCTTATCCCTAAACCTAATTCGAAACCTTAAACCCTAACCTGAGTCTCTAACCTTAAACCTTAACCCTAAAACCTTAAATATTATGCACTATCCCAAATAACTAAACCTTAAACCCTAACTCTAATACTAACCCTAATCCCTAAGCCTAACCTTAAACCTTAACTTAGAAAATGGTCTTATCCTCCCTAATCCCTAAGCCTAACCTTAATCCCTATGAATGAGAAACAAAAAAAATATTTTTGAAGGGAAAAACATAAAATGAACATGATAATCATCATAAGGATGAAGCATCAACTATTTTGAATACAAAAAATATTAAAAAATAAAAATAAATAAACAAATTTTTTGTTCACAAAACTGGTACCAGTTTTATGTACAAAATATTTTTTATTTTTTAATATTTTTTAATATTTTTTTGGATTCAAAATAGTTGATGCTTCATCCGTATGGAGATTATCGTGTTCATTATCGTTTCTTTCATTCATAAATAATTTTTTTTTTTCTTTATAGGGATTAAGGTTAGCTTATCGTTAGGGTTAGCATTAGAGTTATGGTTTATGGTTTAGCGATTAGGGTTATTGTATAATGTTTAAGGTTTTAGGGTTATGGTTTAAGGTTAGAAACTTCGAGGTTAGGGTTTAAGGTTTAGGTTTAGGGATAAGGGTTAGGGTTTAAGTGAGACAATTGTTTTTGGTTTAAGGTTTATGGTTAGGCTTAGGGATTGGGGATAGGGCTAGAGTTAGGGTTTAAGGCTTTAGGATTGAGGTTCAGGTTTAAGGTATAAGGTTTAAGGTTAGGGAATAAGAGTTAGGGTTAGGGTTTAGGGTTTAAGATTTAAGGTTTTAGAGATTAGGGTTTAGGGTGTAACCCGTGATGACTTCGTTTTAATCCCAAAAAATGTTGTTTAAGCACTGTTACGGGCTTTGGAAGTTTTTTGGGTTTTTCATTCATTTTTATTTATTTTTTCCTTTTAGGGTTTGGTTTGGTTAGGGCATATAAAGGGTTAGGGTTTAAGATTTAAGGTTTCCGTTACCTTAAGCCTAAACTCTAACCTTCAACATTAAACCCTAATCTCTAAACCTTAAACCTTAAACCCTAATCCCTAAGCCAAACGTTAAACCTTAAAACCATAAACCCTAAAACGATAAACCTAAACCCTAAAACCTAAAACTATAAACCCTAACCCTTTACCGTAAACCCTAAACCCTAAACCCTAAACCTAATCCCTAAGCCAAAGTTTAAACCCTTAAACCTTAAACCTTAAACCCTAACTCTAAGCCTGTCGCCAAACCCTAAGCCTAACTATAAACCTTAAACCAAAAACAATTGTATCACCTAAACCCTAACCCTTATCCCTAAACCTAATTCGAAACCTTAAACCCTAACCTTGAGTCTCTAACCTTAAACCTTAACCCTAAAACCTTAAATATTATGCACTATCCCAAATAACTAAACCTTAAACCCTAACTCTAATACTAACCCTAATCCCTAAGCCTAACCTTAAACCTTAACTTAGAAAATGTCTTATCTTAATCCTCCCTAAGCCTAACCTTAATCCCTATGAATGAGAAACAAAAAAATATTTTGAAGGGAAAAAACATAAAATGAACATGATAATCTTCATAAGGATGAAGCATCAACTATTTTGAATACAAAAAAATATTAAAAAATAAAAATAAATAAACAAATTGTTTGTTCACAAAACTGGTACCGGTTTATGTACAAAATATTTTTTATTTTTAATATTTTTTATATTTTAGTTCAAAATAGTTGATGCTTCATCCGTATGGAGATTATCGTGTTCATTTCATGTTTCTTTTTCATTCATAAATAATTGTTTTTGTTTCTCGTTTCTCGCTTATAGGGATTAATGCTTATCGATTAGGGTTAGCATTAGAGTTATGGTTTATGGTTTCTAGCGATTAGGGTTAGTGTATAATGTTTAAGGTTTTAGGTTATGGTTTAAGGTTAGAAACTCGAGGTTAGGGTTTAAGGTTTCGAATTAGGTTTAGGGATAAGGGTTAGGGTTTAAGTTTTTGGTTTAAGGTTAGGCTTAGGGATTGGGGATAGAGGGAGTTAGGGTTTAAGGCTTTAGGATTGAGGTTCGGGTTTAAGGTATAAGGTTTAAGGTTAGGGAATAAGAGTTAGGGTTAGGGTTTAGGGTTTAACATTTAAGGTTTTAGAGATTAGGGTTTAGGGTCTAGGGTGTAACCCGTGATGACTTCGTTTTAATCCCAAAAAATGTTGTTTAAGCACTGTTACGGGCTTTGGAAGTTTTTTGGGTTTTTCATTCATTTTTATTTATTTTTTCCTTTTAGGGTTTGGTTTGGTTAGGGCATATAAAGGTTAGGGTTTAAGATTTAAGGTTTTTACCTTAAGCCTAAACTCTAACCTTCAACATTAAACCTAATCTCTAAACCTTAAACCTTAAACCTTAAACCTAACCTAATCCCTAAGCCAAACGTTAAACCTTAAAACCTAAACACTAAACCTAAAACTTCATAAACCTTAAACCTAAACAAGCCATAAGCCAAACCTTAAACCCTTAAACGAAACTTAAACCTTAAACCCTAAACCCTAAAACCAAAAACTAAACCCTAAAAAAAAATTGGAACCTAAAAATGAACATGATAATATTCATACGATTAAAGCATCAACTATTTGAATCCAAAAATATTAAAAAATAAAATAAATAAATGAAATTTTGTTCACAAAAACCTACGCTTTCTTTATGTACAAAATATTTTTATTTTTTAATATTTGTTTCATATTTTTTTTTTGGATTCAAAATAGTTGATGCTTCATCCGTATTGAGATTATCGTGTTCATTTCATGTTTCTTTCATTCATAAATTATTTTTTTTGTCTCTCATTCATAGGGATTAAGGTTAGGCTTATCGGTTAGGGTTAGAATTAGAGTTATGGTTTATGGTTTAATGCGATTAGGTTAGTGTATAATGTTTAAGGTTTTAGGTTATGGTTTAGGTTAGAAACTCGAAGGGGGTTTAAGGTTTCGAATTAGTTTAGTGGATAAGGGTTGTGTTTAAGTGAGACAATTGTTTTTGGTTTAAGGTTTATGGTTAGGCTTGTGGATTGGGGATAGGGCTAGAGTTAGGTTTAAGGCTTTAGGGATTGAGGTTCGATTTAAGGTATAAGGTTTAAGGTAGGGAATAAGAGTTAGGGTTAGGGTTTAGGGTTTAGGGTTTAATATTTAAGGTTTTAGAGATTAGTGGTTAGGGTTTAGGGTGTAACTCGTGATGACTTCGCTTTTAATCCCAAAAATGTTGTTTAAGCACCCATTACGCTTTGGAAGTTTTTGGGTTTTTCATTCATTTTATTTATTTTTCCTTTTGGTTTGCTTGTTAGCATTAGGCGGTTGGGTTTAAGATTTAAGGCTCCTACCTTAAGCCCCAAACTCTAACCTTCAACATTAAACCCTAATCTCTAAACCTTAAACCTAAACCTTAAACCTTAACCCTAATCCCTAAGCCAAACGTTAAACCTTAAAACCATAAACCCTAAACCCTAAACCCTAAACCTAAAACCATAAACCTTAAACCCTAAACCATAAGCCAAACCTTAAACCCTAAACCCTAACCCTTTAATCGTGAACCCTAAACCCTAAAACCATAAACCTAAACCCTAAAAACCTAAACCATAAACCTTAAAACCCCTAAACCCTAAGCCAAACCTTAAACCCTTAAACCCTAAACCCTACCGTAAACCCCAACCCCTAAACCTAAACCTAATCTCTAAGCCAAAGCTAAACCCTAAAACCTTAAACCTAAAAACCTTAAACCCTAACTCTAAGCCTGTCGCCAAGTCAAGCCTAACTATAAACCTTAAACCAAAAACAATTGTATCACCTAAACCTAACCCTTATCCTAAATCTAATTGAAACCTTAAACCTAACCTTGAGTCTCTAACCTTAAACCTTAACCCTAAAACCTTAAACATTATGCACTATCCCAAATAACTAAACCTTAAACCCTAACTCTAATACTAACCTAATCCCTAAGCCTAACCTTAAACCTTAACTTAGAAAATGGTCTTATCCTCCCTAATCCCTAAGTTTCCAAGCTTAATCTATAACGAATGAGAAACAAAAATATTTTTGAAGGAAAAAACATAAAATGAACATGATAATCTTCATAAGTTAAGCATCAACTATTTTGAATAAAAAATATTAAAAAATGAAAATAAATAAACAAATTTTTTGTTCACAAAGCGGTACCGGTTTATGTACAAAATATTTTTTTATTTTTTAATATTTTTTAATATTTTTTTAGTTCAAATAGTTTATGCTATCGTATGGAGATTATCGTCATGTTTCTTTCATTCATAAATAATTTTTTTGTTTCTCGTTATAGAGATTAAGGTTAGGCTCTCGATTAGAGGTTAGCATTAGATTATGGTTTGGTTGCTTGATTAAGGAGTGTATAATGTTTAAGGTTTAAGAGAACTAGGTTAAGCTTCGAGTTTAGGGTTTAAGGTTCAATTAAGGTTAGAGAGATAAGGGTTAGGGTTTAAAGTAAATTGGTGTTTTTTGATTTGGGTTGAGGAGCTAGAGGATTAGGGTTTAAGGCACAAGATTGAGGTTCGGGGTTTAAGGTATAAGTTAGTGAATAAGAGTTAGGGTTAGGGTTTAGGGTTTAGGGTTTAAGATTTAAGGTTTTAGAGATTAGGGTTTAGGGTTAAGGTGTAACCACGTGATGACTTCGTTTTAATCCCAAAAATGTTGTTTAAACACAGCATTCACGGGCTTTGGAAGTTTTTGGGTTTTCATTCATTTTTTATTTATTTTTAGGGTTTGGTTTGGTTAGGGCATATAAAGGGTTTAAGATTTAAGGTTTTTCGTTACCTTAAGCCTAAGCTCTAACCTTCAAATTAAACTAATCTCTAAACCTTAAACCAAGCCTAACCTAATCCCAAGCCAAGCGTTAAACCTTAAAACCATAAACCTAAAACCATAAACCACTAAAACCTAAAACCATAAACCTTAAACCCTAACGAAACTTACCACAAACCTTAAACCTTAAAACCTTAAACCCTTTAGTAAACCACAAACCTAAACCTAAACCTAATACCTAAGCAAAGTTTAAACCCTTAAACCTTAAACCTTAAACCTTAAAACCCTTAAACCCTAACTCTAAGCCTATCGAAATAAAAACTAAGCCTAACTATAAACCTTAAACCAAAAACAATTGTATCACTAGCTAATCTAATTACGAAACCTTAAACCCTAACCTTGAGTCTCTAACCTTAAACCTTAACCTAAAACCTTAAATATTATGCACTATCCCAAATAACTAAACCTTAAACCCTAACTCTAATACTAACCTAATCCACTAAGCCTAACCTTAAACTTTAACTTAGAAAATGGTCTTATCCTCTCTAATCCCTAAGCCTAACCTTAATCTATGAATGAAACAAAAAAATATTTTTGAAGGAAAAAACATAAAATGAACATGATAATCTTCATAAGGATTAAGCATCAACTATTTTGAATAAAAAAAATATTAAAAATGAAAATAAATAAACAAATTTTTTGTTCACAAAGCTGAAGTACCGGTTTATGTACAAAATATTTTTTTATTTTTAATATATTTTAATATTTTTGGATAAAATGTTGATCTTCATCGTATGGAGATATCGTGTTCATGTTTCTTTCATTCATAAATAATTTTTTTGTTTCTCGTTATAAGTTAAGGATAGGCTTGCTCGATTAGAGGTTAGCATTAGAGTTATGGTTTATGGTCGATAGGAGTTAGTGTATAATGTTTAAGGTTTTAGTTTAAGGTTAGAAACTTAGGTTAGGGTTTAAGGTTCAGAACAGAGGATAAGGGAGTTAGGGATGGTGTTTTGGTTATTAGGTTTTGGGGATGAGGCTGGGATAGGGTTTGGGCTTTTAGGATTGAGGTTCGGGGTTTAAAGTATAAGGTTTAAGGTTAGGGAATAAGAGTTAGGGTGGGGTTTAGGGTTTAGGGTTTAAGATTTAAGGTTTTAGAGATTAGGGTTTAGGGTTTAGGGTGTAACCCGTGATGACCGTTTTAATCCCAAAAATGTTGTTTAAGCAGCATTACGGGCTTTGGAAGTTTTTGGGTTTTTCATTCATTTTATTTATTTTTCATTTTTAGGTTTGGTTTAAAGGGTTAGGGGTTTAAGATTTAAGGTTTCAGTTATTAAGCCTAAACTCTAACCTTCAAATTAAACCTAATCTCTAAACCTTAAACCTTAAACCTAACCTAATCTAAGCCAAGCGTTAAACCTTAAAACCATAAACCTAAAACCATAAACCTAAAACCTAAAACCATAAACACCCAAACCTAAGCCACAACCAAACCTTAAACCACAGAAACAAACCTTTACCGTAAACCTTAAAGCCCTTCAGTAAACCAAACCTAATACCTAAGCCAAAGTTTAAACCCTTAAACCTTAAACCTTAAACCTTAACCTAAACCTAAGCCAACTCTAAGCTACTGTGGCCAAGCCCTAAGCCTAACTATAAACCTTAAACCAAAAACAATTGTATCACTAAACCAACCCTTATCCCTAAACCTAATTCGAAACCTTAAACCTAACCTTGAGTCTCTAACCTTAAACCTTAACCTTCCCTAAAACCTTAAATATTATGCACTATCCCAAATAACTAAACCTTAAACCCTAACTCTAATACTAACCCCTAATCTAAGCTAACCTTAAACCTTAACTTAGAAAATGGTCTTATCCTCCCTAATCCCTAAGCCTAACCTTAATCCCTATGAATGAGAAACAAAAAAAATATTTTTGAAGGGAATAAACATAAAATGAACATGATAATCTTCATAAGGATGAAGCATCAACTATTTTGAATACAAAAAAAAATATAAAATAAATAAAAATAAATAAAAAAATTTTTGTTCACAAAACTAGTACCAGTTTTATGTACAAAATATTTTTTTATTTTTAAATATTTTTTTTATATTTTTTTGGATTCAAAATAGTTGATGCTTCATCCGTATGGAGATTATCGTGTTCATTTCATGTTTCTTTCATTCATAAATAATTTTCTTTGTTTCTCGTTCATAGATATTAATGTTAGGCTTATCGATTAGGGTTAGCATTAGAGTTATGGTTTATGGTTTAGCGATTAGGGTTAGTGTATAATGTTTAAGGTTTTAGGGTTATGGTTTAAGGTTAGAATCTCGAGGTTAGGGTTTAAGGTTTCGAATTAGGTTTAGGATAGGGTTAGGGTAGGGTTAAGTGAGACAATTGTTTTTGGTTTAAGGCTTAGGGATTGGGGATAGGGCTAGAGTTAGGGTTTAAGGCTTTAGGATTGAGGTTCAGGTTTAAGGTATAAGGTTTAAGGTTAGGGAATAAGAGTTAGGGTTAGGGTTTAGGGTTTAATATTTAAGGTTTTAAGTTTTAGGGTTTAGGGTTTAGGTTTAGGTGTAACCCGTGATGACTTCGTTTTAATCCCAAAAAATGTTGTTTAAGCATTGTTACGGGCTTTGGAAGTTTTTGGGTTTATTCATTTTTATTTATTTTTTCTTTTAGGGTTTGGTTTGGTTAGGGCATATAAAGGGTTAGGCTTTAAGATTTAAGGTTTCCGTTACCTTATGCCTAAACTCTAACCTTCAACATTAAACCCTAATCTCTAAACCTTAAACCTTAAACCCTAACCCTAATCCCTAACCCAAATGTTAAACCTTAAAACCATAAACCCTAAAACCATAAACCCTAAACCCTAAAACCATAAACCTTAAACCCTTTATCGTAAACCCTTAACCCAAAACCCTATACCTAATCTGTAAGCCAAAGTTTAAACCCTTAAACCTTAAACCTTAAACCCTAACTCAAAGCCTGTCGCCAAGCCCTAAGCCTAACTATAAACCTTAAACCAAAAATAATTGTATCACCTAAACCCTAACCCTTATCCCTAAACCTAATTCGAAACCTTAAACCCTAACCTTGAGTCTCTAACCTTAAACCTTAACCCTAAAACCTTAAATATTATGCACTATCCCAAATAACTAAACATTAAACCCTAACTCTAATACTAACCCTAATCCCTAAGCCTAACCTTAAACCTTAACTTAGAAAATGGTCTTATCGTGCCTAATCCCTAAGCCTAACCTTAATCCCTATGAATGAGAAAAAAAAATATTTTTGAAGGGAAAAAACATCAAATGAACATGATAATCATCATAAGGATGAAGCATCAACTATTTTGAATACAAAAAAAAATATTAAAAAAATAAAAATAAATAAACAAATTGTTTGTTCACAAAACTGGTACCAGTTTTATGTACAAAATATTTTTTTATTTTTTAATATTTTTTTAATATTTTTTTTGGATTCAAAATAGTTGATGCTTCATCCGTATGGAGATTATCGTGTTCATTTCATGTTTCTTTCATTCATAAATAATTTTTTTGTTTCTCGTTTATAGGGATTAAGGTTAGGCTTATCGGTTAGGGTTAGCATTAGAGTTATGGTTTATGGTTTAGCGATTAGGGTTAGTGTATAATGTTTAAGGTTTTAGGGTTATGGTTTAAGGTTAGAAACTCGAGGTTAGGGTTTAAGGTTTCAATTGTTTTTGGTTTAAGGTTTATGGTTAGGCTTAGGGATTGGGGATAGGGCTAGAGTTAGGGTTTAAGGCTTTAGGATTGAGGTTCAGGTTTAAGGTATAAGGTTTAAGGTTAGGGAATAAGAGTTAGGGTTAGGGTTTAGGGTTTAGGGTTTAAGATTTAAGGTTTTAGAGATTAGGGTTTAGGGTTTAGGGTTTGGTGTAACTCGTGATGACTTCGTTTTAATCCCAAAAATGTTGTTTAAGCAACATTACGGGCTTTGGAAGTTTTTGGGTTTTTATTCATTTTTATTTATTTTTTTTTTCCTTTTAGGGTTTGGTTTGGTTAGGGCATATAAAGGGTTAGGGTTTAAGATTTAAGGTTTCCGTTACCTTAAGCCTAAACTCTAACCTTCAACATTAAACCCTAATCTCTAAACCTTAAACCTTAAACCGAATCCTAAGCCAAAGCGTTAAACCTTAAAACCATAAACCTAAACGATAAACCTAAACTAAAACCTAAAACCATAAACCTTAAACCCTAAACCTAAAACCATAAACCTTAAACCCAACCCAAAACCTAAACCCTTAAACCTTAAACCCTTAAACCCTAAACCTAAACCTAAACCTAATCCCTAAGCCAAAGTTTTAAACCCTTAAACCTTAAACCTTAAACCTTAACTCTAAGCCTGTCGCCAAGCCCTAAGCCTAACTATAAACCTTAAACCAAAAACATTTGTATCACCTAAACCCTAACCCTTATCCCTAAACCTAATTCGAAACCTTAAACCCTAACCTTGAGTGATGTGGACATCCCCAACGACAACAACTCAACACCGATGCCGACAACCATTGGACCGGTCACAAGAGCTCGAGCCAAGAAAATCTGTGAAGAAGTCAATGGCATGGTTCGTGAGACAATGGAAATGGAAGAACGAGCAATGAGCCATGAAGAGAAGACCCCAATGGGTCAAAGGAAGCTGCTGAACGTGATCCAAGTCAAGAAGGACGAATTCATGCCTTGCAATTACGCGAACAAAAATTCTGGAAGGCTTGCGGACGCAAGGTCATCATAGGCTTGCGACCGCAAGGTGTGTCAATTCACGAGCCAACTTTCTGCCGAGCTTGCGGACGCAAGGTCATCATAGGCTTGCGACCACAAGGTGTGTTGATTTTGGAGCCGACTTTCTGCTGACCTTGCAGACGCAAGGTGTCATGGGGCTTGCGACCGCAAGGTCCCCCGAACTGCCGTTTTTCAGTTTTGTTAATTAGGGTTTTCTGCTAAACTTTACCCTAATTCAGTAGTACGACTTTTCAGCCTAGTTTAGGTATAAATAGGGGTTTTCTTTCATTGAACAGACAGTTGATGAGATTGTTATTTTGGTGAGTTTTATCAAAACTTATTGGTTCTTTTTGAACTATTGAGAATATACAGGTGTGAAGCTTGTGTGTTCAATCTTTGACTTATCAATTGATTCATCCATATCAATTGTGGCGTCTATCACTATACTTAGGTTCTTCAATTGCTTCGATTGCGGGTTGCGGCTGTACATGCCAAGGTTCCTGTCGTGCTAATTGTTGGGTCGAGGTGTCATCCCCCGCAAACATCCTTCGATCCCTAGCTTCCGCCGCGTGAGTAAATCGTTCTTCAACGAAGCCTTCCGAGAAGATCGTATCATTTTGGTATCAGAGCGAAGGTTCGTTCATAATCTATCCTGTCTTTTAAATTGTTCTTAATTAGTTTATCTGTTTCTTTCTCTTCTTGCTTCGAACTAGGATCATCAATCCTACGTTTGTTCATCATAATTCGTGTTTTATTTGTTCTTTCAAGCCCTAACATCTTTCTAGGGTTATATATAACAAAAAAAAATTGTTACTGTTATTTCTTGCTGCTACTAAACTCGGCAGCCTCAAAAAAAAAAAAAAAGTACAAATCTCCTGACAAAAAATTTTGGGAGAAAGGGAAATAATACATTACTGGTGACCGAATTGAAAGTTAGATTGTGATACAAAAAAAAATTGAAATTTACTGTTCACGTTACTGTTCATACGCACTGTTCATCGGTACTGTTCATCCGTACAGTATTGGGCAGATTTCGGACAGTTTCAAAAAAAAAAATATATATATATATATCTATAATATTTCGAATCAAACTGTGGGTTCGGAAATTGAATATTCTGATCAAAAGCTTTCTAAACGTTGTGCGTCTTCGTTTCTTCAAATTTCTTACTCTTTAATTGATTCTCTATACGTTATCAATTGTTGAGTCTTGTGTTGAACTGCCACTTGATTTGCACTTGTTAATACTTGATAGTTCTTTTAGAACCCTAAAGTTTTGATTTGAGTGATTAAATCTTTTGTGTGATACACGAGTGGAGAGATACACGTAAGGGAGTTTTGTGAGGATTTTTTCAAAAAAATGGCCAATGATAATAAATTGTTTATGGAAGCTATGATGGCTAAAATGGAAAAGATGATGAGGGAGCAAAAGGAGGAGATGCATGAGGTGATGGGTAAGATGAGTGAGGAGTTTAATGAAAAACTTGATGTGATAGGTAGTGCGAGTAAGAGGCAAAGTCCAGTTGAACCTAAACGTAATCTAGAGGAAGAGTTTGAAGGAGAGAATTGGGACTCAAATGATAGGAGAGACAGGAATAGATGGGGAGGAAATAGAGAAGATAATAACATGAATGGGATAAAATTGAAGGTGCCTACTTTCATGGGTAAAAATGATCCAGAATTATACCTAGAGTGGGAGATGAAAATGGAGAGAATCTTTGGGTGCCATAACTATACCGACTTGAAGAAAGTCAAATTAGCTGCCATTGAATTTTCCGACTATGCTGCGGTTTGGTGGGAACAGATGAGGGTGGAAAGAGCGAGATATAGGGAACCTCAAGTTGAGACTTGGGAGGAGATGAAAAGATTGATGAGGAAACGGTACATACCATCTCATTATTATAGGGACCTACACCAACGACTACAGACCTTGAGGCAAGGTACTAAGAGTGTAGAGGAGTACTATAAGGAGATGGAGGTTGCTATGATTAGGGCACACATAGAGGAGGATAGTGAGGCGACCATGGCACGATTTCTAATGGGGTTGAATAAGGAGATTGCCAATGTAGTGGAGTTGCAGTCGTATGTTGACATTAATGAATTAGTTCAAAAGTCCATTAAGGTAGAGCAACAACACAAGAGGAGGGGTAATGCACGGGTTTTCCCTAACTCTAATTGGGAGTCTAATTATGGGAGTCAAAGGGAAGATGAAACTGTTGTGAAGTCTAGGTTTGAAACACCAAAGGTTACGACATCTACACCTACTTCTACTTCAAAACCCGAACACACTAGAACCAAGACAAGGGACATTCGATGTTACAAGTGTCAAGGTATGGGGCACATTGCCAATGAGTGTGTGAACAGGAAGGTGCTGGTTATGAGGGAGAACGGAGAGTTCTCATCCGAGGATGAGGTGGAGGCGTGTTCACAAATACCACCTTTAGAGGAGGTTGAGGAGGTTGAGGAGGAGATAGTAGATAGGGTGAGTTTTGTGACTACGAGGGTAATGAATGTCCAAGTTAGAAAGGAGGATGAGACTTTGCAAAGGGAGAACATATTTCATACTCGATGTCAGGTGAAGGGTAGATGTGACAGCCCGACCCGGACTCCAATGTGAAATCCCAAGGTCGTGCCGTCAAGACAAGCTAAAAGACGGACAAGCACCCTCTAAGTGTAGTGGTGCGAGTCAAGAGTTGAACCAACAAACTCTAAACAGGAATGTAAAGCCATAACGGCGATACGGAATAATAAAAACAACAACACCTGCGGAAGCGAATCATAAGTGGAACCCAAAATTATAATTATAAACTAAGGAACACAAGGATGAGAGACGACTATCTCTCGACAATTTATGACTCGCGTGACGCAACATTGCGCACGTCATTAACAAACCATCGGCAACCTGCCGGCGAATCAACGAATACCACTGATAAACAACCACTCAATGGCTACAACATGCCGGAGGGACAAATCAACTAAACGAATAAGATATTTAAATTCTAACAACTAAACCCAAGTCTCACGACTATCGTCGTCGGAGATGACAATACCAACAATACTAGAATGAGTGAGCTAAAGCATGCTCGGAATAATAAGAGGGAACAACTCATAAGAGATACAACAGCTCGACCAAACAAGTCGGCTCCCAAAATAATATGATAACAAAATACTAACATAATCTACCCCAAGTAAAGTCTACTGAACTTTACAATCGTGTCTCACAAATACATAACAACAATAATGATAATAAATCCAAGCTTAGAGCCCTGAAGACCACCTTCTAGGAATCACTATCCGGCCGCCACGCTGCGTCTAACGGGATCACCGCAAAAACTAAGGAAAACAAACACACGAAATGAGTCATAATGACCCAGTAAGTTACTAAATGCAAATGTATGGCATAGCATGTCGTGGCATGGCATAATGCACAAGCATATATAAAATCATGGTATCTTAATAGCATACCAACAATAAACTTGTATCAAGTCATCATATAATATAAACTTCATAAACCACATAGCACGTTATCTTTCATGTAAGTGCTTATACATAAGCACGTAAGATCAGGACCTGGGCCTAGCCCTTCAAATGATCATAAACTGGGTTTCAATCCTCAAATGATCATAACTCATCAGTTTTCCTTAATGAGTACCTCGTTACATTCATCCAACCCTGGGATGAGAAATGGGAGCTCAATATCAGGCTAGGGGGCGCTAATACGAGACCACATCCCACTATTGGCCACATAGTGAGGAGAAAGGGTACCAATGCGGCGATTCATAGTGAATGTTTCCAAAGGCTATGAATCGTCCCATTGCCTTGACAAAGCGACCAAGACGCCAATGGACTCAAATCAAGATGCTCAAGTAGATATTTACTTGGATAAACCAATAAGGACCAAGTCCATCATAAAAGAACTTATCAATTCAAGTAGGTCATAATGCTCTACAAAACCCAATAAACAATGCACATAGATGTACACGCTTAACATGTTCAGCTAACTTGTAAGTTTAGTTCAAAAACCACATATTGAGGCATTCATAATCCTCAAGTCATCACCAATTCAAGAATAGCTTATAGCTCAATAAATCACAACGTGAGGTCTACTATAGTCCCCTACTCCAGATTAAATCAAAGACTATAATTTAGTCTAAGAACAATCACAAACAAGTCTTAGCATTTAAGCTTATACATAAAGGCATACCGGACTCAACCATAGTCCTAATCGTCGAACATAATCGGCATCCTCAAAACCATTCTCATAAATGACAAGACTACACCGTAGTCCAAGACCCGCAAGTTTTCCATGTACGTTCATCTGAATCTCCTAAAAGAAATCTCATTCAAAAATCATTTCTTAAGGATACACGAGATCATTGATTGGTCTCTAATGTTTCGTGCTCTAACGAGCACGCTCTAAATAAATCCCCAATAAGCTTCTATATCATGGGTGTCACAAATGGGACACAATTCGAGATGTTCGGGTGCTCACAATCAAGACCAACCAAACCCGAACATCTTAGGATTTCAACATAGGGCTCACTAACATCTTGTTGAACCTAAAATGACTCCATTGAGTCTTAATATCACATTTCATTAGATACGTATTTCATAAATCCCAAATTTAACACATCATTCACGTTCATAATAATTCTCTCGTAAATAATCCGGGCTTGTTTCCCAAGCCTAAAAATCCAAGAACTCAACATAACCATAATCAAACGAATCCCAAATATCGTAGGACTTCAACTCGAGTTCATTAACACTTTATTGAACTTATTGTGACTCCGTTGAGTCTTACTATTAAGTTTCATTATTTACACATTCCATAAATCCCAACATTATCATCCTCTTTAATTAATGACAAATTCCAAAATAATTCGGGCTTGATTCCCAAGCCCCAAAATTCATAAAATCCTTAACAAAGGAATAACCAATTTCTCCCAACACACAACATCATCCAAATCAACCTACACATCAATGCCCACTTAACTAACAACAATTCCTCCAATAATTCGGGCTTGATTCTCAAGCCCTAACATTCATAAAACTCCACATAAATCACAACCCATATTCTACAACACATAATAACATTCAAATCATACTAGTCATGTTATTGACAAGTTCATATTTCCAAAAATTCACCAAATGGGCATACAAGGCATACAAGGTGTTCATTGCCCACAAATAGCACATATATTGTTTTCCTTAGGGCCAATGAACCAAAATAAAAAGAAGGTAACTTACCTAGCTTGAGTGAAAACTCAAGAGAACACAAATCCGATCGGTGAAGTTGTTCTACTCGTCGAGGGCTTCAAGATTCCGAAGTTTGAAGGCAATCGGTTGGTCGGATCGTCTTGGATCGAAGAGAGAAGAAGCTAGGGCTTGAAATCTCCCATGGAGACTCTCTCTCTCTAATACGTATTGTGGGGGAGGAAGAATGAAGAGATTTGGCTGAAAATGCAAAGGGTTTGGGTATTTATACCCCCAATTATGAAGAGGGCACAATAGACTTTTCCCAAGTACAATTAGTAGAGATTAGGATTAATCAATCACTAATATAACCTTAATTAACTTCCAACTAATGTTAGGACATGATTTGGGTTAAGTATGGGTGGTTAGGAAGGGTTTAGAGGGGGTTTAATGAGGGTAGGATGGGTATAATTCGTCCAAACACAAAACAGGGCAAAAATCCCGTAAATGTTGTTCTGATGTTGAGGCGGGCGCCTGGGCTCCTGCTCAGCACATTTTCATTTTGCAAAGCCCTCAGTACTTGAGGCGGGCGCCTCACAATGTCCAGGCGGGCGCCTGGGAAGCTGAGGCTGGACAGTCAATCTTGTAAAATCGACCATAAATCGTTCACAACTCCAAATGAGGTGATTTTTGATTTTTATGAAACTAGACTCATTATATTATATTTTAGAATTTTAAATTACTCCATTTCGACTTATATACATCAAGATATGGTTACAACAAAATCAAGTACAAAAGTTGTTTTCGAAAACTGAATTCTGGCACAGCCGTAAGTCAAGACCTAATTAAGGTACTTAGACACCTTGGAAAATTACCAAATTTTACAGAGAGTATCCTAACGTATGAAGGTAAAACATACTAAATTTTTAGAAAATTCTATTCAGTGGATTAGTACCAGAATTTTCCCGAAGTTTGCCCAAAACATGACTGGTCTGCGAAGGAATAAATTGGTCATCTCATAACCAAAGGTAACAAGTCTATGAACAATGATCGTGCAAGAATGATAATTACTAGTACACTTGGTCTATAACTCAAATGAACTTCTCACAAGTTGAAAACACAAAGAATACAAGCAACGAAGGAAATCGCTAAGGGCGAAACAAAGCAAGAAGGTTTATAAACTTCCAAATCATCGATAGACTTAGGGAACACCTCCAACTTGAAGTCTAATACATCTAAACATGTTAATAAACCATCTTATAAAGGTCTAGGACCCAAACCGAGGTCACGAACCCAAAACGCAAGCAAACCCTCAATCGCGTCGCATTCCGACTATCGTCGAGTCACGACTTGCGACTTTAGCAAGTCAACAACTATATGGAGTCTCTTAATAATGTTTTGGTCTTAATATGGTCTCTCAAACATATCTAGACCCTCTCGCAAACCAAACATACCGTCGACAAGGGAAGAAGTGCAAGTATAGCACGCAAACCGAGATAACGAAGGAGCGGGGTGTCACACTCTCTCCACCTTAAAAAGAATTCGTCCCGAATTCTAAATCATGATACAAACCACAATACATCGAGTTCAAACACTACAAGAAAAAGGACTTTTTGGGACCATATTTTTTGGGAGGGCTCTACAAGAGTCCCAAATACCATTTTTTGGGACCGTCATGGTACCAGTGCCAAATACTATTGTTTTTGGCACCGTTCCGTAATAGCCTTCCCAAATACTATGGCTTTTGGCACCGTTCCGTAACAGCCTTACCAAATACTAATGTTTTTAGGACACTTGTGCAAATCCCGTACTAAATTCCTTTCAGCTTTTGCACTTATCAAAATTAAAGGACTCAATATCTAAAAAGTATTTACCAATTAGGACTCAATACCCAAAACCTTTCCTAGGATTTCCCTTTCCCGCGGTCTCCCCAAAATTCCCTCCACCCGGTTTTCGCCAAAATTCCCTCCACCTAGGTTTTCCTCAAAAGGTCAAAATTCCCTCAACAGAGCGGCTAATCGCAGAAGCAATTCCCTCGACATAGCCGGCACCGCTAATCACAATACACCGGTAACTCTATCTTGTTCTCACACACTCTCTCTCTATCTCTCTTGGAATCATTAATCGCACCACACACACCAGTTACTAATTCTTCGTTATTTCTATAGCCCTTGAATTTGCGGCCATCGTCAAACTCCTTACTGTACCCTGACTGCACATAATATCTATCTCTCTCACGGTAAGCCACTCTTTCTCTCTTTCTCTCATCCTATCATGTGTGTATGTGTCTTTGTTGTATTATTCTATATGTTTACTGTGTTATTCTAAGATATTAAGGCAATTTATATTTCTATTTGTTTGACTTCTTCTTTGGATTTCATGATAAGGAAATATACCAGACTGTAATTTATATTTCCCCATGAGTAACATATTCTTTGAACCATACTTTACACATATAATTCATACAAGTACACATGATTTACATTTTGTGCATCATGTTGTTATTGCAATGTAGGTAGCAGCACATAGACATATGTTAAATATTGTGCATCATACGAAAACTCGATTTTTTTAATCAAAAGTTGCCAAAATAATGTTAAGAGGGTATTTAAATGCCCTAACAAACCAAACCCTAAAAGGAAAAGAATTAAACAAACAAGACGATAAAGCCTGAAAACTTCAAAGGCCCGTAATAGTGTCTAAACAGCGTTTTTTCGGCTTAAAACGAACGTCTCACCAAGTTCCACCCGGTGAGTCTTGTAGATCTCTTCGAGAGCTTCGATTTGATATGCTGTGGGCCCTGTAATTCATCCGGATGTAAAAGTTATGCTCCGTTAAAGTTCGGCCGACCGTTAAATGATTTCTACTAGTACATAACGGAAACTAGCGGCGTAGAAAATAACCCGCCAACCCCACTTTCAGAAACTACCACTAGACCCCTGAACATCGAACTTTTCCCTAACGCCTTGCTCAAATACAGTTTGGCCACTTGTTCTACATCAAACCAAGTAAAATCTCGAAGCTGATAGCCAAACCAAAGCCCATTACAGTAAATATAACAAAACCAAATTACTGAATTTCACATATCAATAAATCCTGGCACTTGTGAATTCCTAAACTGCATATGAGACTATTAAGCAACTGCTAGCTTTGGAATTCACAGTGCCTAAATAAGATTGAGTTAATATACACAAATGGTTCGTGAATCCAAGAAGCCAACATACCATGCCATGCTTGCAAAATTTCTTTGGATCCTGCTGTCATCGTATGGGCTAAGAACTTGGAGCTTGTAGCATCATTAGTGAACAAAGAGTGTATAACTGAAGCTAATTGCACTAAGCATTCCAGTGCCTATTTATAAAAACACAGAATATTAAAGCTAAAAGTTTCAATATTATTGCTCTACAGTCTACAACCTTTCGTGATTGATCAAAAGAATGTATGCATCAAGTCCAACATGAAAGATTGATAAGAAAACTTTATATATATTATAGCAATTCAATAAAGTAGTAACACTTTAACTACAAAAAATGGCTTAAACAGCCACAAGAACAAGGAGAAATGGCGGTACTTCAGGTACTCAGATTCTCCTCAAATAGCTTCGGGGGGCTAAACTTTAACACCTAAATAATGAAATTGACACGAACTGTGGCGACCCGGCCCGGGCCCGAGATGGGACCGAGGGTCGGACCGCCCAAATAAGGAGGGAAACAAGTAGGCAATTAAACATGCAAGGACTAATTCACAAAAACGACGTGGCGCAACATTGAGTCGCGGCACGCCTCGGCACCAAACGGCCGGATATTTTTAAAACTTTTAAACGATAAACAAGCGATTAAACAAATATAACCAAGTCTTCGGCGACACTACATGCCGGAACCCAAGCTAACAGTTCAAAGACAAGAATTACTAAAGAGCTAATAGCATGCTCAGCGGAAGACTAAAACGTAGAGGGATAATGACAAGTTAACCAAAGCTCGGCTTACACAATGCCGGCACAAAAATTACAAGTACTACAAGTATTAAACTGCTAGCAGTTAACAAGATTTACAATCAAGATCTACACAAATACCCAGGCACAGTCTAGTTGACTAGCTTAACCCGTCGTCCTTACAAAAATTATAAACAAGAGTAAGAGGCCATCAAAAACCACCTCTTCAAGAATCAACGGCGAATCAAAGGGCACAACGAACACGACTAGTCAAGCGGGACTGTCTTGCTAGGATCTAAAGCAGTAAAGGGGAAAGGGTAAGTCATAAAGACTTGTAAGCTATTAATCATGCATGTCATGGCAAGATGCAACATTCAAGGCAAGATATCATCACAAGCATAGAATCATATATCCAGGATGCACATTGTTTCACATAAGTGCGCATAAATAAATCACATAGAATAAGGATATGTGAAGACAGGGCGCCGTAGTTCCACATACAAGCGTTATCGGAATGTGCGGGTATCGAATGTGTGTAGTACATCGATCTTCCGAGGAGATGCAGGGATAGTCACCGATGATGCTCTTAATGATTACAAAGATGGGAGCTACTTCCCCCATGGCCACAGTGGAGGCGTGTGTGCACAAAGACGGGATGCCAGCTGGACTCATGCAATGCCAAGTAATATATACTTAACAAAATTCTCAAGTAGAGAACGAGGTCGACAAGAGCGATCTCGTTCAAGACAAGTAAGTTATTCTCATCAATCAACAAGTAGGGTTGAGTTCGACAAGAGCGAACTCACATGTCAATCAGTCATTCCATAATATGACAGTCAAGATCAAGCAGGGCAATCATTTCAAGTTCAAAGTCTAGAATTATTATTCTTAGGGAAACGCGCTTCGAACGTCGTAGGGGTTAATCTGTGAGCCGGTAGTGTTCAATAGCTCGCTAATCTTGACTCCGTTGAGTCGTCTCTAATAGTTCATCCAATAGAGTTAGGACGCTAAATGCATCACAAACCCTTTTCTATGTTCTCGTGTATGATCGGTAGGTCATTAATCCATTTAACGACCGTAGATAAGAGTTATCGATAATTCGAATTCAAGGGACCTTAGAATCATTCTTTCAAGGTTATTAAAATGCAATGGTTCAAGAACGTTATTTATTCGTAAGGGATCATGGAACACAATTTGTTCTAGGCCTAGGACCCAATTCAATAGGATAATCAATACAAGGCATATGAAACCCTAGAATTCAAAATTCCCAAGAGTTATCAAAATCTATTAATTCAAGAGCATTAATTGTTCCTAAGGAAGCATAGAGCATAATTAATTCTAGGTATAGGTCTCAATCAACAAGATGGACATATAATCAAAATCTCAAGAGACCAATTCAATCTAGATCATGGCATGGGCATGGAAAAGCATGGGGATCAATAGACAAGGGATTCATGGCAAGTCTAATCATACAACCTAAGGGGAAAATCAATAGCTTACCTTCACCAAGGAAAAAGAAAGTTGAAGCACAAAGTAATCGGATGGAATCGATCTCCTCGTCGGTAGCTTCACTCCGGTGGTCTCGGCTCGGCAAACGGAAGTCGGGAGCTCACTCTAGGGAAATCACACACACCAATCTCACCTATTCTCTACACACACACCATGGCAAGAGAGAGAGGAGAGAAATCTGATTATGGAAGATTAAGGCAAAGTCAACAAGGGAGAGGCTTTATACCTTGCATGGATTTGGTGGAAATCCAAGTGTCAAAGGGAGAGGAGTGGTGGAATCCACATGTCCAAAGGTAGTGGCTTGAGATTAGGACTAATCTAGCTTAGTTAGGGTTTAATGGGTTGGATTAGGGACAATTAGGAAGGGGGTTTAAGGGTTAAAGGTCGGACAAAACAGAGAAGAAGAAAAAATTCCCGTAGCTGAAAAGAGGCTGAGGCGGGCGCCTCAAGCCAGGCCATGCGGCCGCCTCAGATGCAGAGAAGGTTGCCATTTTTCATTTGCTCTCAGTATTTGAGGCGGGCGCCTCACTCGAGCCATGCGGCCGCCTGAACTTCTGGGGCCTCAAAACTTGACCTAAACAAGTCCTAAATGGTCCCAAGCTCATGGGCAACCATTCTAGGGTCTAACACAACTCAAAACATGTCCGAAACACACCCGGACATCACCCGGAACAAGGTAGGACAAGGCTCGAGTCAAGCGACGATTGGTTGACGAATCAAACCCGGATCAAACGCTAATAAAACTAGGGTAACTTGGGCATGAAAAAGGATTGTTTAATCATGGTTATGACTTGAATACAAGTCCAGGAACTCAAGGAACAATTCGCACGTCGAAATACGCGCAAAACGGGAGACAGGTGAAATCGCTAAGGCCAAAACAAGGCAAGAAGGTTTCTAAACTTCCCAACAAGCTTACTATGATCAAGGCGAGCGTTCTAGGTCATCTATGAAAGACAATAGAACCCTAACAAGTCTCGGTTGAGTGCAAAACATGCTAAGGCAACACTCAAGGCATAACGGCAAGGAATGCTAAGCATAGAAGGAATTCAAGCGACAAGGAATGTAATAATGATAATACGAGTCAGGCATGGACAAAAAGAGATATCTAACATGTTAAAGCATGAAACAAGCATGTTATTAAGGCATAGAACAAGTAATGCAAGTAATGGGTTTGGGCTCTCACACGAACACTATTTAAAATACAAACTCTAACTTGCTTCACATTCTCCTCTCCCAAAATGCTTCCACCTTTCTAATCATTCTAAGTTGGTCAACTTGCCTGCAGAGGAGATATTTCCTTCCAAACTAACATCCACTTCGAAAGACCCAACCTTTGTCTCATGTGGGATTCCATCCTTCACCTTGCCTTCCACTTTAATTTCTCCGCACTTCGCATACTGATATAGCACTAGCAAATCTTGATTCAACGTTGGCAATTTGAACCCGGATAAATTCAAGTGGATTCTTCGGTGAACCATCTCTGATGGTTCGTTCTTCGCTAATTCTAACTCCCCTTCGCTTTTCCAATGAAATCCGCTGATTGACCAAGTTTCTTACACCGGAAATAGGTTCAATCAAACCTTTGGTGATTATAGCACGTGAGTGTGTCCGTATCATCTGGGCTCTAGCGTAAGCATTATATCACTTTCACGGATTTTACACCACTTCCACTCGCCAAATTGAACAAATGAACGTAACCAATCTACCCCTTTTTTAGCAAGTACAACATGGCTTCAATTTCGTTAGAACCTTAGTGTGAACCATGGTCGCATTGATCGCAGTAGCAACAAGTTCCCCTGGGCTTCCAGCTTAATTTCAATGGCCACTCCTTCCTAAGCTTCCATAAGTATCGGCACCGAGATGAGGAGTAACTGCGAACATTCTCATGCAATACCAACTTGCCTGCCTTTGGGTGTGAATCTACTGTGAAAACTCCAAAGCTCGCCTCGAACAAAATTAATTAGGCCAAATAAAACATACTAATGTGATGGAATATGTTGGTGCACAATGATAACTTTTGTTAGCTAATAGCATTAAGTTATAGAACTTGTCGAGGGGAGGTAATCGCCGCCAGTGAGACGATGCGCCTCCCCACATTATGAGGCCACATAGCCCAAGCCTTCGCCGTAATCATGATCCACTCTTATGCTTGGAATGGGCATGCCGATATTAGCTAGCCAAGCCTATCCAATCGGATTGACCCAATGTTCCAACACCCTAATACGCCCACTCGAGTGACAAGCCCATGCTATCGAGCTCGGTGACTGACGGCTCAATTTGAATATTTTAAGTAATGCTACTTTCTCATTGTGATGTGAGTTCTATTTCTAATTTGCAAGTGCTTTTTTCTCTCCACCCATCATTTGACCACAATACTATTCGTTGCCCGAAGAAATGAAAATTGAGCCAAAGTAGGAAAATTTTAAGATTGAAAGTTTAAAGACATGAATTTTCTATAAATCTTGATTTTCGCAAGAGGATTTGCATGTAAAATATTATCTTGAGCACTAGAAAGCACAGAGAAGAAACTTTGATAAATGAATGGAAATTGACATCTTGATTGTCTCGAAAACACCGAATGCTACAAGATTTAAGTCTAGTAAAGAACAATCAATGAAGATGGCAAAAGTTTGCCATTTCACTAATCTTGTGTCCAAGTGGGAGAAATGAAATCAATTTTAGAGCGAGTTCAGTTCAGTTTCTGGCTATCATTGCGTCTCCGTTTTACTGCATTTAGGATTTGGGATATCAAGTTAACATATATCAAAGGAGATTGAAACTTTGCTTGCTCCTAAATCCTAATAACGCCGTGATCAAACAAAGAAAGGTTGCATGAACATTGTGATAATCGATATACCGGCTTCGAACTTTAGGACTTAACTGTTAAATTTTTCTTGTTATGGTGTATTTTCATAACAAAAGCAATCGCGTCGGTTTAAAAAGCAAAAAAGAAGAAGAAGAAAGATTATTAATTGTGCACAAGCATTTGATGTTTCATATTCACTTGTACCTCAAGTCCAACACAAACCACCTATCATTTCTCCCTCAATGAATGTAATAAGTTCTTGTTGGTTGTCTTGGAAATTTTTGTGTACCACTCAAGGGCCTTCCCTTGACCTAAAAAGACCGTATTAGTTGCTCCTATTGATTTCCTTTCTTCTAACAATCTTTATCTCCCCAGTAAAGTAGAACCAAAAATTGCACACCTAAATGACATGTTTGATGGTTAAAGAAGCCGAAATTGTCCGATAAGTTTTTATTGGGAAAATTTTTCCTTTCGATAGCAATTAGTCTCAGATTCTGCAGCAACGCTATGTGTGTTTTTGTAGATGAAAAGTGAGTACATTAGGAAAAGTGAGTACATTAGTCTGTATTATTAGGAGTTGATTGATCCAAAACAAATAGAAATTTTAAAAGAAATAAAATCTCAACCAAACTTGGTTTCATGTCATGTTACTATGTAAGAATCTAATGCAGTCCACATAATCACAATTTCTTGCTCTTTTAGACTTCCAATCGTAAAAAGAAAAGACACTTATAATAACAAAATGTAGGCAAAAACTTAGATGTTTATGTTAGAAGATCATATCGTATTAACTTATAAACTTTCTTTTGCCTCCTTGACCAACCGAATAGCTCCATTTCAAAGCGCCTTGAATACTTGTTTATTTTCAAGATCATAGATCGACACTTCTAAATTGCTTTTAAGCCATTTTGTATTTATAGTATGTAGACTTGAGCAGCCATTTCTACATTCAACTTTCGTTCATTTATATAATATTCATAATGATTGTGTTTGGTTATCAATCAAGTTAAATGCCTATTCTTATTAAGTATTTTTTTTTCCTTTGCATCTTTGCCAGATTTAATTAAGAATGGATAAAACCTGGATGTATGGAGATAGGACCTTACCCCAGTTTAGGGATGGTGTTGAAAATTTTTTGGAGTCGATATTCTTAGACGTAGGGCCAAATGGATATAAAAAGTGTCCATGTGCAAGGTGTTTTGGTCGTTTTATACTACAAGAGATAATGTCGGATGATTTGGGTGTGAATGGTTTTATGGAAAATTACTTGCCATGGTCATTGGAACATAATTTTGACATTTCCTTTCATGATGATGGAGGTCAAAACGAAAATCTTCTAAACAACTTCGATGTGGGAGATGACATTGTTGGCATGATACATGATGCCATGGGAATTCCAACCAGAGTTCCAGCTGTGAGAGACGATTTGAATGAAGGACAACCTTTGAATTCAAATACAGAAACAATGGATGATGAGACAACAAAAATCTATAAGATGCTAGAAGAAGGGCAACGACCTTTGTTTAGGGGTAGCAAAAGTTTACATCGCCTCTTCATTACTCGGCTTTTGCACATAAAAGTACTTGGTGGTTGGTCTAATAAATCATGCACAATGGCTCTAGAATTGTTTCATGAGGTACTTGAAGAAATAGGGGATGTTGCCTTCTCCAAATCCTATTATGAAGCGAACAAGATAGTGTCTGACTTGGGTTTTACTTATGATACGTGGGATGCATGCCCAAACGATTGCATGTTGTTTCGAGGGGATGCAAAGTCTTTTGAGAATTTTGATATTTGTGGGGCTTCTAGGTATAAGCAGTTTGGCAATGACGAGAAAACTGTTGAGGATAGTGTGATAAAGAGGAAAAAAATTGCTGCTAAACAAGTACGCTATTTTCCATTAAAGCCAAGGCTGAAGAGGTTGTTTATGTCACCTCACACTGCATCACTAATGACATGGCATTCTAAAGAGCGTGTTGATGATGGTGTGATGCGTCATCCTGCTGATAGTCCTATTTGGAAAACGTTTGACAAGTTGTACCCGGACTTTGCTAGTGAAAGTCGTAATGTTCGACTTGCATTAGCATCTGATGGAGTCAATCCTTTTAGGTCTATGAACATTTCACATAGCACTTGGCCAGTTGTTCTCATTCCATAGAACCTACCACCATGGTTGTGCATGAAACAACCATCCTTTATTCTTTTCTCAGGCTAATTGATGCCCAAAAGCACCAAAAGCACCCGGGACAAGATTGATGTATATTTGCAGCCACTCATTGAGGAGATGAAGGAATTATGGTACGATGGTGTGAATACGTATGATGCATCAACAAAAAGTATGTTCAAGTTACGTGCATCACTCATGTGGACGATCAATGACTTCCCAACATATGCTAATTTGTCAGGTTGGAGCACAAAAGGTAAATTTGCTTGTCCTTGTTGTAACAAGAAAACTAGATCTCTAAGGCTAAAACATAGTCGTAAGTTTTGTTTTATGGGACATAGGCGTTGGCTTAAAGAAAGCCATAAATTACGAAGAGATAGAGTTGCTTTTCATGGAGAGCCAGAGTTAGAACCGAAACCAAAGTTATTGTCTCCGTTCAAATACTAGAACAGCTTGAAAGATGTGCGACTATATATAGAAAGGAAGATGTCCTTGAAAGAGGAAAAGAGAACAATTAAAAAGAGAAGGAGAAGGAGAGAAAGGCTGTTATAAGAAGAGAAAAACGCAAAGAGAAAGAGAAAGATAATCAGAAAGGGAAAGGGAAAAATAAAGAAAAAAATGGAAGAAAAGGAAAAATGAAAGAAAGTGAGAATGTTGGAAATGCAAAAGAAGATAGTTGGAAGAAAAAGAGTATCTTTTTTGAATTGCCGTATTGGGAGTCTTTACCAATACGTCACATGCTTGATGTCATGCACATAGAAAAAAAATGTGTGATAATGTATTGCATACGCTCTTGGGAACTCTCGAAAAACGAAAGATCACTTGAATGCTCGACTTGATCTTAAAGAAATGAAAATTAGGGAGCCGTTGCACCCTAAAGATAATGGTTCGTAAAAGTTACTTTCCCCGCATGCTTTACACTGAAAAGATGAGAAAGACATGTTTTTGAAATTATTGAAGGATGAAAGTGCCCGATGGTTATGCTTCCAATATTTCACGATGCGTTAATCTCAAAGAGCGAACCATTTGGGGTTTAAAGAGTCATGACAATCATATTATTTTACTGCCAGCTACTTCCTCTTGCCTCTGTCCGTAAAATATTGCCAAAGAACGTTGTTGAAGCCTTGATTGAGTTGTCAAACTTTTTTAGGATACTATGCTCAAAAGTTAACTCAAAATCTGATCTAGAGTATCTTCAAGATCGTATTGCACTCACACTTTGCCATCTTGAAAAGATTTTTCCACCATCCTTCTTTGATATAATGGAGCACTTGCCTATACACTTGGTGAAGAGGCATTGCTTGTGGTCCTCACAATACCGGTGGATGTACCCAATTGAGAGGTTAGGCACCCTTGTTATACATATATTTTAATCCCTATCAAATTCTTCATTTAACTTTAGTACTCATTGTATTTTTTTATACATAGGTACTTATTGACATTAAAGCTTTACGTTCGAATCGTGTGCGCCCGTAGCTTCGATTGCGAAAGGGGCTTTAATGGAAGTGCATGAAAGATATCTAAACGACATTGAAACTAAGTCTACACGATCGGATCGGAATGATTCTCGGGGAAGATAACGTGGTCGTCACTTTGGCCAAGAAAAAACTTTTTTTCTTGATCATATGTCAATGGAGCAAGCAAATCGTTATCTGCTAGCTACTTGTGATGCTATTAAACCATATAGAGAGTAAGTAATAGTATTTTCATAGAACTAATGTTTTCTCAATCTTATTATTAGGGAAATATTGATTATAATCAATCTTTATGTTCTTTTCAATGTTATTAGAAAACATCTTTAATTCCTCCAAAGTCACCTCGAACACCAATTCAATGAACGCCAACGCTCCATATTAAAGAATTCCCTTCGTGGTTCAAAACTGAGGTAATTGTAAAATATACAAACGCCCACATTACTTATAAAGGTTCCTTACATATGTTTAGTTAATTAGTACTTAATTAATTGCTTTTCACTTTATGTTTATAGGTATTGAAATAGGCAAGTGCAAACAAACCGTTAGAAAATGAAATTAAGGACATGGCATTGGGTCTAACCAATATGGCTAAAAGATACAATGGATACATCATTAATGGCTTTAGGTTTCGAACAAGAAGGACTGACAATAGCAGAGTTACACAAAATAGCGGTGTTGTTGTTAATGCAGACACAACAAGCTATTCAAGTAGAAAGGATAAGAATCCAGTTTCTGGGGACCAAACATTCTATGGGGAGTTGACTGATATATTTGAAGTGCGCTACACTTCGGAAACAAAATTTGTCTTGTTCAAGTGTAACTGGGTGGACAACAGGAAAGGGGTTGAAGTAGACAATTATGGTATTACATCCGTTAATTTCAACCACTTGTTATACAAGGAGAACAAAGTAACCGATGAGCCCTTTATCCTAGCGTCCCAAGCTCAGCAAGTCATGTATATTGAAGACCCTATAGACCCTCAATGGAAAACTGCCATTAAGATGACAAGTCGAGATACATTTGATATGGGCGTAGATGAAAATTCTAATAATACAATTGCGGTGCCTCAAGTCCTGCCTCACAATGTCCAGGCGGGCGCCTGGGAAGCTGAGGCTGGACAGTCAATCTTGTAAAATCGACCATAAATCGGTCACAACTCCAAATGAGGTGATTTTTTATTTTTATGAAACTAGACTCATTAAATTATATTTTAGAATTTTAAATTACTCCATTTCGACTTATATATATCAAGATATGGTTACAACAAAATC
This sequence comes from Codonopsis lanceolata, assembly GCA_013146195.2. Taxonomy (NCBI): domain Eukaryota; kingdom Viridiplantae; phylum Streptophyta; class Magnoliopsida; order Asterales; family Campanulaceae; genus Codonopsis; species Codonopsis lanceolata. Next base: position 3,929,249 of record CM028382.1, read on the forward strand.
AAGTACAAAAGTTGTTTTTCTGAAAACTGAATTCTGGCACAGCCGTAAGTCAAGACCTAATTAAGGTACTTAGACACCTTGGAAAATTACCCAATTTTACAGAGAGTATCCTAACGTATGAAGGTAAAACATACTAAATTTTTAGAAAATTCTATTCAGTGGATTAGTACCAGAATTTTCCCGAAGTTTGCCCAAAACATGAGGCTGAAGGAATAAATTGGTCATCTCATAACCAAAGGTAACAAGTCTATGAACAATGATCGTGCAAGAATGATAATTACTAGTACACTTGGTCTATAACTCAAATGAACTTCTCACAAGTTGAAAACACAAAGAATACAAGCAACGAAGGAAATCGCTAAGGGCGAAACAAAGCAAGAAGGTTTATAAACTTCCAAATCATCGATAGACTTAGGGAACACCTCCAACTTGAAGTCTAATACATCTAAACATGTTAATAAACCATCTTATAAAGGTCTAGGACCCAAACCGAGTCCACGAACCCAAAACGCATAAACAAACCCTCAATCGTCGCATTCAGGCTATCGTCGAGTCACGACTTGCGACTTTAGCAAGTCAACAACTATATGGAGTCTCTTAATAATGTTTTGGTCTTAATATGGTCTCTCAAACATATCTAGACCCTCTCGCAAACCAAACATACCGTCGACAAGGGAAGAAGTGCAAGTATAGCACGCAAATCGAGATAACGAAGGAGGCGGGGTGTCACACTCTCTCCACCTTAAAAAGAATTCGTCCCGAATTCTAAATCATGATACAAACCACAATACATCGAGTTCAAACACTACAAGAAAAAGGACTTTTTGGGACCATATTTTTTGGGAGGGCTCTACAAGAGTCCCAAATACCATTTTTTGGGACCGTCATGGTACCAGTGCCAAATACTATTGTTTTTGGCACCGTTCAAATAGCCTTCCCAAATACTATTGCTTTTGGCACCGTTCCTGTGACCTTACCAAATATTAATGTTTTTAGGACACTTATGCAAATCCAGTACTAAATTCCTTTCAGCTTTTGCTTATCAAAATTAAAGGACTCAATATCTAAAAAGTATTTACCAATTAGGACTCAATACCCAAAAACCTTTCCTAGGATTTCCCTTTCCTTGGTCTCCCCAAAATTCCCTCCACCCGGTTTCGCCAAAATTCCCTCCACCTAGGTTTTTCCTCAAAAGGTCAAAATTCCCTCACAGGCGGCTAATCGCGAAGCAATTCCTCGACATAGCCGCACCGCTAATCACAATACACCGGTAACTCTATCTTGTTCTCACACTCTCTCTCTCTCTCTTGGAATCATTAATCGCACCACACACGGTTACTAATTCTTCGTTATTTCTATAGCCCTTGAATTTGCGGCCATCGTCAAACTCCTCTTGTACATGCACGAGCGCCGAATATAAATCTCTCTCACGGTAAGCCACTCTTTTCTCTTTCTCCCATCCTATCATGTGTGTATGTGTCTTTGTTGTATTATTCTATATGTTTACTGTGTTATTCTAAAATATTAAGGCAATTTATATTTCTATTTGTTTGACTTCTTCTTTGGATTTCATGATAAGGAAATATACCAGACTGTAATTTATATTTCCCCATGAGTAACATATTCTTTGAACCATACTTTACACATATATTTCATACAAGTACACATGATTTACATTTTGTGCATCATGTTGTTATTGCAATGTAGGTAGCGGCACATAGACATATGTTAAATATTGTGCATCATACGAAAACTCGATTTTTAAATCAAAAGTTGCCAAAATAATGTTAAGAGGTATTTAAATGCCCTAACAAACCAAACCCTAAAAGGAAAAGAATTAAACAAACAAGGCGATAAAGCACGAAAACTTCAAAGGCCGTAATAGTGTCTAAACAGTTTTTCGGCTTAAAACGAACGTCTCACGGTTACCGGTGAGTCTTGTAGATCTCTTCGAGAACTTTGATATCTTTGTGGGCCCTGTAATTCATCCGGATGCAAAGTTATGTCGTTAAAGTTCTGGAAGCTGTTAAATGATTTCTACTAGTACATAACGGAAACTAACTGAAAACTGTGAAAATAACCCGCCAACCCCACTTTCAGAAACTACCACTAGACCCCTGAACATCGAACTTTTCCCTAACGCCTTGCTCAAATACAGTTTGGCCACTTGTTCTACATCAAACCAAGTAAAATCTCGAAGCTGATAGCCAAACCAAAGCCCATTACAGTAAATATAACAAAACCAAATTACTGAATTTCACATATCAATAAATCCTAGCACTTGTGAATTCCTAAACTGCATATGAGACTATTAAGCAACTGCTAGCTTTGGAATTCACAGTGCCTAAATAAGATTGAGTTAATATACACAAATGGTTCGTGAATCCAAGAAGCCAACATACCATGCCATGCTTGCAAAATTTCTTTGGATCTGGCATGTCATATGGGCTAAGAACTTGGAGCATGTAGCATCATTAGTGAACAAAGAGTGTATAAAGCTAATCTGCATTTTCATTCAGTGCCTATTTATAAAAACACGTAATATTAAAGCTAAAAGTTTCAATATTATTGCTCTACAGTCTACAACCTTTCGTGATTGATCAAAAGAATGTATGCATCAAGTCCAACATGAAAGATTGATAAGAAAACTTTATATATATTATAGCAATTCAATAAAGTAGTAAACACTTTAACTACAAAAAATGGCTTAACGACCACAGAACAAGGAGAAATGGAGGGTACTCAGGAGATTCTCCTCAAATAGCTTCGAGGCTAAACTTTAACACCTAAATAATGAAATTGACCTGAACACTATTTAAAGTACAAACTCTAACTTGCTTCACATTCTCCTCTCCCAAAATGCTTCCACCTTTCGATCATTCTAGGTTGGTCAACTTGCTGCGAGAGGATGATATTTCCTTCAAACCAACATCCACCGAAAGACCAACCTTTGTCTCATGTGGGATTCCATCCTTCACCTTGCCTTCCACTTTAATTTCTCCGGACTTGGATATAGCACTAGCAAATCTTGATTCAACGTTGGCGATTTGAACACGGATAAATTCAAGTGGACTTTCGTGAACCATCTCGGATGGTTCGTTCTTCGCAATTCTAACTCCCCTTTGTTTTCCAATGAAATCTGCATTGACCAAGTTTGCGAATACTGGAAATAGGTTCAATCAAACCTTTGGTGATATAAGCACAGTGTGTCCAGATCATCGTGGGGGCTCTAGCGAAGCATATATCACTTTCAGGATTTTACACCACTTCTGCTACAAATTGAGC
>CM028382.1:3932633-3976555 GCA_013146195.2 Codonopsis lanceolata
CTAAACCTAACCCTTATCCTAAACCTAATTCGAAACCTTAAACCCTAACCTTGAGTCTCTAACCTTAAACCTTAACCCTAAAACCTTAAACATTATGCACAATCTAATCACTAAACCTTAAACTTAACTCTAATGCTAACCTAATCCCTAAGCCTAACCTTAAACCTTAACTTAGAAAATGGTCTTATCCTCCTAATCTAAGCGACCTTAATCCCTATGAACGAGAAACAAAAAAAAATATTTTTGAAGGGAAAAAACATGAAATGAACATTATAATCACCATAAGGATGAAGCATCAACTATTTTGAATCCAAAAAAAAATATTAAAAAAATAAAAATAAATAAACAAATTGTTTGTTCATAAAACTGGTACCAGTTTAATGAGCAAAATATTTTTTTTATTTTTTCTTTATATTTTTTTTAGTAAAATGACTTCTCGTATGGAGATATAAATGTTCATTTCATGTTTCTTCATAAAATAATTTTTTGTTTCGTTCAATGGGTTAAACTTTGTTAAGGTTAGGAATAGAGTTATGGTTTATGGTTTAGCGATTAGGGTTAGTGTTTAATGTTTTTAGGGTTAAGGTTTAAGGTTAGAAACTTCGAGGTTAGGGTTTAAGGTTTCGAATTAGGTTTAGGGATAAGGTTAGGGTTTAAGTGAGACAATTGTTTTTGGTTTAAGGTTTTTGGTTAGGCTTAGGGATTGGGGATAGGGCTAGAGTTAGCGTTTAAGGCTTTGGGATTAAGGTTCAGGTTTAAGGTTATGGAATAAGAGTTAGGGTTAGGGTTTAGGGTTTAGGGTTTAAGATTTAAGGTTTTAGAGATTAGGTTTAAGGGTTTAGGGTTTAGGGTTTAGGGTGTAACCCGTGATGACTTCGTTTAATCCCAAAAATGTTGTTTAAAACTTACAGGGCTTTGGAAGTTTTTTGTGTTTTCATTCATTTTATTTATTTTTTCCTTTTAGGGTTCTGTTTGGTTAGGGCATATAAAGGGTTAGGGTTTAAGATTTAAGGTTTCGTTACCTTAAGCCTAAACTCTAACCTTAAACATTAAACCATAATCCCAAGCCTAAACCTAAAGCTCTAACCATAATCCCTAAGCCAAACGTTAAACCATAAGACCTAAAACCTAAACCCTAAACCTAAATACTAAAACCATAAACCTTAAACCTAAACCCTAAGCCAAACCTTAAACCCTTAAACCTTAAACCTAAAACCTTAAACCCTTTACAGTAAACCTAAACCCCAAACCTAAAACCTAAACCCTAAACCTTAACCCTAATCCCTAAGCTTAAACCTAAAACCTTAAACCTTAAACCTAACTCTAAGCCTATCTCCATGCCCTAAGCCTAACTATAAACCTTAAACCCAAAACAATTCTATCACCTAAACCCTAACCCTTATCCCTAAACCTAATTGAGAAACCTTAAACCCAACCTTGAGTCTCTAACCTTAAACCTTAACCTAAAACCTTAAACATTATGCACAATCCTAATCACTAAACCTTAAACCCCTCTAATGCTAACCTAATCCCTAAGCCTAACCTTAAACCTTAACTTAGAAAATGGTCTTATCCTCCTAATCCCTAAGCGACCTTAATCCCTATGAGCGAGAAACAAAAAAATATTTTTGAAGGAAAAAACATGAAATGAACATTATAATCACCATAAGGATGAAGCATCAACTATTTTGAATCCAAAAAAATATTAAAAAATAAAAATAAATAAACAAATTGTTTGTTCATAAAATTGGTACGGTTTATGAACAAAATATTTTATTTTTTTTATATTTCTTTATATTTTTTTTGGATTCAAAATAGTTGATACTTCATGTAAAGATTATCGTGTTCATTTCATGTTTCTTCCATTCATAAATAATTTTTTTTGTTTCTCGTTCATAAGGATTAAGGTAGGCTTAGCGATTAGGTTGCTTTAGAGTTATGGTTTATGGTTTGGATTAGGTTAATGTATAATGTTTGGTTTTAGGAGGTTAGGTTAGGAGCTTCGAAAGGTTTTAGGGATTTAGGTTTAGGGATAAGGTTAGGGTTTAATGAACAATTGTTTTTGGTTTAAGGTTTTTGGTTAGGCTTAGGGATTAGGGCTAGAGGGAGTAGCGTTTAAGGCTTTGGGATTAAGGTTCGGGTTTAAGGTATAAGGTTTAAGGTTAGGGAATAAGAGTTAGGGTTAGGGTTTAGGGTTTAGATTTAAGATTTAAGGTTTTGGGGTTTAGGGTTTAGGGTTTAGGGTTTAGGGTGTAACCTGATGACTTCGTTTTAATCCCAAAAATGTTGTTTAAGCATTGCAGCAGGGCTTTGGAAGTTTTTGTGTTTTCATTCATTTTTATTTATTTTTCCTTTTAGGGTTCTGTTTGGTTAGGGCATATAAAGGGTTAGGGTTTAAGATTTAAGGTTTATTACCTTAAGCCTAAACTCTAACCTTAAACATTAAACCTAATCCTAAACCTTAAACCTTAAACTCTAACCATAATCCCTAAGCCAAACGTTAAACCATAAGACCTAAAACCTAAACCTAAACCTAAATACTAAAACCATAAACCTTAAACCCTAAACCTAAGCCAAACCTTAAACCCTTAAACCTTAAACCTTAAAACCTTAAACCCTTTACCGTAAACCTAAACCCCTAAAACCTAAACCTAAACCTAAACAATCCCTAAGCAGCTTAAACCTAAAACCTTAAACCTTAAACCTTAAACCCTAACTCTAAGCCTATCTCCATGCCTAAGCCTAACTATAAACCTTAAACCAAAAACAATTCTATCACCTAAACCCTAACCCTTATCCTAAACCTAATTGAAACCTTAAACCCTAACCTTGAGTCTAACTTAAACCTTAACCCTAAAACCTTAAACATTATGCAATCCTAATCACTAAACCTTAAACCTAACTCTAATGCTAACCTAATCCCTAAGCCTAACCTTAAACCTTAACTTAGAAAATGGTCTTATCCTCCTAATCCCTAAGCGACCTTAATCCCTATGAGCGAGAAACAAAAAAAATATTTTTGAAGGAAAAAACATGAAATGAACATTATAATCACCATAAGGATGAAGCATCAACTATTTTGAATCCAAAAAATATTAAAAAATAAAAATAAATAAACAAATTGTTTGTTCATAAAAGCGGTACCGGTTTATGAACAAAATATTTTTTTTTTTTTATATTTTCTTTATATTTTTTGGATTCAAAATAGTTGATACTTCCTCCGTATGGAGATTATCGTGTTCATTTCATGTTTCTTCCATTCATAAATAATTTTTTTGTTTCTCGTTCATAGGATAAGGTTAGGCTTAGCATTAGGGTTAGCATTAGAGTTATGGTTTATGGTTTAGCGATTGGGTTAGTGTATAATGTTTAAGGTAGGGTTAGGTTAGTTAAGGTTTAGGTTAGAAACTTCGAGGTTAGGGTTTAAGGTTCGAATTAGGTTTAGGGATAAGGTTAGGGTTTAAGTGAGACAATTGTTTTTGGTTTAAGGTTTTTGGTTAGGCTTAGGGACTTGGGATAAGATAGGGCTAGAGTTAGCGTTTAAGGCTTTGGGATTAAGGTTTGGGTTTAAGGTATAAGGTTTAAGGTTAGGGAATAAGAGTTAGGGTTAGGGTTTAGGGTTTAGGGTTTAAGATTTAAGGTTTTAGAGATTAGGTTTAAGGGTTTAGGGTTTAGGGTTTAGGGTGTAACCCGTGATGACTTCGTTTAATCCCAAAAATGTTGTTTAAGCAACATTACGGGCTTTGGAAGTTTTTGTGTTTTTCATTCATTTTATTTATTTTTCCTTTTAGGGTTCTGTTTGGTTAGGGCATATAAAGGGTTAGGGTTTAAGATTTAAGGTTTCCGTTACCTTAAGCCTAAACTCTAACCTTAAACATTAAACCCTAATCCCTAAACCTTAAACCTTAAACTCTAACCATAATCCCTAAGCCAAACGTTAAACCATAAGACCTAAAACCCTAAATACTAAAACCATAAACCTTAAACCCTAAACCCTAAGCCAAACCTTAAACCCTTAAACCTTAAACCTTAAAACCTTAAACCCTTTACCCTAAACCCCAAACCCTAAAACCTAAACCCTAAACCCTAAACCTAATCCCTAAGCCAAAGCTTAAACCCTAAAACCTTAAACCTTAAACCTTAAACCCTAACTCTAAGCCTATCTCCATGCCCTAAGCCTAACTATAAACCTTAAACCAAAAACAATTCTATCACCTAAACCCTAACCCTTATCCCTAAACCTAATTCGAAACCTTAAACCCTAACCTTGAGTCTCTAACCTTAAACCTTAACCCTAAAACCTTAAACATTATGCACAATCCCTAATCACTAAACCTTAAACCCTAACTCTAATGCTAACCCTAATCCCTAAGCCTAACCTTAAACCTTAACTTAGAAAATGGTCTTATCCTCCCTAATCCCTAAGCCTGACCTTAATCCCTATGAACGAGAAACAAAAAAAATATTTTTGAAGGGAAAAAACATGAAATGAACATTATAATCACCATAAGGATGAAGCATCAACTATTTTGAATCCAAAAAAATATTAAAAAAATAAAAATAAATAAACAAATTGTTTGTTCATAAAACTGGTACCAGTTTTATGAACAAAATATTTTTTTATTTTTTTATATTTTCTTTATATTTTTTTTTGGATTCAAAATAGTTGATACTTCATCCGTATGGAGATTATCGTGTTCATTTCATGTTTCTTCCATTCATAAATAATTTTTTGTTTCTCGTTCATAGGATTAAGGAAACTTAGGCTGCGGTTAACGTTAGATTAGTTATGGTTTATGGTTTAGCGATTAGGGTTAGTATAATGTGTTAAGGTTTTAGGGTTAAGGTTTAGGTTAGAAACTTCGAGGTTAGGGTTTAAGGTTTCGAATTAATAAACTTAGGGATAAGGTTAGGGTTAAAGTGAACAATTGTTTTGGTTTAAGGTTTTTGGTTAAGCTTAGGGATTGGGGATAGGGCTAGATTAGCGTTTAAGGCTTTGGGATAAGGTTCGGGGTTTAAGGTATAAGGTTTAAGGTTAGGGAATAAGAGTTAGGGTTAGGGTTTAGGGTTTAGGGTTTAAGATTTAAGGTTTTAGAGATTAGGTTTAAGGGTTTAGGGTTTAGGGTTTAGGGTGTAACCCGTGATGACTTCGTTTTAATCCCAAAAAATGTTGTTTAAGCAGCATTGTTTACGGGCTTTGGAAGTTTTTGTGTTTTTCATTCATTTTTATTTATTTTTTCCTTTTAGGGTTCTGTTTGGTTAGGGCATATAAAGGGTTAGGGTTTAAGATTTAAGGTTTCCGTTACCTTAAGCCTAAACTCTAACCTTAAACATTAAACCTAATCCCTAAACCTTAAACCTTAAACTCTAACCATAATCCCTAAGCCAAACGTTAAACCATAAGACCTAAAACCCTAAACCCTAAATACTAAAACCATAAACCTTAAACCTAAACCTAAGCCAAACCTTAAACCTTAAACCTTAAACCCTTTAACAGTAAACCTAAACCCCAAACCTAAAACCCTAAACCATAAACCCTAAAGCTAATCCCTAAGCAGCTTAAACCCTAAAATAACAACCTTAAACCTTAAACCTTAAACCCTAACTCTAAGCCTATCTCCATGCTAAGCCTAACTATAAACCTTAAACCAAAAACAATTCTATCACATAAACCCTAACCCTTATCCCTAAACCTAATTGAAACCTTAAACCCTAACCTTGACTCTCTCTAACCTTAAACCTTAACCTAAAACCATTATGCACAATCCTAATCACTAAACCTTAAACCCTAACTCTAATGCTAACCTAATCCCTAAGCCTAACCTTAAACCTTAACTTAGAAAATGGTCTTATCCTCCCCTAATCCCTAAGCGACCTTAATCCTTATGAGCGAGAAACAAAAAAAAATATTTTGAAGGGAAAAAACATGAAATAAACATTATAATCACCATAGGGATGAAGCATCAACTATTTTGAATCCAAAAAAATATTAAAAAAATAAAATAAATAAACAAATTGTTTGTTTATAAAAGCTGGTACCAGTTTTATGAACAAAATATATTTTATTTTTTTATATTTTCTTTATATTTTTTTGGATTCAAAATATTGATAGACTCATATGTATGGAATTATCGTGTTCATTTCATGTTTCTTCCATTCATAAATATTTTTTTTCATTCAGGGGTTAAGGTTAGGCTTAGCTTGATAGGGTTAGCGATAGAGTTATGGTTTTATGGTTTAGCGATTAGGGATAGTGTATAATGTTTAAGGTTTTAGGGTTAAGGTTTGAGGTTAGAAACTTCGAGGTTAGGGTTGGGCAGGTTCAGTGGGTAAGATGCCAGGGTTTAAAGTGAAGGACAATTGTTTTTGTTTAAGGTTTTGAGCAGGGAAAAGCTTGGGGATTGAAGTCACTAGAGTTAGCGTTTAAGACTTTGGGATTAAGGTTCAGGTTTAATGTAACGCCCCGTATTCTTGCATGTGCATTGTATGCTTGTCTTCTTACTTTCTTGGTTGATTGTGAGCATGTTCATTTGATATATAAATGTTTTATAATCATTCATAGATCATTTTAGAAGTCCATAACATGTTTAGAATCATATAAACTTGTTTGTAGAATCGCCGGTTTAATCGCGTTGAAATTTGTCTTAGCGATTCCTCTCGTTGCTCGTATTTGCTTCTATTTCGACGTACGAAGTGTTCGTTGAGTTCTTAGCTTTATATTCAAGTCTTATTCATGTTGAAACAAACCTTTTTCATGCCCAAGACATCCTAGTTAGATTGGTGTTTGAGTGGAGTTTGATCCGTTGTTCATTTGTCGCGTGGTTCGCGCCTTGTCCTAGCTTGTTCCGGGGGTTGTTCGGGTGCGTTTCCGATGTGTTTTGAGTAGGGTTAGACCTTAGAATGGTTGCCCAAAAGTTTGGGACCATTTAGACCAAGTTTAGATCAAGTTTTAGAGGTTACGGAGGCGGCGCATGCGGTGAGGCGCCCGCCTCAAATCTTTGAGTAATTTCGATTGGTGCGAACTTGGGGAAGCCCCAGATCTTGAGGCGGCCGCATGATGAGGCGCCCGCCTCACTTGGTTTGCTGCTACGGGCAGATTTCTTCCTGTTTCGGAATTTGACGAATTGGACATTTCAAACCCCTACTTAAACCTATCCTAAACTTCCCTAACCCTTCCTACTTAAGTCCTAACATCCCTAACTAGATTTCTAAGTTAGATTAAGGGTCCATTAGTTGGCCATTAACCCACAAATCTGATTTGAAAAGGGACCACAAGAGTTTGACACTTGTCCCACTCACCCTTTTGACCAATATAAGCCACAATCAGCTCTTCTCTTCCTCATTCTTTGAGCTCTCTTTCAAAGAACAATTTGCACCTTCTCTCTAGTTCTCCCATGGGTTCTTAAGGTCTTCATCATCATCTACCTTCATCCATTCATCCATTGCCCAAGACTCATTCATTAAAGTTGAAGAGCTCATCAAGGGGAGCATTTCCATCCGAATAGTTTCCTTCATTTCTTCCTTTGGTGTTTAACTAGTAAGTTACTCTCTTCTTCATCTTCTTCTTTAGTTCTCATTGACCCTAAGGAAACAAAGCCTATGGTGGTTGAGGTCAATGAGGACACATGTTATGCTTCCTATGCTATCTTCATGTATGTTGGGATTTTGAGCTTGTTAGGAGCATGTATAGGAAGGTTTCTTGCCTATGAAAGTATATAAAACTCTTGTATCTTGATTTTGTAGGACTTTGAACATGTTAGAAACATGTATGGTAATTGTTGATGAAAATGTTGTTAAGTGATAATGGCCTAAATTGAGCTTACATGAGATGTGGTATGTTGAATGTGTTATATCTTCAATTTTGGACTCTATGATGAACATGTATCATATTCTTATGCCTTGGTAAATTTATGACCTTGAAGAACTTAGTAATGAACTAGGTTGTGATATGAAGCACATAGCTTCAATTACCCTAAATTTGGGAATTTAGAGCAAAGACTCATCGGAGTCGATTCTAGGGAAGATTTGATCTTGATAAACCCTAATTTTAATCCCTACGAAGTTTGGACAACGTTTGGTTAAGTTTACTCAATTTTAAGTTGAGTGTATTTATGTGCATTTGAACCCGTTATGATTATTTGGTTATGAGCAATTGATTGCCTTGACTTGGTTTATTGTAGAGAATTATACCCTACTTGGTCGGTCGAGTTCGCTCTTGTCGAATTCGATCATTATTTGGTCTTTACGAGTAAACATCTACTTGAGCATTGCATTAAGTCGGTGGCACAATTTGGTTTGATTTTTATGTCGGGGTAGGGCGATGTATAGCCTTCACGAATTGAGAGATTCGTGCTCGCTATGGATCGCCGTGCACGGGACCTCACACACCCTCCATTGTAGGCGCAATGGGAAGTAGCCCTTTGCCGTATCAATAAGTGCGTCATTGGCTGCTATTAGCCGGCGGAGTTCGGTATATCGATGCAACGTCACGAGCATCGTAGTCACGATATTGGGTTAACAAACTATTTTGCGGAGGAGCTACAAGCGGCCGTGCCTATATCATATCCTACTTGTATGATTTATTTCCTTGCACTTACGTGAAAATGTGCTAAGTGCTATATGATGAGCGTGAACCCTAATTGTGATAAATGCCATGTTATAACATGATCATGCATTGTAGTAACTTACTAAGTCTTTCGACTTACCCTATTTGTTTGTTTTGTTTCCTTAGATCCGAGCCGAGGAGCCGGTCCGGGATAGATTCGCTTGATCCACGTTTGGTTGTTTGTGTTAAAGGTTGATCTTTTGGACATCTATTAGTTAACCTTTTATTTTGGAAAGGACGATGGGAAGCAAGTCATGTAGACTTAGCTTGGGTTTATGTTGTTTTTATTGATGATGTAACTTAACTACTTTAAACTGGTAATCTTTTGGTAAGCCGACTTACATGTCGAGCCTGTTTATATGTGTATGGTTCACTACGGTTTTCTTCCGCTAAAGCTCGTTATTTATTGTTGTTGTTATTGTCTCCGGCATGTTGTGGCCGTTGAGTTTATTATAAGCATGTGTTAATAATTGTAGGAGTAGTTGTTGGGTTCGGTATGCGTCGCCGAAGACTTGTTTAAATTAGGTTGTTTTTAGGCCAAGTGTAGCCGAGGTTGTATGTATGCGATGTTGCGCCACATGATTTTATGATCCTACTATGCATGCTTGTTTATTGTCTATTTGGACGGCGCGACTCGGGATCTCGCATTGGGGTTAGAATTAGTCACGATTAATATCGAGCTATAGGTTAGCTGTCGGCCAGGATAGGTTCCATGGCCTAGTTGGGTTGGTTATTTGTGTGTTGATTCTAACGTCGAGTGCATTCTTGTAGGAGTCCGATGGTTAATCCAGGGAGAGGTAGACCTAGGAGAGTTCCGGTTGAACTGAGAATACCGCCGGAGAGGATCCGGTAGTTCGGATATGGTGAGTTACATCGCAGTTGTTAGCTTTTATGGGGCGGCCGGGAGAAGCGGGCGGGAGGAGCAGCACCACCACCACCTCCACCAAGAGACCAGGGGTGACACTACCCTTTTAGAGGTTTCTTAAGCTAAAGCCTAGTTCGTTTCTTGGAGAACCGAGAGCCGAGAGGCCGAGTTATGGATGGAGGAAATGATTAAGATATTGTCCATGATGGGGTGTCTTGACGAAGAAAGGGTTATGTTAGCAACCTTTATGTTTAAAGGGAGCCGCCGAGCATTGGTGGTGTGTTAAAGGAGAGTTGGGAGATCTGCAACAAGTTCCCATTACATGGGCCAATTTCCAAGAGAGTTTAAGAATGAGTATGTGCTTGGGATGTGGTTCGCAATCAAAGGGAGAAAGAGTTTTATGATCTTGAACAAGGTAGTATGGCGTGGCGAGTATTACTGCAAAGTTCACGAAATTGAGCTATTATGCGTATCGATTCCCACGGAGGCACGGAGAACACACAAGTTTGTGAAGGGGTTAAGAACCGAGTTTAGAAAACAGATTTTAGCGCTTAAGCTTACCGATTACCGGAGTGCAGTTGATCGGGCATATGAGGTAGAACAAGACATTGATGAACACAGGGTTAAGAATAATGCTAGTAGTGCACGGCAGACTACTCAGAACAGTAATCAGGGCAACAATTCAGGTAGCAGAAGGGGATATCAAGGGAACCGTGATAGGAAAGGAGGAGGCCAAAGTAGGCCACAATCTGGGAAACAAGGTAATAACACTTCTTCATCTAAGGGGCAACAAGGACAGCGTAGTGGGAGTATGACTTGCAGTTATTGTCAGAAGCTAGGTCATACAGTTGATTGGTGTTGGCGGCTTCGGAAAGTGTACAATTTGTGGAGATGGTACTCATTTTAGGAAGGAGTGCTGGGGCAACTCAACCGGGAAATGTGGCTCAGGCTGGAGCCAAGAGAAGTGTAGATGGGAAACCCAAGGTTCAAGGCCGGGTGTTTGCGCTTGATCAGCGCGAGGTTCAGGGGTCTACGGCAGTGATTGGAGGTACTCTTTCTATATTCGATCATAAGGCTCGAGTTCTCATAGATCCAGGGTCTTCACATTCATATGTTGCTTCGCACTTTATTGAGAACCTTTGCGTTTTGCCTCAACCTTTGCCATATTTGCTTGAAGTGTCTACCCCGCTCGGGGAATATATGCTCGCGTCTGAAGTGTTTAAGTCTTGTGATGTTTTGGTGGGTGACCACACTTTGCATCTTGATTTGGTAGTTCTTCCTATCACGTGACTTTGATGTTATTCTTGGCATGGGTGGTTATGTGCTTATCATGCTATAGTTGATCGCCATAGAAAGAGGGTTACCTTTTATATCTTAGGGTGTGCTGAGTTTACTTTTGTGGGTGATCATGCCGAGTGACGTGCACTTTATTTCTGCATTGAGGGCTAGAAAATTACTGTCTCAAGGGTGTACGGGTTATCTTGCATGCGTAGTTGATAAGAGGAAGTCTTCGCCTAACTTAGAAGAGGTCCCGGTAGTGTGTGAATTTCCTGATGTGTTTTCTACCGACCATGCTATGCCACCCGATAGAGAACTAGAGTTTTGCATTGAACTTATTCCGGGGACTTCACCGATTTCTAAGGCACCATATAGGATGGCACCCGCGGAGCTTAGGGAGTTGAAAACCCAGTTGCAAGAACTTTTAGAGATTGGTTTTGTTAAACCAAGTGTGTCGCTTACAGGCGCTTGGTCTTATTTGTGAGAAAGAAAGATGGGAGTTTGCGGTTGTGTATAGACTACCGAGAATTGAATAAGGTGACTATTAAGAATAAGTATCCTCTACCCCACATCGATGACCTTTTTGACCAGTTGCAAGGGTCTATTGTCTACTCTAAGCTTGATTTGAGATGGGGTTACTACCAGTTGAAGGTTAGAGAGGAAGACATTCCGAAGACGGCTTTTCGCACTAGGTATGGGCATTTTGAATTTGTGGTGATGCCGTTTGGGTTGACGAATGCGCCAGCGGTGTTTATGGATTTGATGAACCGTGTTTTTCACAGTTATCTTGATTGCTTTGTTGTAGTCTTCATTGATGATATTTTAGTATATTCGAAATCTCGGGAGGAGCATGAGAAACATTTGAGGATTGTGTTGTCTATTCTTCGAGAGAAGCAGCTTTACGCAAAGTTTAGCAAATGTGCCTTTTGGCTTGAGGAAGTATCTTTCTTGGGGCACATAGTTTCGAGCGCCGGGATAGCCGTTGATCCGTCTAAGATTGAAGCGGTGACGAATTGGAAGAGGCCTAGTTCGGTTACCGAGATTCGGAGTTTCTTGGGGTTAGCGGGTTATTACCGAAGGTTTATTGAGGGTTTCTCTAGGATTGTGACTCCTATGACGAAGTTGACACAGAAGAACGTGCCGTTTGTTTGGAGCGAGAAATGTGAGTCTAGTTTCCAAGAGCTTAAGAGTCGGTTGACATCGGCACCTATTTTGGCTTTGCCTAGTGGAGGAGAAAATTTTGTGATCTATAGTGATGCCTCTAAGGAAGGTTTGGGTTGTGTTTTGATGCAGAATGGGAGAGTGATCGCCTATGCATCGAGGAAACTATCTATTCATGAACAGAATTACCCGACACATGATATGGAGTTGGCTGCGATTATTTTCGCGTTGCATAAGTGGAAACACTACTTGTATGGGTCTAAGTTTGAGATCTTCACCGACCATAAGAGCTTGAAATACTTGTTTTCTCAAAAGGAATTGAATATGAGGCAGCGTAGGTGGATGGAAAAGTTAAAGGACCATGATTGTACTATCTTGTATCATCCGGGGAAGGCAAATGTTGTAGCGGATGCCTTGAGTAGAAAAGTTCATATGTCGTGTATGATGGTGAAGGAGTGGAAAATGTTGGAGGATTTGCGAGATTGGAGTCCTAGTGTTGTTGATAGAGGTGTGATTTTTGCTAATGTTCGTGCAACACCTGTTTTATTTGGGAAAATTAGAGAAGCGCAAAGGAATGATCCGGAGATGAGGAAAATTATTGATGGGTTGGCTGAGAATGTATCGCCAGACTTTGTGGTTAATACCGAGGGTACCTTGACTTTTCGAGGTAGGATTTGTGTTCCTTGTAATGCGGAGTTGAAGAGGTTGGTTCTTGATGAGGCACATAAGACGAAGTATACCATTCACCCGGGGAGCACGAAGATGTACTTGGATTTGAAAAGACAGTTCTGGTGGAAAGGTATGAAGAGAGATTGCTGAGTACGTGTCTAAGTGTTTGACTTGTCAGCAGGTTAAGGCTGAGCATCAGAGACCTGCGGGATTTCTACAACCATTGGAGATTCCTGAGTGGAAATGGGAGTTCATTACTATGGATTTCGTAACAGGGTTACCGCGCACGCGGAGAGGGTTTAATGCAGTTTGGGTTATAGTCGACAGATTGACTAAGTCTGCACACTTCATTCCGATAGCTATCACGTATTCATTGACTCAGTTAGCAGCTTTGTATGTCCAGGAGATTGTGAGACTTCATGGCGTGCCAGTTAGTATTGTGTCCGATAGAGATCCGAGGTTCACGTCAAGATTTTGGAAGTCATTGCAGAGGCTTTGGGGACTAGATTGGACTTCAAGATGCTGACTTTTCATCCGCAAAGCGGATGGTCGGCGAGCGATTGATTCAGATTTTGGAGGATATGCTGCGAGCTTGTGCCGTTGATTTCAAGGGAAGCTGGGATTCTCATTTACCTTTGGCCGAGTTTGCGTATAATAACAGTTATCAGTCGAGTATCAAGATGGCGCCGTATGAAGCTTTGTATGGGCGTAAGTGTAGATCGCCAATTTGTTGGGATGAAGTTGGAGAGGCGAAACTTTGGGGTTCCGAGTTAGTGCAACAGTCGGTTGAGAGCGTGAAGTTGATTAGAGATCGTTTGCGCACCGCTCAAAGTCGACAAAAGAGTTATGCGGACAATCGAAGACGGGATCTTGAGTTTCAAGTGGGTGATTACGTGTTCTTGAAGGTAACACCGAGGAGAGGTACTAAGAGGTTTGGCAAGAAAGGGAAGCTTACACCGAGATACATTGGTCCATTTGAGGTTCTTGAGAGAGTTGGGACCTTAGCGTATCGTATTGCATTGCCACCTTCACTTTCGGAGACTCATAATGTATTCCATGTTTCCATGTTGCGAAAGTATTTGAAGGACGAGTCCCATGTACTCGAGTATGAGGAGATCACGTTTGAGCCGGATATGTCATACGTTGAAAAGCCCGTGAAGATATTGGACACCAAGGAACAAGTGCTACGAACCAAGAGAATTCCCTTAGTCAAAGTTCTTTGGAGGAACCACAACATTGAAGAAGCGACTTGGGAGACGGAAGCGGAGATGCGCGAGAAGCATCCACACTTATTTGACGAACTTGGTAAGAATTTAGGGACTAAATTCCTAAAGGTGGGGAGAGTGTAACGCCCCGTATTCTTGCATGTGCATTGTATGCTTGTCTTCTTACTTTCTTGGTTGATTGTGAGCATGTTCATTTGATATATAAATGTTTTATAATCATTCATAGATCATTTTAGAAGTCCATAACATGTTTAGAATCATATAAACTTGTTTGTAGAATCGCCGGTTTAATCGCGTTGAAATTTGTCTTAGCGATTCCTCTCGTTGCTCGTATTTGCTTCTATTTCGACGTACGAAGTGTTCGTTGAGTTCTTAGCTTTATATTCAAGTCTTATTCATGTTGAAACAAACCTTTTTCATGCCCAAGACATCCTAGTTAGATTGGTGTTTGAGTGGAGTTTGATCCGTTGTTCATTTGTCGCGTGGTTCGCGCCTTGTCCTAGCTTGTTCCGGGGGTTGTTCGGGTGCGTTTCCGATGTGTTTTGAGTAGGGTTAGACCTTAGAATGGTTGCCCAAAAGTTTGGGACCATTTAGACCAAGTTTAGATCAAGTTTTAGAGGTTCTGGAGCCGAGGCGGCCGCATGGGAGCTGGTGAGGCGCCCGCCTCAAATGCTGAGAGTAATTTCTGATTGGTCTGAACTTGGGGGAAGCCCCAGATCTTGAGGCGGCCGCATGGGCCTTAGTGAGGCGCCCGCCTCACTTGGTTTGCTGCTACGGGCAGATTTCTTCCTGTTTCGGAATTTGACGAATTGGACATTTCAACCCCTACTTAAACCTATCCTAAACTTCCCTAACCCTTCCTACTTAAGTCCTAACATCCCTAACTAGATTTCTAAGTTAGATTAAGGGTCCATTAGTTGGTCATTAACCCACAAATCTGATTTGAAAAGGGACCACAAGAGTTTGACACTTGTCCCACTCACCCTTTTGACCAATATAAGCCACAATCAGCTCTTCTCTTCCTCATTTGCTGAGCTCTCTTTCAAAGAACGAATTTGCACCTTCTCTCTAGTTCTCCCATGGGTTCTTAAGGTCTTCATCATCATCTACCTTCATCCATTCATCCATTGCCCAAGACTCATTCATTAAAGTTGAAGAGCTCATCAAGGGGAGCATTTCCATCCGAATAGTTTCCTTCATTTCTTCCTTTGGTGTTTAACTAGTAAGTTACTCTCTTCTTCATCTTCTTCTTTAGTTCTCATTGACCCTAAGGAAACAAAGCCTATGGTGGTTGAGGTCAATGAGGACACATGTTATGCTTCCTATGCTATCTTCATGTATGTTGGGATTTTGAGCTTGTTAGGAGCATGTATAGGAAGGTTTCTTGCCTATGAAAGTATATAAAACTCTTGTATCTTGATTTTGTAGGACTTTGAACATGTTAGAAACATGTATGGTAATTGTTGATGAAAATGTTGTTAAGTGATAATGGCCTAAATTGAGCTTACATGAGATGTGGTATGTTGAATGTGTTATATCTTCAATTTTGGACTCTATGATGAACATGTATCATATTCTTATGCCTTGGTAAATTTATGACCTTGAAGAACTTAGTAATGAACTAGGTTGTGATATGAAGCACATAGCTTCAATTACCCTAAATTTGGGAATTTAGAGCAAAGACTCATCGGAGTCGATTCTAGGGAAGATTTGATCTTGATAAACCCTAATTTTAATCCCTACGAAGTTTGGACAACGTTTGGTTAAGTTTACTCAATTTTAAGTTGAGTGTATTTATGTGCATTTGAACCCGTTATGATTATTTGGTTATGAGCAATTGATTGCCTTGACTTGGTTTATTGTAGAGAATTATACCCTACTTGGTCGGTCGAGTTCGCTCTTGTCGAATTCGATCATTATTTGGTCTTTACGAGTAAACATCTACTTGAGCATTGCATTAAGTCCAGCTGGCACAATTTGGTTTGATTTTTATGTCAGGGTAGGACGATGTATAGCCTTCACGAATTGAGAGATTCGTGCTCGCTATGGATCGCCGTACCTGGGACCTCACACACCCCTCCATTGTAGGCCGCAATGGGGAAGTAGCCCCTTTGCCGTATCAATAAGTGCGTCACTGGCTGCTATTAGCCGGCGGAGTTCGGTATATCGATGCAACGTCACGAGCATCGTAGTCACGATATTGGGTTAACAAACTATTTTGCAGGAGCTACGAAGCGGCCGTGCCTATATCATATCCTACTTGTATGATTTATTTCCTTGCACTTACGTGAAAATGTGCTAAGTGCTATATGATGAACGTGAACCCTAATTGTGATAAATGCCATGTTATAACATGATCATGCATTGTAGTAACTTACTAAGTCTTTCGACTTACCCTATTTGTTTGTTTTGTTTCCTTAGATCCGAGCCGAGGAGCCGGTCCGGGATAGATTCGCTTGATCCACGTTTGGTTGTTTGTGTTAAAGGTTGATCTTTTGGACATCTATTAGTTAACCTTTTATTTTGGAAAGGACGATGGGAAGCAAGTCATGTAGACTTAGCTTGGGTTTATGTTGTTTTTATTGATGATGTAACTTAACTACTTTAAACTGGTAATCTTTTGGTAAGCCGACTTACATGTCGAGCCTGTTTATATGTGTATGGTTCACTACGGTTTTCTTCCGCTAAAGCTCGTTATTTATTGTTGTTGTCATTGTCTCCGGCATGTTGTGGCCGTTGAGTTTATTATAAGCATGTGTTAATAATTGTAGGAGTAGTTGTTGGGTTCCGGCTGTAACGTCGCCGAAGACTTGTTTAAATTAGGTTATTTTTCCGGCCAAGTGTAGCCGAGCTGTTGTATGTATGCGATGTTGCGCCACATGATTTTTATAATCCTACTTATGCATGCTTGTTTAATTGTCTATTTGGACGGCGCGACTCGGGATCTCGCATTGGGGTCCGGGTCGTTACCTCTTCCTTGATTTTGGGCTCCATTGACCTAGGGAAACAACCATTTGTGTTATTTGTGGTCAATGGAAGCCATTGTTAGGTTGTAGAAGAAGCATGAACCTTAGGTTTTTCAATTGAATGATAGAACTTGATTGACCTATGTGAGACCATGATATATGTGAAATTCATGTTCTAACTAGCCTATTGAACTTGATTATGTTGATTATTCATGTAGATTGATGTTGGTTTGGTTGAGATGCTTGGAGGGTGTCTTGCCCTAATTTTGTGTTAGCTTGCAATTTATTGATGTGAGCATGATTAGAATGTTTTATATGTTTAGTAGAGCATATTAAACCATATTGTGTGAATTAATCGCGAATTGGAAATTATTGGTTGGTATGGTGACTTGAATAAATTTATAACCAAGATGGCTAAATTGTTCTAAGTTACCTTGTTAATTATTTTGTGGGGTTTATGCGAGTTTATTGATCGTCGGGTTTATGGTTTTGACGATAGATATGAACTTAGGGGGATGATGAAGCCTAAGCTTCTATTCCTTGAATTTTCGGAAAACTTAGATTGAACTCAACGGAGTTAACATTTGGGTTAGTATGAATCCTAGGAACTATAATTTTATGTCCTACGGAGTATTGGGTAGAATTCATGGGGGTCGAGCCTCCAAGAAGTTTTGAAGTGTGTGAAGCACACTTGATTATGAGAACTTATATGATTCTCGGTTGTGATGTTTATGCTAGTTGTGGATAAATTGCATGACTAGTTTGATGGTAGAGTGTTTACCTACTTGTTTTGAGCATATGAGTATATATTACTTGTGCTTGGGTTTTGAGTCCAGCTGGCGTCGGTCTGTTGAGTCTTTGGTGGGTCGATACATCGTCTTCATGAATTATGGGATTCGTGATCGCGATGGATCGCCGTGCCGGGTTGCACACACCCCTCCATCGATGGCCACGGTGGGGAAGTAGTTTATCTTAGTTGTAGTAATACACATGACTTTGATAACTATGGAACTCGAGCGGAGAGTTGTCTCGGGGACGTCGATATCTACGAGAGGGATATCGAGGGCACATAAGGGTTTTGCACGTGTTTTTGCAGGAGCGACACGCGCGGAGGAATTTCGGTAATGGTATCATATCCCTTATATATATGAATTGTTTCACAAGTGCTTAAGTAAATAATGTGCTTGGTGAATTTGGATATGATATGATGTTTGTTTTGGTTTCTTACATGTTATACTTAATAGATAACATATTGATTAATGTTGTTAAGCATGTATGCTATCACATGAATATTATGGGAAAGTTGTTTTATGCCAAAGGTATAAATTATTATTGTTAAGACAAGAATGACTTGACATGGATTTATGATGAGATGTTATACTGTATTGATAACATATTTATTTAATGTTGAGCATGAATGCCATAACATGATTTATTATAAGGTTAATTCATGACGATAGCATGATATTATTTATGATTGAGCATTATGCCATGGTAGGAAGTTATGGTTAGTAACTTACTAAGTCATTGTGACTTACTTTTATTTGTTGGTTGTTTTTCCCTAGATCCGAGCCGTGCGAGCGGATCCAAGTAAATCCAGAAGGTTACTTTGGCAAGGAAGTCTTTTGGACAAGGTTGCTACTTAGGTGTTTATTTTGCTTTTGGTGAGGTCGTTGGGAAGAATGAAGTTATGTAAACTTCATTATTGGGTAGCAAACCTTTATGTGCTAGAAGGTTGTAATTATGTGGTTAGCCTATTCTTTTGGTAGCCAACCGGTGGTGGTTGTGCTTGATGTATATTGGTAGTTAAACTTCCATATGTTTTCTGGTTGTTAGTACTTATAACTGTTAGTACTTATGTTGTTAGTAGCCGACTGGTTTTAGTCGTGCTTGGTTTGTTGGTGAGTATGTTTAGCATGATATATTGATAGCTAAATATTATGTTTGTTCTCCGGCATGTTTTTAGCCGTTGAGTTGTTAGACTAGAGTCTTAGACTTAGTTTAATGTTGGGTTCCGGCCGTAGTTTCGCCGATGACTTGGTTTATTATGCTTATATAGGAATTGCATAACAGGGAGTTTGTTCTACGTGCCCAATGTTGCGGCACGCGAATCGAATTTTTGGACCGAGAGATTTATTATCTCTTTGGTTGTTTTAGTTTGAGCTTGTTAGCTCGGGCGCCACTGTTTTATTTTATTTCGCTTCCGCATGTGTTTTGAGTTGTCGGTGTATCGCCGTTACGGCCCTACCCATTATTTGCTATTTGTGTGTTATTAATTGTTCCCCTGGTGGCACGACCTTGGGATTTCGTCTTGGGATCCGGGTCGGGTCGCCACAGTTCAAGCAACACAAGTAATACATGTTTCTAACATGTTCAAGACCTTAAATAGACAAGATGAAAGAGTATTATAAACTTCCATAGGCAAGAAATCATCCTATACATGCTCCTAGCAAGTTCACATTTTCAAAACACAAGAAGAGAGCATAGGAAGCATATATGTGTCCTCATTGACCTCAATCATCATAGGCTTTGTTTCCTTAGGGTCAATGAGAACTAAATAGAAGGAGAAGAAGAGTAACTTACATGTGTTCTACACCAAAGAAAGCAAATGAGAAGATTGTTCGGTTGGAAATGTTCTACTCTTCGAGCTCTACACTTTTGATGATGGTGGCTTGAGCAAATGGAGAATGGATGAGGGAAGACCAAGAGGAAATCTTCAAGAAGCCATGGGAGAACTCTCAAGAACTCTCTCTCACGTTTTTGGAAAAGCTCTCAGCAAATGAGGAGGCTAATGGCTGATTTGTGGCTTATAGGAAGTCAAATGTTGAGTGGGACAAGTGTCAAGACCTTGTGGTCTCTTTGAATCAGATTTTTGTGGCTTAATTGGTCACTAATGCACTCTTAATCAACTCTAAAAACATGTTAGATATGTTAGGACATAATCAAGGAGGGTTAGGGAGGTTTAGGAAAGGTTTAGATAGGGGGTTTAGGTGTAAAAGTCGTTCAGCATCAAAACAAGGGAAAAAATCCCGTAAGTGAATATGATGTTGAGGCGGGCGCCTCAACATCCTCCAGGCGGGCGCCTCAACTACTGAGCCCCTCTCCATATTTTGTTCATTTTGAAATTGCTCCCAGAACTTAAGGCGGGCGCCTCACAAGATGCCAGGCGGGCGCCTGAGCTTCTGGACCTTCTCTATGTCCTCAAAACTTGGTCTTAACATGTCCTAAATGGTCCCAACTTATGGGCAACCATTCTAAGGTCTAACCCAACCCAAAACAAGTCGGAAACGTACCCGAACAACAACCGGAACAAGGTAGAACAAGGCTTGAATCACGCGACGAATGATTAACGAATCAAACACCAATCAAACTAGAATAACTTGGACATGAAAAAGGCTTGTTTCAACATGGTTATGACCTGAATACAAAGCCAAGAACTCAACGAACACATCGCACGACGAAATAGAAGCAATACGAGCAACGAGGGGAATCGCTAAGGCCAAAATCAAAGCAATCGAACCGGCGATTCAACAAACAAGCTTACATGATTCTAAACATGTTAAGAACTTCATGAATGACTTATGAATGTTTCTAAAACATATATAGACTAAGTAAACATGCTCACAATCAACAAGAAAACATGAAGGCAAGCACACAATGCACATATAAGAATACGGGGTGTTACACTAGCGATTCAACTCTTCATGCCCAATTCCAGATTGTTGTTACTGGACAATCGATCTTGTAAAATCGACCATAAATCAGTCACAACTCCAAATGAGGTGATTTTTTATTTTTCTGAAATTAGACTCATTAAAATATATTTTAGAATTGTAAATTACTCAAGTTGGACTTATATTCATCAAAATAAAGTTACAACCAAATCAAGTACCGAAGCTGATTTCCTGAAAATAGAATTCTGGCACAGCCGTAAGTCAAGACCTAAATGAGGTACTTAGACACCTTGGAAAATTACAAAATTTTACAGGGAGTATCCTAACATATTAAGGTAAAACATAATAAATATTTAGAAAATTCTCTTTAGTAGATTGGTACCAGAATTTTCCCGAAGTTCGCCAAAAAACATGACTGAATTTGTGAAGTAATATGTTGGTCATCTTATTTCCAAATGCAACAAATCTATGAACATTGATTGTGCAAGCATGAGAAATACTAGTACACTTGGTCTAGAACTTAAATGAACTTCTCGCAAGTTGAAAGCACAAACAATACAAGCAACGAAGGCAAACACGAGAAACCCTAAGACTCAAACGATGCAACTAAGCTTCCAAACTTTCAACCAAGCATACTATGATCAAGATGAACATAATAAATCTCATATACAAGGTACTAAGACTCCAATGAGACCTAGTTAAGTGCTAACATGCTAAGACAAACACTAAACGCATTAACAACAAAGCATGCAATCACTCTACTATGATCATAACCAACTTAATGCAAGCATGAAATGAATGAAACGAAGTCTCTAGCATGTTAAGACATACAATAAACATGCTATAATGATGTTATACATGTAAAGGGGTTTGGGTTCTCACACTACGAGAAAACTCTCAACCGAGTCAAGTAACGAACGATTAATCGGTATACGACTTGTAACTTTAATTAGTTAAAGTCTATGGAACATATGGAATTAAGCTATTGGCTTCTAGATAGCCTACCTACACAAATCAAGGTTCTTTCCTCAAGTTTAGTAAGTGAGGTCACGGTTAAACGACAAGCAAAACGAGAAAGTCAAATACACGAAGGTTCGGGATCTTACAATATTTGTCACCAATTCTCCGGTGAATTTCCAATCATAGATGTTACTAATGATACCTTATACTTATCAACACTGACACCTCTACTAGTGCTAACACCCATTCTAGTTTCAAGCATCTTAACATACTATAACTTTTGACGTTAAGATATAACAAATCACACAAAACCAACCCCCAACCTAGGCCAAGGAACCTATCCCGACGCATGTAACCAATAGCTCGATACCAAGCTCAGGATCCCAATACGGGACCCAAAGGTCGTGCCGCCAAAAAACACAAATAGCAAGCAATGGGTAAGGCCATAACCGCAATACGCCAACAACTTAAAGCACATGCGGAAGCTAAACATAATAACACAGTGGCGTCCAAACTAACAAGCTCAAACTAAATACAACCAAAGAGATAATTAATCTCTCGGTCAAAAAATTCGACACACGTGCCGCAACATTGGGCACGTAGAGCAAAACTCCCTGTCACAAAATAAATATATAGCAACAAATAAACCAAGTCATCGGCGACATTACAACCGGAACCCAACATTACACTAAGTCTAAGCCTCTAGTCTACACACTCAACGGCTAAGCATGCCGGAGTACAACAACCAACAATAATATTAATAACTTGAGGTGAATAAAATTTGTAATTAAATAACATGGCCCGACTAACAATTGTTGGCTCACAAAAACCAAGTACTAATTAAACATTACAAGTATATGAACCAATAATAACACCACTTTACT
This sequence comes from Codonopsis lanceolata, assembly GCA_013146195.2. Classification (NCBI taxonomy): domain Eukaryota; kingdom Viridiplantae; phylum Streptophyta; class Magnoliopsida; order Asterales; family Campanulaceae; genus Codonopsis; species Codonopsis lanceolata. The sequence goes on from CM028382.1 coordinate 3,954,922, forward strand.
ACCCATAGTGAAGTCTATATAACTTCACTTCCCAAACGTCCTTTCCAATAAACTAAGGCTACAAAAATAAATTAAAGTAGCAACCTTTATAAAAATTACACTTCTACCGTAGGCTCGGCGGTTCCCTTCGAGTTACTAGCTCGGCTCGAATCTAAGGAAAACAAAGCAAATGAGTAAGTCATAATGACTTAGTAAGCTACTAAAGATGCAATGTCATGGCATGGCATAATGCTAAAATAAAACATATACATCTCATGTCATACTTATAATGCAACATTTCATGGTATAATTCTCATCATAAACCCAATCTCATCCATAAACACATAGAACATAGTTCTACTTAATTTATCATAAAGTCATCCATATCATATAGAATATGCATATAAACTCCAATAACATGTAGCATGTTATTTCTACATTTCAACTTATCACCAACTCACATAAACCAATTACACCATGAGTTTCATAATTCTTCCTTTATCATCACTCATATAATAATTCTTGGATGGAAGACTATTATTTCCATTCTAATCATAAATAGCATGTTATATTTTTAGTATAACATAAATCATAAAAATCATCATTTCATTAGCATGTTATATTTTTACTATAACATTTCATCAAATAATCATCATCTCATGTAAATCGTATCATAACCACGAAGCACAACAATCCACATACGTGCTCGTAAAATAAACCACATAAAAGAGATAAGATGATTTTCATTTCCGTTTCCAGCGTGTAACTCCTGCGGAAACAAACGTGTCTCGATAACCCTTTCGTGGCATCGGCGTCCCAGCGATCCCGTTCGGGTTCCATAGCTATCAAAGTCATGTGTATTACTCTAACTAAGATCAGCTACTTCCCACTGTGGCCATCGGTGGAGGGTGTGTGCAGCCGGCGGCGACCCATTGCGATCACGAATCCCATAATTCGTGAAGACAATGCATCGTCCCGCCAAAACTCAAACCAAAAACCACCAACTGGACTCAAACACAAGCACATGTAATATATACTTGCATGCTCATCCAAAGGAAAAGTACAACATACCGCACTAATCCAATCAAGTAGATATTTACTTTTAACGCACATAGTTATGCATTTATATGCTAAGTAACTCATAAACACATTAGAGTAATAATATTAAGTCTCTAATGCCCAAGTGTTCTTCATACACTTGAAACGCTCGGAGGCTTGACCTCCATCAAAACTACCCCAATTTCCGTAGGATCTTAATATGTGATTGACTATATTCATATTAGTCCAATAATCGTGTGGTGACTTGACCTGGATCCCAAGACGAGACCCCAAGATCCTGCCGCTTCCAAAAGCACATAACAACAACAAATAACAAATAGTGGGTAAGGCCATAACGGCGATACGCCAAAAACTTTAACACAAGCAGAAGCGTAATATAATTAAACGGTGGCGCCCGAGCTAACAAGCTCCAACTAACACAACCTTAGAGATAATGAATCTCTTGGTCCAAAAATTAAAATCACGTGACGCAACATTAGGCACGTATAACAATTTAGAAATTATATACCAAGTCATCGGCGACGTTACAGCCGGAACCCAACATTAAACTAAGTCTACAACTCCAGTCTAACATGTTTAACGGCTAAAAACATGCCGGATAACAAACATAATAAACTAACCAATACATGGTTAAACAACTAAAGCATGATCATCAAAATTACATAAGACACGACTAACACATGTCGGCTCCCAAAAGATTAAGTACTAATTAACATAAGTACTAATAATCAAACACATAAAGTCTTGCTACCCCTCATAAAGTTTATATAACTTTATGTTCCCATCGTCCTTGCCAAAAGAAAAGATACTAAAATTACAAGGTAGCAACCTCATCAAAATCTTCACCAACGCAACTCGATAATCACTTCGAACAGCTCGCTAGGCTCGGATCTAGGGAAAACAATCAAAACAAATAGGAGTAAGTCATAAAGACTTAGCAAGTTACTAACATAACTTCCTGTCATGGCATCATGCTCAACAATAATAATTCATGCTATTGGCATAATATACATTTCATAAATAATCATGTCAAGGTACTCATACTTAACAATCTTGAATATCATGTTATCAACAAGTATAACATTTCATTAATTCATTCAACCATCATTTCATATCATATCATATTCATGTAGCACATTATTCACATATAAGCACTCGTGAGTCAATTCATATAAAAAGGGATATGATACCGTTACCATTTTTCCGTCGTGTCGCTCCTACAAAAACACGTTTAAAACCTTTATGTGTCCTCGATATCCCTTTCGTGGATATCGACGTCCCTGAGACAATCCCCGCTCGAGTTCCGTAGTTATCAAAGTCATGTTTCAATACTACAACTAAGATCAACTACTTCCCTACCGTGGACCTCGATAGAGGGGTGTGTGCAACCCGGCGCGGCGATCCATCAAAATCACGAATCCCACAATTCGTGAAGATGATACATCGTCCCACCAACGACTCAACAAACCAACTCCAGCTCGACTCAAACTTCAAGCACACTTAATTCATATTCATATGCTCAAATAAGTAGGCATGTACTCTACAATCATCTAGTCATGCATTTAAATTCACAACTAGCATATAATCACATTAGAGACAATATTAAGACTCTAAATACCAAGTGTTCATCATACACCTTAAAATGCTTAGAGGCTTAACCTCCATTAATACTACCCCAAAATTCGTAGGACTTAGGCATATTACTCCTTAATGTCATACTAACCCAATGGTCAACTCCATTGAGTCATAATCAATCTTTCAAAAATTAGGGTATAGAAGCCATTGGCCTCAATACTCTCCTATGTCCATTCTAACATAAATAAATAGGTTACTAAGGTCATTAAACCCATAAGACCCCAATCAAACATTAAAGTAGTCTACATAGAATCAAAGTCACAAACTAGGCATATATATTCATTCTTGTCATTTCATCAAATATGAGCCTAACCATTTCATCAAACATGTTCCCAACACTTAAACAAACAAGATAGAATAATTCATCATCTATCTCTACACATGAATATCTTCATAATGATAATTTACAACATGTTCATCCAACCAAAATTTCATCATCTAGCATATAGTGAAACATGGCATCTCTACAAGCCTAACCATTTCATCAAACATGCTCCCAACACTTAAACAAACAAGGTAGAATGATTTATCATACATCACTACACATGAATAACATCATAATCATAGTTTATAATTTGTTCATAATCTGTTCATCCAACCAAAAATTCATCATTTAGCATATACGAGAACATGGCATCTCTACAAGCCTAACCATTTCATCAAACATGCTCCCAACACTTAAAAAAAACAAGATAGAATGAGTTATCATACATCACTACACATGAATAACATCATAATCATGGTTTATAATATGTTCATAATCTGTTCATCCAACCAAAAATTCATCATTTAGCATATACGAGAACATAACATCTCTACAAAGTCCTAAGTGCTCTCATTGACCTCAAATAGCAAGATTGTTTTTCCTAGGATCAATGAGGCTAAAATAAATAAGAAGAGATGTTGTAACTCACCTTAAATCAGCCCTACAAGTTGAACAAAACGACCATGCAAAGGTGGGTATGTGTTCTCCTTGACCTCTTCTTCTCTTCTATGGTTGGGTTTTGGAAATGGCCTCCTCAAGCTTTGGCCACCATTGTTGATCACTCAAGAACCTTCAAGAAACCCTCTCTAACCTTAGAGAAATGATCAGCCACGTTTTTTTGGAGAGGATGACTGAAGAGAATGGCTTAGTGGAGGTATTTGGTCAAGCTTTGGTTGAAGTGGGGTGGGAGGAAGTGTCCAATGCATGTTTGTGCATGTGGATGTCTCTACTTGACAAGTGGTTTGCATGCACTTAAAGACTCTTAAAACTTGTTGAGCATGCAATGGTGGATAGGTAGGACGAACTAGGGTGGTTTAGGATGGGTTAGGTTGGGTTTGGGTAGGGTTAAGTTAGTGAAATGAGTGAGTTGGCAGAAAATCCCGTAATCAGGAAATCAGAAGGATGCGGCTGCATGTCCCAAAGTGATGCGAGCACATCATACCAGACTACACCATTCTCACGTTTGTTGATTCCTTGCTCGGTCCCGGACTCTCCCGCATGCAACCTTGAGTCCTCCCAAGCCAAAAAGTGTTTAGAATTCACTCTAAAAGACCTCCAAACAATAACCAAAGCAATCAATGTTCAAACCTCACTCAAACAAGGCTAAGAACTTAACAAGATCACTCCCGAACGACAACCAAAAAGGTCAAACGGAGAAGGGTTAACCCTAGAATCAAACTAGCAATCAAATCGACGATGCAACTAGCATTCTGTGACGACCCGACCCGGATCTCAATACGAGATCCCAAGGTCGTGCCATCAGGACAAACTAAGAGACGGACAAGCATCTGCTAAGCATATTGGTGCGAGTCAAAAGACGAGCCAACCAGCTCACGACAGGAAGGTAAAGCCATAACGGCAATACGGAAAATAAAACCAAAACTGCGGAAGCAAAACCATAATGGGACCCGAGCTAACAAGCTCTAAATATAAACAACCAAAGAGATGGTAAATCTCTCGGCCCAAAATTCGGCAGCGTGGCGCAACATTGAGACACGCACCACAAACCATCGGCAACCAAGGCCGAGAGACAAAATCCCAACGATAAACAACACTCACGGCTATAACATGCGGGAGGAACAATTCACTATAACCATAAAAATTATGCTAAACCACCAACCAAACCTCACGACTAAAACTATCGGAGGTAGGAACAACAATATACCACAACTAGACTAAACGAGCCACACATGCTCGAAACAACAAAGGAAATAAATACTAAGGGTACAAATGCTCGGCAATACAACCGGCTCCCAAATACACAACCATAAATTAATACTACAATCTACCCAAGTAAAGTCTACATAACTTTACATTCGAGCCTCACAATTAATAACAACATAATAATTAAATAACTCCAAGCTTTTGACTTGGAAGACCACTGCTAAAAGTCGTTATCGAAGCCATTGCTTGCGTACTAACGGGATCACTTGCACACACTAGGGAAAACAATCACGGGTGAGTCATAATGACCCGATAAGTTTCTAAATGCAACATATGGCATATTATGACATGGCATGGCATAAATGCACAATCATATAAAATCATGGTATCATGCTAGTATACCATCATGAAACATGTACTTAATTTTTAAAGCACATAAACTCACATAAATCAAGTAGCATTTTATCTTTCATATAAATGCTCATAAATAAACATGTGTAACGATAAGCGTGTCGAACCGTTACAATTAGATCCGGGTTTCAAACCCAACCAACTTACCATGATATCAAATCTCAAACCATGATTCGGGCTCAATTCCCAATCAATAATACCACAGGGTTTCCTCCCCAAATAATCTCAACTCATCGGTTTCCCTTAATGAGTACTCGTTACATTCATCCGATCTCAGGATGAGAAATGAGAGCTTCGATGTCGGGCTAGGTGGCATAACTCGAGATCACATCCCACTATTGGCCAAATAGTGAGGAGAAAAAGGACCCAATGCAGCGATTCATAGCGATTGTTCCCAAAGGCTATGAATCGTCCCATTCTGACACAACAACCAAAACCCGCCCGGTGGACTTTAACCAAGCGTTCAAGTAGATATTTACTTGTCTAAACCAATGAGACCAAATTCATTATTATCGGACTCATTAAATCATGTAGGGCATAATGCTCTACAACAACTCATAAACCATGCACATAATTGCACATAAACAAATAGGGCATAATGCTCCACAAAATCCCATAATCCATGCACATATTTGCATATAACCACGTAGGACATAATGCTCTACAATCTCATAAACCATGCATATAATTGCATATAAACAAGTAGGACATAATGCTCTACCAAACATCATGAACAATGCATATATTTGCATATAACCATTGTGTTCAACTAACTTACAAGTTTAGTTCAAGAACTACTTTATTGAGGTATTCATTATTCCTCAAGTCATTAACCCATTCAAGCATAGCTTACCAGCTTAATAAAATTATAATGTGAGGTCTTCCTTAATCCTCAACTCAAATCAAACCAAGACTACTACGCTAGTCTCAAAATATCCACCAATCAAGACTTATTATTTTAGTCTTTATTTTAAGTACACCGGACTCAATCATAGTCCTAATCGTCATACATGATCGATAACCCACCACCATAGTTAAAACTTCATGACTACTCCGTAGTCACTTGCATGCGTTTTCATATGTGCAACAAAAATCCTTGAGAAGAGGATTCTCTCTTAATCTTCTCTTAAATAATCTCGTGACCTTATGCGGGTCTCAATTATCCCATGCTCTAACAAGCATGCTTAAAACATATTTCTAATAAATCTTCATACCATGAATGTCTCCATTGGACACAAACCAAAGACCCGGTGTGCACAAACACAACCCAAGCAAACCCAAACATTGTAGGGTTTCAACCCAAGGCTCTTTATCATTTTATTGGCCTTATTACGACTCCGTTGAGTCTTACTAACACATTTCATTCTTTATGTGTTTTATAAATTCATACCGTAATAATTTCTTAAGGTTTACAACCCAATCTCAATAGTCATTCGGGCTTAATTCCCAAGACTAAAAATCCACAAAACACATCTCAATCACCAACCATTTAAAGTTTGGAAGTTATGTTCTTCCCTCCATTAACCAAAGCGAAATCCAATCATCGTAGGATTTCAACCCAAGTTTGCTTAACATATTATCAAGCCTATAATGACTCCGTTGAGTCTAATCTACCCTTTCTAAAATTTTAGGGCAAAGAAGCTATGGTTCTCAATTCTCCCTATATTCATAACTATCCACAATAACCATCATCCGGGTTCGTTTAACTCTCATAAACCCGACAAAACCTTCACTAATATAACATAGAATAAATTCATCATTTTGAGCACAATTTCATTTAGCTCATCTTACCATTCATAACTCCCAATTCATGATTAAATCATACAACCCGGTTTAATATACTCTATTAAGCATATAAAACATAGTAATCAAGCTCACATTAATAATTTTGCAAGCTAAACCAAATTTGGGCAAAACACCCTCAAGTATCTCAACCAAACCAACATCAAAACTCATGGATAATCAACTTAATCAAGTTCAATAGACTAGTTAGAACATGAATTTCATATATATCATGGTCTCACATAGGTCAATCAAGTTCTATCATCAATTTGAAAACCTAGGGTTCATGCTTCTTCTACAAACCCTAACAATGGCTTCCATTGACCTCAAATACCACAAATGATTGTTTCCCTAGGGTCAATGGAGCCCAAAAGCAAGATAAATAGGGTAGAAACTTACCTTATGGCAGACCCTAACAAGCTGCCATACCCGACATCAAGGAGATGAAGCCGTTTCTCCTCACCTCTCCCTCTTCAAACTCGCGGGTTGAATGGAGGAAGAAGCTCCTAGCAATGGCCTCCAAGATCAGCCCTTCAAGAGCCCTAGAATCGTCTCTCCCAAGCTCCCTGTTGAATGCTCACGAGAAGGCGCAAAGGGGAAAGGGCGTGATTTGGCTTTGGCGAACAGAATGAGAGAGTGCGGCAGATTTTCTTTTTATATGGGGGATTAGTTCCTCTTAATCACCCACTAATTAACCCCTAATCTCACTAATAATGATTAGGACTAGTTTTAGGCTAAGTAAATGGGTTTAACTTAGGTTTAGAATGGGTTTAATTGGTCAAATTTCGGACAGCGCACAAAATGGATGCAAAAATCCCGTAACAGCCATTCAGGGACCCTTGCGGTCGCTTTGAATGTGAGTGATGCGACCGCATCACCCTTAATTACCCTTTCTCAGCTTTTGTTGCTTCTTGCTCGATCCCGGCCTCTCCCGCATGCATTCTCGAGTCTTAAAGCTTCAAAATGGCTCATAATTGAACCCTTAAAGTCCTCAAACATTAAACTAAACCATCCAAGTCTCAAACCAATTTTAAATTAGGTCTAGACTCCCATAAACAACACCCGAAACAACCCGGGGCAAAACCGGCGCAAGACGTAACAACTTACTATCGAAACGTCGAATGAATCAAGAAACCGACGGGTAATGACCCATGATTGTAAACACCTATTAGTGATACAAAATAGGCCTGAATGCCTCTCAAATGATAAACAATAGATAGGAGAAATAGGCTCCCGAAAGACGAGACGTTCGCCCGGCTCAATCTCAAACTACGCGACAAGGAGAATTGCTATTCTCGAGGCGTCAAAACTTCACGAGACTTATGGAATACATCCAATTAGAAGTCTAACACATCTAAACATGTTATTTAATCATCATGTAAAGATCTGGGACCAAATCGAGGTCCAGAACACAAAACCCGAATAAGCTCTCAATCGAGTCGCATTTCGACTATCGTCGGGTTACGACTTTTGACTTTAACAAGTCAACCACTATATGACATTTCTTAGAAGTGTTTTAGTCTTAATGTGATCTCTCATACACATTTAGACTCTCTCACAAACCAAACGAGCAATCAACGAAAGAGGAAATGCGAGCTTTGCACGCAATTCAAGCTAACCGGGAATCGGGATCTTACACATTCAACCAACATCTAAAGCATGTTAATGATGTTATGAATGGCCTCTAACATTTAACCATATGTTTACAACATAAATCACAAACCCGAGTTTCAAAGCATCTCGTGAAGGAAAGGTGCATACGAGCATCTCAAATGACATCAATGAACATGCCATCGACTTTAATCATGTGTATGAGCTAAGTTAACATACTAATGATGAATATGAATGTACGAACTCATGCATGAAACAAGCAAGCAATGATTCATGGTTTTACAAATCGACTCCGTTGAGTCATTTATACTCTTTTCAAATTTGAAGGCATAGAAGCTATTTGCATCATAGCCCTCCTATTATTCATTAGCTATTATTCATGGTTAAGTTCTTAAGGTTAGAAACATTGTGCATCCCATTATTCCATACTTTCCCAACAAAAACCCCAAGACATGGTTCATAGGTCAACACTTAACATTTAAAGTCAACCATTACATTTCAAGCATGCATCTCACTATAGCATTTAATCAAGCATGCTTTCATCCAAAATAATCATTAATCTAAACAAAATGTAATTTCATCTAGCATGTTCATCACCAAGATATAAATTAATCTAGCATGCTCATAACCTTCAATTCATAAATCATAATTGACCAACATACTCTTATTGCATAAAAGTCAACTCAACCCAATGAAGTCAAACATTACATTTTAATCATGTAATCCAAAATGATAAATCATTATTCATGCTCACAACCAAAATTCATGAATTAGATAGCATCATACTCTCATGTGCATGATAGTCGACTCTTATTCTTAAAAGTCAAACGAAACATTCAAACATGTAATTCATTGTAAAAATTCTTCTTCATGCTTTCAATCAAAAATTCATCAATTAGATAGCAACATACTCTTATAAACATGAAGGTCAACTTTATTCTCAACAGTCAAGTGAAGCATTTCAACATTTAACCCATTGTAAAAATTCATTCTTCATGCTTACAATCAAACTTCAAGATTAATCAACTGTACTTCCCAAACTTTAAACATATACATACTTGATTCCAACAACTCATAACATTTCATAAAATCCCCCAAAATCATTCATAATATCAAGAACCCATTTACTACATCAACACATAATGAAACCCTAGGTTTTTAGGGAATCAAATATCCATCATACCCTAGTCCAAAATTACCAATTGAAACTTATTAACATATATACTTCATAAAACAAAGAAATCAACCTAATAATGCTTCTAGCAAGTTCACTCACCAAAAATCCAAAAATCAAAATAAAATCACACACAACATACATGTGTGCTCATTGACCTCAAATAGCAAGCATCTTTGTTTTCCTTAGGATCAATGAGCACAAAATCAAGAGAAGAGGGAGTCTAGTAGCTTACTTGACTTAGATGAAAACTCAAAAGAATCACGATCCAATCGATGAAGTTGTTCCATTTGACAAGGGCTTCACGAATCCAAAGTTTGGAGGCGATCCAACGGTCGGATCATTGAGGATTGGAGGAGGAAGGAGGCTAGGGCCCCAAGCTTCCATGTCTCCCAAGCCTCTCTCACTCATACAGTTTAGAAGAAGGGGAGAAATGAGAGGATTTTATGAATTTTTACAAAGGAAATTGGTATATATACTTCCACAACTAGTGAGGGCACAATAGATATTTCCTTGGTACAATTAGTGATGTTTAGGTGTAATCAATCCTTAATCAAACCTTAATTAACTCCCCAAGAGTGTTAGGACATGTTTAGGTCTAAGTATGGGTGTTAGGAAGGGTTTAGAGGGGGTTTAGAATGGGTAGAATAGGAATTTCACAACCAAAAACAAAACAGGGACTAATCTGTCACGAAGGCAATGCGGTCGCATGGCTCCATTCAAAGCGACCGCTTTGGTCCATTTTGCACTTGGTGACATTTTCTTGCAACCTTGTTCGTGTCTGGTCGTTCCCGCATGCAACCACAACCCTTAACGCTTCGAAATGGCCTATAATTGAACCCTTAAAGTCCTCAAACACTTAGATAAAACCAACAAGTCTCAAACCACTTTCAAAGTAGGTCTAAACTACCATAAACAACACCCGAAACAACTCGGTGCGAAACTGGTGGAAGGCGCAACAACTCGCTAACGAAACGACGAATGAAACCGCAAACCGACGGGCAACAAACCAAGGTTATAAGCACTTCAAAAGTCTATTAAATAGGCCTGAATGATCCTCAGATGATTAACAACAGATAGGAGAAATGAGCTCCCGAAAGACGAGACGATCACCCGGCTCAATCTCAAAGTACGCGATAAGGAGAATTGCTATCCTCGGAGCGTTAAAACTTCACAAGACTTAAGGAATACATTCAAATAGAAGTCTAACACATCTAACATGTTAATCAGTCATGATGTAAAGATATAGGATCAAATCGAGGTCAGGAATACAAAACCCGAGTAAACTCTCAATCGCGTTGCATTTCGACTATCGTCGAGTTACGACTTGTGACTTTAGCAAGTCAACAACTAAATTGCATCTCTTAAAAGTATTTTGGTCTTAATGTGATCTCTCATACACATCTAGACTCTCTCACGAACCAAAAAAACGATCAACCAAGGAAGAAATGCGAGCATTGCACGCAATTCAAGCTAACTGGGAATCGGGGTCTTATAGAAGCAGTTGTGGCTACAAGGGACGAGATGCAAGCCCCTAGGACGATGAGAGATTATAATCATCCTAATATCGATTTTTCACCTTCGTGCTTAATTTTGCCTAATAGAGTTAAGAATTTTGAACTTAAGGGACATTTTTACAATATGTTCCCAACATTCTATGGTTTACCTACAGAAAATGTAGTATCCTTTATGCAAGATTTTAGTCATTTGGTTGAAACTTTCCCTAAGGGAGGACTAACCAAACATGAATTTAAGATGCTGCTAAAAAGTGGTTCATGACTTTAGCACCTAGGAGCATATCTACATGGAGAGAATTATATGATGCATTTATTGCTAAATTCTATTAGTATGCTTCACTTTCTAATCATAGAAGACAAAATCATGTGTTTTGCAATGGAGCAAGGTGAAACTTTTCATGAAGCATGAGACCGTTTCAAATCTTTATTAATAGATTGTCCCCATCACAATTTTTCACAAGATATTTTAATAACTCAATTCTATGACTCACTCTTAATGCACCAGCAGACTATGATAGATAGTGCTGCAGGAGGGTCGATTCACGGATTGACCCTAGATCAAGCCTATGATTTATTTGAGATGTTAGGTTCAAATTCTCGACAAAAGAGTGTGAGAGGCAAAGCTAAGACAATTTATGAGTTAAGATCAAATGTTGATGAGACCAATGCATTAGCACTAGCCAATGCTAAAATAGAAGTTTATGAAGCAATGATGGCTGCGACCAATTTAAAATTTTCTTATGATCCAAGTTATAATTATGGCAACAATTCACATGCTACTAACAGTTGCCCATCAAGTGAGAATATGCCTGTTTTTCAGGAACATGTGAATTTGATGAATTCATATCCACCTCGTCAAAGAAATGACCCTTTTTCCAATACATACAATCCTGGATGGAGGAATCATCCAAACTTCAGTTGGGGAGGGAACAAGCCGTTACATCCACAACCTCAGCAACCGCAAAGGTATGTATGGTCAAGGAAACCTGAATTTTGGAAATTTCGTATCGAATTCTGAGCCAAAAGATACTGCTACACGTCTGCAGAAACTGGAAAATAGTATTGATGCAATAAATTCAACTCTGCAAAAGATGATGATTATGATTAATCAAAACAGTGAAAAGGAAGAGGCACACAAGGAATGTGAATATGAGAAGTTCCTAGTCAAAACGAGCAAGCTAAAGCTATATACTTTACGAAGTGGTAAAACTATCGGTGAGGAGGTAAGTACACCTATTCCTTCTACTTCTTCTGAAACAATAAATGATGAAAAAGATAACAAGCAAAGTGAAAATTTGAAGGAAGAGAAAGAAAAATCAAATTTTCCAAAAATAGAAGAGCCTTATATTGCACCTCCTGCTTATGTGCCCCCTATCCCATTTCCTGGTCATTTGATGCAATTTAAAGCAAATAGAGAATTTGCTGAAATTTATAACATGTTGTCTAAGGTTAACATAAAATTGCCCTTGTTAAATGTGATTAAAACTATTCCTGTATATGGAAAAAATTTCAAGGTGTTAAGTTCTCGGAAACAAAAGTTTCCAAAAGATGAAAAAGTTATTATGTCTGAGAATGTTAGTGTTGTCCTTCAGCAGAACCTTCCACCAAAGTTAAAAGATCCTAGTAGTTTTAATGTTGATATTACTTTAGGAAATTCAAAGAAAATCAAAGTGATGTTGGATCTTGGTGAAAGTATCAACTTGATGCCCTTCTCGGTGTATAAACAATTAGGGTTAAGAGAATTGAAACCCACATCGATGACATTACAGCTAGCAGACCGATCTATTAAGAACCCATTAGGAATTGTGGAAGATATTTTAGTCCAAGTAGAAAAATTAATTATGACGGTTGATTTTGTGGTGCTTGAAATGGAAAATCGAGCTAGTGCTACACAAGAATCACCCCCTCTTCTTCTTGGAAGACCATTTATGGCTACGGTCAATACGGTAATCAATGTTAAAAATGGGAAATTATCAATGGCCGCTATAGGAGAAACAATTGAAATCATTGTGTTTAATGCCTTGAAGTAACCTGATGATATGAGTGACTGTTTTTATGTCGATGAGGTAGAAAACATAGTGGCTAAAGATTTAGTGAAAGAAGTGAAGAATGATAAATTAGAGGAATTCCAAAATGATCAAAGTGATAATGAAAATAGTGAAGCTAGTGAATTAACCAAACAATTTGAGGAAAAAGAAGAAATAATAATGTTAAAAATAGTTCACGAGCCTTTAGGGAATTTTAATGAGAAATTAGTCCCATCTATTGAATCACCTCCCGTTTTAGAATTAAAACCTCTACTAGACCATTTAAAATATGTCTTCTTAGGAAAAAATGAAACATTGCATGTAATTATTTCTTCAAAGTTGACTAAAGAGCATGAAGAAAAACTGATAAAAGTTTTACAAGAGCATAAAGAAGCTATAGGATGGACCTTAGCTGACTTAAAAGGAATAAGCCTTACCAAATGTATGCATAGAATCCATCTCAAAGAAGGTGCTAAACCTTCTAGCGAAAATCAAAGGCGTCTGAATCCTCACATGGAGGAAGCTGTAAGAAAGGAAGTTCTTAAACTTCTAAATGCAGGTATCATTTACTCCATCTCTAATAGTAAATGGGTAAGTCCTGTTCAGGTAAACCCAAAGAAATCTGGAATCACTGTGGTTAAAAATGATAAGGATGAGTTAGTGCCAACTAGGATTGTTACAAGATATAGGATGTGTATTGATTTGAGAAAACTTAATGCAGCAACTAAGAAAGACCACTTTCCATTACCATTCATAGAGCAAATCTTAGAAAGATTAGCTAGTTACGAGTTCTATTGCTTTTTAGATGGATTTTCTGGGTATAATCAAATTCCAATAGCCCCAGAAGATCAAGAAAAGATAACCTTCACATGTCCCTCTGGTACTTTTGCGTATAGAAGGATGCCTTTTGGTCTATGTAATGCTCCAGCTACTTTCCAGAGATGCATGATCTCTATATTCTCTGATTTAATTGAAAAGTATGTTGAGGTATTTATGGATGGCTTTTCAGTTTATGAGGACTCGTTTGACAAGTGTCTAGATAACTTGACTTTAGTTCTCAAATAATGTTGCAAAGCTAATTTAAACCTTAGTTGGGAAAAATGTCATTTTATGGTCAACCAAGGAATTATTTTAGGACACATAGTGTCAAAGATAGGAATTAAGGTTGACCCGACTAAAGTAGAAGTTATTTCTAAGTTGCCCCCTCCTGTTTCACTTAAGGGTGTTAGATGTTTTCTCGGGCATGTTGGTTTCTATAGGCGTTTCATCCAAGATTTTTCAAAAATTTGTAAGCCCTTGTGTAATTTCCTTGCAAAAGATACATAATTTATTTTCGACAAGGATTGTTTAGAGGCTTTTAACCTGCTAAAGGAAAAATTAACAACTGCTCCAATTTTATCTAGCCCTAATTGGTCGCTTCCATTTGAAATTTTGTATGATGCATCAGACTTTGCCATAGGAGTCGTCCTAGGTCAAAAGATTGCTAAGAAACCGCTTGTAATCTACTATGCTAGTAGATCTCTTAATGATGCCCAGTTAAATTATACAACAACCGAAAAGGAGTTTTTAGCAGTAATTTTTGCCCTTGAAAAATTTACGTCGTATCTGTTAGGTTCCAAAGCGATTATTTATTCTGATCATGTTGCCTTAAAATATTTGTTGACTAAGAAGGATGCTAAACCTAGACTGATTAGGTGGATGTTTTTACTTCAAGAATTTGATATTGCAATTAAGGATAAGGAATGTTCTGAAAATGTAGTAGCTGATCATTTATCTAGATTAGAACTTTGACCTCTTTTTGAAAAGCATTTGTTTGATGATAATATTCCGGTGAAAGAAGTCTTTCCTGATGAGCAATTATATTCTGTGAAAATTAGTGAGCCATGGTATGCTGATTTTGTAAATTTTATAGTGGCAGATATAGTAAATCCTGAGTTTGGATATCATGAGCGGAAGAAATTTCTTTCCGAAGTTAAAAATTATTTTTGGGATTAACCTTACCTGTTTAAATGGGTCCCTGATTTAGTGATTCGGAGATGTATTCCATAAGAGGAACACCAAAGTGTGTTGTCCTTTTGCCATGGCTTTGCTTGTGGCGGTCACTTTAGTGGTGAAAAGACTGGTAGGAAAGTGTTACAGTCCGGCCTCTATTGGCCATCTTTATTCAAGGACGCTCATTAGTTTACAAAAAGTTGTGACAGATGCCAAAGGACAAGAAGCATAAGTAAATGAAATGAAATGCCCCAAATTAGTAATTTAGTTGTTGAAAATTTTGATGTTTGGGGAATAGATTTTATGGGACCCTTTCCTGTTTCCCAAGGATTTGAATATATTTTGGTAGGAGCTGATTATGTGTCTAAATGGATCGAAGCAATCCCTACACGTAATAATGATGCTAAGACAGTAATCAAAGTTCTTTGTGCAAATAGTTTTAGTAGACATGGGATGCCAAGAGCAATAATAAGTGACCAAGAGACCCTTTTTTTTTTTTTTTTTACGGAAACAGGGACGGTACCCTGCTAGATTTTATTAATATGGGAAAAAATACAAACTTGAAGGGGACAACCAGCCGAGCCCTTATAACGGGAGGACAAAGGAGCCTTAACCTCGAAAATAGAACAATACAAAACCTGAAGAACTTAAGTAACACGAATATAAGGGGTCTCAAGTGTGACGACCCGACCCGGACCCCAATGCGAGATCCCGAGTCGCGCCGTCCAAATAATCAATTAAACAAGCATGCATAGTAGGATCACAAAAATCATGTGGCGCAACATCGCATACATACAACAACTCGGCTACACTTGGCCGGAAAAGCAACCTAATTTAAACAAGTCATCGGCGACGTTACAGCCGGAACCCAACAACTACTCCTACAATTATTAACACATGCTTATAATAAACTCAACGGCCACAACATGCCGGAGACAACAACAACAACAAATAAATAACGAGCTTTAGCGGAAGAAAATAGTAGTGAACCATACACATATAAACAGGCTCGACATATAAGTCGGCTTACCAAAAGATTACAAGTTTAAGTAGTTAAGTTACAATAACATCAAAATCACATAAACCCAAGCTAAGTCTACATGACTTGCTTCCCATCGTCCTTACCAAAATAAGAATCTAAATAACCAAAGTCCAAAATAGCAACCTGCTAAAACAAACAACCAACGAGTACAAGCGAGTCTATCCCGGACCGTCTCCTCGGCTCGGATCTAAGGAAAGACAAAGCAAACAAATAGGGTAAGTCGAAAGACTTAGTAAGTTACAAAAATGCATGTCCATGTTATAGCATGACATATCTCATTTATCATACATGATCATCATATAGCACTTAGCACATATTTCACATAAGTGCGGGAAAGTAAATCATACAAGTAGGATATGATAGTCACGGCCGCTTCGTAGCTCCTGCAAAACATTCTGTTACTGGTTCGTGCCATCGATGTTATGTGAGTTCATCGACTTATACCGAGAATCCTCTCGATCTAGATAGCAAGCCAATGCGGCACTTAACTGATACGGCAAAGGGGCTACTTCCCCACTGCGGCCCACAGTGAAGGTGTGTGTGAAGTCCCAGGTGCGGCGATCCATAGCGAACACGAATCCCATAATTCGTGAAGGCGATGCATCGTCCCACCCTGACTTAGATAAACAAACCAAATAATGCCAGCTGGACTCAACGTGATGCACAAGTAGGTATTTACTTGACTAAACCAATCAAAGACCGAATTCGACAAGAGCGAACTCGACCAACCAAGTAGGGCATCAATCTCTACTATAAAATCATATCAAGGCAATTAAATTGCACAAAACCAACCTTTCATAGAAACTTGTTATAAACAATCAAGCCAATCTCATACTTGAGTAAACCAATCAAACGGTGTCCAAACTTCGTAGGGATTGAAACTAGGGTTCAACACGTTCAAATATTCCCTAAAGTCGACTCCGTTGAGTCTTTGCTCTAAATTCCCAAATTTGGAGAAATTGAAGCTATATGCTTCATAACCCCAACCTAGGTCATTTCTAGGTTCAACAAGATTATAAACTCACCAAGGCAATGCAAAGTGATTCAAGTTCATAATAGAGTCCAAAATTTAGGATAGAACACATAACACTTTCACAACATTTCAAGAAGGCATAACTAGGGCATTCTCATAAATCAACACTTCCAACATAAATATCATACATGGTTTTAATATGCTCAAAACCTTAAATAGACAAGATGGAAGAGTATTATAAACATTCATAGGTAGGAAATCATCCTAGGCATGCTCCTAGCAAGCTCACAACTTCAACATACAACAATATAGCATGTAAAGCATACAAGTGCCCTCATTGACCTCAACCAACATAGACTTTGCTTCCTTAGGGTCAATGAGAACTAGAAGAAGAAGAAGATTAAGTAGGTAACTTACAAGTTATACACCAAAGAAAGCAAATGAAGAAACCAATTGGATAGAAATGCTCCTCTTCTTGAGCTCTATAACTTTAATGAAGGAACCTTGGGCAAATGAAGAGTGGATGAGGGAGGATGGAGATGAAAGCTTCAAGAAGCCATGGGAGAGTCTTGGAGAAGATGAAATCCCGTTTTTGGAGAGTGAGGGTGAGATATGAGAGTCAAAAATCTGAAATGTGGCTCATATATGTCTAAAATTTGAGTGGGACATGTGTCAACATGTTGTGGTCCCTTGAACTAGATATTTGTGGCTTAATTGGTCACCCAATACACTCTTAATCCATCATTAAAACAAGTTAGGGTTATTAGGACTTAAGTGAGGAGGGTTAGGAAGGTTTAAGATAGGTTTAGATAGGGGTTTGGGTATAAAAATCGTCCAATTCAAAACAGGGAAAAAATCCCAAATTGAGATGCCGAGGCGGGCCAGCTCCCTCAGCCGCCTCGTATGCGAGGCCTCTTGATTCTGCACATTGAAATTCCTCCCAGAAGTTGAGGCGGGCGCCTCGACTCCTCCCATGCGGCCGCCTGGGCCTCTGAACCTCCAAAACTAGTTCTAAACTTGTCCTAAATGGTCCCAAACTTTTGGGCAACCATTCTAAGGTCTAACCCTACTCAAAACACATCGGAAACGCACCCGAACAACCCCCGGAACAAGCTAAGACAAGGCGTGAACCACGCGACGAATGAACAACGGATTAAACTCAAATCAAACGCCAATCAAACTAGGGTGTCTTGGGCATGAAATAGGTTTGTTTTAACTTGAATAAGACTTGAATATAAAGCCAAGAACTCAACGAACACTTCGTACGTCGAAATAGAAGCAAATACGAGCAACGAGAGGAATCGCTAAGGCTAAATTCAACGCGATCAAACCGGCGATTCTACAAACAAGTTTATATGATTCTAAACATGTTATGGACTTCTAAAATGATCTATGAATGATTCTAAGACATTTATATAACAAGTAAACATGCTCACAATCAACCAAGAAAGTAAGAAGACAAGCATACAATGCACATGCAAGAATACGGGGCGTTACACTCTCCCCACCTTTAGGAATTTAGTCCCTAAATTCTTACCAAGTTCGTCGAATAAATGTGGATGCTTCTCGCGCATCTCCGCTTCCGTCTCCCACGTCGCTTCTTCAATGTTGTGGTTCCTCCAAAGAACTTTGACTAAGGGAATTCTCTTGGTTCGTAGCACTTGATCCTTGGTGTCCAATATCTTCACGGGCTTTTCAACATATGACATATCCGGCTCAAACGTGATCTCCTCATACTCGAGTACATGAGACTCGTCCTTCAAATACTTTCGTAACATAGAGACATGGAATACATTATGAGTCTCCAAAGTGAAGGTGGCAATGCTATACGATCGCTAAGGTCCCAACCCTCTCAAGAACCTCAAATGGACCAATGTATCTCGGTGTAAGCTTCCCTTTCTTGCCAAACCTCTTAGTACCTCTCCTCGGTGTTACCTTCAAGAACACGTAATCACCCACTTGGAATTCAAGATCCCGTCTTCGATTGTCCGCATAACTCTTTTGTCGACTTTGAGCGGTGCGCAAACGATCTCTAATCAACTTCACGCTCTCAACCGACTGTTGTACTAACTCTTCTGAACCCCAAAGTTTCGCCTCCAACTTCATCCCAACAAATTGGCGATCTACACTACGCCCATACAAAGCTTCATACGGCGCCATCTTGATACTCACCGAACTGTTATTATATGCAACCGGCCAAAGGCAAATGAGAATCCCAGCCTTCCCTTGGAAACTACGGCACAAGCTCGCAACATATCCTCCAAAATCTGAATCAATCGCTCGGATGACCATCGTTTGCGGATGAAAAATTATCTTGAAGTCCAATCTAGTCCCCAAGCTTCTGATGACTTCCAAAATCTAGATGTGAACCTCGGGTCTCTATCGGACACAATACTAACCGTGCGCCATGAAGTCTCACGATCTGGATATACTGAAGCGAGTCAGCGAATGCGTGATAGCTATCGGAATGAAGTGTGCGGACTTAGTCAATCTGTCGTATAACCCAGCTGCATTAAACCCTCTCGCGTCTTGCATAACCTGTCACAAAGTCCATGGTAATGAACTCCCATTTCCACTCGGGAATCTCAATGGTTGTAGAAATCCCTTGGTCTCGATGCTCGGCCTTAACTGTCGACAAGTCAAACACTTAGAACGTACTCGCGATTTCCCTCTTCATACCTCTCCACCAGCTGTCTTTTCAAATCTAGGTACATCTTCGTGCTCCAGGGTGAATGGTATACTTCGTCTTATGAGCCTCATCTAGAACCAACCTCTTCAATTCGCATACAAGGAACACAAACTCTACCTCGAAAAGTCAAGGTACCCTCGGTATTAACCACAAAGTCGGCGATACATTCTCGGACCAACCCATCAATAATTTTCCTCAACTCGGATCATTCCTTGAGCTTCTCTTTTCCCAAATAAAGCAGTGTATACGAATATTAGCAAAAATCACACCTCTATCGACAACACTAGGACTCCAATCTGAGTCCTCTAACATCTTCCATTCTTTAACCATCATGCAAGACATATAAACTTTCCTACTCGGCATCCGCTACCACATTTGCCTTCCGGATGATATAAGATAGTACAATCATGGTCCTTTAACTTTTCCATCCATCTCTGCCTCATATTCAACTCCTTTGCGAAAACAAGTATTTCAAGCTCTTATGGTCGGTGAAGATCTCAAACTTAGACCCATACAAGTAGTGTTTCCACTTATGCAATGCGAAAATAATCATGACCAACTCCATATCGTGTGTGGGTAATTACTGCTCATGAATAGACAATTTCCTAGATGCATAGGCGATCACCCTCCCATTGCATCAAAACACAACCCAAACCTTCCTTTGAGCATCACTATAGATCACGAAATTTTCTCTCCACTTGAAGCGAAAGCCAAAATAGGTGCCGATGTCAAGCTTCTTAAGCTCTTGAAAGCTAGACTCACATTTCATTCCAACAAGCGGCACATTCTTACGTGTCAACCGTCATAGGAGTCACAATCCTAGAGAACCCTCAATAAACCTTCGGTAATAACCCGCTAACCCCAGAAACTCCGAACCTCGGTAACCGAACTAGGCCTCTTCAATTCGTCGCCGCGATCTTAGAGCGGATCAACGGCTATCCTTCGAAACTATGTGCCCCAAGAAAGATACTTCCTCAAGCCAAAAGGCACATTTGCTAAACTTGGCGTAAAATTGCTTCTCTGAAGAAGAATAGATAACTTATGACCCTAAAATTCTCGTGCTCCTCCAGAGATTTCGAATATACAAAATATCATCAATGAAGACTACAACAAAGCAATCAAGATAAGCGTGAAAACTTCGGTTCATCAAATCCATAAACACATTGTATTTGTCAACCCAAGCGGCATCTACAAACTCAAAATGCCCATACCTAGTGCGGCTGTTTTCGAATGTCTTCCTCTCTAACCTTCAATGGTAGTAACCCGTCTCAAATCAAGCTTAGAGTAGACAATGGACCCTTGCAAGCGATCAAAAGGTCATCGATGTGGGGTAGAGGATACTTATTCTTAATAGTAACCTTATTCAATTCTCATTAGTCTATACACAACATAAACTCCATCTTTCTTCCTACTTAAACAAGGCAGAAGGCGACACACTTGGTTTAACAAACCAATCTCTAAAGTTCTTGCAAGCGGGTTTCAACTCCCTAAGCTCCATGGTGCCATTCTATATGGTGCCTTAGAAATCGGTGAAGTCCCGGAATAAGCTCAATGCAAAACTCTAGTTCTCTATCGGGTTGGCATAGCATGATCC
>CM028382.1:3976655-4031245 GCA_013146195.2 Codonopsis lanceolata
GGAAACCAATTTGATGGAAATGCCCCCTTCTCGAGCCTCTACATCTTTAATGAAAGGCTCTTGGGCAAAAATGAAGACATATAGACCTCACAGTGGAAGAAACCCGAGAGAGATGAAATCTGTTTTAGGAAGAGAGAGAAGACTGGTCAAAAGATTGGGGCTTATATGTGGTCAAAAGTTGTGAGGGAAATATGTCAAACTCTTTGGTCCCTTTGAGATTCTTAGATAGGGTTTGATGATCAACAAGCCTTCTAATCCATCATTAAAATTAAGTGGGGATGTTAGAGACTTAATAGGAAGGGTCGTGGAGGTTTAGGATAGGTTTAAGTGCAGGGCTTGAAGTGTACAACCGGCCAAACTAAACAGAACAAATCATCTCGTAGCAGAGAACAAGTGAGGCGGCGCCACATAGGCGCGTCGCGCCCAACAAACAGAATTCTCCAAAGTTCGACCAACCTGTATCCAAATCCTTAAACCATTCTAAGGTCTAACCTCTACTCAAAATGGTCTGAACACACCCGAACAACTCCCCGAACAAGGTAGAACAAGAAGCGCTAACCACGCCGATTTAACTTAACAACGAATCAAACTACAATCAAACGCCATTCAAACTAGGATGTCTTGGACATGAAAGGGACTTGTTTCAACATGGTTAAGGCCTGGATATAAAGCCAAGAACTCAACGAACACTTCACGCCGAAATAGAGGCAAAATGATGAGCAACCCAGGGGAATCGCTAAGGCCAAAACAAAACGATCGAACCGGCGACTAACCAACAAACTTTCGTGATTCTAAACATGTTAAGAACTTCAAGAATGAATTTCAATGATTCTGCAAGACTAGGTAAACATGATCGCAATCAACCAAGAAAGCACAAATACAAGCATAGAATACACATGCATGTTACATCTCTCACTCTAGTCCCTTTACCTTCATCAAATGAGGATGCTTTCTCGCCAGTCTCCGTTCCTCCAAAGAACTCTCCTAAGTCGCTTTTCTCAATGCTTTTGTCTCTCCAAAATCTTCAGTTCGACATAAGACATATCCGGCTCAAACGTGATCTCTTCATACCGAAATTGGTATCATCCTTCAAATACTTTCGCAACATGGAAACATGGAATGGATTATGAGTCTCCGAAGTGAAGGTGGCAATGCAATAAAGACCCAACTTTGTAAGCCTTTCATCATCTTCGCATCTCTCCTCTCTGTGTCACCTTCAAGAATACGTAGTCACTCAACGGAACTCAAGATCTCGCTTCGATTATCCGCATAACTCTTTTTTGTCGACTTTGAGCGAAAAGAACGATCTCTCTTAACTCAACTTCACTTCTCAACCGACCGTTGCATCCATCCTGAATCCTATTATACGCATCCCAAGATTTGAGAATCCCAATTTTCCTTGAAATCCACACAAGCCTCAAGCATGTCCTCCAAAATCTGAATCAATCGCTGACCGACCATCCGTTTAAAAGTACCAAGTCTAATTTGGTCCCCAAAGCCTCGCAACGCTTGCCAAAATCTAGATGTGAACCTCGATCTCTATCGGATACAATGCTCACAGTACGCCATGAAGTCTCACTATCTCCATGAATGTACAAACCTGCGACTATAACCCAAACCGCATTATGTGCACAGCCGGTGTGTATCCTCCAGTGATGAACTGTTCCTGTATCTCAAGTGGTTAGAAGTCCTCAAGAAGTCTCTGGAGGCAAGCTACTTAACTCCGGCAAGTCAAACACTTCGACACATACTCCGCAATTTCTTCTTTCATACCTTTCCACCAAAATCGTTTTTTGCTCAATGGCTCTAAGTAACCAACCTCAAGTCATCAAGAAGGAACACAAATTGACCTCGAATGCCAAAGTACCCTCACTATTAATCGCAAAATCAAAGCGATACATTCTCACCAACCCATCAATGATTTCTTCAACTCCTGATCATCCTTTCGCGCTTCTTTAATCTTCTTCCCAAACAAAATCGGTGTAGTACCTAACATTCGCGAAAAATCACTCCTCTATCAAAAACACTAGACTCCAATCACGCAAGTCCTCCAACATCTTCCATTCTTAACCATCATACATGACATGTGAACCTTTTCTACTCAAGGCATCCGCTACCACATTTGCCTTCCCTGATGATATAAAATAGTGCAATCATGATCTTTTAGTTTCTCCATCCATCTTCTTTTGCCTCATGTTCAACTCCTTTTGAGAGAATAAATACTTCAAACTTTTGTGGTCGGTGAAGATCTCAAATTTAGCTCCATACAAGTAATGTTTCCATTTATGCAACGCGAAGATAATCGCAGCCAACTCCATATCGTGTGTAGTAATTACGGTAATTTCGACAACTTCCTCGACGCATAGGCGATAACTCTACCATTTTGCATCAACACACAACCCAAACCTTCCTTAGCATCGCTATAAATCACAAAATTATCTCCTCCACTAGGCAAAGCCAAAATAGGTAGGCAAAGCCAATATAGGTTACCGCTTCTTAAGCTCTTGCTTCTTAAGCTCTTTGAAAACTAGCTTCACATTTCTACTCCAAACAAACCAGCTCCAAACAAAAGCGGCTTTCGTCAATTTCGTCATAGGAGTCACAATCCGAGAAAAACCCTCAATAAATCTGTAATAACCCGCTAGACCCAAGAAACTCCGAACCTCAGAACCGAACTAGGTCTCTTCCAATTCGCCACCGCTTCAACCTTAGAAGGATCAACGGCTACTCGGCGCTAGAAATGATATGCCCCAAGAAGGACACTTCTCAAGCCAAAAGGCACATTTACTAAACTTCGCATAAAGTCGCTTTCTCCCGAAGAATAGACAAGACAATCCTCAAGTGTTTCTCATGCTCCTCCCGAGATTTCGAATACACTAAGATGTCATCAATGAAGACTACCACAAAACAATCAAGATAACTATGGAAGACACTGGCTCATCAAGTCCATAAACACCGGGCATGGCAGATTCAGTCGACCCAAACGGCATCACCACAAATTCAAAGTGCCCATATCTAGTGCGAAAAGTCGCTTCTCTTGAATGTCTTCCTCTACTAACCTTGATTGATAGTAACCCCATCGCAAATCAA
The DNA here is from genome assembly GCA_013146195.2 of Codonopsis lanceolata. NCBI lineage: Eukaryota > Viridiplantae > Streptophyta > Magnoliopsida > Asterales > Campanulaceae > Codonopsis > Codonopsis lanceolata. The sequence goes on from CM028382.1 coordinate 3,979,746, forward strand.
GCTTAGAATATCGAGCGATAGACCTTGCAATTGGTCAAAAAGATCATCAATGTGGGGTAGTGGGTATTTGTTCTTAACGGTCACCTTATTCAATTCTCGGTAGTCTATGCATAACCGCAAACTCCCATCCTCTTCTTCACAAATAAGACCGTGCGCCCTGCTAAGCGCGACACACTCCTGCGCCCAGGCGACACACTGGGTTTAATAAAACCAATCTCAAGGAGTTCTCGCAACCGAAGTTTTCAACTCTCTAAGCTCCGCTGGTGCCATCCTATACGGTGCCTTAGAAATCGGTGAAGTCCCTGAATAAGCTCAATACAAAACTCTAGTTCTCTATCTGGGTGGCATAGCATGATCTGTAGAAAACACATCGGAAACTCACATACTACCGAACCTCCTCTAAATTCTGCGAAGACCTCTTCTTATCAACAACGCAGCAAGATACCCCAGACACCCTTGAGACAACAATTTTCTAGCCCTAAGCGCAGAAATGAAATGCAAGTCACTCGACGCTTGATCACCCACAAACGTAAATTCAGGCACACCCGGCATATAAAAAGTAACCCTCTTCCTATGGCAATCAACTATAGCATGATAAGCACATAACCACCCATGCCAAGAATCACATCAAAATCACGTGATAGGGAGAACTACCAAGTCCAAGATGCAAAGTGTGGTCACCCACCAAAACATCACAAGATCTAAACACCTCAGACGCGAGCATATATTCCCCGAGGGTAGACACTTCAAGCAAGTATGGCAAAGATTGAGGCAATACGCAAAGATTCTCAACAAAGTGCGAAGCAACATAAGAATGTGAAGACCCCGGATCTATGAGAATTCGAGCCTTATGATCAAATATAGAAAGAGTACCTCCTATCACCGCAGACCTCGAACCTCGCTTGCCGATCAAGCGCAAACACACGGCCCCGAACCTTCTGGCTTACCATCCATATCTCTCTTAGCCCCAGCATCGCCGCCCGGCGCCTCCCGACGATTGGCCTTATATTTGGGACAATCTTTCCTCACATGAGTCCTGTCTCCACAAATAAAACACTTACCGGCCTTTCCCCAACACCTATCACCGTGTGCCCATTCTGGCGTGAATCGAACAAATCATGGTCTCACCGCGAGACCCTCTCACGCCCTCGAGTAAGAAGTGTTGTTGCCCCTGCTTCCCCGCCGTTTGTGGCCTACCTTGGCCTCCACCTCTCCTATCACGGTTCCTTGGTATCCTCTTCCGCCACCCGAATTATTCCCCGATTAGTGTTCTCGAGTAGTCCTGTCATTACCCGAATTACCCTTGACTCTGCTCCTCAATATCTTGCTCAACCTCATAAGCTCTATCAACCCAGTCCGATGTCGATAGTCGGTGAGCTTAAGTGCTAGAATCGCTTCCTAAATTCGTCCTCAACCCTTTAACAAACTTATGCTCTACGAGCCTCCGTAGGAATCAAGTACGTGCAATAACGGCTCAATCCTCGGTGAACCTCGCATACTCCGCCACGCTCATAGTACCTTGCTCAAGATTATAGAATTCTTTCTCCCTTTGGTTACGAACCACATCCGGTACGTACTCATTCTTAAATTCCCTTTGGAAATTGGCCCATGTAATGGGAACTTGTTGCATCTCCCAACTTTCCTTCAACACAGTCCACCAATGCTCGGCGGCTCCCTTAAACTGAAATGTCGCTAGCCCGACCTTCTCTTCATCGGTCGGTACACTCCAACATAGATAAGATTTTGATCATCTCTTCCATCCACACTCAGCCTCCCTCGGGTTTGGCTCCCAAGAAATGCACTAGGCTTCAACTTAAGGAATCTCTAGTAAAGTGTTGTCGGCCCCTGCCTCTGGTGGTGGAGGTGGTGGTACCTGCTCCAGCTGACCTCCTCGGCCCGCCGAAAAGCCATCAACACACGGTGTAACTCTACATCCGGACCCACCGGATTCTGGCGGCGGTACCTCAACTTCTCGCTGGGCCTACCTCACCGCGCCATTCCCATTCCTAGGATTATCCATCGAACTCCTACAAGAATTCACTCGACGTTAGAATCATCACACAAATAACCAACCCACCTAGGCCATGGAACCTATCCTGGCCGACAGCTAACCTATAGCTCTGATACCAACTGTGACGACCCGACCCGAACCCCAATGCGGGATCCCGGATCGCGCAGTCCAAATAATCAAGTTAAACACATAAGCATGCATAAGTAGGGTTTTAAAATTCACGTGGCGCAACATTTCGCATATTAACAACTCGGCTACACTTGGCCGGAAAACAACGATTTAAACAAGTCATCGGCGACGTTAGGAACCCAACAACTACTCCTACAATTAACACATGCTTAATAAACCTCAACGCCACAACATGCCGGAGACAACAACAATAATAATACTTTAAACGCGCTTTAGGAAGAAACTATGACAACAACAATAATAATGAACCATAAACACATATAAACAAGCGCGACTTATAGTCGGCATACCAAAAGATTACAAGTATTACCAAAAGAACAAGTATTAATAATAAGTTACTACAACACAAAAACCCAAGCTAAGTCTACATGACTTGCTTCCCATCGCCCTTTCCAAAATGCAAGATTAACCAATTAATGTCCAAAGGAGCAACCTTGCTCACAACGCCCAAGCGAATGCGTAAATCTAGCGCGGAACGCCACTCTCGCTTTGATCTAAGGAAAACAAAGCAAACAAATAGAGTAAGTCGAAAGACTTAGTAAGTTACCAAAATATGCATGTTCATGTTATAGCATGACATTTATCACTAATATGGCATATTATCACAATTATGGCATATTATCATCATTTAACACTTAGCACCCTTATTCACATAAGTGCGTAAAGTAAAGCATACAAGTAGGATATGATAGTCACGCCGCCAGCACCCGCACCTCGCAAAACATTTGCACTAGTTCGTGCCATCGATGTTATGTGAATTCATCGACTCATACCGAGAACCTACTCGATTTCAATAGCAAGCCAATGCGGCACTTAACCGATACGGCAAAGGGGCTACTTCCCCACCGCCCACGTTGGAGGGTGTGTGAAGTCCTGCGGCGATCCATAGCGAGCACGAATCCCATAATTCGTGAAGGCGCATGCCTCATCGCCTCACCCGACTTTGATAAACAAACCAATTATGCCACTGACTCAATGCAATGCACAAGTAGATATTTACTTGACTTTAAACCAATTAAGGACCGAATCCGACATGAGCGGCTCGTCCGACAAAGTAAGGTGTTAATCTCTACCAGAAAACACATCAAGGCAATTAATTGCTCAAAACCAATCTTTCATAACAACTTGTGATAATCAATTAAACCAAACTCATACTTGAGTAAACCAAGTCAAATGACGTTCAAACTTCGTAGGGATTGAAATTAGAGTCTAACATTTTCAATTCTTCCCTAGAGTCGACTCCGTTGAGTCTTTTCACTAAATTCCCAATTTTGGGGAAAATGAAGCTATATGCTTCACAACCCAACCTAAGTCACTTCTAGGTTCACAAGGGTATAATTCACCTATACAATTCAATATAATTCATGTTCTTCACGTGGTCCAATATTGAGGATACATCACATAACCATTTTCACAAACACCACATAGGCATAATTTAGGCATTTCCAAATAATTTCACTTTCATCAACAAACATATTACATTACTTCTAACATGTTCAAGACCTCAATTAATCATAGTGAAAGAGTAATTTCAACATTCAAAGGCAAGAATCAACCTAGACATGCTCCTAACAAAATCATACATTCAAAATTCGTAGGAAGCAACTATGTGTTCCCATTGACCTCACACATCATAAACTTTGTTTCCTTAGGGTCAATGGGTACTAAAATGAAGAAGAGTAACTTACAAGTTCAACACCAACGAAAGCAAATGAGGAAACCAATCGGATGGAAATGCTCCCCTTCTCGAGCTCTACAACTTTAATGAAAGGCTCTTGGGCAAATGATGAATGGTTGATGAAGAAGACCAGGGATGAGACCTCAAGAAGCCATGGAAGAAGGGTCAGGGAGAGATGAAATTCGTTTTGGAAGAGAGAGATTTGGAAGAGAGAGCTTATATGAGGGTCAAAAAGGGTGAACTGATTTGGGGCTTATATGTCTTGTGGTCCCTTTGAGATTCTTAGGATAGGGTTTGGATGATCAACAAGCTTCTTAATCCATCATTAAAATTAAGTTGGGGATGTTAGGACTTAAGTAGGAAGGGTCAGGGAGGTTTAGGATAGGTTTAAGTAGGGGTTTGAAGTGTACAATTCGTCAAATTCCGAAACAGGAACAAATCATCTCGTAGCAGAGAAACAAGTGAGGCGGGCGCCTCACATAGGCATGGCCGCAACGCCCTGCGGCCAACAAGCTCTCCCAAAGTTCACTCAATCGAATTACCAATCAATGAAATTACTCTCGGCATTTGCCTCCATGCGCCGCCTCGGCTCCAATCTGGCCGCCTCGGCTAAAACTTGATTCAAACTTGGTCTAAATGGTCCCAAACTTTTGGGCAACCATTCTAAGGTCTAACCCTACTCAAAATGGGTCGGAAACACACCCGAACAACTCCCGGAACAAGGTAGAACAAGGCGCGAACCACGCGACGAACGAACAACGAATCAAACTACAATCAAACGTCATTCAAACTAGGATGTCTTGGACATGAAAGGGACTTGTTTCAACATGGTTAAGGCCTGGATATAAAGCCAAGAACTCAACGAACACTTCGTACGTCGAAATAGAGGCAAATACGAGCAACGAGGGGAATCGCTAAGGCCAAAAACAAAACGATCGAACCGGCGACTCAACCAACAAACTTTCGTGATTCTAAACATGTTAAGAACTTCAAGAATGATTTAAGAATGATTCTAAGACGTGTATAAACTAGGTAAACATGATCGCAATCAACCAAGAAAGCACAAATACAAGCATAGAATACACATGCAAGGTTATGGGGCGTTACATCAACATTAAACCCTAATCTCTAAACCTTAAACCTTAAACCTTAACCCTAATCCCTAAGCCAAACGTTAAACCTTAAAACCATAAACCCTAAAACCATAAACCCCGAACCCTAATACCTAAAACCATAAACCTTAAACCCTAAGCCAAACCTTAAACCCTTAAACCCTTAAAAACCGTAAACCCTTAAACCTAAACCCTAAACCTAATCCCTAAGCCAAAGTTTAAATCCTTAAACCTTAAACCTTAAACCTTAAACCCTAACTCTCGCCAAGCCCTAAGCCTAACTATAAACCTTAAACTATAAACCTTAAACCAACAACAATTGTATCACCTAAACCCTAACCCTTATCCCTAAACCTAATTCGAAACCTTAAACCCTAACCTTGAGTCTCTAACCTTAAACCTTAACCCTAAAACCTTAAATATTATGCTCTATCCCAAATAACTAAACCTTAAATCCTAACTCTAATACTAACCCTAATCCCTAAGCCTAACCTTAAACCTTAACTTAGAAAATGGTCTTATCCTCCCTAATCCCTAAGCCCTTAATCCATTGAAGGAAAAAACATATGTGAGAAACATGATAATGAAAACATGAAATGTACATAAGGATGAAGATAATCATCATCAACTATTTTGAATACAAAAAAAATATTAAAAAAATAAAAATAAATAAACAAATTTTTTGTTCACAAAATTGGTACCAGTTTTATGTACAAAATATTTGTTTATTTTTTAATATTTTTTTTATATTTTTTTTGGATTCAAAATAGTTGATGCTTCATCCGTATGGAGATTATCGTGTTCATTTCATGTTTCTTTCATTCATAAATAATTTTTTTTGTTTCTCGTTTATAGGGATTAAGGTTAGGCTTATCTAGGTTAGCATTAGAGTTATGGTTTATGGTTTAGCGATTAGGTTAGTGTATAATGTTTAAGGTTTTAGGGTTATGGTTTAAGGTTAGAAACTCGAGGTTAGGTTTAAAGTTTCAAATTAGGTTTAGGGATAAGGGTTTTTAAGTGAGACAATTGTTTTTGGTTTATGGTTTATGGTTAGGCTTAGGATTGGGGATAGGGCTAGAGTTAGGGTTTAAGGCTTTAGGATTGAGGTTCAGGTTTAAGGTATAAGGTTTAATGTGACGCCCGCCCTTCGTTGTCTCGGCTTGCGTGCTATATTGCACTTCTTCCCTTGTCGACGGTATGTTTGGGTTGCGAGAGGGTCTAGATATGTTTGAGAGACCATATTAAGACCAAAACACTATTTAGAGACTCCATATAGTTGTTGACTTGCTAAAGTCACAAGTCGTGACCCGACGATAGTCGGAATGCGACGCGATTGAGGGTTTACTTCCGTTTTGTGTTCGTGACCTCGGTTTGGGTCCTAGACCTCTTTAAGATAGTTTATTAACATGTTTAGATGTGTTAGACTTCAAGTTGGAAGTGTTCCTTAAGTCTATCGAAGATTTGGAAGTTTTGGAGACAGAAGTTCGGGAATCGAGTCGCTGCCTCGCCTCCTTTGGGATTCTTATTTCCCTAAGTTGTTATTCAACTTCCTAGAAGTATTTAAGCTTCTTCATTAGCCCTTAGACTTGCCTTAAAAGTCTCCTCTCAGTCTCCTTGCTCGCTTGATTTCGAAGTTCGTCGTCGTCCGTTGCACGTTGTTGCACCCTTCCGAGTTGTTTCTTGCCCGGAGTTGTTCGGTGTGTTTTAGACTTGTTTTGAGTTGGGTTAGACCCTTAGAATGGTTGCCCATAAGTTTGGGATCATTTAGATCAAGTTTAGACCAAGTTTTGGAGGTTCAGAGCCACGGGATGGAGCGAGGCGCCCGCCTCGATACTCGAGAGCACCCTTGTGCAGAGAAGGAGGTGAGGCGGCCGCATGGAGAAGGTTGAGGCGCCCGCCTCAACCCCAAAGCTGTTACGGGATTTTTCTTCCCCTGTTTTGAGTTGTGATGTGTTTTACCTATTCTACCCTCCTTAAACCCCCTCTAAACCCTTCCTAACCTCTCATACTTAACCCTAAACATGTCCTAACATTATTTAGAAGTTAATTAAGTTGTTGATTAGAGCTTGATTACCCCTAATCTCCACTAATTGCACTTGAGAAATGCCTATTGTGCCCTTATTGTCGAGGAGGTATAAATAGCCTAACCTCTTCCCAAATCACCAAACTCTCTTCATTTCTTCTCTCCACATACGTATTCTAGAGAGAGACTCCATGGGAGACTCTTGAGCCCTAGCTCTTCCCTCTTCGATCCAAGACGATCCGACCACCCGATCTCCTTCAAACTTCGGATTCTTGAAGCCCTCGACGAGTAGAACGACTTCACCGATCGGATTTGTGTTCTCTTGAGTTTTCACTCAAGCTAGGTAAGTTACTTTCCTTTGATTTTTGGTTCATTGGCCCTAAGGAAAACAATCTATATGCTATTTGTGGGCAATGAACACTTGTATGCTATGTTTGCCCAATTTTGGGGATTTTTGGAAGTGTATCTTGTAAGAGCAATTGTAGAGTAATTTTATGATTGTTGAGGTGTGTGATTACTCTTTATTATGTGTTTCTAGGCTTATGAGTATGCTAGAAATTATGTCCACATGTTATTTGAGTTCATTGGAGTAATATGCCTAATTTGTGAATTTTGAAGTTATGAACTTGTTAATGCCTCAAGAGGATGTTTTGAAGGATATTGTGTTGGGGGAAATGGGTTTTGATCTATGTTGGGTTTAATTGTGAATTTTAGGCTTGAGAGTCAAACCCGAACTATTGGAGAAATTATGGTTAAGTTGAAGTGGGGTTAATGTCGAGAATGATGAAACTTGGTGTTTAGACTCAACGGAGTCGAAATATGTTCAAAAATGTGATAATGAATTCGGGTTGGAATCCTACAACAATTGGATTTCGTTTGATTATGTTTATGATGGATTCTTGGGTTTTAGGGCTCGGGAATCAAGCCCGAATGAATTTTGGGATTTTGTAGTATATATGAATGAAATGTTTAATTGTGGGGCTATGAAACACATTGTGGGCTAAAGAATGGAATAAAGAATAGAATTAAGAACTCAACGGAGTCATTGTGAGGCCAATAATGTGATAACAAGCCTTTGATTGAGACCCTACGATGTTCGGGTCTCGCTTGCTTATGTTGTGCGTATCCGAGTACCTTGTTGTGTCCTATGGAGACACTGGAGACACATGTTATAGAGACCCATTGGGAACTTGTTTAGCGTGCTTGAGCGTGCTTGTAAAGCACGGAGTATTAGAGACCAACCCATGGTCTCGAGCACTATTTAGTAATGGTTATTCGATGAATTCACTATAAGGAATTTAGTCGCGAGCATATGATAGTACTTATGGATTTAGACTACAAGGTAGTCTTGTCATTCATGAGATGGGTTTTGATGATGTCGGCTATAAGGACTTTGGCTAAGTCCGTGTGCCTTTAAGTGAAGCTTAATGCTAAGTTTTGAATTGTGGTGGTTCTTAGACTAAGTAGTAGTCTTTGATTTAATCTTGAGTTGAGGACTTTAGTAGACCTCATGTTGTGAATTGTTGAGCTTATATGCTATTCTTGAATTGGTAATGACTTGAGGTTTATGAATACCTCAATACGTGGTTTTTGAACTAAACTTACAAGTTAGTTGAATATGTTAAGTGTGTACAAGTATGTGCATTGTTTGTTGGTTTTGTAGAGCATTGTGACCTACTTGAATTAATAAGTTCTTTTGTGATGAACTTGGTCCTTATTGGGTTATACAAGTAAATAATCTACTTGATCATCTTGATTTTGAGTCCACCGGCGCCTTGGTCGCTTTGTCGGCAATGGGACGATTCATGGCCTTTGGAAACATTCGCTATGAATCGCCGCATTGGTACCCTTTCTCCTCACTATTTGGCCGATAGTGGGATGTGGTCTCGATAGCGGCTCCTAGCCCGATATCGAAGCTCCCATTTCTCATCCCCTGAGTCGGATGAATGTAACGAGGAACTCATTAAAGAGAACCGGTGAGTTATGATCATTTGAGGAATGAAACCCGCTTATGATCATTTGAATACGTAGGGCTAGGCCCTGCATCTTGGTTTTACGTGCTTATGTATAAGCATTTATATGAAAGAAAATGTGCTTTATGGTTTATGAAGTTTATGTTACATGATGACATGATACAAGTTTATTATTGGTAGACTATAAAGATACCATGATTTTATATATGTTGATGCATTATGCCATGCCACGATATGCTATGCCATACATTTGCATTTAGTAACTTACTGGGTCATTATGACTCATTTCGTGTGTTTGTTTTCCTTAGTTTTTGCAGCGATCCCGTTAGTACGCTGCGGGCGGCTTCTGATAGTGATTCCTAGAAGGTGGTCTTCCTGCTCTAAGCTTGGAATTATTATTATTATTATGTTATTTTGTATTTGTGAGACACGGATGTAAAGTTATGTAGACTTTACTTGGGTAGACTATGTTAGTATTATGTTATTGTATTATTTTGGTAGCCGACTCGTTAGTCGAGCTGTTGTATCTTTTAGAAGTTATTCCTTTGTTATTTCGAGCATGCTTTAGCTCACTCATTCGTAGTATTGTTAGTATTGTCATCTCCGACGACGTTAGTCGTGAGACTTGGGTTTAGTTGTTAGAATTTGAATATCTTATCTCATTAGTTGAATTTATTCCTCCCGCATGTTATAGCCGCTGAGTTGTTGTTTATCGTTGGAATTCTTGTTGCTTCGCCGCCTTAGGTTGCCGATGGTTTGTTGTACGGCGCAATGTTGCGCCACGCGAAGTCGTAGATTTGTCGAGAGATAGTCGCTCTCGCCTTGGTATTCCTTAGTTTAAAACTATAGGTTTTGGTCCCATTTATGATTTGCTTCCGCAGATTTTAGTTTTTGGTTATTCGGTTTTGCCGTTATGGCCTTTCATTCCTGTTTAGAGTTTGTTGGTTCAACTCTGGACTCGCACTACTACGCTTAGCGGGTGCTTGTCCATCTTTTAGCTTGTCTTGACGGCACGACCTTGGGATTCCGCATTGGAATTCGGGTCGGGCTGTCACAGTTGGTATCAGAGCTATAGGTTAGCTATTTCGCCAGGATAGGTTCCTTGGCCTAGTTTGGGTTGGGTTTGTTGTTGAGTTATTAACGCTGAGTGTTCTTTGTAGGCGATTATGTCGGAATTTGGCGTGGAGCTAGTTCTAGTAGACTCGCTCGGTACAACTCGTGGCAACGAGAGAGGGAGAATGTTACGGATCCGCTGTGACCCTCGCCAGATGTTTGGGATGGGAGACAATTCTATCCTTCTTGCGAGATTCTTGAAGTTGGAACCTGAGAGCTACGATGGAGGACCCGATGCTTCTAAAGCAGAACTTTGGATAGAAAACATGGAGAAGATCTTTGCGCCTATGGGTTGTACGTCAAGAGATGGTGACCCTAGCAAGTTGTTTAAATTGATTGGTGCGGCTGACCATTGGTGGCATGTGTTACGAGATAGTTGGAGTCACCAGGGAGTGCCTCGAGTGTGGGAAAACTTCACGATGGAGTTTATGGCACAGTTCATTCCGGCAGTAGTTCGAGAAAGAAGAGAAGCGGAATTCATGGCATTAGAACAAGGGGCTATGACGGTGGCTCAAGATTCAAGTTCACGAGTTGGCTCGCTATTGTGGTTACTTAGTACCGATGAGGCTAGGAAGACCCAACGGTTTGTGAAGGGTCTAAAGATGAAATATCGTAGGCGCTGCTCCATTACAACTTACGGATTGACCGAGTCGCCGGAATCGCGTATGCAATAGAGTTGGACATCGAGGAGTATGCTCAAAAGAAAGCCTCGAGTACTGTTAGGGGCAATGATGGTAATAGAGGGCAAGCAAAGACTCGTAAAGTTAATCAAGAAATCACACGCATCGGTAGATCTGAGTGACGCTCCTACCTCTAGTCGGAGACGACGAGGCGGCGAAGTTAACATGTAATTTTTGTATGAGGACAGACATGCCGAGAACGTATGTCAGTAAAGCAGAAAGTGTTTCGCTTGTGGCGGTGATCATGTTCGTAAGGATTGCCCGAAGATGAGGGTTAATCACCGGGAGTACTAGTCAACAATCCAAAGGGCTCCAAGAGGGACAAGTGGTGGACGGCCTAGAGTTTGAGGTCGTGCGGCATGGCGGATCATGGGGTTTTGAGGCCTATCCGAAATAGGAAGGTATATTCTCGTATATAAATATTCGTAAATTATACCGTTGTTACTATTACCGTTAATATGAGTACACGTTTTAATCGGTAGCTCATGTGCATTCATACATACATTATATGGTGTATTGTGTAATATTGGTTATTTGCTTGATCGGAATAATACCCCAATGTGAGATTGATATATGATATGGTTTATTTTGTGGATTACCGTAGGTAACGCACGTGGCGTATGGATTCTTGTTTAGTCTATGTATATATAAGACTATGCTATATATGTAGAGTTGTGGTTTCTTTTTGGGATATGTAAAGGCCATAGTATGTATATGTATATATATGAATATATATAAAGTATGAATTGTATATTGATACTTATTGGTTTGGTATGATGTTTGTATATTCTATAAGGATATGTTTTATGTAATGAGTAATATTACGCTATATTGTTGTTAAGTGGTTATTGTGCGAGTAAGATATACACTCGACTTGTGAGAAGGTTGAAGGTTGCGATTTAGAGGATAATCATGGTTGCACGGAAGAGATTGACGCTTCACCGTGAGTATTGAGACGTTAACGTTCTGTTAGGATGCTTAGTGTATGCATTGGTTGTAGATTCGGTCTAGAGCCTAAGAAAGGATAGTTTTATGAGTATAGACGCTTTCGGCATTAGTAGCCTTGTCGATTCGTCGTGATTATTAATAAATTATCTTGGTGAGTGTACTAGATACACGAGTTTGTGATAGCTATGATTGTTGTTTGTCAAGGTAATAGACCTTGTTACTTGGTCTGAATTTTTATTCAGTTATGTGCATTAGTTGTAGGAAACACCTACTTGATGCATTACATAGTAGTATATTAAATTCTCAGCTCATGAATTCATGTTCATTCATTTCCTTAGCATAGAGACTATTAAAGGATGCTTAGAACCTTTTTAATCATGAACCTCAAGATCCTTGTAACGAAAAGTTTTTGAAATCCAATTTAGCCTGCACCTAAATTGGTGATCAAAAGAGGTTCGTTGGTGGACTAGGATTGGTAGTGAGTAGGTTAAACATTGACTATACCCGTTACCAAATGGATGGACATAGATGGAAGGAATTTTCAAAACATGGCATTGTGTGCTCTTGTGTGTTTCTACCCGTGATAGGGAAATCGCGAGTATGATTTGCATGGTTTGAAATGCCAATTTGGTTATCTTTGATTTGTTTGTAAATTGCTCCATAAGCAATTATTAATTCTTGTAACTTAGAATCTTTTGTGCTTGAATTTCATGATGTGCCCCGAAGCAAATAGTTTCGTAGTTAAATGTGTTCTTATGTTAAGTTTGGGATTTTGCCTACATGATTGGCGTAATGTGTTCATATGTGTAATCGCGACTCGAGTATGAGTCATGTTATCTTCAACCGTAAGTCTTGATGTTGTTGTGTCTATTGGGAATTCTTAGACTTTCGAATTTGGATTATTAGAGTTTAACCCTCGTGTTTATGGTGGTGGAGGTTGGTGGTTTTGAACTTGGTGTATTGTTGGTTTGTATCATGATTTAGAATTCGGGACTAATTCTTTTTAAGGTGGAGAGGGTGTGACGCCCCTCCTTCGTTGTCTCTGGCTTGCGTGCTATATTGCACTTCTTCCCTTGTCGACGGTATGTTTGGGTTGCGAGAGGGTCTAGATATGTTTGAGAGACCATATTAAGACCAAAACATTATTTAGAGACTCCATATAGTTGTTGACTTGCTAAAGTCACAAGTCGTGACCCGACGATAGTCGGAATGCGACGCGATTGAGGGTTTACTCGCTTTTGTGTTCGTGACCTCGGTTTGGGTCCTAGACCTCTTTAAGATGGTTTGTTAACATGTTTAGATGTGTTAGACTTCAAGTTGGAGGTGTTCCTTAAGTCTATCGAAGATTTGGAAGTTTTGGAGATAGCGCTCGCCTCTATCGCAGAAGTTCGAGAATCGAGTCGCTGCATCGCCTCCTTTGGGATTCTTATTTCCCTAAGTTGTTATTCAACTTCCTAGAAGTATTTAAGCTTCTTCATTAGCCCTTAGACTTGCCTTAAAAGTCTCCCTTTCATTGCTCGCTTGATTTCGAAGTTCGCTCGTCGTCCCGGCAGACGTTGTTCGCACCCCTTCCTGCCGCCCGAGTTGTTTCTGGAGTTGTTCGGGTGTGTTTTAGACTTGTTTTGAGTTGGGTTAGACCTTAGGATGGTTGCCCATAAGTTTGGGATCATTTAGATCAAGTTTAGACCAAGTTTTGAGGTTCAGAGCCGAGGCGCCGCACGGGATGGAGGAGGCGCCCGCCTCGATATCGAGAGCACCCTTTGTGCAGAAGAGGTGAGGCGGCCGCATGGAGTAGGCTGAGGCGCCCGCCTCAACCCCGTAAAGCCGTTACGGATTTTCTTCCCCTGCTTTTGAGTTGTGACGTGTTTTACCTATTCTACCCTCCTTAAACCCCTCTAAACCCTTCCTAACCTCTCATACTTAACCCTAAACATGTCCTAACATTATTTAGAAGTTAATTAAGGTTGATTAGAGCTTGATTATCCCTAATCTCCACTAATTGCACTTGAGAAATGCCTATTGTGCCCTTATTGTTGGGAGGTATAAATAGCCTAACCTCTTCCCAAATCACCAAACCTCTTCATTTCTTCCTCCCACATACGTATTCTAGAGAGAGAGGCTCCATGGGAGACTCTTGAGCCCTAGCTCTCTCTCTCTTCGATCCAAGACGATCCGACCACCCGATTTCCTTCAAACTTCGGATTCTTGAAGCCCTCGACGAGTAGAACGACTTCACCGATCGGATTTGTGTTCTCTTGAGTTTTCACTCAAGCTAGGTAAGTTACTTTCTTTTGATTTTGGTTCATTGGCCCTAAGGAAAACAACTTATATGCTATTTGTGGGCAATGAACACTTGTATGCTATGTTTGCCCAATTTTGGGGATTTTTGAAGTATGAACTTGTTAAGAGGTATTTGTAGATGTACTCCTATGATTGTTGAGGTATATGATTACTCTTTCATTTGTGTTTCTAGGCTTTGAGCATGCTAGAAATCATGTCCACATGTTATTTGAGTTCATTGGAGTAATATGCCTAATTTGTGAATTTTGGAAGTTATGAACTCACATGTTAATGCCTCAAGAGGAAACATGTTTTGAAGGATATTGTGTTATGAAATGGGTTTTGATCTATGTTGGGATTATTGTTATTGTGAATTTTAGGCTTGAGAGTCAAACCCGAACTATTGGAGAAATTATTGGTTAAGTTGATGAGTTAATGTCGAGAATGATGAAACTTGGTGTTTAGACTCAACGGAGTCGAAATATGTTCAATAATGTGATTGTGAACTCGGGTTGGAATCCTACGACAATTGATTTCGCTTGATTATGATTATGATGGATTCTTGGGTTTTAGGGCTCGGGAATCAAGCCCGAATGAACTTTGGGATTTTGTAGTATATATGAATGAAATGTTTAATTGTGGGGCTATGAAACACATAAAGAATGGAATATAGAATTAAGACTCAACTGAGTCATTGTGAGGCCAATAATGTGATAACAAGCCTTTGGATTGAGACCCTACGATGTTCGGGTCTCGCTTGCTTATGTTGTGCGTATCCGAGTACCTTGTTGTGTCCTATGGAGACACTCATGTTATAGAGACCCATTGGGAACTTGTTTAGAGCGTGCTTGTAAAGCACGGAGTATTAGAGACCAACCCATGGTCTCGAGTACTATTTAGTAATGGTTATTCGATGAATTCACTATAAGGAATTTAGTCGCGAGGATATGAATAGTACTTATGGATTTAGACTACAAGGTAGTCTTGTCATTCATGAGATGGGTTTTGATGATGTCGACTATAAATGAAGGACTTTGGCTAAGTCCGTGTGCCTTTAAGTGAAGCTAAATGCTAAGCCTTGAATTGTGGTGGTTCTTAGACTAAGTAGTGGTCTTTGATTTAATCTTGAGTTGAGGACTTTAGTAGACCTCATGTTGTGAATTGTTGAGCTTATATGCTATTCTTGAATTGGTAATGACTCGAGGTTTATGAATACCTCAATACGTGGTTTTGAACTAAACTTACAAGTTAGTTGAATATGTTAAGTGTGTACAAGTATGTGCATTATTTATTGGGTTTTGTAGAGCATTATGACCTACTTGAATTAATAAGTTCTTTGGTGATGAACTTGGTCCTTATTGGTTATACAAGTAAATAATCTACTTGATCATCTTGATTTGAGTCCAGCTGGCGTCTTGGTCGTTTTGTCGGCAATGGGACGATTCATGGCCTTTGGAAACATTCGCTATGAATCGCCGCATTGGTACCCTTTCTCCTCACTATTTGGCCGATAGTGGGATGTGGTCTCGTATTAGCGGCTCCTAGCCTGATAACGAGCTCCCATTTCTCATCCCCGGAGTCGGATGAATGTAACGCGGAACTCATTAAAGAGAACTGGTGAGTTATGATCATTGAGGAATGAAACCCAGTTTATGATCATTGAAGGGCTAGGCCCAGATCTTGGTTTTACGTGCTTATGTATAAGCATTTATATGAAAGAAAACGTGCTATATGGTTTATGAAGTTTATGTTACATGATGACATGATACAAGTTTATTATTGATAGACTATAAAGATACCATGATTTTATACATGTTTGTGCATTATGCCATGCCACGCCATGCTATGCCATACCATTGCATTTAGTAACTTACTGGGTCATTATGACTCATTTCGTGTGTTGTTTTCCTTAGTTTTTGCATGATCCTGTTAGTACGCGTGTGGCTTGGCTTCTGGATAGTGATTCCTAGAAGGTGGTCTTCCGGGCTTTTAGCTTGGGTTTATTATTATTACTGTTATTTTGTAATTGTGAGACACGATTGTAAAGTTATGTAGACTTTACTTGGGTAGACTATGTTAGTATTTTGTTATTGTATTATTTTGGTAGCCGACTCGTTAGCCGAGCTGTTGTATCTTTTAGAAGTTATTCCCTTTTATTATTCCGAGCATGCTTTAGCTCACTCATTCTAGTATTGTTGGTATTGTCATCTCCGATTTAGTCGTGAGACTTGTGTTTAGTTGTTAGAATTTGAATATCTTATTCATTAGTTGATTTATTCCTCCCATGTTGTAGAGCCGCTGAGTTGTCGCTATCGTTGGAATTCTTGTTGTTTTGCCGGCCTTAGGTTGCCGAATGGTTTGTTGTGCGTGCGCAATGTTGCGCCACGCGAGTCGTAAGATTGTCGAGAGATAGTCGCCTCTCGCCTTGGTATTCCTTAGTTTAAAACTATAGGTTTTGGTCCCATTTATGATTTGCTTCCGCAGATTTTAGTTTTTGGTTATTCGCTTTGCCGTTATGGCCTTTCATTCTGTTTAGAGTTTGTTGGTTCAACTCCTTGACTCGCACCACTACGCTTAGCGGGTGCTTGTCCATCTTTTAGCTTGTCTTGACGGCACGACCTTGGGATTCCGCATTGGAATTCGGGTCGGGTCGTCACAGTAATCCACCCTACGGTCCACGGACCATGGAGGAGTCCTTCCTGCTGAACACGGCCAAGCCCGTGATCAAATTCATTTGTGCCCGTCTCATGCCTTCCAGTCACCAACATACGGTGACTTGGTCTAAGGCTGTCCTGATTTACACCATTATGAAAGGTGGATCCATCGATGTTGGCCGCCTGATCAACGGCCAAATTAATACCCTTATTAGAGGTGCCACAAATACGGGGTTCGTGTTCCCGCATTTGATTGTAGGGGGCAGGCGCGAGATGGCCTCGACACGCGGAGAGGCTTAAGGCTGGTCCAGCCATTACTAGGGCCATTTTGTTTGAGCACCAGCAGCAGCCGCGAGTGCAGGTTCCTCACGGTGAGGAACCCGAAGAGGAGGAGGAGGACCCACTCGTAGGGATCTCCAATAGGCTAGAGGTGGTTGCCCTTGAAGCCGAAATGGCAACTCAACAGTTGGCACAAATGCGTGCCGACCAAGAGCGGCTGTTTGGGTGGTTTAATATCGTGGGACAAAATGTCTCTACTTATTATGGGCTGCCACCTGGCACGATCCCCGAGTTTCGTCCTCATTCGTTATTTCCACCCGACTCACCATGAGTCGAGGCCCAAGTTCCATCCTTTTTCGTTAGGTGGACCTGCTATGTCCTTTTGATATTTGTCCTTCCCCATCAATCCTCTCATATGTCCCTCAATTTTGAGGACAAAATAAAAATTAAGTTTGGGGGGGAATTCTAAGCCCAGAGTCTTAGCAGGTCCTAGCTTAAGGATGAATGGAGTTGGGCTACGTTTTTAGGGTGAGGAAAATTTTCTTTTTCCTCTATCATGTTTCCTCCTCACCCGCCTTTCTTGTTTTTAATTTTTTCTTATTTTCGGAGGTGTTGCCTTGACCAGAATACACTGGTTTTTTATGCTTGTGGATTCCTCTTGTGGGGACCCATCATCAATTGGGTCATCAACATCTCGAATTTTCTTTTTAAAATTTTTTTTAATCAAAATCAAAAAATATTTTATTTAAAAAATTTTAGCCTCGAGTTTAGGTGTGGTAATACTAGTCGATGAGGAGTTAATGCAATGAACCGCATAGCTAGTCCGTAGATCCCTCTGGAATTTACTTAATTTTGCGAAACTTTTACTTTTCCCCAGATTCCTCATGCACCCACACCAGTCATAGTTATGGATTGATTAGAATAGTTTTATAAAGTTTATAGCACATACTTCATTATAACAAGATATGCACAAGAATATGATGCATAGCCATTCGAACATGATTGTTGCATTAAATTGTGACTTAGGGTCAATTGCATGATAGTTAGATCCCTTGGATTTTTCTCATTTATATATCTCAAGCACACTTTCGAACCGTGTCTGCATGTTAGTCTCAATTGTCCCTACCATCTATCTTAGTGAATGCTTATGTGAAATCCAGTGATGCTAAACATTCAACCCCACAATTCCCATAGTTGATATGATATTTTGTGTGTCTTACTTGCTTTAAAAACTACATGAGCATTTGGCATTAAGAAATGACTTAGGCCATTTTTGGATCGTTAGAGCCTAAATATTCCCTGACATATACTAAAAATATCCCTAGTGTCCCCTTTGAGCTTATTTAAAAAGAATGGAGTGTGCTAAGCACACTATTAAACCCCCATTCGACATCGTTTCTATTACCCACATTAACTTAAACCTAAAAGCCTACACACTTTTAGCCTACCCTTTGAGAGAGTAGGATGTGGGTGGGAAATTGATTATAGAGGACCATTTCTTTTCAGTTAGGCTATTTTTCTGAAGACTTCTTCTTTCCGTCGTCGAAAAAAAAAATAAAAAAAAAATATATATATATATATATATCGACGAAAAATGAAACGGAAGAAGAAGAGTGCAAAAAGATTCAAATGGAAGCATAGCTTTCAAAAGAAAATATGTAAGAAAATTATTGCTGAGAAGAATTATGTGATATTTTTAGAAGTATGTATTGCCCAAAACAAGTTTGGGGGGGGGGGAAGAAGAAAAGTGAAAAGTAACAGAAAGCACCCCCTAGTCTTCGCAGGTCCTAGCCTAAATAGGGAAAACTTCCTTTTGCTTGGAAGTATGAGGGATAAAGGGTAGTCTTACTCTCTCACTTTGAATTCCAATCCCTTTCCATCAAATCCCCCATCACCTTGGCCTTACATTACAAGCTAAATAAAGACCTAATGATCTTCTTGTCAATGCTTGTGCAAGTTTTCTTTGCTAAGTGAGTCATATGGAATTGATCAAATACTTCATGTTCATTATAATTCGCCAAGAGCTCATTGTGTTAGCATAATCTTAGCTATTACAAGTAATTGGGATAGGAGAGCATTGTATGTCATACATAGAAGTGCATGGGATGGATGTATAAGTTTTTGAAATCCTTGGTGACCTCTTTTTCTGTAATAGACCGGGTTTGGATGGAAGATCTCATATTATATAATGCATGGTTTTCAATTAAAATTTGATTTTCATATGAATGTGGTGTTTAGCTTAATAAAACTGTTTTAGTTAAGATATTCTCTAAGACTGGTGATCACACACACACTGAGAAATTAAAGGTAGTAGCAGTTTTAAGAAAAGATCAGTTGGTTTTATGTGACTAAGCCTGCATATATGTGGTGAGCATCAAACTGAGACTGCTTTATATGCCATGCTATTATAACTTAAGGTTGAAGCCAAAAAGATTTTTTGTTTTAGTATAGTTTTTATCTGCTTTTGTATTTATCAGTTTATGTATTTATCTGCATAGTCGAGTCGCTCAAAAGAGTCTCCTTGAGTTTGTGGGTTTATAGAGGAGTGTAAATAGTGTCACCCTCCAAAAAAAATTCATTTTTTGTTATTATTTTTAATTAATTGCTTTTGTATTCATAAGTATTGTTTACTCGTGGACGAGCAAAGTTTAAGTTTGGGGGTATTTGATCGATGTATTTTTTACGTCGATTTTGTATGCTTCTAAGACTTAAATTAGGCTATTTCACGAGGCTTTTGGCTACAGATATGTGTTTTCAGTGAGTTTTGTGAGTTTCAGGGTTTTTAGTGAAAATATGCAAAGCACAAGGCTTTTATATGCAAATTCCAAGAAGGGTCCAGAATGAAAAATGAACCTTGCGAACGCAAGGTGGACAGTAACTTGAAGAATCAAAGCCCGGAATTCACAGGACCTTGCGGACGTAAGGTGCTCCATTCCTTGCGACCGCAAGGTGGTCAGAATGTGAAAAAGTCATGTTTTCACTAGAGATTCGATTGCAATACAACTCTTCGGTATAAATAGGAGCCGGTAGACAAAGCCTAGGATAGAGAAAAATGGCTTGAAACAATTTTGTATAGCTTTATGATAGATTTTAGGTTGTATAACATATTTAGATTGTGTAATTACAAGTATTGAAGATCAAATCATGTCTCCATTCATCTCCATGTGATGTTCATTGTCTATGATGAACTAAATCATCGCTAATCTAGGAGGTGGGAGGTAACTTGTATCGAATTTATGTTTTAATTCATATTTGTGTTCATTCAATTCTTGTTGATTGTGGTGATTATCAATCCCTATATTATTTCTCTTTGAACAAATGAATGTAATCACAAATAATAAAGGCCTAGTGATGCGGATAACTGCATGACCAATGTGCATATGTCGTACACTGGCTCACCATCACAATAAATTGGATGTATCGATGCACGAGAGTGATAAGTTAGGGTCAGGTTCATACATGACCTAGGTGACAGATAGATCATATGTTCTTGTTCTTAGGATATAGAATGGATGAATGTTGTGGGGATGGAGGTTGAACCAATAGTTCAACAGACTATATCTATCTTTTGTGAATGAACCCAAGAAATTGAATGATAATTATTTTGAATTAAGCATAGAGGAGATACAAGTGAAACCCGAATCCTAGATTGCCATCTACCATAAGATCTTCATAACCTGTAATTACTGCTAATTAGTTAAACATCTAAATAATAATAGTAGATTAGAATAAAATACTTACAAAAATCCCTTTAGATTAATAATTTGCTATCAATAAATTTGCACTATCTGTGATCTCTTGTCTCTGTGGGTTCGACCCTTGCTTCCAAAGTTATTCTATAATAGTCTTGTCCACTTGCAAGGAAATAATTAAAATAAGACATCGATCAAACCACTTCTAAACTCTGTGTATTGTCTTATCTGTTTCTGCTTATCTCATAACTTACTATCTGTACTTATTAAAACTGCTACTGAATCTGTTTCATTTAAACAATAGCCTATCTATCAGTTCTACATTCTTTCATTTTTCTCGCTGCCTTAACCCTTCTTGTAAAGTTGCTTTAAAAGGAAAGAAAAGTGTTTTAAGAAGTGTTATTAAAAGAATATCAAAAACACTACTAGGCTATTCAACCCCCTCCCCCTTCTAGCCTAGTTTGAGCCTATTTCGGGACCATCAATTGGTATCAGGGCTTAATTCTTTGAAAATTCACTTTTCCAAGACTAACATCTTGAGAATAGATCCTATGGCTCACTATATGCCGCCTACCTCGAATACAAGCCACATCCCAATATTGGACGAAGGTCATTTCGAAGTATGGAAAGACAAATTTTATGAGATATATGAATTCTATTGACAATCGTTTATAGCAATGTGTTCAAACAGTCCTCGTATTCCAATGAAGCCAAACCTTCTTGCCGAAGTAGCAGGCGGACCTCCCGAGATACCCAAATCAATGAATGAATGGACTGATGAAGAAAGGAAGCTTGTTGAGCTAGACAACAAGGCTATACACATAATATCCAACTCTGTGGACACAAGCACATACCAGTAGATAATCAGGTGCAAAACAGTTAAAGAAATGTGGGTAGCTTTGGTGGAATATCTAGAAGGAGATTTGCCCACCAAAGACAACAGAAAGTACAACTATGTTCAACAATTTGATTCATTCAGAAAAGACCCAAAGGAGACACTACGTCAAGCCTACGACAGATTTTGTGAGGTAGTAAATAGTTGTTATTCCTTAGGAAAAGAATATAGTGTCAAGGAAGTAAATATGAGATTTTTAGCTTCCATGGGAAGTTTGTGGCATGTTAAGACCACTGCTATTAAAGAGTCCAAGGACTTAAACTCCATGCATTTACAAAGTTTGTATGCGAGTTTAACTGTCTATGAGCAAGAACTGCTTCAAGCTCAAGAACAGGACAAACATTTTAAACTTCTTTCATTTTCTGCTATCTCTCAAGAAGCTCCTGCTGTAGAAAATAAACCATCTACTTCGTCTTCTTCAAATGACAATGAAATTCTTTCTGACGAACAATTTGCTATGTTCGTTAAGAAATTTCAAAAATTCTCAAAATTTAATAAGAAGAAGGAAGCAAACCAACAGACTTTCAGAAAGACTGCTGAAAGCTCACAAAATTATGAGATAGTTTGCTTAAATTGCAGGAAGCCTGGTCACTTTACTTCTAAATGTCCTAAGCCCAAATATGAAGCTTACAAAAGGCGACCCTCTAAATCATTTTCAAAACATAGGGGTCTACTGGCTGAGGACTTAGAACAAAACCAAGTATCCACCTGGTTTGAAACTGATTCTGACGAGGATGATAGTGATGACTCACCTGAGCAGGCACATATCTGCCTTGTTGCTTTAGAGTCACCTCCCACCTATGACTCAGATAGTGAAATCAAATATTCTCATTTTCAAGCTAACATATAACAACCTACCGAAGAGCCTACTAAAGAAGAAATCCTCAAGTATGCTTAGGATATGCTAGAGGAATTCAATGAATTTAGAAAGGCTTATGTTAAGTTAGCTAAAAATCATGAAAAGCTGGGAACTGAGAAATCCGTGCTGGAAGCCGAGTTAAAAACTCTCCATGGACTCCAACAGGAATGTATCAAGTTAAAAGAAGAGAACAAGTTTCTCAATGAGAAGGTTGTTTGCCTTATTGGTCATGCCTAAGAGCTATTTGCTGAGAAAGATGAGTTACAAAAAACCATCGACTCGTGGAATAACTCAAAGGTTGTTTTTGACCAAATACTTGGAGACCAGAAGCCCTCTGCTGACAAAACTGGGTTGGGTTTCTCTGAGAACACTGCTGGCACAACCTCTGAACATAAAATAGAAGACTTGTCTATACGAACTGGTGATGATCCTCCATATCATCGGTAGTTTAAGAACAAGGGTAGGCAAGGAGTTGGTTACGCTGCTATTTATTATAAATATCCTAAGACTCACGCTATTAAGACAAACAATGGGTCTAAAGCAAAGCAATCATTAGCTGGCGAAAAGTCTGCTAAGGGTTGTGCAGATTCACAAAATCCTTCTACCAGCACCTCTGCCAAAGCAAAGGCTGCTGTTTCTAGGAATTTAAAAAATCTACCCAAGCCTAACATATTCATCAAAAGCACTAATGATAGCTCTGCTGCTTCCAAGACTACTGACACTAAGCTCAAAGGCAAAATGTATGAAAAGTCTAAATCTTTTATCAACAGATCTGCTAAGACAAGAACTATTGAATACAGACCCAAGAAATCTCATACAGAACCTTCTAAGCATGTTGTCAACAAGTCTGCTAAGTCTAAGGCTGCTTCTAAAAGAAAGAATGCTCAAATGTCTACTGAAAACCAGTTTTCTCAACATAACATTTGTAATTTCCATCGTTGTATTTTTTGCAAATGTTTAGGCCACTTGGTCCATGAATGTCTACTAAAATCCATCATGAAGCCTACTGGATCCCCAATTCCAAAAGTAAGGCAAGTATGGAATCCAAAAATACGCTAACCATTTGGACCCAAAAGAAAAATAAAAGGGGACCATGATTTTCTTATTCCTATATCTCAGGTATGCTTCATTGCCACTACAAATTCAGAAAATAAAGATGTATGGTATCTAGATACTGGCTACTCAAGACACATGACCGGAGAATCATGTCTTCTTTCAAATATTACTGAAGCAGAAGGTCCTCCAGTCATCTTTGGAGATAACGCTAAAGGAAGAACTATTGGATATGGATCCATCATTCGTGGAAATCTCTCCATAGGAAAAGTCTCTCTAGTAGAAGGCTTGAAGCACAATCTTCTGAGTATTTCCCAGTTCTGTGACAAAGAACTCATATGCCAATTTTCCTCAAACAGATGTGATATTAAGGATACAGTCTCTTGTTCAACCTTGGTATCTGGACATAGACAAAGGAATGTCTACGTAATAGATTTAAATGCCTATGGAAAGGCTGCTAATCTATGTCTTGTAGCAAACTCTGCTCAAGACAAAAGTTGGTTGTGGAACAAACGTCTCAGCCATTTGAACTTCAAATACCTATCTAAGCTATCCAAAGAAGGATTGGTGAGAGGAATGCCAAAAGTTTCTGCTGATCATGATCATATATACAAATCTTGTCAACTAGGAAAGCTTTCAAAAGCTTTGTTCAAGAGCAAACTAGATCTGACAACTACAAGACCTTTGCAACTTCTTCACATGGATCTCTTCGGGCCCGTGACTACTATTAGCTATGGCAGTCATAGATACACTCTAGTAGTAGTCGACAATTATACAAGGTATACCTGGACAGAGATGATGTCTTCTAAAGATCATACTTATGGCATTCTCACATCACTGTTCAGAAGACTACAGACTCAAAAGCTCGATGAAATTAGTGATGTTCGATTAGACAATGGAACTGAATTCACCAATAATGGAATAGCAAAGAACTGTGATGATCATGACATTGGTCACAACTTCTCTTCTGTTAGAACTCCTCCACAAAACGGTGTAGCAGAGAGGAAAAACATAACACTTATCGAAGCTGTTAAAACTATGCTCGCCGAAGCAAAGCTCCCTAAGCACTTCTGGGCAGAAGCAGTCAATACAACATGCTTCACTTAGAACAGATCTCTGATCAAAAAATTTCACGGTAAAACACCTTATGAACTTTGGAGAGGTAAAGCCCCAAGCATTGGATTCTTTAAAATCTTCGACTGCAAATGCTTTGTAGTTTACAATGGTAATGACTACATAAGCAAATTTGATAATAAAGCCGATGAAGGCGTCTTTTTGGGCTATGCCTTACACTCCAAAGCTTATAGGGTTTTCAACAAAAGATCTTTAAAAATTGTTGAATCTATTCATGTTTCATTTGATGAATTTGATTTATTAGAGCCACACGTGGCTCCAAATGTTGCTGATGATTTTGTTAATGTTGAGACAGGTACATCTCAAACTTCAACCTCTCATACATCAAATCCATCTCCAGCAACTCACTCAAATATTCCTGACCATCATTTCTCAAATGATTCACCAGAAGACTTCAACCATGCTCATAATAACACCAATCCAGAGTCCATCACTTCTGAACCTGAAAATCCTATCCTTCAACTTACCTATGAATCCAATTCTGAACAGCACATCCATCAAGAAACAGGTGACTTTCCTCCTAGTCCTCCTCCTGAACCTCTTCATGAAGAACCAGCAGTGAATCACATTCCTGTTGTTACAAGAACATGTAAAGACCACCCAATTTCTCAAATCATTGGTGACATTCATGTAGGAGTGCGGACTAGAAGATCTTCCAGAAAAAAAGTGTATGTTCTGTGCTGCATTTGTTTCGGAAGATGAGCTGAAAAAGATTGATGAAGCCTTATAAGATCCAAATTGGCTAGAAGCTATGCAAGAGGAACTTGAACAATTCAAAAGATGTCAAGTATGGAAGTTAGTCCCAAGACCAGCCGATCACACCATCAATTAGGACAAAATAGGTGTTCAGAAACAAAAAGGATAAAGAAGGGAATATCATTAGAAACAAAGCTAGACTCGTTGAACAAGGATATTGCCAAGAAGAAGGAATCGAATATGATGAAACTTTTGCTCCAGTAGCAAGGTTGGAAGCTATTAGAATCTTCTTAGCCTATGCTACATACAAGGACTTTGAGCTATATCAAATGGACGTCAAGAGTGCTTTCCTCAATGGTGATCTTCAAGAAACCGTATATGTCAGTCAGCCTCCAGGTTTCGTGGAAATAGGGAAAGAAGACTCATGTTTACAATCTTAAGAAGGCCATCTATGGTTTTAAGCAAGCACCTCGTGCCTGGTATGAGACATTTTCCAAGTTCCTGATAGAACAAGGATTTTTGGGAGGAAAAATCGATACCACACTCTTTATTCTTAAGCACAAAGGTCATTCGTTGCTGGTGCAAATATATGTTGATGATATCATCTTTGGTTCTACAAATGAGAAGCTGCGCAAACGATTTGAGACCCTTATGACTGGAAAGTTTCAGATGAGCATGATGGGAGAACTCCAATGTCTGCTAAACGCAAATTATCAAAAGACTTACAAGGGAAGAAAGTTGATATGACCTTGTATAGAGGAATTAGTGGATCTCTGCTCTACCTTACTACTAGCAGACCTGACATAGTGTATGCTGTTAGAGTATGCGCTAGATTTCAAGCAGACCCTCGTGAATCACATCTTCTGGCAGCCAAAAGAATCATTAAGTATGTCTTAGATACCACCAACTTAGGTATCTGGTATCCAAGAGAATGTTCCTTTAACTTTGTTGGCTACTAAGATGCAGATTATGCTGGATGCCAAGTAGACAGGTAAAACACGAGTGGAACTTGTCAATTTCTAGGCGACAGACTTGTATTATGGGCTAGCAAGAAGCAAGCATCAATTTCCAACTCCACCACTGAAGCAGAATACATCGCTGCTGGAGCTGCTGTTTTCAACTGCTTTGGATCAAACAACAGTTGGTGGACTATGACATCAAGGTAGCATATTGCCCAATCATGTGTGATAACACCTCAGTAATCTCTATCACCTACAATCTCGTGATGCACTCCAAGACAAAGCATATCGATGTTCGATATCACTTCCTAAGGGACAATGTAGAAAAGAGAAACATAAGCATGAAGTACATTTCAACTGAACATCAACTAGCATACATCTTCACAAAAGCACTGGAAGTAGACAGGTTTGCTTATCTAAGGGGAGAGCTTGGTATGCCTGACCCAACTACTTAAATATTGGTTCAACTTTATTTCTTTCAGTTTAACTATTTAAGCAGACTTGACATTGCAACAAAGCAGACTTGTTACTATGTAAAGAAAACAACAATATTACTATTTACTCTAAGACAAAGGTAAGTTCTCTTAATTCCTAGCCTTAGAGGGTTATTTATGAAAATTGTAAGGGACTGATTTTAAATATTGGTTGAGATATTCTTTAAAAGGTCACTTTTTGACTGCCTTAAGCCGTTAGTCATCAAGTCCTTTCAAGTGATAGCCGTCTGACTTAAAGTCACTTCACTGGTTCAGATGACTGACTGCACGCCTTTTCATGAATAAACCCCTCAACCGTCATTTTCAAAAATCTTTCTCTCTCAAACTATCTTTTGCTCTTCTCTTCTTCCATTCGTTTCATCTCTGTGCGATCTATGAAGAATCCTTCAATTTTCGCAATCTTCTTCAATGGTAAGACAAATCTAACCCATAATCCTCATCTAGGTTGTAATTTTTTAAAGGTTTCTAAACTGTGTATCCACCATTGTTGATTGTTCATGAAACCTGCTTGCTTTTCTCAAAAATCTTTCTTTATTTCATGAAATTTAGTTATAGATTCATGCTTAATATTTATACATTTCAATCTTCTGTATACCTTTTGCTTGTTGAAATATCTGTGTATGAAAACTCCTATAGAAATTCGTAAATTCCTGGGCTCCAGTATGTTATCTTGCTCAGACTACAAGTTTCTTACTTATTTCAAGAATTTTCCCTAATTTCTCAGTATTGAAAATTTTCAGGCTACAACATCTTCTTCAGTTGCTGTCCCTGAACAGACTCCAAACTCAAACTCCTCCATTCCTAATCTGCCCTCAACTATATACCATCCTGGGATGTGCATAGATGAACCTTCTGTGAGAGCCTATGCTTCGGGGGTCAAAATTGTTGACGATCTCAACCAATCCGGGATTCTACCTCTTTTTATGCTGAAGGATGAGGACTACAGCAACCTTCTGGCGGAAGAATTTTTCTAGAAGGCTAAAATTAATGAATCCAGAACCTCAATCTCTACTGTTATCTGGACTATCTCCATCACCCTCACTGTCTCCAGACTAGCCAAAATCCTCGGCGTTGAATTCGATGGTCCTACTTCCCTCACTGCGGCTGAGAAGGACCAAGCTTGGTCGTACACGCGTGGATATCACACTCCTAAGGAAGCTCAAGCAAAAATGAAGAGGACACTTTTTGAAGATGATGTCTACTACATCAGCCATCTATTCGATAAGAGTATGATATTCAAGAATGGGACATAAGATGTGATGACTGTTGACCAACTCGAGTACACAACTACTGTCATCCTCAACATCCGTCTTAACTGGGCACAGATTCTCTTTGAGCTGCTCTGCGATGCTATCGATGCTGTTCAAGCATCCATCAAGCAGAAGAGGCCCTTTGTGCGTCTCATCAACTTCCTTATCCGCTCCAACCTATCCTTCACAATTCGACTGCTAAAATTTGAGAAGAAGAAAGTCAAGAAGGCCATCCAGTTCACCAGCACATTCATCATCAGTCACCACAAGTTACAGAATGAGAAGCAAGAACAGCAAGGGCTTCCCCCTTAGATTTTAATCCATGCTCTCAATCTACCACCCCTTGTGATCCTCAAGATCAACCCAGAAACAACGGTGGATGCCTTTATGGCAAAGCAGCTCGACAAGAAGCTTCAGAAGGAAGCTGCTGCAGCAGACTGCTCAAGCAAGGCTGATGTTGAGTCTTCAGCCTCTGTCGTTCCTACAGACCCTGCTCCCTCCAAGAAATCCAAACAGAAGAGCTCTATTGCTGAGGAGGAGCCAGCTGCTAAGAAGAAGAAGAAGTCTTCTTCAAGCACTACTGATGTTGTCGACACTGCTGGTGGTCCCAAAAGAAAGAAGCATTCTGCACTTGCTTCTGTCTTAACATCCGTGCCGGATGAACCTCAAGCCAAGCCCGAACCAGCACTTTTTCGCCGCCGAAAACGTAAGCCCAAACGCTCAGAACCCTTAGAACCATTCATCCCCTTTGAACCACCCAACTCTTCTCCTATCTCTTTTACCTCTCCCCTTTTTTCTTCTTCAATAGCCACCGCTGTTGTTGGGGAGGAGCCGTCTACAACCTCTTCTCCCATTCCTTCAACAGACCCTACTACTGTTAGGGAAGAGCCTGAACCTATCTCTTCTATTTTCCCTGACTCTTCTCTCGCCATCATCCCTGCTCTTACAACCCCTTCTATCTCTCTTTATATGCTTGAAAACTTTTCTTCCCTCGACTCTCACATATATTCTCTTCTATACCAAAAATTCATTTCTTCCTGAACTCTTTCCTCCTATCACTCCATTCATCAAACCCACTTATATCTCTGCTAATCTCTACCAAATTCTCTTCCCTTCTATCTCTTCTGCCACCTATAGCTTTATGTTTGATATTAGCTCCATTTCTGACATTTTTTATCCTTCTCCTCCAAACTTGATCCTTCCCCTCCAAACTTCATTCTTCTACCCGAATCTCCCTTTCCTTCTTTCTTCCTTGAACCGTCTTCTTCCCCTTCTTCTCCCTCTGACAGTGACTCGGACACTTATATGGAACTTCACCCTAATCCTTTCACTCCTCCTTCACCTCTAAACCCTGCTGAGCACTATTCTGCTCCCTCATCGTCTTCCCCAGCCTCTGCTTATCCTAACCCTGCTAACACCTTCATCCCCATCAACCTTACCCCTAATTCTCTTCCGTCCAAATCTGCTGACCCTGCCCTCCTCGACCTCCTTCGTGCCAACAACGCCCAACTTGAGCGTCTCAACGGCATGGTCTCCTCCATGGCACAGCAGATGGATGTGCTTACCTATGGCTTGAACGCTACCCATGCTACATTTTTGATCTTGGGAAGATCATTGAGCAGCTAGTGAACGACATTGCTCAAGCTTTTACTACCCATTGCTTCCTCGTTCAAGACCAGTAAGCGTCACTGATGTGTATGCTCCACTCTCAGCATATCAGCATCCATGAACTGTTTGATGAACTCCGGACTTCTTTGGCTCGTGCCATCATTGTTGAGCGCATAGTTCCTAACTTCACTGCTGTTTGACATGTTGAACACGCCAACCAGAGGGCTCCTGGTGCTGAACAAAGACGGGTTGCTACCATCAAGGAGGAGAGAGCTACTCATTTTTTGAATCAAACATTAATCGAAGAACAGAACAGACTGCGAGAGCACCTAAATGACCGAATCAGAATTTGGGTTGGTGATTATCTAGAGCGCCACAGAACTCAACCAAACCTATTTTGACATGGTATAACTCTTCTATTCTAACTCTTATGATTCAAACTCTGTTTTTACAAAACTCTGCTGTTAAACAGCTTGTTTAACTTACAGATGTAATGTATTTTGGATTAAAATTACTTACTCTATCTATTGATCCTATCCATTTAAACTTCGCGTTTAAATCTTTAAATTGCTTATATCCTGCTTATTGCTAAGATTTAAACTCTGCTTAACTTTGTACTTGATCTTATTGCTCTTTATCTTGTAAGTACCTAGTTTAGCTATCTCTTTACTTAGACTTCTGCTCTAAGAGGCATGTCTGCTCTTCTTAATAAAAATTTTTCTTAAAAGACATGTTATTATCTCAAGTGCATGATTCAAAGTCTACTAGTATCTAAGATGATGACATCAACCAAATAGGAGGAGATTGTTGACCCTCACTGGTTATAGATTTGGTTGAGTCATCTTCCAATTCTATTGCACAGTGGCTAACATGTCTGCGTACAAGTTAGTGTGGTAATTGTCTTAGAATCAAGGGTGTTTAGAACTAGTTTAGTGTTATTTTCTCTAAGGCGCGGACTAGCAGACTTCAACAGCAGCCTTGAAAGCACAGTTCGAACAGCAGACTTGGAAGTTTGCTCAAGCTCAAAAGTTAAGATCAGCCAAACAGGTGGAATTAGGTCACATGTTAGTTGATCTAGATATTTTTGAATATCTAGTCAAATTATATTTAATTTATCTTCATCAGATTTCCCTCCAAAGAAGTCAACTATCTACACAGACAATTGTCTAGTCTGTCACATGTATCATGAAGTTTGAAGACATTACCCCATTTGGCTAAGAAGACTTTCAGAGTTGTAACGTCTGCAAGCTAAAACCTTACTTTGTTTAGGAATGTCTGCCACTGCAACCATAGAATCTTTATATATGTTGGTGCACTCTTCCTACAAAGCACCAAAATGCATTTAATGCATTATAACGTTGGACACAACCTCTCTTCCCTCAGTCAAACGGTCCTAAAGATCTCCCCTAGTATTTATTCAAGTTTGAAGATCTAAAGAATAACAAGTCTTGTGCATTCAATACTCAAGCTTCATCTTCATAACTCATTCATTCAAGAGATCAAAAGGACAAGAACTAACACTTCACCAAAATACCTGAAGCTGCAGATCTACCAGTCAATACTCTGTTTCAGCTTTGTTTAGTTTGCTTATAAACTGTTCTTTACTTTAGCACTTGAGAGAACAATTATTCATTGATTGTTTCTATCATCATTATACACTTGGTTGAAAACTATTTTTGTACACGATCCATTAGTGATCTTATCTTTACACCTAGTGGATAAACAAGTGCACCTTTTAAAACCCAAAGCTAACCACTTTGGTAGTGGACGTAGTACTATTCACAGTACGAACCACTTCTAAACTCCGTGTATTGTCTGATCTGTTTCTGCCTATCTCTTAACCGCTGCTATCTTTACTTATTAAATCTACTACTGAATCTGTTTCATTTAAACAACAGCCTATCTTTCAGTTTTGCACTCTTTCAGTTTTCTGCTGTCTTAACCCTTCTTGTAAAGTTGCTTTAAAAGGAAAGAAAAGTGTTTTAAGAAGTGTTATTAAAAGAATATCAAAAACACTACTAGGCTATTCAACCCCCCCCCCCCTTTCTAGCCTAGTTTGAGCATATTTCAGGACCAACAATGCAAATGCCCGCTAGCCCTAGTTCTTGGGCAAGGGACGGGTTGTCCCCATTGGTTCTTGAAGATCGCCAGTTGGTAAAGCATGGTCTGTCATGACCGTAACCCGGCATGATGGTCACCACCCAGGAGTAAGGGAAGGTCGCCATAGGTCGAAGCCCTAAAGGGGTCCCCACCTGATCAGTCCTATCGTCACTAATGAAAAGTTCATTTATTTGACAGCTGCTAGAACCACCCCGTCATGCCTTAGTCAATCACCATTAATGCTAAAGTGCTTTATTTGAAATTCTTCGGGAAAGCTTCACCGACTACTTGTCACATCATCATTAATGCTAGCAGAGTCGGGCTCAGGCCTTTTCTACCACAACTCTCACTATAAAAGACCTCAATATCCCTCTAAGCAAGGTTCGAGTCTCTCTTGTCTCCAAAACCATTGCACCAGTGCAATTCCCTCCCTACTCTCTTGTGCTCTTGATTTTTCTTTGATCTTTCCCCACGAGTGAAAGTTCAAGGTCTTTATTGATCCATACTTATTCTCACACCAGAGAGTTATTGGTTGGGCCAACCCCCAACCAACTTACGGTGTTGTCTAGTGATTTCAGGTTTCTAAGGTGATCCAAGGAGTTCATCGTTTTCATTAAGCTTGCCTTTAAAACAGCCAAGTCCAAATATCCAAGCCAAGATCACCGAGCCACAGACCATTAGTCCACCCACATGAACCCTTGACACAATCGAGCATTTTTGTGCACAATCAGCATCTATCCACAAAGTCGACTACCTTCTCAAATATTATTACTTTCACCAGTAGGTTTGTTAGCATGCGTTCTAAACTAAGTCTTTCGTTGTGCCAACCATGCCAATAGTTGGTAATTAATTTGTGTTCAGATGCAAACAAGTTTAAGAACTCAAAAGATTTTTTAAATTAGTAAACAAACTATTCACCCCGTCTAACCTATTCTGAGCCTTCGAGACATAACATAATCCAAACTTAGTTTTGTTATTGAATTTTACCATCCAAATTCAAATATTCGTAATCAGAGGAGTTTCGTTATTAATGTGACATACAAACAAAAAAAAAAGTCTAAACTTTCTTTGTACCTAAAAATAAAATAAATCGGAAAGAAGAAAAAATAATTGAAGAATGAAAATAAGGGAGGAAAAGCAAAAAGAAAATATTGCAAAAGATAAAACAAATATTAAAAATTATGTAAGTTTTGACTAGTGGGACCCATACAAAGAGATTGTGAAATTAAATAATTAAATTAAAAATTAAAAAGTATTTTGTGGTCCCATTAAAGTGAAAATGAAAAGTGTTTCCTTCGTTCCTAAAATATTATCCTTTTTTATCTGACAAAATCATTTAAAACAAAGTATTTGATTATATTATAAATATACATGTAATGTGTCATTTCTTTTAATACCTTAATGCATATGATCATAGTTAAAGTTGGTAAATAAAAATAAGCTAAAGTGGTAAATATGTTTTTTCTAAAATAGAAAATTTTGCTAGAGAACAATTTTTTTCGAACAGATAAATAAGGAAAGCATGAAAATTATTTAGGAACGGGGGATAGTACTAAAGTATTCCTCACCTCATATGAACATGTTTGATTCAGTTAGCCTCCGTTTATTTCACAGAAAATGATTTTTAGAAAACGTTTTTCTCATTTTTTATTGTTTGATAACCTTAGGAAAATGTAGTCAACGTGTAAACGATTTTTCGAGTCAATGGAAAATGATGCTTTCTTTTTCGGAAAATGACTTATGGATTTATTTTCCGTAAGTCATTTTCCGAATGTTCAAGCATCCCTCCGTACCCTTCCAAAATTACACAAATTTACATATACGCGCAATATTTCATTCAACAAATAAATCATTTAGAAATATAAATAGAGTTTGTGCACATTATTTATAAATTGTAATTTTATGATACTCATTACGTCCTAAAATTAGTATCCACTATATTATATTATTATTAAAGGATGTCCAAAATATTATTTATTTTATTATTCAAAATAATTTTTCATATCAATTATCAAAAAAAATTGTGCACTTGAAAAAAATAGGATCTTATTGATTTGACATCATTAATGATAAATTGAGGTTTATTAAAAGAAAATTACTTAAACTTCAACACTATTTTATATTAAATATGTATATTAATATTATAATATACTTTTTTGTATTTATTCACATATTGTTTTCCGTAATATTTTCCGTGTATCTGCCAAATATTCAAAAATGTTGTCTGGCATATTTTCAAAATATTTACCATACACTTGAAAATGAAATCTTTTCATTTTCTGGAAATCATTTTCCAGAATTTTTTTTTTTGGAAATTGTTATTCGTAAAACAAACGGAACCTTAGTTCTTGTAACTTCTGTTACCAGAAAGGTAACTTGGAGCATGACTTTGGCACAAATTTTAATTTGGGGTTGTAAATTTCATAGGTACTTAATATAGCACCTATAAAATGCTTAATACAACACTTTTAAAAAACGTTTTACCAAAATACCCTTTACGTAATTTAATTTTTTTGTTTTTTTAATTAAATTTAAATTAACTAAAATTTAAATTTTTTCTTTTTTATTAAATTTAAATTAGCTAATTTAAAATTTAACAATTCATTTTATTTGAATTAGGTTTAAATTAAAAAAACAAGTTTTGGATTTAAAAAAACAAGTTTTGGGTAATTTAATTTTTTTTACTTTTTTTAATTTGGGTAATTTATTATTTTTATTTTTTAATTAAATTTAAATTAGCTAAAATTTAATTTTTTGTTTTTTATTAAATTTAAATTAGTTAATTTAAAATTTAATAATTAATTTGATTTGAATTATGTTTAAATTAAAAAAAAAAACAAGTTTTGGGTTTAAGGACTGGATTGGTACCAGTCCCAAACCCAATATTTTTCCCCACAAGCCCACCGCCTGCTACCAGACCAGCCCATAACCCTTTCCCCCCTTTTGGACTGCCAACCAACCAGGCCTAAACCCACCAGACCAGCCCAAAACCGTTTCCTCCCTTTTGGACTGCCAACCAACCAGGCCTAAACCCATCCCTCCCCCCCCCCCTCATTTTGGACTGCTACCAGATCAGTCCCTAGCCCATCTCCCCAATTTGGACTGGTACAAAACCGGTCCTAAACCCAAAACTTGTTTTTTTTTTTAATTTAAACCTAATTCAAATCAAATTAATTACTAAATTTTAAATTAGTTAATTTAAATTTAATAAAAAATAAAAAAAATAAATTTTAGCTAATTTAAATTTAATTAAAAAAACAAAAAAATTAAATTACCCAAAACTTGTTTTTTTTTAATTTAAACCTAATTCAAATCAAATTAATTATTAAATTTTAAATTACCTAATTTAAATTTAATAAAAAACAAAAAAAATTAAATTTTAGTTAATTTAAATTTAATTAAAAAACAAAAAGATTAAATAACGTAAAGGGTATTTTGGTAAAACATTTTTTTACAAAACCTCTCCCTAAACCTTTCTTTTTTTGTTATTTTTTCATTTAAACATTAAAAAATAAAGTAATAGATAAAAATTGAACAATTAGAATTAAATATTACTGTAAAGTTCGCATAAGTGGTAAATATAACGTCGCCATCATCGTCCATATATCCACATTTCAACATTTTTTTTTTTGCCGATTTGCTTCCAAATTGTAGACTTTTTGGAAGTTTTAACTGATTGAAATTTTGACTGAGAAAAAAATGCGTATGCAATTTTTTTTCACTTACAAGAAAAATTTTACAATCTGATATTTATACTCAAATATAATTTTTCACTTAGTATAACTAAATCAAATTAATTAGTAATTTAATTGTGTTTAGTAACTAAATAAAATCAATAAATAAATAAATTGTGTTTAAAATATTTTTAAATTTAAAATTTGTTATATTAAATTTAATAAAAAAACAAAAAAAATTATGTAAAATATATTTTGGTCAAATATTTTTAAAAAATACTGTATTAAATATTTTATTGGTGTTATATTATTAGTAAATACCTCATGTAAACTGGTCAAAAGGAAAGTTCGGGTAAACTAGTCAAACCTCATAATTGTCTTATTCATAGTAAACTGTTCTGTTCTAATTCTTGAGCCCAAAAACAAAGTCAAATGAATAGACCCGGTCAAAGGTGCTCCCTAAGTCCCAGAATTGATGACTCCTATATTCTTTTTTAAGCTTGTCCCAACAAACTTGTCCCCTTTATATTTTTAAATTTTTTTAATTAGAATAAAATTTTCATCACCGATGGTGTAATTTAAAAAAAATAAACAGTTTTTGAACAATAACATGTGTTATTTTTATTTTGATTAGTCATGTGTTGTGTGACGGCCACTTGTGCAAAAAAAAAAAATTAATTGTTTATTAATGAAAATTTAATTCTTAAATTACTTGTTTATTATGTCATTCTTATTTAATATAGAAAAATAAGTAAATGTTATTGATCAGATAAATCGAGAGATATTTGAAAAAATAATATAAGTCGAATACTCTCTTAAATTCATACATATTCATCAGCGAACATTTATTTTAGAAAGCGGAGGAATATCAATTCCCTATTATTGCTCTTCCTCTCTCTTTTTTTTTTATTTTTCCGAGTCAGATAAGACTACAATGACAGTAAAGCTCTCCCTACTATTCCATCCATTTTAGGTAAATACTAGACTATATTATCTTGAGATGTTTTAGTTACAGCTTTCACTTCTAAAAACTATATTTACAATCTTCAGAAAAATTCAACTTAACCGTCCACATTTGATATTAATATATTAATTATTAATGATAGTTACGTGGATCACGTAGGATCCAGGGACTAGGAAAAGGTAACATGAGCATGATAATCTGGGATAAACATTAATCTACATGCATATCAACCAGGAATCCTTCTACATATTTGTCCGAGCATGGAACAAGATTGCCCAAATAACCAGATATTCATCATAAACTCAACTGTTCGATAACTCTCGAGCCCGAAATTTCAGCTATGACTCCGTCAGTTACGCGGTCAACCTGCATTTATGGTCATAAAGGCCTAAGATTTCTCCACAATAATTACTCAGCATTTATGGTAAAGCTCTCCTTATTACTCCATCCATTCCAGGTAAATACTCTACTATATTATCTTGAGACGTTTTATTTACAGCTTTCATTTTAAAAACTATATTTACAATCACAAAAACATTTCAACTTAACCGTCAACATTTGATATTAACATATTAATTATGTTCAAATATTATTATGATTATGATCAACTCTAATGATAGCTATATACTCCTTCCGTCCCTAAATTATCGTCCTCCTTTCTTTTTTTGTCCGTCCCAAAATAATTGTCCATTTTGAAATTTACCTTTTTAGAACATCACTTTTACCACTTTACCCTTACTTTTTCACATTACTTTAATTGTGGGACACATACACATGCGCTTTAAAGGAAACTACACATTAAACCAATATAAATAATTAAGTCAATTGTTTTTTCTTAATATATGCGCCGAGTCAACCAGGATAATAATTTAGGGACGAAGGGAGTAATATTTAATTATTAGATTTTTCAAATATAAGCTATTATAACGAAACGGGTGGGGTGGGGAGTAGAAGAAATATTTACGCAACTGTATTCTTATAACTCGAACCCACGACGATGTTTAAGCTCAAATAGCCCCTAAGAGCTGATCTCCGCTCTTTTAATTCTATTATTGCTCGAGACAGCTTTAAAAATGGTCAAATTTGTGCAAACCAAGTCACTTCGCAGTTCGCACCACGTTTTACGCACCTTTAATTATTCTGCCGCGTTCTTAGTTTATTAGGTGCTCCGTTACGGTTAATTTGTATACGATATCATTTAATCTCTTTTTTATGATGAATTTAAATATATATTCTTCACGTTTGGTCTTCAGATTTTGATATTATTTTCAAAATATATTCATAACATTT
The DNA here is from genome assembly GCA_013146195.2 of Codonopsis lanceolata. Taxonomy (NCBI): domain Eukaryota; kingdom Viridiplantae; phylum Streptophyta; class Magnoliopsida; order Asterales; family Campanulaceae; genus Codonopsis; species Codonopsis lanceolata. Next base: position 4,017,354 of record CM028382.1, read on the forward strand.
GATCTTTACAATTCGAATTTTAATCATACATGTGTCCTTGTTATTTTATTCGACCTTTTTTTTTCAAATACACGTTAAGACTAAGTGTTTGTTTAATGGAGCGTTTTGATCAAAACACTGTCAAAATATGTAACAATTTTTTCTTTAAATATGTTTCAATGTTGCGTTTTAAAACGCAGTGTTTTAAAAATGTACAGCATTTTAAAAATATGTTTCCATTACTACTTAGATTAAGAAAATAACGTTTTGAAATAGTTTCTTAAATGTATTTATAAGACATAAACTGTGTTTTAAAAATACTGTGTTTTAAAAACGCTGAGTTATTAAAACGATGCACCAAACGAGGCCTAAGTGCTTGCTTGATCAAGCGTTTTGACCAAAACGCTAACAAAAAATGTAGTGTTTTCTCTTTTAAAGTATTTCAATTTAGCGTTTTAAAAAAGCAACGTTTTAAAAATGTGTATCATTTTAAAACGCTCCAATTTGGAGCATTTTCAAAATATGTTATGTTTATAACTATTCTGTTTATAAAAATAGCATTTCAAAATAGTTTTTCAAATATATTTACAAGAAAAAAATTATGCTTTAAAAAAACTGTATTTTCAAAATGTCGTATTAAATGAGACGTTAATATTAAATCGGATATATAGTGTAATACTGTAATAGTGTTGCTTAAGAGACATGCTTAGCTTTATATAACAGGAATACTATTAATGACACTTTTTCTATTATTACGTGTGAAGATGAGCAAATTTTGTAAAACCATTAATCGAAGTTTAATTAAGTTGACCAAGAAAAACACACATAAAAAACTAATGTGAGTGGCATAAACTCTTGTTCAATTTGATATCACGGTTTAGGAAAAAGCATATATTTTTTCTAATCGGGTCACACTGTAATACCCCAATCTCACATCGGGTAGATGTGAGACTTGTGTTTGATTAATAAGGTAGTCATGCGTTACTACTGGGCACCAACATCATCCATGGACTTTTGGGTCGGCTTGTGGTGGGCCTGATGACCCAAGGTGCTGCGTGCTCAGAGGGCCAGTGTGTGGGCTACACGTAGCGGACCGGGCTCTCGGACTCAGGTCATTACAAATGGTATCAGAGCGGGTCTCGGCCGGAAATGTGGGAACAAAGTGCTGTGCGGGCCAAAGTGCTACACCGCAGAAGGTGGGAGCCACCTCTTGATCCCTGTACGAGCCACCTCTTGATTCCTGCATCGCCCGGGGTATGATTCGGTCTTGACGAGGACGTCAAGGATTTGAGTGGGGGAGAATGTAATACCCCAATCTCACATCGGGTAGATGTGGGACTTGTGTTTGATTAATAAGGTAGTCATGCGCTACTACTGGGCACCAACATCATCCATGGACTTTTAGGCCTGGTGGTGGGCACGATGACCCAAGGTGTTGCGTGCTCGGTGGGTCGGTGTGTGGGGCTACACGTAAGGAGGCTCTGCTCGTCGATTACAAATGCTATCAGAGCTTAGGCCTTAGATCCGGATGGTCTTAGGATTTAGGATCAATTAAGAATAAGATGTGATACTATAATATGATTATGATACTAGCATTAAGTTGTGATTATAGCTAAGTATGATCTCGCTGATGATTAAGAAATTATTTTTCGCTAGACTAATATACTCGTGTTACTTGTAGGAATGGCGCGTATGACAACGGCTCGGAAGTCTGTTGTGTCGCCTCTGGAAGTTTCAGAACGAATGCTAGCTAGGGCACACCATAAGCTAGTCGAAGCAGAGAAGATGAATAAACAATTGCGGGAAGAGAAAAGAGAACTAGAAGCTAAACTGCGACGACAAACACAAGTACTAAAAGATGTCCAACAGACTCTGCATAAGCCTCATGATAATATCACGGAGTCTGAGGCCCAAAATTGGGAGATGCACCTTAGACTCAGGGAGTCACGTCAGAGTATTAAAAAAGTATGGGACGCACTCCAAGTGGCCATTGATGATGGTCCAAACCTAGAAGAAAATCCAAGGCCCCAGGAAGAGGCTGAAGATGATGAAAGCGTGGACATAGAAGTTGATGTCAACTCTGTGGCTCTCGTGGGTGTGGAGGCTGATGCTAATGTCGGTCAGCATAATGATGATGATGACCCAAGGTGCTGCGTGCTCAGAGGGCCAGTGTGTGGGCTACACGTAGCGGACCGGGCTCTCGGACTCAGGTCATTACACACACAATCTATTATATTATTTTGGGATGTTTTACATTAAAAGTTCGTGATTATTTTCAAAAATTATATCTACATATTTTATAACATTTCAATTTTATCATTTACATTTAATATTAATATATTTATTATATTAAAATATTATTGTAATTATAACCAATTTTACATATTGCACCTTCACCATCCTATTGCATTTATGATTGTCCACAGATGTCATAATTCTAAAGGAATTCTTTTCCCCACCTAGCTCATGGGGACATATATATAATTTATTCATATACAAGTAAGGCCAAATCAATTATGTATATTTTTTATTCATGTAGTTTGCTCAAACGACAAAACACACGCAAATAATAAATGAAATAAAAAACATACAATCAAATGCATAAGGATCTTCGTCTTCTACGATTCTCTGATATTGTGATGGACCCTCGATAGGCCTCGCAATTACTGCTTTCAATCACTTTCAACACTCGATCTATCAAACCCTAACCCTAATTCGCGTTTAACGAATAAACCCTAACCCTATTTTATGTTTTCTTCTCTCAATCGTTCACAATCGCTCACAATTGTTCTCACGAATAAACCTTAACCTAAAGACTGTTCTCACAACTGTTAACTCCTTTGTAACCAAAAGTTCATTTGTGCTCAAACTTTGCATTTTAGTCCTAAATCAACTTAAAATTTTAATTAACTTCTTTTTTAATGTAAAATCTCACTTTGTGATCTAAAGTCGCATATTCAAGGGAAAAATGACATTTTTCTAAAATATAATAATTTTAATTAAAATGTAAAGTAATACTTTTAGGGTCAAAAGTAACACTTTTAATGCTAAAAAGTAATATATTTAATTCTAAAAAGTGACATGTTTAAGGTCAACAATGACAGTTTTTATTTGTAATGCAAAGTAACAATTTTAGGGAAAAAAATTATACATTGATACTAAAAAGTGACCTTTAATAATATAAAGTGACACTTTCACCGTTTTACACCAAAAGTGACAATTTTCATTTATAATGTAAAGTGACAATTTTCAAAGTAAAAATGACATATTTAAAGCCCAAAGTAACACATTTAAGGTCAAAAAGTGACAATTTTTAAAAGAAAAAAAGTGATGATGTAAAGTGACACTTTCATAGTCAAAAGTGACATATTTAATAATAAAAAATGACTCTTTATTTATAAACGTGACAGGTAACACTGCAATTTCCAAAAACGGAGGGGTTGCGCTGAGATTTATGAATATTGACACATTTAGTATGGATAGGTCTGTTTTACATATTAAAATCTGTAAGACCGTCTTACAAAAAGACATACTCCTATAGTTAATACTTCGATAACAAATGAAAGGGTCAAGTGATCTTTCAAGACAAGTTATAAGTTATTTTGTATGTGTGTGTACGTGCGCGAGTCAATGATGATCGATTGCAACAAATAGATAGATTGGTGTTTATTTGATTAAAAAGTAATAAAACAATTATGTTCATGCAAAATTAAATATTTAAAATAGGTCAAATTACCCTTTACATCCCAAAGTTTGCACCAAATACCAATTTTCCACCCATAGTAAAGTTTGTCTCATTTTAGCATTCAAGGTCATTTGTCATTGAATCAAGACGTTAAATCGCTCATGGTTAACCTCCACGTTAAATGCGGACTGGTCTTCCACATGCGGCTTACTTTCGTCATTTTCCATCTGGCTTAACTGGAGGGCGGTCGAATAGGAATAAGATGAATACACAAGACTCAAATATTAATTTTGAATCAGGAAAAAAACATGGTATTTTGCAAATTTTAAAAAATTCAATTGAGAAAGCAAGAAAAACTTCTAACACTCGATGTAAATTTTGTCAGCAAAAAATCAAAACTCAAATTTCAATTACTGGAGCAGAACCAAAATCGATAGCAGCATTTTTAGTTGCAGGGACATCCGATAAGCTGGGGAAATTGCTCCCAAGAACGAAGTCAATTTGAGAGAGAGTGTGTGTTTGTGTGTGTGTGTGGTTTTAATCCAAAACAGAGGGAATCCAATTGGGTTTTTTTTCGAGGACTTGTTCAATGTCATCGATGATCATGGATCGGCTTCACGAGGATCTACTTGACTATGTCCGCCATCACCACGGCGGCGGACCACAAATAGAAACAACAGATCGGAGCAATTTAAGCTCAAAACCCACAACCCATAAGATAAAATTAGGAAGAGTGAGAGTGGGTGAGAAAATTTAAGCTCATTTTGTGTACACAATTTAAGCTCAAAACTCACAATAATTTGTACCATGTGAGGCCTTTGAAATTGCTGAAGAAGTGCTTGAAATTTACTGGGTTTCCTCTTCATCAGTAATTACGTGTTCTTCTTCGACAAATGGATTTCCGCCCAAACAATCTCTATTGATTCTCTTTCTCAAGTCACCACATTCCAAGAAGCACTTTCCGATGAAGAGAATTTCCTCTTGCGAGAGGAATCAGATGAGTGCTCAGTTTGAACTATGGCGGTGGTGAACGGAAAACTCTCCTTGGAAGACGACATGGTTGTCACAAAGAGTTTTAATTCTCAGTAGTTGAAAAAAATTGGGGTTTTCTTTGATTAAAGCTGAAGAGAATTTGATTGAAAAAGGGTTTTCTTTGTAGAACGGAAAATCAGAAAGAGAGAGAGAGAGGTAATAGTAATAGTAGAGAGAGAGAGGTAGAGAGAATTTGAACAATCTTAAAAGTAGGGACAGAAAAAGTTGAAGTCCGAAAGGGAAGGAATGGTGATGGGTTGGTTTGAGGGGAGAGCGAAAAGTGAGAAAAGGAGGTGAGTGGGAGTAAATTGGGATTATAAAGACAAAAATAACCCCACACGTGAAGACCACGTGCGATTTAACGCTAAGTTTCAAACAAAAATAGATGGGAGGAGGTTAAATGAGAAAAATGACAACCTTGAATGCTAAAATGAGACAAACCTTAGGTTCCGTTTGTTTCACGAAAAATGACTTACGGAAAACGTTTTCCTCATTTTCTGGTGTTTGGTAACCTTAGGAAAATATAGTCAACGTAAAATGTTTTTCGAGTCAAAGGAAAATGAAGGCTTCTTTTTTAGAAAATGACTTACAGATTCATTTTCCGTAAGTCATTTTCTAAATGTTCAGGTACCCTCCGCCCCCTTTAATAATTGCACATATTTACTTACATACACAATATTTCACTCAACAAATAGATTGTTTAGAAATATAAATGAAGTTTGTGCACACTACTTATAAATTATAATTTTAATAAATACTCACTACGTTTTAAAATTAGTGTTAACTATATTATTTAGGGACATCCTAAACATTGTCAATTTTCTATTTTAAATTATTTTTTATGTCATTTATAAAAAAAATTATTTGTAATTGTGAAATTGAAAAAAGATAGACATTGATTTAACACCACTAATGATAAATTGAGGGTTACTAAAGAAAAATTACTTAAAGTTCAACATTATCTTATAATTTTTTTCTTTTTGTATTTATTAATATATAGTTTTTCGTAACATTTTTAAGAGACATCCTAAACATTGTCCATTTTTTATTTTAAATTGTTTTTTTAATCAATTATCAAAAATTTTATTTGTAATTGTGAGATTAAAAAAAAAGATGAACCTTATTAATTGATTTAATACCACTAATGATAAATTGAGAGCTACTAAAGAAAAATTACTTAAAGTTACAACCTGCTAATTCTATGAGACAATAATTCATTATATTTCTCAAAATACACTAATTATTGAAGGAATATTTAAAAAATTCCTCTACCAGTTTACAGCCCAACCAGGACACGTTATAAACTTCACAAGGGTGGTTTTTGTTTCCTTGGAATGACTCTAACTCAAGAATTCTATTCAATGCTTGTTGTTTGCTATTACACTTCTCTAGCTTTTATAGATCTCTTTCTATAGTGATTTTCCCTCTCACATTCTCATGGGGTTGGCGTGTGAAGACTCTCGGGGGAGAGTTTCCCCTTTTTGGATACACTATAGATCTCTTTCTCTCTCTCTCTCTCTCTCTCCCTCTCGTTTCTATATCATGCCTTCAATTCATCACTCTTATAATATATCTCTTTATGACTATATGTTATTATTCTGAAGCAAGTCTTTGCCTTTTTATTGCATTTTTATTATGTAACAAACAATTAATTTCACCAAAAAAGAAAAATCAAACTCTATAACTATAATAATTTATGGTCGGGTGAGTATTATACAATCTTTCAGCACCTCGTCAGTTGACCCACTAATTGGGATAGAGTTATTTTTGTACTAGCTGTAAACTATTTTTTTCATGTTAGTACTGGGAATTGAATAAGAAACCTGGAAAAGGGAGAAAGTTTAAAGGTGATGTGGCAAAAATTTCAGTGTTGGGCCGTCCGAATGGTGTAAGGATATTTGGGCTTTGTGTATGGATTATATCTTCTTTCGCCCAGTCATAAGGATATTTGGGCTTTGTGTATGGATTATATCTTCCTACGCCCGGCCAGGTTTAAACAGGATCAATAGGGGATCCTTGCTCATGTATTTGTCTAGTTCGGTCCGCTATGCACGTGGGACCCGAGTTAATGAGTTTTTGACTATTATGTGATGCTCGCTTGTGTCTTGCTTGTGATTAGCTTTGGGTCGGGTATATCAAAAGGGTAAAGTGTACCATTAGTGTAACAACTCGAGTCTGAGAACCCGGTCTGCTACGCGTATCTCACGTACTAGTCTACTAAGCATGTAGCACATTGGGTCACCAAGCCTACCACAAGCTGACCCAAAAGTCCATGGATGATGTTGGTGCTCATAAATAATGTGTGCTCATCTTATAAATTACATTCAGATCTCCCCCACTTAAATCTTTGACGTCCTCGTTAAGGTCGAACCGTATCCTGAGTGATGCAGGATTCAAGAGGTGGCTTGTACAAGGATCAAGACGTGGTTCCTACCGCTCGCGGTGTAGCACTTTGAACTGCACAACACTTTACCACATTTTTGGTTGGGACTCATTCTGATACCATTTATAACCACAGAGCTCGAGACTCGGCACGCTAAGCGTAGACTACATACTGACCCATTAAGCATGTAATACATTGGGTCACCAGGTCTACTACAAGTCGACCTAAAAGTTCATGCATGATATTGGTGCCTATAAATAATGTGTGCTTTTCTTATAAAGTACATTCAGATCTCACATCTACCCGATGTGAGAATTGGAATGTTACAAGTAATCCCTCTAATTTAATTTTTATTTTATCATACGCCCTTATATTTAGACTTTGCAGGTGATTACTCAGAGTAGAACATTTGGCTCAACATTGATTCTTGAAACGGATATCATTAGATGTTTGGAATAAAATCAAGTTTCAAGAGTTAAATAAATTTCTTAATATATATATATATATATATATATATATATATATATATATATATATATATATATATATATAGAGAGAGAGAGAGAGAGAGAGAGAGAATTGGTGAGGAGCACTATAGTTATGCCACCTCACCACCTTTTAATAAATTTTTCAATGTAAAGCATACATGTGGAGGCTTTAAAAACTTTTGGTTTTCTAGTCATTAACTAATAATAATACATAATAATAATCAATATGATAAGGGACATTAGTATTAGCATATATAACTGTTTGAACATAAAATGTTTATAATTTCTTAAGCCCATTAAGTAGATTAGGAATTAGTTATGACTCTCAGAAACTCACCTACTGAAATAAGATCACTCTAATAGATATATCTAAGTGAAGTTTAATAGGTTGAGTTAATTATAGTCTTGCATTATTAGAAGATTAGTTACTTGTTAACTAAAATAAAATTAATTAGACTTTAGCAAGTTTAAAATTCTTTCTGCTGAAGCTAAGCAGGTAGACCTACAACTAATGTTTTACTATTTTAATACAAAATAAAATAAAATTAAACTAAGGTAAGCAGTTCTCACATAGTCTTATTAATCTATCTGTCGTAATTTAGTCATCCAGAGCTAAGCTAACTGTTGATCTCCTTAGTTAACAGCTGTAGTTTTCTAAAAAGTTTCATTACACCTGCTGTTATCTAAAATCTCAATTTTCAGCCGCTATGCTTTCCTATACATAAAATCTCTATCTGCTGAAAACCATATTATATTAAATCAACGTGTTTCAATCTAATTTCAAAATCAATACTTTCAAAATTTCCTAAAACAATATTTTCGAAAATACGTTGTATAAAACACTTAAATAAGTTGTTTGTTAAAAGACAAATTCATCTACTGAAGCTAAAGTAATCAGCAGTTAACATTTGCTGATAATCAGTGTAAAGACGCATCGCTAAAGATACTATATCTACTTAAACTCTTTTAATTAAAATACCTAACCAATTTTTATATATAAATATTCCTTCAAATTGTATTTTAAACAAACCTTCTTTGAAGAACACTTTTGACCACTCTAACACATTTAATTCATGATCATCTATATTCATACGTTAAACTGTTCAAAAGAAGACTTTTTATATAAAAAAAAAAACATTAAATTGCTCAACAGTTTACCATTGCATTAAATATTCCAATATAGCATATCTTCTAGACAACCGCTCTCTTTAAATATATCATGCTAAAAGTATCTACTCTCCTTATTTTATGGAAGAAGATATCTAACCACTCTATCCTTAAATTTATGATCTTATGATATGTGATATCTTCTATTTTCAAAAATCCTCTTCAAAATCTCTGAGCTTTGAAAGATAGACTTCATCATCACTCTTCAAGATTATAGATGACATAAGAGAATAGATGACATAAGAGAATAGATGATAGAATGATTGAAGAAATCATTCACCACTCAAATGATATTCTTTCTTTTGATTTACTTCAATCCAAGACTAGACACACATCAGATTCCTTCAAGTAATTCTTCCCTTGATGTGTTCCAGTTCTCAAACAATTACTAAATGTTTTTTCACCTTTCATTCCTTTATACTTTTTGTTTAGACAATCATTGTATTCTTCCCTACTTCTTCCAAATCTTAAAAGAATACTTGATTGTTGCACGAGTATGATTTTTTCTCAATTATACTCCTCAAATACTGATTTTTGTTATACACAGATCCATTAGTTTTTACTTAGAATTTTAATATATTTAGTGCACTTCAAAATCCAAGTTTGACCAACTTGGTAGTGAATGTAACATTTTTAACACTATGAATCACTCCAAATACTATGTTCTTCTATCTGCTGTTTTTATTGTTCATACACTTAAGCAACTTCTATCTACTTAAGTATTTAATAGTTATATTCCTTAATTATTTACTTAGTTGATCTTAGATCTGATACATATTGTACTTCAATTCAATCCCTATACTTAACTACTTAAGTGATTAAAAGAAAATCAAACCAAACCATTTTACAATTCAAGTAGTCGCAATCCAAAGCTTTCACATTCAAGAGATGCTATCTGTTGATTTTATATCACTATTTGGCGAAAACTTATCTTTTTCGATGCATCTTTTAAAGGTTTTCAAAATAGCCCTTAATGTTTTTAAAGACTATTCACCTCTCTTAGCCTTATTTAGTTATCAATTGGATTTACAATAACTTCTTCTATTGTTAATAGTAGAAAGCTTATATTTAAAAACTTTTACAACTAACATTACTTCTTACCAATGTGGGATAAAACTCTTTAAGGTGAGACAATACTTCTAATGACTTACTTCTAACAAAATACTTTCAGCCTTGATATCTTATTCATCCAAAACTTGATTTGGACAAATAAATATATCATTTCGATACTTTTGCCGAATAGAATATATTTGCACAATTACTTTTGCTAACAAACAAATGACATGTCAAGAAATTCATGCCTCAAGTTGCACAATTTCTTTCACTAAAACAGTAATTTTTTTAACAAATATTATATTTTAAGTCTTGATGTCTTATTCATCCAAAAATCGATTTGGACAAATAAATATATTATTTCGATACTCTCATAGAGTATAACACATTTGTACAATTACATTCACCAACAAACAAATGACATGTAAAGAAATATGTGCCTCAAATTGCACATTTTCTTTCACTAAAAGCACTAATTTCTTAACAAGTATTATACTTTAAGTCTTGATATCTTATTCATCCAAAACTCGATTTGGACAAAAAAAAAATATTATGTCGATGCTCTCACCAAGTAGAACACATTTGCGCAATTATCTTCGCCAACAAACAAATGACTCGTAAAGAAATTCGTGCCTCAAGTTGCACAATAATTTCTTTTACTAAAAAACACTAATCTTCAACAATAGAAGAGATGTATCCTACATTAGTTATAAATTGATGTTGATTTTAAAAATATTATTATTAAGTACCAATAGAAGAGATGTATCATAAATTGGTTGGAAAGTGATATTGGTTTTCAAAGTCATTTGATAAAAGACTTCTACCATTATACCAATAGAAGATGTATATCTCACATTTGTTAGAAAATGATGTTGATTTTAAATTATTTTATATTATTACCAATAAAAGATGTGTATAACACATTGTTTCAAAAGAAAATGTTAGATTTTAAAGTCTTTAGACTATAGACTTTCACTTTTACAAGAGATGTACCTCACATTGGTTGCAAAATATTCTACTATTATTACCAATAGAAGAGATATATCTCACATTGGTTAGAAATTAATGTTTGTTTTAAAAATACTATTATTAATAACCAATTGAAGAGATGTACATACATTTGTTAGAAAGTGATGTTGATTTTCAAAATCTTTTGATAAAAGACTTCTACCATTATTACTAATAGAAGATGTATATCTACATTGGTTAAAAATGATGTTGATTTTAATTATTTTAGATTATATAAAAGACTTACTATTATTAGCAATAGAAGATATATATCACATTTGTTATAAATTGATGTTGGTTTTAAATTACTATTATTACTAATAATAGAGATAAATCATACATTGGTTAAAAAAGTGATGTTGATTTTTAATGTATTTAAATCAAAACACTTCTACTTTTATCATCAATAAAAGAAAAGATAATAGATGTATCTCATTGTATAGAAAGAGATATTGGTTTTAGAATTTTTTTAGATAAAAAACTTCTTCTATTATTATCAAATGATGAGATGTATTCCATATTGGTTAGAGAGTGATGAAGGTATTAAAAGTCTTTTTATAAAAGACTTAAAATCAATAGAAAAAATATGTATTTCACATTTGTTCGAAAAGTGATATTGGTTTAAAATGCTTTTAGATAATGTATTTCACATTGGTTACAAATAGGTCCACATTATTTAGAAACATATATTAGTTATAAAATTTATAAATAAAAGAATTTTTCTAATTATTATCAATACAAGAGATGTATCACACATTGTTTACAAAGAGATGTTGGTTTCAAAACTCTTTAGATAAAATAATATTACTATTATTATTTTTATGTTATAACCAATAAAAGAGATATATCTCACATTGTTTAGAAAGAGATGTTGATTTCAAAAGTTTTTATATAAAAGACTATTATTATTACTATAGAATAATGTATCTCATATTTGTTAGAAATTAATGTTGCTTTTAAAAATACTATTATTATCAATAGAAAATATGTATACCACATGGTTATAAAGAGATGTGTACTTTAAAAGTCTTTAGATAAAAGTCTCAAAACTTTTATTACCAATAGAAATAGAAAAGAAGTATCTTACATTATTAGAATATGAATAATAATTTTAAAAGTCTCAAAATAAATATTTTAATACCGTAAAGTCAAATTTTAAGATTGTCTACTAACATGGATATGTTAAAAAGCTTTCATTTGGATGAAAATTTATTTTCTTTTCATTCATGAAAATGAATGGTAAGAATTGTACAATATTATTTTTTTATTATTACTATTACTATTGCTATTATTTTTATAACAATAATACTTTTTATTATTCTCAAGCATTCATATGTATTAATAATTAATACAATAATGTATATTAATCTCTACTATTAATCTCTTCTATTGTTAATAGTAAAGTCTTATATATATAATATAAATATATTTACAACCAACATTATTTTTCAAAACATTAAAATTTGAGGCCAATTGGTGGCGGCCTTTTAACTGAGGCAAAAAGTTTGGTTGGCGACCCGATCCTCTTTGCGGTTTTCTTGCTCCTTGATTGACCACTTTCCTTTGTTTGCCCCCCCAATCAAGGATGATTGATTAGCCGGATTATTATATATATACTCCGCTTCCTCTTGGCGACGAGTGAAGCAAAAAAAAAGAAGGAATTAAACATGTGTGTGGCAATCAGAAAAAGTAAGCGTAACTTCTCATTCCTTCTTTTCCTATTTACGTGATTGAAGGCTGCGCCCTTCAATCTATGATTCGGAACTCTCGTGGAATAGTTCGCTATTAAATTTCTCACGATTTGTCCGACCTCCTTTTTTTTTGTGGCTCTAACCTTAGTGGATAGTTCTTGGGTTTACTTTGTGTGGACTCTTTGGTGGACTTTGGTCGGTGAAAGGAATACGGCCGAAGAGTTTATAGCCTAGACCTTCGTGTAATTGATGAAGGCGAGAGTGGGTAGCAGGTCACGGCGTTATAATAAAACTTCGTGTCCTTTCTTTTCTTTTGTCAAATTAATCTTATTGCTCTAGACTAATATTTGTTTTGCAGGAACATAGTTTATTAGTCTAATAGTTTAATTGGTGGTACTAATTAATAAGTTATTTGTATTAACATGCTAGTTGTTAGTGGTTGTATTTTTTGATTAATTTCAAGCCCGTTTACATGCGGGTTCATTAAAGGGTAGTGTGATTTAAAATCACAATGAGTAGTATCGAGCCGTGTTAAAATGCAGGTAAGCGGTAGAGGCTCCTCATCGATCCAAAAATCGGTAACTCAAAAGGTTTATTTGGTGAGCTTCTTTCATCTGAAATAATTACGATTTTTTTTTGTGTCTTTAAAACTCGTAATTTATTTGATTGATTGTGTTCTATTTAAATCTCTTGTTTGGTTGGAATTTGATTGCTTGAATTTATTTTATTTTTTGGTGATAATAATAAAAAAAAATTCTTATATTTTTTGATTTGATTTGGTTTGTTGGTTTTGTGTTATTTCTCTAAATGAATTCTTCATCTAATTATAGTTTGGAACCTTTTAATGGGAAAAATGATTTTTCTATGTGGCAAAAGAAGATGAAAAGTATTTTAATTAAAGAAAAGGTTTTCAAAGCCATAACTTTAAATTATGCTAAAGACACTTCCGAAGATGCCATGATTGAAATGGATGAATGCTACTCCTCGATTATCTTAAACCCTTATCGAATCGGTTTATTCGGAATGTGGTGAACATGCTCATGCTAAGAGTCTTTGGGAAAAATTGGAGCAAATTTATTTTTGGAAAAACATTGCTAAGTAAAATTTATTTCCTAGAAAAATTTTCGCTTTTAAATTAGATCTTAGCAAAGACATGGAAGATAATATTGATATGTTTACCAAATTGGTAGAAGACATAAAACAAACCGGTGATGAACACATAGATGATTACTCTTCCGATTGTGCTTTTAAATGCTATACGATTCTTATCTTGGCGTGAGAAATACGCTATTAAGTATGGTAGGGATAAAATCACACTTGATACGGTGATATCTAGTTTAAAAGCAAAGAATTAGATTTGAAAGAAAAGCTAAAAAGGAAAATCTAACACGGTGAGGTTCACGTGG
>CM028382.1:4031345-4084668 GCA_013146195.2 Codonopsis lanceolata
AAGAATAAAGTGGTAAAAGTGATGTTCTAAAAGATAAGTTTCAAAATGAACAATTATTTTGGGACGGACGAAAAAAAAAAAACGATAATTTAGGGACGGAGGGAGTATTATAATCTAATCAACATGTTTTTCTTAACGATTAATACTAGTCCGAAGAAAAGATGATTTAAAACCGATCGAGGGAGTATTATTTTTCTTTTTACTATTGTGAGGATGAAGACTAAGATATTATTTGGCACGTTTCGATTAGAATATAGTATTAGTAACATTTTTCACTTTATGAACACGGTCCAAAAGAATTACCGTAAATAATTTGTCAAAATACTATTAAGATTCATTTCCCTTAATTTAAGATTCTTTCCATTATTATTTTATTATTTTGGATTTACAGGTTGTCTATTGTTAAACTTTCCCTTCTTAGAAACAGGTATGAAATCAGAAAGATTGTATGACAACTCATAATATATTTAAATGAAAAATTACTATGAATCAAGACAACTCTAAATATGGTAATTAATAAGGCCGATTTCTCCTATATAAATAGCTCATTCCACAGACCATATTTTCTTGTGCTTTCTTCTCTTCTGTTCATCCATATTTCTTAGCCTTCTTACGCCATGGATTACTCCGTGTTAAGGCCTAAGGTATTGTCTATTGTCTTCTTTTTCCTTCATTCTCTTCTTCAACAATTTTGTATGATTTGATTTAGAAATTATAATTTTATTTTAAAGATTTGAATTATTTACTAGTGAAATTTTAATTATGCTTTTCTCGATGTCCTAATCTATATTGATCATAGCTGTGCTTGCTTTCGTAAATTTTCCGGCTATGTTATTTAATCTTTTGTTTTTGCCGAAGTACCTGTGTTAAGCAACACGCCATGGTTATGTTCGCCGTTTTTTAGACTAAATATAGTGCAAAATATTTAATTTTGGTGGATTCGGCTCTCGAATCTGTACCCATATTTTTTTCGAGAAGTTTGATTTCAATTAGTTATATTGGAAAAAATCAATTGGATGATTTGAGGGATTCAACTAGTTTATTTTCATCCTTAGAAATTTGTTGCAGTGCTTTCGGAAAAAGTAAAAAAAATTGTGAACTCTATAAGTCTCTAATACCATTGTGGTTTATTGAACCACAGAAAGCTGAAAAGAAGCCGGAGCCAGCACCTGCAGCAGCAGCACCAGCACCAGCGGCAGCAACACCACAACGTGAAGAAGACGGTCGTGGTCGTAGAGGCGGTGAATTGTACATGGGTGGTTCGGGTGGTCGTGGCGGAGGTTATATGGACCCATTTATGGATTCTTGGGGTTGTGGTGGTGGAGGCTATTTTGACCAAATGGATAATTTTTCTTCAGCTCGGAGATTAAACAACATTGATATATCCTATACAAGACGAGCTTTAATCAACTTCCGTGACTACAATGATTCCGATGCTGCATACTATGATGCCCGACCTCCTCCGCGTGGACGCCATCAAGACTACGACGATTGTTACTGCGGACGTGGACCTGCAGCTGCATTACCACCACACCATTCATCCGGTTACATGTTGCCACCACCACCATCG
The DNA here is from genome assembly GCA_013146195.2 of Codonopsis lanceolata. Lineage (NCBI taxonomy): Eukaryota > Viridiplantae > Streptophyta > Magnoliopsida > Asterales > Campanulaceae > Codonopsis > Codonopsis lanceolata. Next base: position 4,032,916 of record CM028382.1, read on the forward strand.
TCTTCGCTACTATGGTGGCTATGCACCACACTATGCCCCGCCACCGCCATATCGCTATCCATCGCACTTTTACTAGAATGACCGGAATCTCTCTCGGCTACACTTGCAGTGTAACATGATGTCTCTGCTGCACCTAATTATGTTTTCCACGTTTACCTCTTCGCTCAATTGTTTTTTTATTTTCAAGTTTAATTAGATCTGTTTATTTCGTTCATTATTTCTTTGTCAGAGTATTTTGGTTATTAATTTAATTTCTTCTGGATCAAAGGTCTGAGTTCGGATCAAAGCATCTATACTATTGCAATTAATGGTTTGTTTGGGTAATTATTAGATTGTTGAAGGGAAGATAAAGGAAAATGAAAACCCTGCTTTTATGTGAAAATATTTTAAATAATGAGGTGGTGCGTAGCATTCGCCTACGGATCCTTATTCGTGGAGGCAGACTCCATTAGAATTAACGGGTTAATAACAAAATATGTTAATAAGTAACATAATAACAAGTTTGGCAAGATGGACTGAACTGATGGCTGAAGGCTTGGTATCCCGAGGTCGGGGGGGGTTCAAAACCCCTTAGTTTTGTAATTTTTTTTAATTCTTAATTGAGAATTATAAATTTCTTAATTGGCCAAAATTAATAATACATTATAAAAATCATAAAACTAATATGGTGTGATGGTTCATAACAAATCTTAAGTTGTTGGAATTTATTTACTTGGTTTGAGGTTCAAACTTCTATGATTATTTTAAGTTTTATTACAGTAGATGTGTCATTTGACATTGTTTTACATTTACGATCAATCGAGTGTTACTTTTAGCTTCGTGTCACTTTGAGAACAAAGTGTGTCACTTTTGGATAATTGTTGCCTTAGGTCTGATTAAGTTTTATTTAGTTACTTTAAATCAGAGTGTCACTTTTAAACATAGAATGTGTCACTTTTAAGTTTTACGTGTGTCACTTTTGACAAAAAAAATCACTTTTCATCTTTAAATTTTTATTTATAAGTGTCACGTTTAGTATGTCACTTTTATGTATTAATTGTGTCACTTTTAGGCATTAGGTGTGTCACTTTTGGTAAAAGAACTCATTTTTATAATCATACAATTTGTATCAATAAGAGTGTCACTTTTAGGCTTGGGTGTGTTACTTTTTAGGACTAAAGTGTGTCACTTTTGGTAGTGATTTTAACAAAGATAACAATTGAACACTACTTGAAACTTATCTTCTCATTCATAGAAATATATATAATCCCAAGTGTCAATCGTTAAAAACACAAAACCATAACTTTTTCAAGGTAAAGTATATATGTTTCTTACTAAACTTACAAAATTTACTGAAAATATGTCTAAAATAACCGAACATTAGGAGTCTTGGAACCAAATTCCTTGGCTTGATGGAAATCATAAAAATCGAGCAGGATCTAGGCATGTAGAAGTCTAGAAGATGAACTTGAAATACGAGATGATTCATTTTGGTCCAGTAAATTATTTAAGGAAGAGTGTCACTTTTTAGTATTAAGAGTGTCACTTTTTAGTATTAAGAGTGTCACTTTTTGTATTAAGATTGTCACTTTTTAGTATTAAGAGTGTCACTTTTTAGTATTAAATGTGTCACTTTTTAGTATTAAGAGTGTTACTTGGTATTTTAATGAGAATTATAACAAATTTCCTTTTATAGTGTCACTTTTAATATTAAATGTGTCATTTTGTGTTTTCATGTGTCACGCTTGGCTTTAAATGTGTCATTTAGCATTTCATCAAAGTCGTTAGATCCATCAAGTATCCCAAGGCAATTGATACTAACGGATGGTTAACGGATCTGACAAAAAATTAAACTTAAAGGCGTGGGAAACAAGAATTTCGGTGAAAATTAAAAGAAAACAATGTGTCACTTTTTAGTATTAAGAATGTCACTTTTTAGTATTAAATGTGTCACTTTTTGTATTAAGAGTGTCACTTTTTAGTATTAAATGTGTCACTTTTTAATATTAAGAGTGTTACTTTGTATTTTAATGAGAATTATAACAAATTTCCTTTTATAGTGTCACTTTTAACATTAAAATGTGTCATTTAGCATTATCGAAAGTCCGTTAAGATTAAGTCAAGTATCCCAAGGCAATTGATACTAACGGATGGTTAACGGATCTGACAAAGGATTAAACTTCAAGACGTGGGAAACAAGAATTTCGGTGAAAATTAAAACAAAACAAAGAAACCGAGGGGATTCGAACCGCCGACGTTCCTTCACCAAATTTTAAGGTAAAGTCACTGACCAACTTAACTAACAGGTTATTATGCTTTTAACTAACATCCTTAAATATTAACCTGTGAGAGCATTAAAAGAAAATATTGCAAGCTTCAGGGTTTCGAACCGCTGACCTCCACTCCCGCAAAACCTTTAAAGGATTTAGCCGACCAACTGAGCTAATATTAATTTATGATAGCTTTTAACATGTTTGTTTATTAACCCGTAAATTTCTAAATGGGGCTCCGTCTTACCGATCTAGGATCCGTAAGACCGTCCTACATAAGTTTTTGCCTTAAATAATTATCCTTATCTTTATTTGTCAGTTTCAAAATAATTATCCTATTTAAAAAATTTATTTTTAGAAAAAACTTTTTTACCATTTTAATATTATTTTTTTTATCTATTTTAATTATAATTACACATTACATCAATATTTATATAATACAGTTAATTGTTTTTTTAAAAACAATATATCGAGTAAAAAGAATAATAATTTTAAAAAAATACGATTATTTAAAAATGGAAAAAGTATATATTAAGCTTTAATCAATATTAACAATAAGGCTAAGAAAGGTTTTATGTATTGGACTTTAATAGTGTATTTAGTCAAATGGTACTTTCGATTACCATCCTAAATACTCCTCCGTACTAATACTAGAAAACCTTAAAATTAAAAAATCGTATTAATACATGAATCCACGCTTCAAAAATTTTATAAATAAAAAAAATATATAAATATCATTCGAGTCGGTTATAATTATAAAAATAATTAAATATAATCAATATGTGTAGAACACAAATGTAAGGTACGTAAATATGAATGTTATAAAAAATTGTAAGCATATTCTTCTTTGAGTTGACTTCTTTTAAGTAAACTATCGTAAAATAAAATAATTACTTTTGTTTAGAACGGATGGAGGGACTATGTTTTTTTTTGTCATTGTATAGTGTATGTCTAGTTTGTAACAAATAAGACTAGAGGGGATGAATAAAATTTTAAAAATTAAGAGGCCGTTTTGAAAACAATTCAAATTTGCAGCGAAAAATAGAAAGTATGTCAATGTATTTTCGAAGAGCCTTTTGTCGACTAACTAAGTGCTTGTTTGTTACAGCTTATTTGAAGTGATTTTTGGCTATTAGCATTTGAAAAACCATTTTTAGAGTGTTTGTTTCAGCTTATAAGCCAAAAGCCAATAAGTAAGGTACAACACCCTTTATGCATTGAAAAACCAAAGCCAAAAAGTCAAAATTTTAAGATTTTTTGGTTTTTTTTAAAACATAAAGACAACTATCTATTAATAAATATTCGACTATCCTCATTTCATCCTTTTATGAAATATACATAAAAATATGAATACTTATTTTCAAGTTTTTTTAACAAATAATTATAACAACTCATAAGCAGCTTTTCAACAACTGTAACAAACAGTCTATCATGCAATCAGCCATAAAGTCATTCAGCCATCAGCTAAGCTATCAGTCATAAGTTATAAGCCATCAGTCACAACAAACGAGCCCTAATATATGTCAGATAGCTCAAATGACTTGAGATTAAAATAGTTTGATCACTTTTTCAAGGAAATGAATCGAAAGACAATTTATCGAAACAAGCTATAGACACCCCAATTTCGTACCACTGTTATATAATGTTCTAAAAAATATTATTTCAAATAAAAAAGGACTAACAGATCTTACTTTCGTTATGTTTCAGGGGGTCAAGGAATCAAAAAAACTTGAATAGGCTTAAAGGGACAAAGATGACAAGGCAGGGGGCAAATGAAACTTTTTTGTGAAAAAATACAAGTTGGGGTGCTGCGCCCCGACCTGCTTTTGGGCAGTTCAAAACTTCTTCAAGTTTTATGCCGGTTTCCCTACCTTCATTCGTCCTTAAGGATGATCGATCTTTGCCTATAAATAGAAGGTTTCTCCTCCTTCAAACAACAGGAGAAATCCTCCCAAAGCTTAGGCTGAAAGACTCTCCCCAATCAGTCTCCAAATCTCTCCCCGTTAGGCTGAAGAAACACTTCCTTACTCTACCCAACCTAAACCCAATAAACCCTCTCTATCCAAACTAAACCTAGTTAACCCATTTAGCTTCTCTCCCTAAACCATTCCCTATATAGACAAATCTCCCTAAACCCGGTTACAAACAACCACAAATATAGCCGTTACGCTTCCTAAAGCCAGTTACAAAATACAACAAACACAGTTGTTACGCTACCCAAAGTCAGACACAAAATACAACAAACATAGTCGTTACGCTGCTCGAAAATTCAACAACAACAAGAACAACAAACAATAAGACTTTTTCTCCCGAAGAGGATAGAACAAACACACTCAAAAATTCGCCTAAGCCTAGGCGTATCGGTTACCGACACTCATGCTTGAAGAGGTAGGTACCAAAATTGTTATTTTATCCCCGTTTAACTAAGTTATTATTTATATAATATAAATAAGTTGTTAGGCTGGCATTATTTTTCCAATAAATAACCTATAAAATAAGTCATTATTTTAAAAAAAAAGTCTTTTATTTTCAAATACTGTTCTACAATATATGTAGAAATGGTATAAGGTTTTCTTTTATTTTCCTGTCATATATATATATATATATATATATATATATATATATATATATATATATATATGATGAGCTCGGCCCAAATCTTGGCCACGAGCCAGGCACATGAGCCCTCACATGGTAAACACGTGGGATGCAGGGACCAGGAAAAAGGTTATCCGAGCAGGATAACCCGGGTTGAATATTCCACATCCATCTCGACTAGGAATCCTTTTGCAGATTTGACTGAGCAGGGAGCAAAGCTGGTCGAGCAGACAGACACTCACCATAAACACAACTATTTGATAATTCTCGAGCCTAAGACTTAAGCCACGACTCCGTCAATTACGCGGTCAACCTGTATTTATGGTCATAAAGGCCTAAGATGTCTCCCCAATAATGACTCAGCCCGGATTTCACTCCCAAATGGCTATATATACCTTGCAATGCTTCATTCTAAAGATACGCCAACTTTACACACCAAAACTCTGTCATTTTGCTTTCTACAAGCTAAAGACTTACTTTCACGCCTAAGGGGTTTCGCGAGGCCCTGCCTTGCATTCCTTCTAAGGTTTCTTCTTTTGGCAAGTTTCCAACTAAATCATACCTTAACATAAGCCCAGATATCCTACATACCGCAAGGAACAGCCCAAGACCAAATTGTATAGCATCAATATATATAAATGTTTTCTCTAGGATAAATATGTAAAAAGAACATTGTTTAGAAAAAAACTCATTTTGAGACCAAAAGGGTGAGCTGGGTGCTTAACCCCTTCCTAACTCCTAATTTAGCCCCCGAACTTATATTTTCTGATATTTTTTTATTTTTCTCTGTTTAACCTTAAAATGGAGGTGGTAACTCTGTAAATACACTTTTGAGTCCTTGACAAGGCCAAACGTATTCAACATGCTTAAGTTTTGAAACTACTCACATCTCACCCAAGGGTAGGGTTCGAAACGAGGTTCTCACACAAGCAGATATGTGATTAAGTCTAAGATTGATCTACACTTAAGTATATTAAAACTACTTAAGTATTAAAACAATCACATGAGTTAATAAATAAAGAACACATAATATAAAGCGATTCTTAGTAAAACTGCTACGTCCAGTACCAAGTTGGTTAGACTTGGATTTTGAAGTGCAATAATATTATTAATAATCTAATGTGATCACTAATGGATCAGTGTACAATAAAGATCTGTGTTTATGGAGTATGTTTGAGAATCAATCACACTCATGTGGTACAATCAATGATTCATCAATAACTAAAGTTGGGAGAAATTACTACACAATGATTGTGTAACAAATACTAAAAAAGTGAATAAATAATGAAGACTATCTACTAAATGCTAAGGCAGAGGCACTTGAGGTATTGAATGCTTGAGAGATATGAATGCTTCAGTAAGTCTTCAATTTGCTTCAATGTATTTAAATAGAAGAATGTTGATCTTTGGACCGTTGGAAACATATTTGAGAGGATTTCAATCATATAGATTGCAATCATCATAAGGATATCTTTAAAGATTTTATATGTGAGAATAGCAATAAATACAATATACCAAAAGGTCATAGACAAGCAAAGTGTCAGTACCAAAGTATATTTTTATATTTAAAGAAATGTACTGACATGTATTCAAATGTAAGGCTTTGTAAAGTAAGCCTTAAGGTTCTGGCTGACAGACTAGATTAATCAACTGATGTATAAGAGTTAGTCACCCAGAACATGGATGAATAATGGGTCTAAGTAAATCATGCAAGATTTAACAATCTCTTCCTATCTGCTTAAAGTCATTCATGTAAGCAGATAGTAGACAAAGATATGCATATGTAAGATGTTAAGTAAATTAAGTATACTTAACTTAGTTTATGTCCATGGAAAAGATGTTAGAGGATAAAAAAAGATAGATAAAACTTGGTAAAACAACATGCCACAAATATACTCAAAGTCTAGAGAATTTAAAGTGCTAAAATTCTAAATGTATCAAAAGAAGGTTAAGGTTAGAGAATTGTTTAGTCATGTGATGGATCAGTTCCCTCAACTAGTTCATTTTGACCTGGCTGCTTGCCAGCTTGAGCATCAAGATCAGCAGTATTGTTGTTGAATCTTGAAATTAAAAAGATTTGCTTAAAAACATTCAACTTGATTGTCAGCCAAGAAATTGATATCATATTTGGTCAGCCGCACATCATTTTTGTCAGCCAATTATAATAGCTGATCTCTACGTACTCAATACATGAGTTTATCTTTCCTTATTTGTTTAATCATACACTTGTACTAACTCTTTCCCACTTTGTGTTTTTGGTAGATGTCCTGCCATATAATATCTCACAAGATCCTTTGAGATCTTGCCTCTGTCATAACACATTTTCAAATTCAAATGTGTTCCTAACGGGTTGCTTGCAAAGACTATCTATAAATACCCATTTGAAGCATTGGTGAAGACACGAATCTTAACAGTTTTTGAAGTCAAGAAACTTTCTACTCACAATCTCTCAGACTTCGTCTTCACGAAAAACTTTAACTAGATACTTATCTTTAAAAATTTCTCTCTAGTTATTGTTTAGGCAAAACACTGAGTATTTTATTTCAAATTATTTAGAACTCAATCAGTTTGTCTCACAAGTTTGATTGTTCCTCAATCATTCTCCCAAACACCGGTCTTTTGTTGTACACTGATCCATTAGAGATCAATTAGATTTTTAATAAAATTAGTGCACTTCAAAAATCCAAGTCTGACCAACTTGGTAGTGGACGTAGCAGTTTATCTGTGAACCACTTCAACTGATTTGTCAGCCATTTCTTATATTCTTGCTAACTGACTTAACACTTAAGAAGTTATTAAACTGATTAAGTGTCAGCCAGTTAACAACAATTGTTTGTTTACTTGTTCAGTTAACTTGTGTTTGAATTTCTTCTCCATATTTAGTGATCAATCATTAAAACAAATTTCTTTTGAAAACTGTTGTGTCAGTTAGCTGACCAACTTTCTTCAGCTTTAAGAATTTCAAAAGTGTCAGCCAACTGACCAATTCTTTAGTTGACTGACAAGATCAAGTTTTTCCGCTGCCAATATTTTAAGTTTTTCAAATTAATCCTCAAAGTTTTTAAAGGCTATTCACCCCCCTCTAGCCTTAACTGTTTCCATCTGGACTTACAATTGTCTTCTTTAAACACTTGAATCCATAAACGTCTCCGGAGCTCAACATTCTCGGTAGAAAATGCATTGGCCCTTTGTCTTTGCTTCTTCTCCTCCTGAAGGGCTTGAAGCATGGTAGTTTCAACAGTTTTAGCCCGATTGGCCCATTCTATTTGATATACCAAGATAGAATTCCAATCATCCATGTTGGCTTCGCGTGGAGCACCAGAAGCCATAGCTTCCTAAATCTCAGTGGTAATTGTCTGTTTGAGGTTGGGTAGAATGGAGTTCACTTGATGTTAAAGGTCACATAGCAACTGAGAGTGATATTTGATAGCAACCTGTATGTGGACATGATGGATATGTATAATATCTAGCTTCGAATTAGTAGAAATACCTTCAGGAAAATTTGTGGAAGTACCAGCAGCAGCAACATTTGCATCAGCAGCTTTTGTAAGAGAAGAAGATGGAGCAGCATCAGAAAATAGATTATAGTTACGAATCCTCCTCAGATAATTTGGGGAAGAAAGTAGACATAAGATACTGAGGAGGAGGTGATGCAGCTTTCGAAAAGTGATCAAAAAGTACAATATTCTTTCCCGCCAGTTGTGAGATAGCTTAGTTAACGACGACGTACTACTACCTTATCTTCTTGTAGGCCATTCTTAGAGAGGGGGAGGCCATAATATCATTATCCGATAATCTAACCTAGTTCATTGTGTTTTTATTTGAGGGCTCTTCATCTCCTTCAGTCCTTTCTTCAACTGACATAGGGTTAATACCAGAGGCTTTATGAGATGAAGAAGGAGAAGATAGATCTGTTTGAACTCCAATACTCTATGTTTCAGATCCAGCTGAGGGGAGTGCTTCCAAAGAGGTAACTAGAACATGAGGTGGAACATAATGGTGTGCCTCATTTGGATTATCATTAGATTGAGCTAATTAGAAGCAGTAGGCGGAGTAATTGATGGGTCAATAGAAGTGCTAACATAATCATCAGCTGGGACTAGGTGGGTGTAACTCTGAATCGCTGAATCGCGAAATCGAATCGAATTAGGTAGTTTGATTCGGTTTTGGGTGATGGTGGTTCAGTTTTGGTTTGAATAATTCAAAAACCACTCGGTTCGATTTGGTTTGAAATTTTTACTTTCGAACCGAACCAAATCGACGTATTAAATTATATTTTTATAATATAAGTATATATTATATATAGCATATATAAGAAAAATATATAAACCTAATCCCTTATTTCTCATCCTCTCTTCAGACCCACAACCTATCTCTCTCTCTTTTCAAACAAAACCAGTCGTCGCTCGCTCTTTACAATCCATTCCCTCCAAGTTCATTCTTCGGTCCATCCATGACTTCATCGATCTTGCGCCGCTGACTCCACCATGGTAAACTCCCATCTTCTTTCCCTCTTTTACAATCTATTTCTTCCTCCCTCCCCTCTCCTCGATCTGTCTCCCCCACCCTTTCTCTCTCTATATATATGTCTCCCTATTTCTTTTTCTCCCTTCTCCCTACTCTCATTGATCAGATCGTTTATATGTTTCGCTAGATCTGCCGATTCTATTCCAGATACAGATCCCCAATAGGTGTGGCTAAGCAAAAATGTAAATCTTATTGCTCGTCAAACTTCTCTGGTTAAGCTTTCAACGAAGGCCCAGAAGAGTGAGCTGGTCTCTTCAATTTTTTGATAGCCAAAAATAAAATCCCTAGTATATGACATGGCATAAAATATCAAGACATGTTAAAAAGACTAACGAATGTCAAGTTACAGGGTTGAAAATGCAAAGAAAAAAGCAAGATGCATAAACAGTGAATTGCAGGGGGGCAAAGTGCTAGAACTAGAACAGGAAAAGGCTGTGGGTGCTGCCCACACCCCTCCTAGGTGCCGTGCACACCACCTATGTAGGCAGCGCCCACAGCTTCAATAGTCACTGGTGCTGTTGGCCTAAAGTATAACCTCTTCAGCGCACGATACAAGCCGATGAAGCACAGAAGGTAAAACTTAATCACGAAGGAAGCCCTCCTCCCAACCTATAAACAAATGCCCCCGGCTTCATAAAAACACATAGTTCACCCTAGAGCCTACCAGAATGGAGCTTTGTACGGGATAAAACCATCACACTTCAAGAGGTAGGTCCATTAAAGTTTGATTTACTTTTATTGGATAAAAGTTCTATTTAAAATAGTCCTATGTAAACAAAATAAGCAGTTGTGCTGCCCGAAATTATATAGCAAATAGCATAAAAAGAGCTATTATTATGGCCAAATTTTTATAAATGTATTCGTAACTCTAGAAAGGAGGTTGTTGTAAGTTTGTATTTATTTCCTTATATATATATTTAAAATATTTTATTTCAATTGTTAAATAAATATAAAAGAACATACTTAGTCAAAAACTTATTTTGAGACCGAAATGACAAGTTGGGTGCCTAACTCATTCTCACCTCATAACTTAGCCTCCGAACCCTTTTATAAATCTAGTTATTTTTTTGTTATTTTTTTGTTTCTCTTAAAATAATGATGACGACTCTGTTGATCACATTTTGAGTCCACAATTGAGGTCTGGTGTATTCCCACGAGCTTTAAAAAATTTTGAAACCACCCGCTTCTCGGTAGCGGAGGAGAGGTCGAAAATCGAGGCACTCACAGTAGCGACTCTGCTGGGAATGTTTTTTTTAATTTAAATAAAATAAAAATTGAGGGCTAGACTCGTTTTGTTAAAAGAAAAAAACAAGTATTTCTTTTGTTTTTTGGCTAGATATGCTTATATTTATTTAACAGTTTAATTATTACATTATATATATATATATATTTATGCATATAATTGTGAAACTTTGCAGCAGTTTTATTCTGGGTATCGTTGCGAATAAAAATATAAAATTTTGGGCAGAATAAAAAAAAAAAAAGGGAGGCTGGGGCATATTTTTGGGCAGAATAAAAATATAAATGTTAGGTATGAATGAAGAATATTTCTATGTTGTTTACTCTTACAATTCTTAGAGACAAATCAAGTGTAGTTAGCAAGTCAATCCAAGTAATCTAACGTGTTGGGATGGGGTCAAATGGTCAAAGGTCCGGCCATGAAACGTCGAGGAAAGGTCTACTTATTCTCTTGCCACAGCTCTTACAATGAATTTCCTAACTGCCATTCTCAAATTTACTTGGAAACACTTTTTATTTTCATTCTCTCTTTTCTGAGAATTCATGATCAATTTTTTGTTACTGAAAATGGCTTATTTTCCAAAACGATTTCATGGAAAATAATCTTGTTTTTTCAAATCATAAAACATAAAACATGTAATTTGTTATACATGTTTTATGATTTTTTATATATACGTCAAATTTGTATTTTAAAAACATCATATTTGACAAAAAAAATTTAAAAAAAAATCAAACAAGACAATAATTTTGAGACTGAGCGAGTATTATAAGGGCATTTGATTACCACAGTAATGAGAAACCCAATACATTATGTAGACATCTAAAACATATTGTAGTTATAAGATAAACGTATCATGGGAATCTAGTAAAAAAATGAAGAGTAAAATTTAGAAAGAAAAAAAAAGTAAAAATTTTAGCGAGAACCAACTGAGCAAAAATAATGAAAACTAGAGTCTCGTACTCGTACCTACGACACGATACTAGTAAATCGTATTTGGTTAATACAGTGTCTAAATTAAAAATGTGATTCAAGAAAATATTATAGTGGAGGAAGTACATTATTTCAAGTGGTTACGACCAGAGATTATTTATAGGAATAATTATCAGTCGATAGATTTTTCTGAAATTATAACCACTCCAGTACCATCTTTTTTAATTCAACAATTAAAATCCATTTTAATAACATTTTTTTCTAAAATACCCTCTTTTCTGAAATTTAACCGCTCAATCATCTTGAATAAGATAAGAAGATCAAAAAACTTTTGGATTAGCCATTGAATGCTCCGTTTAACACTAATTTTAAAAATGAGCATCAACAACAACAATCGTAATTCATTTTCCAACAATACATTTGTCAAGTCTTCGTAATCCATTTGCCTCAAATTCGAAAGAAACATTCTTGCAACTCAGTTTCTTCCTTTCTGTTTCATTCAACTTCAATCGGAAAATTAATTACTATTTTAAAAACAGAAGGAATCCTTACAACTTCCAACTTCGATATGCAACATAAACTCAATCACCAATAGACGAGCTTTTGAACAATTGTACATGTTAGCTTGACAAATACATGCTGTTAGGGTTGCTTCGTAAATGCATGTTAGATTTGTGTTTATAAATCCAGCGCGGTATACAATCATTTGCAGGTTAGGTTTGTTAATTTCTCATTCTTAAATATAAATCCAATTTTACCTCATCTATTATACAATACAGCTCAGTCTCATAAAGAACGGTTGAGATCGATTATTTTACTTTATATCAAACGGCTTAGATTGATTATTTTACTTTATATCAAACGGCTGAGATTTATACAATAGAGCTCAGTGGGATAAAGAGCGACTGAGATCGATTATTTTTACTTATATCAAACGGCTGTAATTTATTCCGTCTGGCACATGTATCCCCTTTAATCAGGACTTTCAAGAAGATTCCTAATCTAATCTAAACTTTTTTTTATCTCATATATAAATCTTATCTAAACTGTTTTTATCTCAATCTAATCTAACAGTTTCATATTCACGTTTTTCTTCCTAAATCTTATCTAAACTGTTTTTATCTTAACATAATCTAATTATTTTTTATTCACGTTTTTCTTTCTACGTTTTTATTTCAATTGACTTTCTTTCATCTTTTTCAGACTTAATTTTTTTTTTTGTTCTCTTTTTAAACTGACAATCTTAAGATTATAAATAAGCTATTCCATATTTTACATGAATGTCCTGCAAGATAGAACATGTCATTAATCCAACATCATTAAATAAGGCAATGACTAAGATTCTAAGAAACTTACCAAGAAAGGAAAAGGCACGAACCACGACACAATGGTGGAAAATAGGGGACGCCCTACTCAACCCTAACAATTGTATTTCAATCATCCATCTATAATACTACTGTTTTACAGTTTTATATTTTTATATTATCATAAATAATTTAATCAATTTAATTTTTATTCAATCCGTAATTTCGTATACAAATTAATTGAAATATTTGTTTTTTTCTTTTTAACTATTATCGTAATCATTTTGTCCGGCCCATTTTTTCAACCAATAATGCTAAGCCTACCACTAATTCTACCACTTTGGTAACAACTCACGTGAGAAAAAAACACCTGGACAATAGTACCCCTCCTTCAGTCCGAATTCTTCACGCCAAATTCTCGCAAGGAACGCAGTAGATTTCCTTCTTTCTTCCGATCTCTGCACGTCTCTCTTCTTCCCGCGCACCCTGCGAAGCTTCTCCCCTTCCCGCTTTCTCTCTTTCCTTACAAAACTAGGGTTTTTTTTCTTCCCAATCTCAATTCTGAAATTGGGATTTTCAACGAGGAAGCACACAAATATACATAGATTTTTGTACTATGAAGAATGTGGATTTGAAAGGAGCTTATCGGAGATCAAAGTGACGATCGGAGATTCTTAATTGCAAGAATTAAGATTCCAAATTAATCAATCCTTAAAGGTTAGCTCTTCATGCTAATTGATTATCTGTTTTGCCTTTTTCTAATTTTCTGACTGACAGATGGGTTAGTGATCTTAATTTTTGAAGTTTCATTGTTTTCACTCATATTTTAGTTCAAATCATTCTTAATTTCTTTTTTGTTTTCTAGCAAATTTAAGTTCTATCAGTTCACATGCAAACTGTGGTTTCATCATTGTATTTAAGTTCTTTTCAATAAATTATTTATTGCTCAAGTTCCTGATGAAATTCGAAAATGCAAACTTCAAGTAGTATCAAATTTATGAGGAGTCAAACACATTACGATCATGAAGTTTGATGCTTTATATAATATCAAAATGAAACATACCATTTGGCTTGCTTTGCCATTTTGTCATGAGAATTGAATAACTTTGTAAACTCTTCAGCATTTCAGGCCTTCATATTCCTTTGATCATTATACAAATATTCCTCATATCCCTGCAAACTATTTGTGTTTAAAGCGAACCATCTCTGATTCTGCCTATCCCCAGTCCATCCCTAACCATTTACAACATACTTGTTCCTTGATATTGAAATATGAATGTGCAATAGCAGATCTGGCCCTTGATGAAATTTTAGTACTTGGACAACGGACTTTGTGGGGGTGGCCTTTATTCTTCCTGTGAATGACCACACAGAAGTGTAGCTAGTGCTAAACCCATTTCGTTAAAATTTGATGCTCTTTTAATAATACCTTCTGATGTACTTCTGACTTTTGCTTTTTCCTTCATAAAGATCTCTCAGTTTGGTGACCTTCTGATTTTATCAATATTTCAGAAACACAAGTTGCATTCTTAGCTAGCAACGAAACAACGGATCGAGCTGAATGCCAACAGATTATGGAAATTTTGCATAAACATGAATATTTGGAAATAGCAACGAAACAACGGATCGAGCTGAGGGTTCTTGATCTTGAAGGAAATTGTGTTTTCCAGGTTGGTTCATGAACTTATTGGGAATTTACAAGGCTTAAAGTTTCTTTTATTAGGAAGAACTCTTTTTAATTGATCAATTCCAACAAGTTTTGGAAGCCTTTATCAGCTTGAGTCCTTGAATTTAAGGGATTATGACTTAACTAGAACTTTTTTCCCACAAGAATTAACAGGTTTAAGCAATTTAGTTTCTTTAAATTGAGAAATAAAAAGTTTACGGGCAAAGTGTTTGTTAGTATTTGGGAGTTGAAGGGATTGATGATTCTTAACTTGAGTGGTTGTGGGTTTCCGTTGATGATTCGGGTAGTGTCTCGAATTTGCTTAGGCTTACTACTCTAGATTTGAGTAGGCAAAATTTGTATGAGGAATTGCCAATTGAGCTTTTCAGGTTGCCAAATTTTGAAGTTGGTTGCTTTAGAGGTGAACATTTTTCAATTGAAATTGAGGAAGCATATGGTTCAATTGAAAAGTGATTTAAAGAAGAAGAAAGATGCATTGTCAGAATAGATAAAAAGCTCAAGGAGAGTAATAACCGAGCAACAATGTTGGAGGGAAGTAAAACAGCTTCAAGAAATAATGAAGTTGTCCCGTCGCTGTTGCTCGTGGCTCAAAGTAGGCTTCAATCTGAAGGAGAATAAAATACTTTTGGTGAATAATAGTCCCTTCTAATGGCCTAATATTGTTTAGATTGTTTGTTTTATGTTTCGTGCATGCACAAATGTTGCTCAAATGCTATATGATATGCGGTAGTAAGAATATTCATATGATAACAGGGACAAATAAAGGACAAAAGTACTTAATAAGACTACTAGAAGTATTACTGGATATGAATAGGTTAGGCATTTTACAGTTTGTATGTTGCATCAATATAGTCAAGTTCCTTAGAGGGGTGATTCGACCTGGGGCTTTTCAAATTATGGTATCTTAGATTTGATCCCATTCCACGTCCCTTAAGGACCAAAAAAGATTGAAGAAGAGAAATAACATAGTCAAGTTGAACAATCCATGTTGAAATGATGATGTTTGGCTCCAAGTGTATTGCAATTATCATTTACTAATAACAAAAACAAATTCATCTTGAATACAGGTAGCTGGACGTACAGAGGACCTGGCTTCAAGTAGCTTGATGAAAATGAACAATTCAACCGAAAATTTTAGTCAAATGACAATGAGGTATTATTACTAGAGATGCTACTGTGATGTTAGAATTTCAGTAAAAAAATTGAAATATACAAGTCCCCTTTAAACTTCACCTTTCTCTTTTATTTTGCCTATATCCAGTATACTGACAGAAATTCTTGGTGAATATATGATCAAGGAATGTCATTGCTAGCGATATTTGTTACCAAGAAAATTTCAATGTTGATGATGCGGCACTGTGAAAATGGCAATGAGTATGCTGATGACCCTTTGGCAGACAAACTAATGGGGTTTTATGAGAGAATAGGTGACACTTGCGCATCAATATGGTGGTTCAGCTGCGCATAACAAGGTACAAAAGCCAGTTTGGCTCTACTTGTGCTTCTTTTAGCCGGCTAGCTAATTGAGAATCATCTCCCCAAGAAAAACGTTGTGTTATAATCTCTCTTTTCATAAAATCATATATTATTATTTTTCTTACGTTTTTTACAGTTCTTCCTGTAGTAATGATGTCACTTTCCCCGAGCAAGGAGACCTTGTTGAATTATAAAATGAGATGGCATTGATAAAAGAGCAAAACAAGTCCATGAAAGACGAACTGAAGAAAATGCAAAAGAGATATTCAGAGATAAGTTTCAAGTTTGCAGAGGTAGAAGGTGAAAGGCAACTGCTCGTTTTGACACTTCGCAACCTTAAGAATACAAAAGGCCAATGGTGCCTCGACATGGATAATTGCAACGTGACATTTGGGTCAAAAATAAAATAATATGTAAATTGTGAAATAGTTTTTTTTTTTGAAGATATATTATGTTGTTCCTATTAAAAGCAATATACAAAGTTGTTTGCACCGATAAGAGCTTTTACATATAAATTTCTTTATGGCTTGTTGTGATAAGTACTTTAGAGATTTTACATATAAATTTATTCATTTCTTTGGTGAAATAATACCCCTTGGCAATTGTCTTCTTGTATGTTCTTCGTTTCTTTATGTTGTCAATCAAAAGGGTTGTAATTTTTCTTGACCCACTGGTTGTAGCATGTTTCAAGTTCCAAAGCAATCTTCAGTTTTTGTACTCTGTTGTAGCTTTGCACAAGTCAGTTGATACCTTGCCTGTTATATAAGATATTAGTCAGAGCTCAATGTGCATCTTATTGTAGACTCAAGTGGTACCAAGAGGCCAACTGGTGGAAACGTGTCCTTCCAACTCTTAGAAACACAATCAGAAGTCATATCCTTTTTATACTGCTCATGTAAGACAATATGGACTGGACAATGGCATCAAGAAGAAAGTCCATTCTCAGCGGATAATTAATTAATATAAGAACATTCCATCTTACATTAGAGTGATCGATAAATGAGAATGTGGAAATATGCGCAAAACCCCACACTAGAGTAGAGTTAAAATCTCAACAGAAACACAAATTTGCTAGAAATTCACCTAGAATAAACTCACAGAAATTAAAATATTATAGCTTGCATACAAAAAATAAAATATCTAATGTCAATTGGAGGGGGGTGGTGCATTTGGACCATATGTAGGACGTGGAATGCTAACACCTTCACCATATCCTGGGGGTCGAATGCTAACATGTGCTCCATATCCTGTGTGTGGATTGTTTACGTAGTACCAATGTGAATTTTGAGAAATTTGCGAAGTTATCATCTGCATTAGTAATAAATAAATTATAGATTAGTAATATACACCAAAAATCAATAATGCACAAATCCACGATAAAATTAACAAACTTACATCATAAGGAAGTACATGTTCTCTGGTGTATGCATCATGAATATATAATCTTTCTTGTGTAGGACGAACACCCAAAGCCACACTCTCATGACGAGAACACGTATGTAAACTCATGTTTGTCTGTGTTGGTGCCTCATGAATTTGAGAAATAGATAACTCCCTGGAATGCTCTTGTGTAAAATTAGATTGTGGTGATGGTGTTATTTCATGATCCTAAGAATAGAATGCAAATTGAATTAGAGGATGGTGAGGGTATGATCTTTTCTTGAAAATATCTAAATTATAACAACAAGCAAATGAAAATACCTTTGGAACCTTCTTGCGATTTTGTACGCGTTTATTTTGCTTTTTTTGTATTTTGGGTTTTTCAAAAGTAGACGGTTCATTGTTCTCCAAAGCATCCTACAACATACACAAAACCAATTATAATGAGTAACACATAACCAATAGATGATATAGCATAGAATGTACATAAAATGAATAATATCGACCTTCCTCTTCTTCTTCTTTATTGTTTCATAAAACGATACCTTCCTTTTTTCGCATGGACGACCTTTTGTCCGTTTGCAAATTGGGTCAAGGATATCTTGATGTATTGATGGGGCATTGGAAGAGGCAGATTGAACACAGATTGGTAAGGGCATGTTACTAGCTGAGTTGGATGCATTGCTTGACAAGTGCTCTTTCAGACTTTCCAAGAACACTAACACCTCATTGTATTTGTTTTCACTATATGAAGCCAAATCTGCAACTTTAGTAAAAATTGTACACAAATGGTCATACCTTTTTTCTTCATCTGTAGCAATCCAACCATCATAAGGGATTTTTACCCGTGAATGACACCGCTTTACATCTTTCCTCCACAACTTGAAAATGTATTTATCTGGAAGTTCAATATTACCATACTCCTTCAAAAATGCAGACAATGCATGTTTACAGAGTATCCCTCTGAACTCAAACAATTGACAACTACACTTGATATTAGACTCAGTTTTATTAATTAAAACAATAAAACTCACTTTTTTCGGTATCCCGTCTTCAACTTTGACATCTTCTTCTATCACCCACTCTACACACGAGTCATTTTCCTTCTTTGAAACTTGTTCACAATATAACTTGCTATCTAGTAACTCTTTCTGAAATTCTTTAAACTTGGAATGGGTGTAAACACCTTGAAATTGCTTTTCCATTTCAAAACGTGTTGCAAGAGGTAGTGTCTGTGAAAATGATCTGTAGTCTGCTTGAGTCTCTTTTTCCACTTTGCTTCTAAGAGCATTGCCATATTGTTCCACAAATTGTTTTAACGACGTTTTTTTATTCACATACCCATCAAAAAATGCATTAATGCTCTCGCTTCGTTGGGTGGTTGACATGCCAGCCCAAAAATATGACTTTAAAAAACATGGGATCCATCTATGCCTTTGATCATACAATCCACTCAACCAATCGTTATCTTGCAAGCAATACTTGTCGATCATTGCATTCCAATTTAGTTCAAAATCTGTCGGTTTCTGTGAATCATAAATGCAGTTAAACATATCAGATATGATTGATGCATTTACCTTATAACTGCCTAACTTCTGAGGAATCTTGTTCGTGATATGCCACAAACACCAGCGGTGCCTGGTATTTGGAAAAACTATCTCAATCGCCTTTTGCATTGCTCTATCCTGATCAGTAATTATGCCTTCAGGTGCACAACCTGACATACAAGTAAGCCAAGTTTGAAATAACCAGATGAATGTTTCTGTTTTCTCCGATGAAATTAGACCACAACCAAGCAACACAGATTGGCCATGATGATTAACTCCTACAAATGGAGCGAATGGCATGTCATACCTATCTACAAGATACGTGGTATCAAAAGTAACAACCCTACCGAATTCCTTGTAGGCTTCTCTGCTTCTAGCATCAGCCCAAAATACATTTTGCAATCGACCTTCAACCTCATCTATATCCATAGAAAAAAAGAAACCTGGGCTTTGAGCTTGCATCTTCAAAAAATAATTTTGAATTGCCATTGCATCTCCTTGACCGAGTCGTAAATGTCTCGCTTTGTCAATATGATTCCTTGCATCTTTTAAAATATATGTTGCATTCTCATATCCACCACTCTCCTCTATGCAAGCGCGAATGTTTTGATTTGCTCTAATCCCGGCTCTATCATTTAATTCAAGTCGGCGTCTAGTACTAGCAGGAATGGAGCGATTATGTCGAAAGTATCGTGACTTACTTGGACTTAATGCATGATTATGTTGAAGATTGAGACGTGTAATACGCCATTGTCCATCTAAGCTCAAGTGCGCAGATAACTTAACTGGACATCCTAATCGAGTATTTGCTTGAAGCTTTAAAGGATTACTTGATTTACTTCCAGGCTTTTCTCCTAAAGAACACATATAAGAAACGAAGGATACTAACCCATCAACCTTTTTTGATGTTCTTCTTCTGATTGGAAACCCCTTTGATGTACCATAGGCCTTCCAATAGGCGTAAAGTGCATCCAAATCAGGAAACGGCATCCCACACTTTGGTTCTACAAATTTATCATCTTCGTGTCTTCCAACATTGGTTTCATCTTCCCAATTGATTTCCTCTTCAATATTGTCTTCATCTTCAAAAATAGTAATTTCTTTTTCAACGATTTCTTCTTCTTGAGTAATTATTTCCGCTAAATCTTCTCCCTCCATCCTGCCAATAAATTTAGGTACAAGTTACATGAATAAGAAAGTACTATATATTCAATACAAGTTTCTCTACTGTAGTTTTCAGCTTCTGCATAACATTAGCATAGCTGCATAGGCTTAACGTGAAACTGGAGCAAGAAATTCATTCATGAAAACCACAATTTTCAAGTGAACTGATAGGAATTAAAATTTGCTAGAAACAAAAAAAAATAAAGAATGACTTGAACTAAAATATGAGAGAAAAAAATGTATCTTGTAGACAGATTTTTGTACGTCCAGCTACTTGTTATTGCTCAATTCAAAGAAACTAAATTGCTTAAACCCGTTAATTCTTATGGGAAAGAAAGTTCCAGTTAAGTCATAATCCCTTAAATTCAAGGACTCAAGCTGATAAAGGCTTTCAAAACTTGCTAGAATTGATCAATTAAAAATATTTCTTCCTAATGAAAGAAACTTTAAGCCTTGTAAATTCCCAATAAGTTCATGAACCAACCTGGAAAACACAATTTCTGGTAGTTTCAATGAAATCTGTAATTATTGTTGGTGTGGAGTTTATATGAAATTAAGTGGAACATAGTGTTTTTATGCATGAGATAGGCTGAACCAAATCCATGAATATTTAAAACTTATTTACAATAAATCTCCTCTTCAATTAAGAATCACCACTTAGACTGTTCCTTCATTCTTATTTTTTCTCTTTCTATTGTTCATGTTGATTCAGAGTTTGGTTTTACCAAAAGTCTATAATGTAGAACAGTTCTGGTATTTGGTCTCTTTCATAAAGTGGGAACTTTGCTGGTGTTTTACCTTACAACAATACGGGGATCTGGAAGCATGAACCATACCTTCGAAATTGACTTGATGCAGATAACGACTTACTTGTAGATTCTAATATTAGGAAAAATAATTACAGATATCTGGTAGTATCAATGAAATTTGTTGGTGATCATACTTGTGCTGTGCCTTTGTTTTTCTGTACTACGCTTTACTTTTTTTCAGATTAGGTTCCAATGTCCTGGTGGGTGAGACTGCATGATCTAGCTTTCAATTGGTTCCTAAACCCCCGCCCCCCAACACTCACTGTTAACTGTTAGAGATGTTAATAGGGATGTGGGGCAGCTCGTTTCAAACCGGGAAAAGTGAGGCTTAGGCTTAGATTACATTTGGAATCTTATTCCCTTGGGAGTCTACTACGTCATTTGGAAGGAGAGGAATAGAAGAGTTTTTGATACTTGAGGAGAGGGTTGTTTCTTTTGAAGAATGATCTTCTTCATTTGCCGTTGTTTTGGTGCAATTCACTGGGCATTCACAATTCTTTTGTAGAGTTTATGGATAGCTTTAGTATTTCGTAATTTCTTGTGTCTACTTCCGGTGTACAAAGGACGCAACACCTATTATGATGCTTTTTGTCTATAATACATTTTACTTATATAAAAAAAAAGTTTAGGGCTTCCTTCAGTTAATACTATTAATTATTTTATTTTATGTTTTATTTTTTATTTTTGTCAAATAATGTTTGAAGGTGTTTAAGAACCTGCTAACTAGTTATTTTTATTTCATTTGAGAACTTGCTAACTAATTATTTTTATTTCATTTAAGAACCTACTAACTATTTCAATGATTTTTTCATCCTGATGTCATTTATATTCATACAATTGTTTATTGCTTAGAACAGATACCAATCTACCAAGTAAAATCTCACTTGCTGATTCAGGGGCATAAACCAAAGATCTATAAAATAGTATCTTCCAAGATTCCCTTAGAAATCAAATTAGCAAATTCACAATGCCTTCGCCGAACAGTTCAACCTTAAGTTTTTTCGGTAAAGCCAGCCTTTTGATGTTTAATGAGCTCCCGAGCAGGAGTTACTCAAGAGTCAAGACTTAGCTCCATACAATAAGGGATTGTTAAAAGATCCCATAGCAAACAAAAAAGAAATTAAGAATGATTTGAACTAAAATATGAGTGAGAACAATGAAACTTCAAAAATTAAGATCACTAACCCATCTGACCCATCTGTCAGTCAGAAAATTAGAAAAAGGCAAAACAGAGAATCAATTAGCATGAAGAGCTAACCTTTAAGGATTGATTAAGTCTTGATTCTTAATTCTTGCAATTAAGAATCTCCGATCGTCACTTTGATCTCCGATAAGCTCCTTTCAAATCCACATTCTTCATAGTACGAAAATCTATATATATTTGTGTGCTTCCTCGTTGAAAATCTCAATTTCAGAATTGAGTTTGAGAAGAGAAAAAACCCTAGTTTTGTAAGGAAAGAGAGAAAGCGGGAAGGGGGAAAGCTTCGCAGGGTGCGCGGGAAGAAGAGAGACGTGCAGAGATCGGAAGAAGGAAGGAAATCTGCTGCGTTCCTTGCGAGAATTTGACGTGAAGAATTCGGACTGAAGGAGGGGTACTTTTGTCCGGGTGTTTTTTTCTCACGTGAGTTGTTACCAAAGTGGTAGAATTAGTGGTAGGCTTAGCATTATTGTTTTTTATCACTCTGTTGAGCATATATAGATCAATTTTCAATATTATAATTTCTGTCTTACTATTTTTAATGATCAATTTTACCATTTTTTCCTTTTAATTACTCACATTCCAAACAAAGAGACTATTATGCTATTTTTAGATATTTCATTTAAAGATTTTATTTTAAAAAATTATGTCTATAATCTTCATAATATTTCAACTTTACCCTCCATATTTGATATTAACATATTAATTATATATGCTCAAGTATTTTGTAATTTTGACCAACTCTAATATTAGTTATAACCAACGAGCTCTAGCTCAACTGGTACTGCTCACTTCTCTTAACAGAGAGGTTGGGTGTTCGAGTCTCACTAGAGACACCCCGGACTTTACAACTCTAGAGGTCGGGTGTTCAAGCCTCTTGAGAGGCATCGTTGTTGTTAAAGCCTTATCCAAAGGCCTCATTTAGCTACTCACTTATCTTAACGGAGAGGTGAGTATTCAAGCCAGCCTACCAGGGACTTAACTACTCTCAACCGAGAGGTCGGGTGTTCAAAGCCTCACCAGAGGCACCATTTGTTCGAGCCATTCCAAAGGCATCATATATATATAATTGTAGCCTTTCAAGGCATTAAAAAAAAAAATTTAAGGGTTGGGGTACGGTCTATGTCCCCTCCAACCTTTAAAAAAAAAAATAATAATAATATTAGTTATAAATCTTAATTATTGTATTGTATTTTTCAAAACATGAAACCCACTAATGGGACCCACTCTTAATTGGAGGGAATTTGGATCTTTCAAATTTTCATGTTCAAGTATTCACAATTATTAAAATATATATATATATATATATATATATATATATAAATTAAGACTAACTTGTGTAGTGAGTCATATAAAACAATAATTTAGGGATAAATTGAGAGAGCGCCTTAACGAAGAATCAGCCACTCAGTAATGAAGATACTTTTTTCTTGGATTATTCTCACTGATTTCAGGCTCACCCACTACTTCCTTAATTAAGCTACAATAATCAATTTCAATCACGTATAAAATCTTTGTAAATTCTTATTTCCACTATTAACCATGGTCCATAAGAAAACTAAAGCCAAACGAGAAACGCAATGGCAATCAAGATGAAGCTATTCATTGCATCTGTCTGCTTCATGGCTTTCATCTTCACTGGGGTCAACTCAGGTGACATAAGCCGGTGGTGCAACCAAACCCCGTACCCCAAACCGTGTAAGTTCCACATGAGCCACGGTCCTTGGAAATCACCCTATATCGCCGCCAGCACCACCTCCTCATCCATGTCTAGAACCCAATTCCGAGACATGGCAATCCAAGTAGCCATGAGCCATGCTCTCGAGGCACTGGACCATATCAAGTCGCTCGGGCCAAAATGGCAAAGTGGTTCAGAAAGGGCTGCCTGGACCAACTGTGTGCATTTATATGATAACACTGTTTTCCAACTCAAGAAGAGCCTATCGTCTTACGTAAAGCCTACTCCTTCTGATATCCAAACATGGCTTAGTGCTGCCCTTACAAACCTCCATACCTGTCAAAGCGGCTTCTTGGGGATGAATGCCTCCAAGAACTTAACACAGCTAATAAGCAACACTTTGGCCATTAATATAGTCCTTTTAACCAAGGAAGAACAGAGTTATAGAAGCAGCCTCCGCTGGCTTTCGAAAGAAGACCAAACTTACTCACCACATGCAACTGTCGTGGTGGCTCAAGATGGATTGGGAGATTTCCGCACCATTCAGCAGGCGATCGATGCATCGGAAAACAGGGGAGGCAGTGAAAGGTTTGTGATATATGTGAAAATAGGGATTTATAAGGAATACATTGAGATCGGGCAGAATATGAGGAATATAACCATGCTTGGTGACGGGCCGGGAGTCACCATTATCACTGGTAGCCGGAGTAATGTAAGTGGCTACAACACCTACGATTCTGCAACTGTTAGTAAGTTACTTAATCCCTTTCCTGATTGTTGCTAGAATGCAATAAGAATTCATACAGGCAATTCTATGTACATTTTTTAACACTTTCTTGCGGTCTACACTACGTTAATGTACAATCCAACGCATTCCCACCTTAAAATGACTCAATATATAATGTTAATGCATTATTCTCTCAATTTATAGGATCAAATTACAGCTAATCCACTTCTTTTAACCTTACAGAGGTTATGGGTGACGGCTTCATTGCTTACGGCATCACATTCCAAAACACCGCAGGCCCCGAGAATGGCCAAGCCGTGGCAGTTCTTTCAGCATCTGACTGCTCCGTCTTCTACCGTTGTGGTTTCGAAGGCTACCAAGACACCCTCTTTGTGTATTCACAGAGACAGTTCTACCAAAAATGCGACATATACGGAACTGTTGACTTCATTTTTGGCAACGCTGCTGTAGTTTTACAAAATTGTAACATCTACGCCCGGAAACCTTTACCAGGGGGAGGAATAGTGGTAACAGCCCAAGCTCGACATGACCTGAACCAAACTACGGGCATTTCGATAATGAATTCCCGGGTTATTGCTGCACAGGAACTTGTACCTGCGGTCGGTCAATACAAAGCTTACTTGGGAAGACCATGGGACCGGTACTCGCGTGTAGTGTACATGGAAACATTTCTTGACAGCTTGGTGGACCCCGCCGGGTGGCTGCAATGGGATGATCCCACGGCGTTAAGTACACTGTATTATGGTGAGTATAGGAACTCTGGACCAGGCTCATCAACACAAGGGAGAGTAAAGTGGCCTGGATATGAAGTTATTACAGATGAAAGTACTGCACAACAATTCACTGTCGCTAACCTCATTGACGGTCAGTCGTGGCTTCCCAACACTGGTGTGCCATTCGTTTCTGGTTTAGGTAGCAGGAAATAACGATACAATTCTTTCTAATGTTTTTCATTTGGCAAGGACACTGCTGCATATATACCACATGATAGAAACATTAATAGTTGAAGAGTATTTCAAAGGAGACAACTACCGTTTCAATGTTGAATTTTCAATAAATATTAACCATCAAATGCAGTAGCCTGTAGCCTTCCAGGCATATGATCAGATAACTAGCAACTTTAACAAACATTAGGGTTTCATATTTTCCCACAAAAAGACGTCTGTAAACAGCAATTGAGCTTTTCAGAGTTCAATGCATCCTGAATCCACATTCAAGTTTCCTATAACAAAGCTACAAATATTTGAATCAAGCATATTCAAACCTGAAAACCCCTCTAATCAATGGATGAAGGGAAGCCCCAGAATTATAACTATTGAGATTAATGTGCTGATAAATTCAGCCATTCTTTTCACATTCCAAAGTCTTTTAGTTTTCCTATGTGTCTTTTAGTTTTCCCTTATTTATGTTCTAGTTAATGTTAAAGTAGGAGATTGAGTCTAGAATGTTCATCACTCTAGTATAAATATGGCCTTGTTGTAATAGCCAAGATGTGAGAAATATATTTCTAAGCCTTCTCTTATACATCTCCTACTCTATTCCTCTCCATAAAATTCAGAACTTATAATCCTCATATTACTACCTTCCGATCCTAACAAGTGGTATCAGAGCTTGTGTTCTGTAGAAGATAGTTTTATCCCAAAAATTATCCAAAAGTGTGTGAGTCTAGAATGGCTAACTCGAGTGAAACTATCCCTATATTTTCCGGTGAGAATTATGACCACTGGGTCGTGAAGATGAAAACAATCTTCATTTCCAAAGATTTGTGGGAGTATATTGAAGAGGGGTTTGAAGAACCCGAAGATGTAGCAGAGTTGGAGGATGTAGGTAAGAAGAAATTGAAGGAGGATCGAAAGAAGGATGCAAAGGCTCTTTCATTTCTACAGCAAGGTGTGTCGGAGGAGTTGTTTTCTAGAATTATGAGAGCAACAAAGGCGAAAGAAGCTTGGGAGATTCTTCAAAAGGAGTTCCAAGGCGATTTGAAGGTAAAGAATGTCAATATTCAAAGTTTTAGGAGAGAGTTGGAGAATTTGAAAATGAAAAATTTTGAAAGTGTTAAAGATTATTATACAAGGATGATGAATATCATTAATCAAATGAGAGGGCTTGGTGAAGTTGTCCTAGATAGTAGAATTATTGAAAAGATTCTTGTTAGTTTGCCTCCTAAATTTGATGGTATGGTGTCCATTATTGAAGAAACAAAATATTTTTCTACGTTGACGGTTCAAGATTTGATGGGTTCGTTGAAGGCTCATGAGAAGAGATTAGAAAGACACTCTGAAAAATCTGATGAGAGTGCTTTCCAATCTAAGTTGAATTTTGGCTCGAAAGATGTTGAGAAAAGTGGTGAAAGTAGTGATCAAAGAATGGTGGAGTCATTTAGAGGAGGTAGATATGGTAGCGGCCAAGGTAGAGGTCGAGGTAGAGGCTCAAGAGGTGGAGGAAGACAAAATTTTGTTCGTGGAGGAAATTCCAAGATTTCCCAAAGTTGTAACACTTGTGGGAAAAACAACCATAATTCCGAAGATTGTTGGTTCAAGGGTAAACCGAAGTGTTTTCGGTGTGAAAAATTTGGCCACAAAGAGAAGGATTGTAGGGTGAACATACCGCAACAAAAAGCTAATTTCTTGGAGGAGAAAGAAGGTGAAGGTAACATGCTCTATGCTTGTCAAAGTGCAACCGAGTATAAGAAAGATGTGTGGTACGTGGACAGCGGTTGTAGCAATCACATGACGGGAGACAAATCAATTTTTGTGGCTATGAATACTTCCATAGACTCACAAGTAAAGATGGGCAATGGAGCATTGGCAAAGGCGCAAGGAAAGGGTACGATTCGTGTGCAAACGAAGAAAGGTACGAAGTTAATTCATGATGTTTTACTTGTTCCGGAGTTGGATCAAAATTTATTGAGTGTTGGGCAACTTGTGGAGCATGGATACATGGTGAATTTCAAAGATAATTGTTGCATGATTTATGATAAAAATGGTGCACAAGAATTGGTTGCTTCTATCAAGATGGAGAGAAACCGGAGTTTCCCACTTGTCTTCAAGTATGTTCAAAATGTAGCTTTAAAAGCTCACATTCTTGAAGATTCGTGGTTGTGGCATAAAAGGCTTGGGCACTTGAATTTTCATAGCCTCAAGCTACTTCAACAAAAGAACATGGTTCAAGGCCTTCCAAAAATTGAGGAGATCCATGAAGTTTGTGAAGGATGTGCTCTTGGGAAGCATCATCGACAATCTTTTCCAAAAGGCGGTGCATGGCGTGCCAAGGAAAAATTGGAGCTGATTCATACGGACGTGTGTGGTCATATGGAGAATCCAACTCATGGCGGTAATAGATACTTCATTCTACTATACTCGCATGACTTGGGTTTATTTCATGAGACAAAAGTCTGAGGTGTTTTATATTTTTAAGAAGTTTAAAGCTCTAGTTGAAAAACAAAGTGGTTATGTTATTAAATTCCTTAGAAGTGATAGAGGAAAAGAATATAATAACAATGAATTTGACAAGTTTTGTGAAGATGAAGGCATTGATAGGCAGCTCACTGTTCGTTATACTCCTCAACAAAACGGAGTAAGCGAAAGGAAGAATCAAACGGTGGAAGAAATGGGCAAGTCTATGCTTCATGCAAAGGGTTTGCCAAAGAGTTTTTGGGGTGAAGCCGTGAATACAGCTGTGTACTTGATTAATAGAAGTCCAACAAAAGCTTTGTACAACAAAACTCAATTTGAAGCTTGGAGTGGGAGAAAGCCTTCCTTGAGGCACTTGAAGGTGTTCGGGAGTATTTGTTATTCTCAAGTTCCAAAACAAAAAAGAAGGAAGCTTGATGAAGCTAGTGAAATATGTATCTTTATTGGGTATAGTACCATGTCAAAAGGGTACAGAGTTTGGAGCTTGAAAGACAACAAAGTTCTTATTAGCCGAGATGTGTTGGTTGATGAGAATGCTTCTTGGGATTGGAAGAACAAAAAAGTCAAGAAGAGTATAGCTCTTATAGATGATGATGATGAAGATCTTGAAGAAGAAAATGGTAAGGTTGAAGTTCATTCAAGTCCACCTAGCAGCCCACATGTATCTTCTAGCTCTTCGGCAAGTTCAAGTTCAAGTCCAAGATCAAGTTCATCTTCTCCCAAAACTCCAATAAGATTGATGGATTTGAGTGATATTTATGAAAGATGCAATTTTTGTGTCCTGGAGCCTGAAAATTTTGAAGAAGCTGACAAGGAGGAAGATTGGAGAAAAGCCATGGAAGAAGAGATTCATGCCATAGAGAAGAACAAGACTTGGGAGCTAGTTGAGAAGCCGAATGACAAAGAGATCATTGGAGTGAAATGGGTGTTCAAGGTAAAGCTGAATCCAGATGGATCTATCAACAAAAAGAAGGCAAGGTTGGTTGTTAAAGGCTATACACAACAGTCCGGAATTGATTACAATGAAACATTTGCACCGGTGGCTCGTCTTGATACGATTAGAGCTATCATTTCCATAGCAGCCCAAAAATCATGGAAGCTTTATCAATTGGATGTCAAATCTGCGTTTTTGAATGGAGAATTGGAGGAAGAGATCTATGTGGAGCAGCCACAAGGATTCATACAAAAAGGCAAAGAAGAGAAGGTGTACAAGTTGAAGAAGGCATTGTACGGGTTGAAGCAAGCACCTCGTGCTTGGTATAGCAACATTGACTCATATTTTGCTCAAAAGGGGTTCCAAAAGAGCAAAAGTGAGCCAACTTTGTACGTGAGGACCGAAGGTAACTCTATTCTTATTGTTGCTCTTTATGTTGATGATTTGCTTTATACCGGTAACAATGAGAAAATGATCTTTGAGTTCAAGAAGGATATGATGAAAAGATATGAGATGAATGACATGGGATTGCTATATCATTTTCTTGGTATGGAGATTTATCAAAAAGAAGATGGTGTGTTTCTTTGTCAAAAGAAATATGCTGAAAATATTTTGGCGAAGTTTGGGATGGATGATTGCAATCCTACGGAAACACCTCTCATTATGAATGAGAAGTTGTTGAAAGATGATGATGCAAAGAAGGTTGATGCCTCTATTTATAGAAGTTTGGTTGGAAAGTTGTTGTATCTTACGGCTACAAGGCCGGACATAATGTTTGCAGCAAGTTTGTTGACAAGATTTATGCATGATCCGAGTCAAATTCATTTTGGGGCAGCAAAGAGGGTGTTGAGATACATTAGAGGTACTACCAATTTTGGCATGAAGTATGAGAAGAATGCAAGTGTTAAGTTACATGGTTATTGTGATAGTGATTGGGGAGGTTGTGGTGATGATATGAAAAGCACATCCGGATATGCATTTTCTCTTGGTTCAAGTATGTTTTCTTGGTCATCAAAGAAGCAAAAATCTGTGGCTCAATCATCTGCGGAAGCGGAGTATGTTTCAGCTGCTATAGCTACTTCTCAAGCTATATGGTTGCGCAGAATTTTGGAAGATGTTGGAGAGATTCAAAAGGAGTCTACTACAATTTTTTGTGACAACAAATCCGCTATTGCTATGTCGAAGAATCCAATTTATCATAGTCGTACTCGCCACATTGCTATCAAACATTATTTCATTCGTGACGCTATTGAAGAAGGTGAGATCAAGCTCAACTATTGCAAGAGTGAGGAGCAAGTGGCAGATATCTTTACAAAGGTGCTTCCCAAGGAAAAGTTCCATAAATTAAGGGAGCTTCTTGGAGTTGTGGCAGCACATTAAGGGGAGTATTGAGATTAATGTGCTGATAAATTCAGCCATTCTTTTCACATTCCAAAGTCTTTTAGTTTTCCTATGTGTCTTTTAGTTTTCCCTTATTTATGTTCTAGTTAAAGTAGGAGATTGAGTCTAGAATGTTCATCACTCTAGTATAAATATGGCCTTGATGTAATAGCCAAGATGTGATAAATATATTTCTAAGCCTTCTCTTATACATCTCCTACTCTATTCCTCTCCATAAAATTCAGAACTTATAATCCTCATATTACTACCTTCCGATCCTAACAATAACTACTTCAACCCATAAAGCTATTTTTACTGGTAAAAAAACTAACTTAAACACACTCGCACAAATAAATAAATAATTTATAATCAATTAATAATAAATTGTTGATGCTCGAGAAACTCGTGCTGAATTATTTCCAAAACTTTTCAGGATAGCTATGGAAGAAGCATTCTTGTACAATTTATTGCCAGGCTTCCATTGATAGCTTGGATCCAGATGAGATTTAGAGTGAATGGAGATTTCACCAAGGAATGAGACCAATGGCTTCTCACTACGTGACTCTAGACCTACATCAACCAAGGAGGGCAATGAACCACCTGGCACCCCCAGTCACCGATCCCAGAGAGGAGGGAATACCCAGAATGGCCCACCGGGAGTCTAGAGTTGTAAAAAAGGTCAGAAACTGTAGGATCGACCGGAAACATGAAAGGGTTAGGGTTGGGAAAATCCAACCTGTTTAATAAACGGGCTAACCCTATAGGGTCGCGGGCAACCTGGGCTGGACTGACGGGTTCTAGGGTTGGACTGGAGGGTTCTAGGACTGCCCCGCGACCTGGAAGCTTTTGGCTAAAATGAGGGTTCAAAATGTTAGAGTTGAGATTCAAACCCACAATCTCTCAAGAGGATAGGAACTTATCAATGACCCCTTTCACCGTTCAACCATCCTAACTGTTTGTTTTAAATTCAAATGCGTAATATATATTATCATTTCATTTGGTAAACCATTGTCTATCCCCTATTAGCTTTGTGATGATGTATGTGTATTTGATGAAAGTTAAACCCAAATATGGTCGTAAGTACAGTTCTAAGACATATAAGTTTCCAAAATTGGTCAAAATGAGATTTTTAGATACATAATTAGATATGTTAAAAAGGTCGCGAACCGCATGGTTGACCTTGCTAATCGGGAATCAGAAATGGTTAAGGTCGGGAAAATGCAACCCGTCTAAATTCTGTGCTAAACGGGTTGACCTTAGTATTATATTTTACTATTTGATTAAAATATTTTATTGTATTAACTTCTTACCAACATTTATTTTATGTTATTTTATTATTGTAGATGAAGAGGATAATGATGTTGAAGAAGATACTTTCTCAAAAGAAAACTCGATTTCATGTTTTTAATTCGTATTGTTAATCGTTGTCACTTGTCCGTCAATATGTTTGCTACTTAATTTCGATTTTTTTATTTAAATAAGACATCATGTATTAATAGGGTTGATCCTATTAAACCCTACCCTATAGGGTTAGGATTAGGGTTGTGATTTGAGTGGTCCGTTTAAATGACACGTTTAACCGGCAGCCCTATAGGGTCACAACCCTATAGGGTTAGGGCCAACCCAATTTAGACACTGGGTAGGGCTTGAAACTAGGAAGTGTCGTCCAAAGTGCTGGATTCAGGTGAGCTCGCCAAAAGGCGCATAAGCCAAACACTTGAGCCAAGGATGATTTCTCTGCAATGACATAACATCTAAAGTCAAACAATTGGGCCAAACGATTGTACCCGTATAATACCCATATGCATGAGCACCTCAGATAGGGCATCCCCTGGAAATACTTAATGAAGAGAAATAGGGATCCATTAGGGGTAATTTTGAATTGGTAGCTGGGAATTTGGGAGCATTTGACTTCTCCAGGGACATATGGACCTTTATGTAGACCTTGCTTTGACAGGGAAAGACAGCTGAGAGGGACCTTCCTAGAGAACACACTTCATGAGCAATGCCAATGCACTGTCGCCTCAAGTCCACCGAAAAGTGACTGATTCCCATTGTTCTCTTCACGAGGGAGTGGCATCCATGTTACCTGTATCGTACTGGACCCAAGTGATAACTGACTGACAAGATTTGTTTCTAACAATCATGTTATCTTTGACACTTCTAGAAAAGTCACCCAGAAATCCCCTTCTCTTCTACTTAGATCTCTCTTGATAATCACCCCTATTTCCACTCTCCAGTAGAACCATAGACAAATAATGTGTATGGTAACTGTACTCTTAAAGACCTTGATACCAAATACCCACCAGGCGTACCCCATGCCACAACAGCGGAGGACCTTGTGAGACCCTTGGGAAACACTTACCTTCAACTCTACTCTTTCCTTGTACCCAGGAGAACATAGATGAATCGAGGTTTAGTTTAATCAGCAAAAGAGCGAAGTAGTGGGGCAATAGGGTTATCACCAACCTGACTATGGCTTCCCAATCCAAAGTGTTGAACTTTATGGACAAGCAACCCTGGTTGCCTTCAATTAGCCATTTTTTCTGGTTTTTACACGATGATGATACTATCGAACGTGTAATTGAGTATGCAATTGATGATGTTTACTGGCTTATTTCTATACCTTTTTTATTTGGTAAATTCTGTACATGGAATTTAAATACTAAAGTTTTTCCATTCATGTAAAATGATCCCAAAATAGATCAAATAATACCTTTTCTCCACAGCAACATTCCGAAGAAAAATTCTAGCAAAAGCTATTGAGCATATACTAAATGCACCAACGTTTATACTGGACCGCATTAGGTGCTTGTACTGTCCAAGAAGACGTGCAATAGATGCTTGTGTGGTAAAGACACTAGATGCATCCAACTATCCAAGTGAACGAACAGAGCCCAATCCCAAGTACTAGAGGTCGACTATAGAATCATTCGCCTTTCGAGTACATAATTGTGTATGTAAAATACGAGACTTATTTGTTGTTTATTCAGGGTGTGTATAAATTTTGTCACACTATATCCTGAACACAAACCACAGCAATTGCAGCTCCTTGGAAGAATTTCAGTGACATTTGGCCCACAAATCGGTACATCTAATATGCTGTGTAATAACCTCTTCGTTCCACCGGAGGAGTCCTTATTTCTATTTTAGGGCGTTCTACCCAAGTCCTAACTCCTATTTGAAAGATAATTTAATAAATCTATCTATTTCCAAAACAGCCTTATTACAATAAACATAAAACTAAGAAAACTATTTTAGTCCATAAAATCAGGGGAATTATTGGAAAATTATGTCAATCCTTCTAATGTTTGACTTTCAAACAACTACTTTTTAAGCAGGACGGAGGAAGTATTCATTAGCAAGTTCAATACATGCAATAACGTGACCACAAAATAATGAGAAAGATGCCTAAAGAAAATATATCAAGTAAATCATGAAATATTATGTTGCCTTTTTGAGGTAATTACCTCGCATAATCTAGTCAACAGTTTTGAGGACAATATTTGCATAGTCAACTACTTTCCAAATTTGACTTATCAATTTTTTTTTTCCAAATTTGCACTTGCTGCCTAGTATCTTTGTGGATTTCATTGGCACTGAGCAGTGAATACAGAAATAAAAAAACTGATTTGGTAATTATTTTACAGAAAATGGAGTATTTGGTAAATGAAGGTTCACCGCATTGCCGAGATTATAATAATACATAAAGATATCAGATATGAGCCACTTTACTAAGATCTAAATCACTATAAAACCCCTAGTAATTCCATAACCATAACAAATCAGAAAAGAAAAAAAAAAGTGAAGAAAGAAACATGCAGCAGTGCCAATGAAGAAGAAGCTACTCCTATCTATATGCTTCATGGTCTTCATCTTACCTACTCAATCTATGGTCAGCTCTGGCAACCTAGATTGGTGGTGCAACCAAACAACTTATCCTGAACCATGCAAGTATCACATGAGCCATGATGCCACCAACTCCTCCTCCTCCATATCTAGAGCCCAATTTCGAGACATGGTCACCCGTGCAGCTATGGACCTTGCACTAGATGCATTGAACCAATCTATGTGGTTAGAGCCTAAATGCCAAAGTGATCAAGAAAAGGCAGCATGGACCAATTGCATTCAGTTCTACGATAACACCATTTTTCAACTCAAGAAAGCCCTTTTCTTTTGAAAATTGCACGCCTTCGATATCCAAACATGGCTTAGCGCTGCTCGAACAAACCTACAAACCTGTCAAGCAGGCATCTTTGAGCTTAGTGCCAAAATTATTCTACCTCTCTCGTCCAACAACTTAACCCACCTAATACATAATGCTTTGGCTATTAACAGTGTCCTTTCCAATGAGGAAAAGAATTCTCCAAGATGGTTTTCAAGTGAGGATCTGAAATGCTTGCACGCACGATGTGCAGATGTTGTGGTGTCTCATGATGGGTCGGGCAATTTCAGCACGATCACCGAGGCTTTGGATGCATCGCGTAATAGGAGTAATGGTGGAAGGTTTGTGATTTACGTGAAAGAAGGGATTTACAACGAATATATAGAAATTGGCGAGAATATGACAAATATTACCATCATTGGGCACAGCCCAAGCACCACGATAATCAGTGGTAGCCGGAGCAATGCAAGTGGCTACGATACCTACAACTCTGCAACTGTTAGTAAGTTGTTTTATCCTCTCCCTCTGTGTACACATGGTCTTCTTAACATGCTAACTGCTTAAAGGCCCATGCTTCAGTCAACTCAATTTCAGTAATCTAGTACTAAGTTCTTTTAAGGCCCATGCGGTAAAGTAACAGTTTCTTGAACAACTCTTGTCCAATTTCATTACTTAAAACGTTTAAAAAAAAAAACGGAAGAAGATGGAAGAGGAGGAGATAGCCTAGTCAAGAAAAACATTGCCAAAAAATACCTGACCTTAGAGCTGTCAATGTCAAATTTGATTGTAAGAGAATATTTTCATCATTATAAAATAAATTTAAAGAGTAATGCTAGTAAAATATCTCCCCAGCTAATGGATTGGGATTGGTCAGGTATCAACAATTCACTTGGGGGTTCACCACAACAATAGCAAAGCTACACACACTATAAGGGGGACACATTCCCCCCCCCCCCCAACCCCCAAACAAAATGAAAGATAAGATCTTTTACAAAAATGATTTTCAGAAAATGAAATCTTTCTATTTTCAATTGTTTGGTAAATCTTATGAAAATCTTCGAAAAACATTTTCGGGTGTTAGGTGAACTTCATAAAAATGTGTTAGAAAAAATAGTTTGTAATATCACTTGCTAGCATTTACCATCACTTTCTAAAAAATAACTATCAAAATATAAATAATGAACATCAGCTATGTCTTGCAGAGTTGCAGTTTGGCAAGCCCAAGTGCCAACCTCGTGTATCTCATTAAAAAATATATATTAAAAATGAGTTTTTTTATTAACTTCCAAATTAAAGTATCATTCTTCCTCCTCCCTCTTTCTCTCGCTTCAAAGATAGCCCTAAATCCCGTATCTCTCTCAAAAACCTTCCTACTGCCACTATAATTCTGGCATGACAGAAATCTTACATCCCCTCAATTATCACAAACAAACTTGGATCATTCCCGTCGTGGGTTTCTCATCCTGGCAGCCTTAAGCCAATCACTCTCTTCTAGCCCTTATTTAGCCTTTGGATTTCTCCGACGAGAGTAAGGGGAAGATTGGAAATTACATGACGGAAGATAGAAGTGGAAGTTGAGGGGAATCTCCATATTCCTCCAATCTCCCTCCACACCAGCATCACCATCCCCAAATGGAGGTTGAGATCTGGAACCAGAGTCATAAAAAGTGAAGGCAAGGTTGAAAAATTATTGATTGTTAAAGGGGAGAGCAGTGACAAGGATTGGAGATTATGGAAATTGGAAAGAAAGTGAAGAAGAAAAGGGTGAGAGAGAGAGACGGTCTCTTGTTCCTCGTCGTTTAAAATGACTTACCGAGGGATAGGTCCGTAAGTCATTTTTCTGTGTTTTTTAGGTGATTTTCTGTTGACTCAGAAAATGATTTCCATTGACCAGATTTTTTAATGGTTATCAAACACTTGAAAATGCGGAAAATGTTTTTTGAAAAACATTTTCCATCAAACAAGTGGAGCTAAGAAGAAAAATTTATCTCCATCCCCTGTCCTACCCCTTGTTTTATAAAAAAAAATTGTAACATTTATACTTTTGCCCCCTTTGCTGAAAAAGATAGATACTGCCGTATAATCCTCTACGTTAGTAATTTTACCTTTTCAAATGAAACTCCGGCTTCGCCCGGGCTCTCAACCAGTCTAACGCACGTATGAGGTCAAAGCTAGGAGGATTTCAGAAAATCCTAGCATCATCCTTTTTTATAAAGGGTGTATCATATACTTAGTTATCTATTTTTTTTATTGGATGATGCCTTACAATACCAATAAGAAGCATCTCTCTCCAAAAAGGTTGCAAGAAAAACTTTCTTTGTCATTATTAAGGAGATAAATATATTAAGTTCATTTGGTGTAGGGTAAAAAATGCATGCATTTGAACTATAATGACAAAATCCAAGGTACTGTGCAGCATGATAGAGAAATAAGTTCATTAAGAGCTCAAAATTGCAACTAATCTAACTATTAATGATCTTACAGAGGTTTGTGGCGACGGATTCATAGCTCATGGCATCAGCTTCCAGAACACTGCAGGGCCGGATAAAGGCCAAGCCGTTGCGCTTGTTTCTAAGTCTGACCACTCTGCCTTCTACAAATGTGGTTTCTTTGGCTACCAAGACACCCTCTGGGTTATGGCAAACATACAATTCTATCAACAGTGCGTCATATACGGAACAGTTGACTTCATTTTTGGCAATGCACTTGTTGTTCTGCAAAACTGTAGCATCTACGCACGAAGACCAATGCCAGGGGAAGAAATAGTGATAACAGCACAAGGCCGTGGCACCCCTGACGGCAACACAGGAATTTCTATCGAGAATTCCAGGGTCATGGCTGCAACGGACCTTCAACCCGTGGTTGATAAATACAAAGTTTACTTGGGTCGACCATGGCAACCATATTCCCGAACAGTATATATGGAAACATTTCTTGACAAGTTTGTGGATCCTGCAGGGTGGCTGAAATGGGATGATAATCCAGCGACACTAAGCACTTTGTATTTTGGGGAGTATAGGAACTATGGACCTGGTTCATCAACACAAGGGAGAGTGAAATGGCCAGGCTATAAGATCATAACAGACAAAACTACTGCAGAAAATTTCACTGTGGCTAACTTCATAGGTGGTCAGTCATGGCTGCCCAACACTGGCGTGCCATTCTTATCTGGCTTAAAGTGAGGATGAAATAACAATATTCAGAACATTGTTTAATTCACTGGTCAATTTCAAATAAGCCATTAAAAGCCAAACAAGAATAATTGGTAATTGGATTACTGAATCAGCAAGATCGTTTAAGACAGCATGAGAAACATTTTGTACTTCAGACAGACTTTTGTTCTCGTGTTAATGGAAGTCTTCTAAATTGCTTTGAAATATATTGCAATGATATGGCACAAATGCCGCAAACTTAAAAGGACTTACTGCAACACACACAAAAAATGAATAAATAATAATCAATGAAAGAGTTTGTCATAGAGCTCCTAATCAATGTACTTTAGAAAAGACAGAGTATCCCACGTCTGTCAGATATATTACCACTTAATTCCAACCAGAAACAGTAGCAGAAGCAATGCATGTGTATATTAAAGTTTAAATATTTCTACACCTATTATTTTACACTATATTTTGTTAATTTTTTATAGATGTTTTTTTTTTTGATAAGCAAGAATATATAAATTAACAAAAGCGCCAAAGCAGGTGACCTGACCTTTTACACTAGGCGTATACTCTAACGAAACTATCTACTCATAACAAGTTATATACACAACATCTACAAAAGAAATACCCCTAGAAACCTGTGGAGCTGCTGAGTCCAAGCACCAAAAGAAAAGATAAAAGAGCAACGTGTTCTTCAGCTGAGCAATGGAGGCTTCCTTGTTATCAAACACCCACTTGTTCCTTTCCTTCCGTAACGTCCAAAATACACACAAGGGAGCTACCCCCAACTACCATTAATACTCTCCCTTAAAAAACGCCCAGCACTGGAACAGCTCTATGATTATGCTAGGCACATCCCATGAAAGCTTGAGAAGGCTGAATAACAGGCTCCATAATTTCGATGCAACCGAGCAATGAAGCAGTAGGAGATCAACACTTTCTCCATTCTTCTTACACATATAACATCAGTTGACATAGATCATTTTATGAGCCCTTAATTATCCTCTGTGAGAATGGCACCGTTAGCAGCTTCCCACGCAAAAAAGGCCACCCTACGAGGGACTACAGGATTCCGCACGGATTTCCAAAGAAAGGAAATTCTATCTCTATGCAGCAAATTACAATAAACCGAGAATTCACTGCTCTTAGAGCCCAACCAGATCACTTTGTCATTGAACGCCCCCACTCATTGACCATACAGAAGATCAAAGGATTGCAGAATGGAAGACCACTCCCAATCTTGATGATTTCGACGAAACTAAGGATTCCAAATCACTCTGCCATCAACCAGTTCCAGCACATCACTCACCCAACCTTCCTTAGGGAAAACTCTTCTTAACTCCTCATCGCCACACCATTATCACCCCAAAATCTGATAGTATTACCCTTACCTATTGCAAAGGAAATTCGTCTCTCGAACTGGTTCCATCCTTTTCAAAGCCCTTTCCACACCCCTACCCCAAAAGAAGAAGAAACCGTGTTCAGGAACCAAGAGTGAGTCCCTTCACCATATGTACAGACGACAACTTTTCTCCAAAAATCTTTTTTCAAGGTAAGAAATCCCCATAACCATTTCCCAAGTAATGCTATATTAAACAGCTTGAGTTTTTGATAATTAAAAAAAAAAAAAACTTGAGGTTTTTGACTCCTAATCCTCCTTGCTTCACCCTCAAGCACAACTTTATCCCAATTAACTAGGAGATAACGATGCTTCTTTCACAAAGGAAATCCCTTTCCAACTTTTCCAATCTGTTACAAACCAAAGTCGGAATTACAAAAAGTGACATAAAGTAAATGGGCATACTGGAAAGAGAATTCTTAATCAACACAAGCATTGCTTCTTCCATCCCGCCAACAGACGTTCAAATCTTTTGATCACCGGATTCCAAACCGCTTTGCACCTAAAAGGAGCACCTAAAGGTAACCTGAGATAGTAAGAAGGGCGAGAAGATACTTTACACCCAAAAAATTCAGCCATCGACCCAATATTGCTAACATTTCCCACCGGAATAATCTCACTTTTTGGTATATTAATCTTAAGCCCTGACACCGCCTAGAAGAAAAGTAATACCAATCTTAAGAATCCAAGTTGGGAAGTTTCCGCACCACAAAAAACAATCGTGTCATCCGCAAAAAGAAGATGAGAGACCGTAACACTGGGCCTATTTTACTTGCCATCTCAAAGCCTCCAATGAACTCCTAGTGTACAAAGGACGTGTCACCTGGTTTGACGTACTTTATATATTTACAATCAAAAAAAAAAAAAAAAACAAGAAAGGTGAGAGAGGATCACCTTGACGTAGGCCTCTCGAACTTGCGAAAAATACATACGGTTCCTCGTTCCCCAAGACTGAAAATTGAAAAGAAGAAATATAGAATAATTAAGATCCATCTCCTTCATTTGAACCCCAAATAGAGTCTTTCTAGCATATACATTCAAGAACTCCCAATTCACGTAAAGTATAATAAATTTCTTTTGATTTTGAATTGTTTATGAACATTATAAATATAAGCAATGAAAAAATAGTTATCTATGAAGGAAATTCCAAAATGGGCTCGGTGGCGGCATCCAATGTGTATCCTGTTTGAGTGCATAAAGAATACACCTGAAATGTATCCAAACAAAAAAATTGATTCTTTCATTTGGATATGTAGTGGATACTGAAGCATACACAACAGAGAGCTGGGGGGAAAAAAATCTTTTTAAAAGCATTCATAGCAAATACCATGCATTACTTTTTTAATGGGTTAGAGCAAAAAGAAGAAGAAAAAAGGACCCATAAGTTCTGGGGAGGAATTAAAAGATCTAGGAATGGGAACAAAAAGAACTTGTGCACTAAAAGTACTTCTATATATTATTATGTTGGCTTGTGGAAACAATTTCAGTTCATAGAAATGTATAGAATAGTTTAATGTATTTTGGTTTGATAAGTTAGGGCAAAGTGAGTAAGAAACAAAGAAAGTCTTCTTTTTGTGCAAAATATTGTCATATCCTTTCTGTACCCATCTAATTTACTTTATGATTTTTGTGTATTCATCGCACTCTCAGTGATCACCGTGTATGCTTCATGAACAGTGATTGCTGCAGGGTAGTTCTAATTCTATACAGAGAAAATGTACGGTGGCAACAAGGTGGAGAAGAGTCAAATGAACCAACTCCATGCTCAACCTATTTGGTATAGGTGAAGCGTCTTACCACTAAATTGCGCTTCGTTGTCACCAACTCCCTGCTCTCTCTATACATATAATATAGACAAAAGTAAGCCTGACATCACATGGCTGTAATCGAAGCAAATCTAACCGTTATGGTTTGCAAATTCGCTGATGCGCTGGGTAGTCAAACTTGTGTAGAATCAAAGAGTTGTGAGATTCAGAAAGACTGGTCCTAATTCAACTCACGTATGGCTTATGAAGTGGGTCGAATTCAAGTCAGATACTCAGATCTCACATACTTTGGCACAGCTTACAGCCCTCTCAAATCCCAAATCGTTAAAACTGATAGTTGGGGTCCATTTTCTATTATCTGAGATTATACAATATGAGTTTATGTATTTAAGGTGATTCAAGTTGAGCCGAATCTGATTCTGTTCGCAAATATTAGAGTAGGGTTCACCAAAGGATAGAGTCAACTCGATCAG
Source organism: Codonopsis lanceolata (assembly GCA_013146195.2). Classification (NCBI taxonomy): domain Eukaryota; kingdom Viridiplantae; phylum Streptophyta; class Magnoliopsida; order Asterales; family Campanulaceae; genus Codonopsis; species Codonopsis lanceolata. The sequence goes on from CM028382.1 coordinate 4,074,142, forward strand.
ATCATTAAGCTCAAAGAAAATGTCACTTAATTCAGCTAGAGTATGATTTTAAGGTTCGAGTTGAATCAGATTTGGAGACTTTGCTTTAGTCTGCAGCCCTAAAATTGAGCTATATTGCTGATTTTTGGAACAATTGCACCATGTAAGGACAGGCATCAAATCAAAATCACCTCTTTTTGTCCTACTAGATGGTTTGAATGTCATTGTTTTAATCTCAGTTATGGCATATATTTCCCTTTTTTTTGCACCCATTTAATTTGACTTCAAGCACTTCCTAGAAGATATTTATCGTCATAAATTAGAATACCTCCTTTCGTGTTTCAATCTCAGTGACAGTTCTTTTCCATGTATCATCTGTAGTTCTGCATGAAGAATATTTCAATATATATAAATATATAAATATATATACATACATATACATATTGTTAGCGAATAAGGGGTATTATGAAGGGTGTTATGTGTAACATTATTGTCTAATATGCACGTATTTATAAATACTCTAGCCTAACCTTTTTAGGGTCAAGGCTTCCAAATCATATATTCTTCTTCTTCTCTTGTCCGTTAATTTGCATGGTATCAAATCAGGTTTCTCCATAACAAACTTGGTTTGATCCACTTTTTTTTTTTTTTGCCTTTCTCTACATGCAAAGGTAAGGACATCGCGTTCCTTTCTTGCCTCGCCAGGCTGTGCGATGCTTTGAGTTGTCGGAGCGTGCGACCTTGATTGATAGGCCAACCCAGGTTATGGTGTGGCAGTTATGTTTGTGCACCGAAGGTTTCTGTTGTACGCAGGGGTTTCGCAGGTTCAGAGGCGTCAACCAGCTTCAATTCCTTGTTCTACAGCACGATTGAGTGCGCCGAGCGTTTTGGCCATCACTTTGCTCCTTTTGCAACCCACGCGCCACCCAGAGCAGTTCGCTGTCTCCAGGCGACGCCAGAGGAGCAGTTTTTGTCGCTAGAAAACTTCACCGTTTCCGGAGTTCAGGCCACGCGCCGGCACGTCAGCCGGAATTTCACCGGAACTTTCACCTCGTCAGGTTCGCCCAAGTCCATTTAGTCAACCTGTGTGGTTAGTTTTCTAGGTTGGACGTGTGTTGTGACTCTACTGCTGCTTGTTTGGTTTCTTGGTACCTATTTTTTGTTGGGACTCTTGTGTTTTGCGTGTTATGTCGACTTCTGAAACTGTTTCGACAATGATTACCACTCATAATAAACTTACAGATAAAAAGCTTGATGGTACAAACTATATGATGTGGCATAAGGTGGTTAGTAAGACTATTATTAGACTATTAGCACATGATAGACCGATAGTATGAATTTATAACTCAAAAGGGAATCAATTTTAGAACATAGTGTACGTACGTAAAAATGATACAATTGCTATTTAAATAGTAAGAAAGTTATTTTTATTTTTTAGTTTCTTTCCTTGCACTTGCATCCACATTCACATGGTAACATAGCTTAAATGAGCTCTAAAACTTTAATCTCAAGTCATAGGAGTTTCTAGTTTTTGCATTTGATTAAAATTGAGCGCCATTATTAATTTCAATGGGGTATTTTATTTTATAATTTTTTTTAAAAAAACAGCAACAACAATAAAATCTTTTTACTTTTTTTCACCATAGTCACTCGGAGCATCACCAATGCTTAGTGTCGGCCCTGAGATTTTGGGGGTCCTAGACGAACTCAAAAAAAGGGGCCCCAACAATACTAATACATGTTTAAAAAATAAAAAACTTTGGTTCGAGATCAAATTAATTGTTTTTGTTGTTTTGTCGGATTCAGGTTTATAAGTTCTTTTAGAAGCTAATAAAACATTAAGCACCTGAAGAAAAAAAAACCAATAAACATTAGCACCCTTACATAGATACACTTACAAATATATTGAAACGCAAAATACTCACAATAAAAAATACCCCCCCCTCGTCCAAAAAAAATAATCATGTTTGACCCATCATACGGATTAAAGAAAAAATAATTGAGTTCATTATTAATATTGTTATAATATGTACTTTTCTTTAAAACTCATGTTCATGGTGCTCATAATTAAAGTATAAAATAAATAAGAATGGAATGGTAAAAGTGTGTCCTAAAAGGGAAACTTAAAACAAAATTGGTCAGGAAAATATAATTTCGACCGGAATGGAGAGAGTAAACAAAATCTAAAAACTAAACTATTGATTAATCAACAAAATAATCATTTATAGCAAATTAGCAAATATGATATGCAAAACCTAAATGAGATGTGAGCTTTATTATAGAGATAAAAACGTTAATACTCGTATATGAGTGATGTAGCAAAATCCTCAACTTGGGCCGTCTATTCTGTGGATAGGATATCTGGATTTGAATCTGCTTCCTTGAACCTGGCTGAGAGCAAAGAAAACCTGAGTGGAAGTGCAAGGCAGGGCCTCGCGAAACCCCTCCGGCGTAAGAGTAAGTATCGTGTGTAAGACAGAAAACCAGAACTCAAGGAAGAGGATGGGCGTATGAATGCGTGTACCTTGTTATGGCTAGTGGAGGAGTATTTATTGGCCCTGTTGTGGTTGAATCCGGGTAGGATTCGGTTTCTTTAGTTATCTTGTTCAACAAGGAGAGTAACCCTAGATTTTAGGCATGATATGCGGCTGGCCGCGAGATATCAGGAACAGATAAAACAAGTGTCCTGCCTACGTATAGTAACCTTTGACAGTGTCTTGGCGGGCAAGCTACTGGTGTCTTCTGTTCGATTGGACTGGGCGGGCAGGGCCCTACCCTCCTGCATGATAGGTGATGTATTGAAGCGAATATGTTACCCGGGCAAGGCCCCTGGTCGGACAGGCAGGGCCTATGCCCGGCCAGGTTTGGTCGGGTATACCATGCTTGCCGCTCAATGCCGCCATACCACTTGCTCGGGCGGGCAGTGGGCCTTATAATATTGTGCTCGTGGCCAAACACGTGAGGATGCGTGCTTTGCCCGTGACGAGTTTGGGCGTATATCGATGCCCCTAGCTTCTTGCCTGGTGAGTATTCATGCTCGAGGCGGGGAGCGTACAGGATGTCATGAGGTTACTCGTAGCTTGGGCTTTGAACACTTGAGAAAATTTCTGTAGAGTGAATGATCGGGCTGAGCGCTATCGTGGATTGTTCTAGAACTTCATGTGGTAGCCAGATGAAGCGTATCAAGGAAGCGTTTCGTTGAAGGGGATCCGGAGAGGTGGGCCAGGCGCGCGTGGAGCCGTCATGGGGTGACAGAAAAGCGGGGTCACTTCTCGGCGCAAATTGTCCTTCGGTTTCAGCCTTGGTACCCCAAAAAACCCAGATTTTCTCACCTATTTAAGCCGGAAGCCGTTGTTCATTTGAACTTTTACGGTCTTGAAGATTTCTAGAGAGAGAAAGAAGAGAATAGAGAAAAGCTCCAGCCTTGCTCGGCTTCTGTTGCGTTCATCACCGGTGCATTGGTTGCCGTGTTGCTCTTCCGTCTTAACTGCAACTTTCAGGAGTACCGATTTCCAGAGTTCTTCAAACAATAAGTTTCCTCATTTCTCTTTTGCCTGTTTATTTCTTCAATGTTTGTATCTGTGGGTAAGATTTCTCCTTGCTTCTCCATCTTCTACACTTTCTGGGTAGGCCTGATGGGACTTAGGAAAACCCCTAGGTTGAGATCGAGGAGAGTTACCCATTGTGCCTGTCGCTAGGGCGGGCAAGGCCCTTTGGATTTACCTAGACTTGGTTTTTTCCCTTTTTAGTGATCGTTTTTCGTCGGGCGGGATCGACCCTTACTTTCCCCGATCTCCGTAGATGTCGGCGAAGAGTTTTGAAAACGACGAGAAGAATTCATGGCGGGCATGGCGGGCAAAATGACCCGATGAGCAGAAATCCCCATCTCTTGGCGTAGTGTTCGAAGATGGCGATGAGTCAGTGTAATTTGGTGAGGTCGTAGGCTAGCGACCCGGGTGCTGTGTCCTCAGGGCCCATGTGCTGTTATTAATTTGTCCATCTCGACTTGTCGAATCGAAGTGGAGCAAGGCCGCTTGCCACCGGCGGCGGGGCCACGAGCGGTTGGGCGAGAAGGAACCCGATGCTCGAAGAGAGGCGATGACATTGTGTTTCCAGGTCTTTGGGAGACCTTGGCATCAGCGATGCACGTAACTTTCGGATTGAAGAGGATTCGAGATAACATCCCGATTGCGCAGAGAAGAAGACAGCGAACTACCCCTGCAGGGGACGAGGCTACCACTTCTGTCCCCGCTCCCGCCTGGATGTCAGAGGCCGATGAGACGTTGTACGCAGCCCATTGGGCATCGTTAGATACCCCGGCTAAGTTGACCGCTTGGTTTACCTCTATGGGCATAGAGGCAGGGGACTATCGTATGGAGAAGGCCGTGTTGGTGGACGTCGAGTATCCCCGCGAGCAAGACGGGAAGTTGTTATTCTATGCAGATTTTTTCCGAGTGGGATTATGACTGCCCCTCGATCCTTTCTTTCTCCAATTTCTGAAAACCTTTTGCCCGATGCCCAGCGACTTGATGCTGAACACTGTGCGGGCATTGATGGCATACATAGTGGCGTGTCGGCTGCTGCGGATAGAGCCCACTCTTAAAATATTCCGGCGTTTGTTTATTCTGACCGTCGATGCTTATGGTCGGGTCAATGCGCGGTCAAATTCCAGTTTCCTCAGGATTCTTTCCGATGTCCAGGGCAAGGTCGAAGCTTGGGACCGAAGAGGGCTTCTAATTGAGTCGAGGAGAGGTTGGCCGATAATGCCAATGAGTCAGGCTAGCATCCACGTCCCCAAACTTCCTCGCGGCAGCTTTCAAACCGGGGACACTAGTCGTTTGGTTGTTATCCGGGAGGCTCTAGGGTGTGTGATGGAAGGGGAGAAACGGATCAGCCAAGAGTTTTTATTCGACTGGAAGGAACTCTGTTGTAACCCTAGAAACCCTCGTTTGGCCGGGGTGCTCCGGGCAACCGTTCCCGAGGTAGAACCCTTGTGCACGTTTGATGAGGAAGAGGCCCATATGTACTGGGGTGACTGCCACGGGCAAAATTTTCGAGCAGATTGCCAGGAGTGTCGTAGGCTCGGGCACGATTGTACGCCTGCTTATACCCTCGCTCCCAGTCTCTATTTTTCTCTGACAGTTTAAATAGTTGCTTTGCTTACGAATATCGTACTGATTTCCTTGCTTTCTTTTTGCAGCGATGATGACCCTACGACAACTGCAGAGGCTTGAGGCCGAAGAAAGTAGAAGGTGGCTGCTCTAGCGAGCAAACCACCTCAAGATGTTCCCATGGTTCCTTTTGGCCCTGCGGCCAAGAAAACTCATGCGGCGAAGAGGCCGATTGAAACACTCCCTCCTCCTCCTCCTCCACCTGCTGTCGAAGTACCCGCCCCAGCTGATGATGCTGCTGCCAGGGCTGCAAAGGCCGCGAGGAAAAGAAAAAGGAAGCCCTTTCCGCCAGCTGATAGGCCTGTCCGCCTTCGGGGCACGGATTCTGAACACACTGCCCGAGAGTCCTTGAAGCCATGGCTGGTGCCTGGCTATGAGATGCCGACATCGGACACATTGATTTATCTGCTCGGAGAAGCCCCGGCGGCTTGGTGGGTAAAGGCATCGTGAAGAGGCTCCTGCAGGAGGATATTACTCACGACCGGGACACTCCCGGGCATGTCTTGCTCGGACATGTAGGCTTAAACTTGAGCGAGGTATGTCCGTGGTTGCTTTTTTTATTTGTCTCCATTCATCTCCCTTGTGATGACTCCGTTTTATGTTTCTACTGTTTTTCATATTGCTTCCACTTGCACGAATCTCTATGACCGATATACTGAAGAGAGAGATGCTCGGAAGAAGGCCGAAGCCGAAGGGGTTGAGTTGACCGGCCTTGTAAAAAGCAAGAACGAGCAAGTGGCTGCCCTCGACAAATCTTTGAAGGAGAGTGCAGCCACGACCAAAAACTGAGGCGACAAAGAAGTCCTTGGCCGAGGTGAGAGCGGCCCTTGTAGCCAACGAAGAAATCCCGGAGACTCTTGAAAGGGCCACAGTCGAGCAACGGAACCGGCCGAGGCCGAGGTGGGCGTTGAAGGCTCGCGGCGAGAAGATGCGGCGGCCTATCTTCTGCTTGCGGCGGCGCGGAGCGAGGCGGTATGCAAGATTTTGAGGCTTCTCCGGCTTATGCTTCACAGGTGCGTAAGGCCATATTCCCCTACTATGCGGTGGGCACCAACCACACCCTGCGGATGCTAGCGGAGACACGAGGCGATTGACATGGGGACCGTATGGTGAATAGGCATTGCTATTGCTCGATCCATATTGCCCGGAGGCTGCACCACTTGGTGCCTTATACTCAAGCTGAACTGGAGGCCTTGGCCCGAGATGATGCTGAAGATGGCCTAGAAGCATGGGATCCTCCTACTCCGCTGGCGGTTAATGTGTGCAGCTTGATTGAAGCTAAGCAAGCAGAGAAGGAAGGACGACATACAGAGGCCGCCGCCTAGCTGCAAGTGGAATTAGAGGCCCCTCAAGCCGAGGAAGCTGCTGTTGTTGCCCAGACACTTCATGAGAATCTTTAAATGTTGTACTTTGACCGGTCTCTGAGACTTTTTTAAACACTGTAATCTCTGTCGGTTTTTGAGACAATGGTTTCTACTCGATGTAAACTGTTTTACTTTATTTATTTTTGCTGGTTTTTAAACACTGGTCCTTTTGACTGATTGTGGCCTGTATTTATTTATTGTTATTCTGCCCGATGGTATTTGCTCGTGTTTTCCTGCATTTAATTAGTACCAACATAATTGTATGCGGGGTAGTCCCCAAAAACATTTCGGGCAATAATAATTGATTAAGTAATCGTGTAACATGGTATCAGAGGTTAACTCGGAGATAGTAAAGTAAACACCTCATATCTTTTTAAGGTTAATGTCTTACGAGTAGGGACTTGGTCTGTGTGCCTGATGTTGGCTGGTGTCCTCATCGGGCATATGGTCCACAGCTTCCTGCTCGAAGTGCTTGGTATAGACCAAGGCTTTTGAATGGGCAGGGCCCCTACCGCTAGAGGCGGCTTCGAATGATTACTAGCGCATGGCCCGGCTTCGGCGATCGACTCTTAACCCATGGCCGTTGTTCGGTATGGGTAACCCGAGTCGGGTGTTGGTATATCAACTGGGTGTAAGGATATACGACTAAGCAGTGTTGCTCGGTCACTATAGGAACCCGAGGTAGCTTAGCCGTTATCCGATGGGCGTGGCCCCTACCGAGTGGCGGGCATCCTAAGTATGTGAACCGGGAAGGGCCGCCTCTCACCCACGGAGAAATTAAGTTCACTAGTACTTGGGTATTTTGAGTGTTGACTGGGCTTGGCCCTGGTCGCTTTTAGGCAGGCAGCTTTTCCAAATATAACGTAAACAATCGATGCTAATAAAGTCTGAATGAACACATCATAGAAAACTTGCCTTCATTGAATAAAATTTGTGACCCTCAACAGGGCTGAGGGTCCTGCCCGTTCATGTATTGAAGATCTACTCTAAGGGTAATACTTTTTCAAGTGATTAGCGTGCCATGGATGCTTTAGGTCTTTGCCTTCACGAGTCTGGAGTGTGTAAGTGCCTTCCCTAATTATACCAGTAACCTGGAAGGGTCCTTCCCAGTTAGGTGATAGCTTTCCCCATTCTGCTCGCTGGCTGGTTAGCTCAATCTTTCTGAGCACCCAGTCACCAACCATGGAGGCTCTGCCTCGGACTTTTTTGTCATGATGAGCTTTTGCCCGCTGCTTGTAGTTGACCATTCTGAGTCGAGCATCCAGTCTTCTTTCTTCTAGGAGGTCAAGGTCTATTGCCCGCGCAAGTTGATTGTTCTGCTCGCTATAATGAGAGACTCGATAACTAGGCAAAGCCATTTCAACTGGAATCATTGCCTCCGACCCGTAAGTGAGAGCGAATGGGGTTTCCCGTGGACCGCTGCATGTAGTTCCGACGCCCATAATGCCGATGGTAGTTCCTCGGCCCATTTCCCTGCTCGCCCTTCTAAATTTCTCTTGAGTGCATGTAAGAGCTGCTTGTTTCCGGCTTCGGCCTCTCCGTTCCCTTGAGGGTAGGCTACGGATGATTGTCAATGCTTGACGCCTAAGCGAGCACATTCTGCAGTAAACTTGTCCGAGAACTGGGTGCCATGATCGGATATGATTGCCCGCGGAAGGCCAAACCTACACCACACTTGATCATGGACGAATTTGATGACATTTGCTTCTGTGATCTTGGCCAGAGGCTTTGCTTCTATCCATTTTGTAAAGTAATCAATGGTGACTACTGCATATTTGTATTTGCCTTGTGCCAGTGGAAACGGGCCAATTAGGTCAATCCCCCACATGTCGAAGGGCCAGGCCGCTACGACTGGGGTTTGCATGGTGGATGGAAGTCTCGGTATGTCCGCGTACCTTTGACACTTGTCACATTCACGAACGTATTTCTCTCAAGGCCCTTCCGAGGGTTATCCGGTGCAGATCACGTAGTACCCTTTCGCTAGTGGCGCAGTGCCGGGTGGTCGCCGCATTCTCCTCGTGCATTTCATACATGACACCTTCTGCTAACTCCGGGGCACACAACGAGCATTGGCCTGACCTTGATCGCTTGTGCAGAATTCCCCTACTACCGAGAATGCAGTGCCTCGGCTTGATCGCGGTGGTCTTCGACCTTGTCTCATGGGCGGATCCCTTGCTCGATGTAGTCCTTGTAATCGTCAATCCAGCTCCTGGTCGCTGGCTCAATGTCCATTACCACTGGTCTATCGATAGCCGGAGTGTCTAGGTGCTCGACCATTACTGAAGGATTCAATAGTGATAAGCTTTCTTCAGCGATCATAGACAAATAATCTGCTCGCATGTTGTTTGTTCGGTCAATTCTGACTATCTCCTAGAATTTGAAATTTGTCAAAATTCCTTTGACAAGTTCGCAGTATTTGACTAGTGAGGGGTGATGTACCATATATTCCCCACGGACTTGGTTTACAACTAGTCATGGAATCCGAGTACACCGTGATCGTATCTATTCCCATGTCTGGCTGCTAGTTCGAGACCCGCAATTATCGCTTGCTTCATACTCGGCCACGTTGTTGGAGGCGGGGAACTTAAATCGCAATGCCAGCTCGAATTCTGTAACCTGGTCGGGAGCTATGAGTAGGATGCCAGCTCCGCTCCCGACTTTGCTCGCAGCCCCATCTACATATAAATCCCGGCCATTTGTCGCCGCTTAGCCAGGGCGCTTCACTTGCCCTGGCTGTGGATCGGCCGGGTTTCGTGCTCTTCTTGATGAATGAAGCTTGTTTCTACTAAAATCACCAGTGGCCCGAGCTTTGATTGCTCGCCTAAGGCAGATAGTCTATGTGGAATCTCGGTGAGCTCTATTGCCCAGTCGAGTAATCCGCCCGACGAGTCAGCCTTGTGAAGAATCTTGCTTGCAGGTGCATTTGTGTATACTACGATTACATGTGCGTAGAAAAATAAGCCCTTAATTTTCTAGCATACAACAGCGAATAAGCTAATTTTTACGCATTAAAATAACGACCCTCAACAGCGAGGGCTTTGGATACATAGCATACGTGTTTTTGAATGTCGATTCTTCCACAACCAAAAGCAGCGGCTGGCCATACTGTCTATGGCGCTAGATACACGTCTAAAGGCTCACCGGCACGGGCACTACTAAGGAGGCGGTTTGCCCGGATATTCCAAGCCGCTCTAGGGCTTTGGTGCGTCGGCATTCCATTCAAATCCTTTGTTGCCGCTAAGCAGATTTTGAAGAAGCGGGGAGGCACTTCTCCGTGGCCAGGAGATGAAGCGGCCAAGGGCAATGATTCTACCGTTCAATTGTTGTATGTGTTTGATCACAGGGATGTTCCATGTCGAGTAGGGCTGGATCTTTTTCTCGGGTTTGCTTTATCTTTTGCGGGTTAACCATAAACTTAGGAACTTTCTGCTTGAACCCCAGTGCATTTGCCGGATTGGTTCATGTTATGTCTTCGCAGATTGGCAAATGTTTCTGCCAGGTCGAGAGTGTGGTCGCGGCCTTTGGTTTTGATGACCATGTCATCAATGTATGCTTCCATGTTCCTCCCGAGTTGTGAGCCGAAGACCTTATTAACCATACGCTGATAAGTTGCCCCTGCATTCTTTAGCCCAAATGGCATCATCTTGTAGCAGTATAGGCCTCCATTGCGGGAAGGCATTTTTGCTTTATCTTGCTCATTCATCACGACTGGTGGTACCACGGTATGCGTCGGCTGAGCATTTCGAAACGGCGATGGAGTCCACGAGCATGTCTATTCGGCGGCGGGTAACAATCTTTCGAGCAGGCTTTGTTGAGGCTTGTGAAGTCAACACACATTCGCCATTTGTCATTGGCTTTCTTGACCATCACTACGTTGGCCAACCAGGTCGTGTATTGTATTTCTTCGATGATACCTGCCTTAAGAAGATTTTCAACCTCTGCCCGGATGGTGCACTTTTCTCTAGGGGTATTGCCGACGCCGATTGGTCGGAATGTTGGGTCAACATTTAAGT
>CM028382.1:4084768-4127317 GCA_013146195.2 Codonopsis lanceolata
ACATACGAATCAAACTAAGGAGAAAGAAGGAGAACTAAACAAGCAATCGAACCAGCGATTCAACAAGCATGCATACGATTCTAAACATGTTAAGGCTTCATAAATGACTTATGAATGATTCTAAATCATATATAGACTAAGTAAACATGCTCACAATCAACAAGAAAGCATGAAGGCAAGCCACAATGCTCATGCAAGAATCCGAGTGTTACACTCTCCCCTCCTTTAGGAATTTAGTCCCTAAATTCTTACCAAATTCATCAAACAAATGTGATGCTTCTCGCATCTCGCTTAGTTTCCCAATCGCTTCCTCGATGTTGTGATTTCTCGAAAGGACTTTGACTAAGGGAATTCTTTTGGTTCGTAGCACTTGCTCTTTGGTGTCCAAAATCTTCACGGGCTTTTCAACATAAGACATATCAAACAAATGTTATCTCCTCATACTCAAGTACATGGGACTCATCTTTCAAATACTTTCGCAACATGGAACCATGGAAGACATTATGAATCTCCGAAAGTGAAGGTGGTAATGCGACTCGATAAGCGAAAGACCCAACTTTCTCAAGAATCTCAAATGGGCCAATGTACCTCGGTGTAAGCTTCCCTTTCTTGTTGAATCTCTTCGTACCCCTTCTTGGTGACACCTTCAGAATACGTAATCTCCCACTTGGAACTCAAGATCCCGTTTACGATTATCCAGCGTAACTCTTTTGTCGACTTTGAGCGGTGCGCAATCTATCTCTAATCAACTTCACGCTCTCAACCGGCATTTGTTGCACTAACTTCGGAACCCCAAAGTTTCGCTTCTCCACTTCGTCGGCAAATTGGTGATCTACACTTACGCCCATACAATGCTTCACACGGCGCCATCTTAATACTCGTGATAGGCTGTTATTATACGCAAACTTCGGTAAAGGTAAGTGAGAATCGACTTCCTTTAAAATCCACGGCACAAGCTCGTGACATGTCCTCCAAAATCTGAATCAATCGGTGACCATCCGTTTGTGGATGAAAAGGCATCTTGAATTTCAAATCGTTCCCAAAGCCTCCTGCAACGTCCTCCAAAATCTAGACGTAAACCTCGGATCTCTATCGGACACAATACTAACAGGTACGCCATGAAGTCTCACGATCTCCTGAATGTACAAGGCTGCCAACTTAGTCAATGAATAAGTGATAGCAATCGGGATAAAGTGTGCAGACTTAGTCAATCGGTCAACTATAACCCAAACTGCATTAAATCCTCTCGCGTGCTTGATAACCACATCACAAAATCCATAGTAATAAACTCCCATTTCCATTCGGGAATCTCAAGTGGTTGTAGAAATCCAGAGGCCTTTGATGTTCGGCCTTAACTTTGTTGACAAGTCAAACATCTTGATACATACTCCGGATTTCCCTTTTCATGCCTTTCCACCAAAATTGTCTTTTCAAATCCAAATACATCTTTGTGCTCCCCGGGTGAATGGTGTATCTCGTTTTATGAGCCTCATCAAGAACTAGCCTCTTCAATTCATTATTAGCAGGGACACAAATTCTACCTCGAAATGTTAAAGTACCCTCACTATTAATCACAAAATCAGGTGATACATTCTCAGCCAACCCATCAATAATTTTCTTCAACTCCGGATCATTCCCTTGCGCTTCTTTAATTTTCCCAAATAAAACTGGCGTAGCACGAACATTTGCAAAAATTACACCTCTATCATAAATGCTAGGACCCCAGTCTCGCAAATCTTCCAACATCTTCCATTCTCTAACCATCATACAAGACATGTGAACTTTCCTACTCAATGCATCCGCTACTACATTTGCCTTCCCCGGATGATACAAAATAGTACAATCATGATCTTTTAATTTCTCCATCCATCTTCTTTGCCTCATGTTCAACTCCTTTTGGGAAAATAAATACTTCAAGCTTTTGTGATCGGTGAAAATCTCAAACTTAGCCCCATATAAGTAATGTTTCCATTTATGCAACGCAAAAATAATTGCAGCCAACTCTAAATCATGTGTCGGGTAATTCTGCTCATGAATAGACAACTTCCTTGACGCATAGGCGATAACTCTTCCATTTTGCATCAGTACACAACCCAAACCTTCCTTAGAAGCGTTGCTATAAATCACAAAATTATCTCCTCCACTAGGCAAAGCCAAAATAGGTGTCGTCGTCAACCGCTTCTTAAGTTCTTGAAAACTAGCCTCACATTTCTCGCTCCAAACAAATGGCATATTCTTTTGTGTCAATCTAGTCATAGGAGTCACAATCCGAGAAAATCCCTCAATAAATCTCCGGTAATAACCCGCTAGACCCAAGAAACTCCGAACCTCGGTAACTGAACTAGGTCTCTTCCAATTCATCACCGCTTCAACCTTAGAAGGATCAACGGCTATCCCGGCGCTAGAAACGATATGCCCCAAGAATGATACTTCTTCAAGCCAAAAAGCACATTTACTAAACTTCGCATAAAGCTGTTTCTCCCGAAGAATAGACAAGACAATCCTCAAGTGTTTCTCATGCTCCTCCCGAGATTTCAAATACACTAAGATGTCATCAATAAAGACTACCACGAAACAATCAAGATAGCTATGAAAGACACGATTCATCAAATCCATAAACACCGCTGGTGCATTCGTCAACCCAAACGGCATCACTACAAATTCAAAGTGGCCATATCTAGTGCGAAAAGCCGTCTTTGGAATGTCTTCCTCTCTAACCTTCAATTGGTAGTAACCCCATCTCAAATCAAGCTTAGAATACACAATAGACCCTTGCAATTGGTCAAAAAGATCATCAATATGGGGTAGTGGATATTTATTCTTAATGGTCACCTTATTCAATTCCCGATAATCTATGCATAACCGCAAACTCCCATCTTTCTTCCTCACAAATAAGACCGGTGCGCCCCAAGGCGACACACTCGGTTTAATAAAGCCAATCTCTAGGAGTTCTTGCAACTGAATTTTCAACTCCTTAAGCTCATGGGCGCCATCCTATCTGATGCCTTAGAAATTGGTGAAGTCCCCGGAATAAGCTCAATACAAAATTCTATCTCTCTATCGGGTGGCATAGCATGGTCGGTAGAAAATACATCGGGAAACTCACATACTACCGGAACCTCTTCTAATTTCGGCGAAGACTTCTTCTTATCAACCACGCATACAAGATAACCCGTACACCCTTGAGACAATAATTTTCTAGCCCTTAGAGCAGAAATAAAATGCAAGCCACTCGATGTATGATCACCCACAAATGTAAATTCGGGCACACCCAGCATAGAAAAAGTAACCCGCTTTTTATGGCAGTCAACTAAAGCATGATAAGAACATAACCAGTCCATACCGAGAATCACATCAAAATCACGTATAGGTAGAACTACCAAGTCCGCATGCAAGGTGTGGTCACCCACCAATACATCACAAGATTTAAACATTTCAGATGCGAGCATATATTCCCCGAGCGGGGTAGACACTTCAAGTAAATATGACAAAGGTTGAGGCAACACACATAAATTCTCAACAAAATGCAAAGCAACATAAGAATGCGAAGACCCTGGATCTATGAGAACTCAAGCCTTATGATCAAATATAGAAAGAGTACCTCCTATCACTGCCGTAGACCCCTGAACCTCGCGTTGATCAAGCGCAAACACACGGCCCTGCACCTCAGGTTTACCATCCCCATCTCTCTTAGCCCCATTAATGACGCTACCGATTGGCCTTAAACTTTGGACAATCTTTCCTCAAGTGAGTCCCGTCTCCACAAATGTAACACTTCCCAGTCTTTCCCCAACACCTATCAGCTGTGTGTCCAGGCTTCTGACAGAACGAACAAATCATAGTCTCGTTACGCGATCCTTGCTGCCCCTGAGTAAAAGAAGTATTGTTACCTTGCTTCCCAATGTGGCCTACCTTGGCCTCCACCTCTCCTATCTCTGTTTCCTTGGTATCCCCTTCTGTTACCTGAATTATTTCTCTGATTAGTGTTTTGAGTAGTCTGTCGTGCATTACCCGAATTATTCTTGCTTCGGTGCTCCTCAATATCCTGCTCCACTTCATAAGCTCTATCAACTGCATTCCGATAATCAGTGAGCTTAAGTGCTAGAATTTGCTTCCTAAATTCAGTTCTCAACCCCTTAACAAACTTATGCGTCCTCCGTGCTTTAGTAGGAATCAAATACGTGCAATAACGGCTCAATTCAGTGAACTTTCCGGAATACTCCGCTACAGTCATGCTACCCTGCTCAAGATCATAAGATTCTTTCTCCCTTTTGTTGCGAACCGCATCCGACACATACTCATTTTTAAACTCCCTTTGAAAATTAGCCCAAGTAATAGGAACTTGTTGAATCTCCCAGCTTTCCTTCAACACATTCCACCAATGTTCGGCGGCTCCCTTAAACTTAAACGTCGCTAGCATGACTCTCTCCTCATCGGTACATCCCAACATAGATAGTACTTTGATCATCTCTTCCATCCACAACTCGGCCTCCCTAGGTTTCGGCTCCCCAAGAAATGTACTAGGCTTCAACTTAAGGAACCTCTCTAAAAGAGTGGTGTCATTTCTCGATCTCGGTGGTGGAACAACTTCCTCCTGACGAGGTGGTGGTGGTGCTCCCTCAGCTTGACCTCCCTGGCATGCCCCTGCCAGAAAAGCAATCAACCTACGGTGTAACTCTGCCATATCCCGACCCACCAGATTCGTGGCGGCGGTACCTCGCCTCGTGGGCCGACCTCTCCCGGCCTACCTCTACCACGGCCATTTCCATCCCTAGGATTCTCCATCGAACCCCTACAAGAATTCACTCGACGTTAGAATCAACACACAAATAACCAACCCACCTAGGCCATGGAACCTATCCTGGCCGACAGCTAACCTATAGCTCTGATACCAAGTGTGACAGCCCAACCCGGACCCCAATGCGAGATCCTGAGTCGTGCCGTCCAAATAAGCAATAATACAAGCATGCGCAAGTAGGATTATAAAATTCATGTGGCGCAACATCGCATACAAATAACAACTCGGCTACACTTGGCCGGAAAATAACTTAAAATAAACAAGTCATCGGCGAAACCCAACAACTACTCCTACAATTTTAACACATGCATATAATATCCTCAATGGCCACAACCTGCCGGAGACAACAACAACAATAATATTTTAAAAGAGCTTTAGCGGAAGAAACTGTAGTGAACCATTAACATATAAACAAGCTCGACATATAAGTCGGCATACAAAAGATTATAAGTATCAAGTCATTAAGTTTACTACAACAACAAAAACCCCAAAGTCAAGTCTAGGTGACTTGCTTCCCAACGTCCTTGCCAAAACAAAAGTCTAACTACCAAAAGTCCCAAAAGAACAACCTTCTAGCTCGCAAACAACCAACGTGGGTATGGCGAATCTAGCGTGAACCGTCTCATCGGCTCGGATCTAAGGAAAACAAAACAAACAAATAGGGTAAGTCATAAAGACTTAGTAAGCTACAAAAATGCATGTTCATGTCATGGCATGGCATTTATCACAATTATGGTACATGATCATCATATAGCACTTAGCACATTATTCACGTAAGTGTGTAAAATAAATCATACAAGTAGGATATGATATAGTCACGGCCGCTTCGTAGCTCCTGCAATAAACTTTGTTACTGGTTTGTGCCATCGATGTTTTGTGAATTCATGGACTCATACCGAGAACCTACTCGATTTAATTAGCAGCCAATGGCGCACGCATTGATACGACAAAGGGGCTACTTCCCCACTGCGGCCCACATTGGAGGTGTGTGTTAGGTCCCAGGTGCGGCGATCCATAGCGAGCACGAATCTCACAATTCGTGAAGGCGATGCATCGTCCTACCCTGACTTAATAAACAAACCAAATAATGACTTAATGTGATGCACAAGTAGATATTTACTTGACATAAACCAATTAAGGATCGAATTCGACAAAGCGAACTCATCCGAGCAAGTAGGTATTAATCTCTACCATAAATCATGTCAAGGCAATTAATTGCTCAAAACCAATCATACATAACAACTTGTTGCAAACAATTAAGCTAAGCTCATACTTGAGTGAACCCAATCAAACGGTGTCCAAACTTCGTAGGGATTGAAATTAGAGTTCAACATGTTCAAATCTTCCCTAGAGTCGACTCCGTTGAGTCATTACTATAAATTCCCAATTTTGGAGAAATTGAAGCTATGTGCTTCTTAACCCAACCTAGGCCATTTCTAAGTTCAACTAGGTTATAAATTCACCAAGGCATTGCAATGTGATTCATATACATCATAGAGTTCAATATATAGGATAGAACACATAACAACATAACAACTTGTCAAATAGGCTTAAATTAGGGCATTCTCATATAGCACCATTTCTATCAACAAATATAATGCATGTTTCTAACATGTTTATAACCTTAAATAGACAAGATGAAAGAGTATTATAAACTTTGATAGGCAAGAAATCATCCTATACATGCTTCTAACAAGCTCATTCTTTCAAAACACAAGATGAAGGCATAAGAAGCAAATATGTGTCCTCATTGACCTCATACATCATAAGCTTTGTTTCCTTAGGGTCAATGAGAACTAAAACAAAGAAGAAAAGAAGTAACTTACTTGAATTCTACACCCAAGAAAGCAAGGAAGAAAACTATTCGGTTGAAAGTGATCTACTCTTCAAGCTCTACACTTCTTATGGAGGTGGCTTGAGCAAATGGGTGAAGGATCATGGAGGAAGACCAAGATGAATGCTTCAAGAAGCCATGGGAGAGCTTGAGGGAAAGGAAATCCCGTTTTTGGAGAGTGAGGGAGAGAAATGAGAGTCAAACTCTCATATTGTGGCTTATATTTGGTTAAAAACTGAGTGGGACAAGTGTCAAGGCAATGTGGTCTCTTAAAATCAGATTTTTATGGTTTAAATGATCATTAAAGCTCTCTTAATCCACCCTTAAAACTTGTTAGAGATGTTAGGGTATAAGTAAGGAGGGTTAGGGAGGTTTAGGTGGGGTTTAGAAAAGGTTTTGAATAGGGGTTTAGGAGCAAAAATCGTAAAGCAGCAAAACAAGCAAAACAGGTTTTAGGGGACCTTGCGGTCGCATGGTCCCCATACCCTTGCGACCGCATCCTCCCTAGATGCCCAACACACCATTTTCTGGCTACCTTGCGGGGGCAAGGTCATTCCACCTTGCGAGGGCAAGCCCGGCAGACCCAAAATGGCTCAAAACTCAACCTAAAAGACCCCCAAACACTTAGCCAAATCAAGTGGGTTTCAAACCCCAACAAAAATGAGTTTAAAGCTCATCACAAGCACCCTCAAACAACACGCGAACAATACAAACGAAGGAGGGAAAGAAGGAGAACTAAACAAGCAATCGAACCGACTATTCAACAAGCATGCATACACGATTCTAAACATGTTAAGAGCTTCATAAATGACTTATGAATGATTCTAAATCATATATAGACTAAGTAAACATGCTCACAATCAACAAGAAAGCATGAAGGCAAGCACACAATGCTCATGCAAGAATCCGGGGTGTTACACTGACTCAGTCAAGGAAGAAATTTTTCTGAAGGCAAAGTATCCAAAATCAAATGGCTTATTTGTCCCAATCTGATAAAGCACCCTAGCATGTTCTTATTTATACATGGTAAAAGTTTTTATTAACCATTTTTTGCTGTTAAAATCGGTTAATACCATATAGGTTTTATCACATTTGATTTTAAAGCGTCTTACTTGATTATGACTCCAAATTTTTATGGTAAATTTTTTTTTGCTGATAGATTTTTTCACATTTAATTTAGACATATTTTAATTGATTAAAACTCTTCAATTCTCATGGTAATTTGTTTTTTACCATTTTTTTGCTGTTAAAATCGGGTTGTACCGGATATATCACATTTGATTTAAATAAGATTCAGTTGGTAGAAGTTTTTTAATTTTTATGATTTTACCAAAACTCAGTCAATTTAAAATAGATTTTATCAAATTTGATTAAAGATGTTCCACCAAAATTACAAGCAACGATTGCGAAATACTTTTTCTCCATCAAACACCTCATTGACGAGCCTGTCTTCATGGTACTTCCTCTCCCCTCCCTAAGGATATTTGTTTGATTTTATGATTTGCATAAATTTTTAGTTTGATGATTTGGTGTGATCTAACGATTTTTTTAAATTTATTAATTATGTGAAAATCTTGTTGTTGTTGGTTCACTCAAATAGCTTGCAGATTTTCTCTACAAAATTAAGTTTCAGAAACAACACTAAATCAACCGTGCATCACACTGGTAATAACCTAATATTACTATTTGTTAATGTTAACATTTCAAGTGCACAACATTACCAACAAATCAGAAAGAAGAAAAGACTCAAGGGACTCAAGTGCAATAAGTCTGATTCTGATATAGCTCTGTTATATAGTCAGGGGTAGCGGGTGTAAAATTGTAATAGCCAGAGGGTAGCGAGTGTAACTTGTTTTTTAGGCCTTCTGTTTTCAATTTTGGCTCTCTGTTATTTCGGTTAGATTGATAGGTATATATATCCCCTTGATTCATCTGATTGAACACACAAGAAATAAGAAAATCTCATATGATCTCTCTTCTTCATCTCTATTCTTTCTTCTCCTTTTTCCGTCAAATGTGATTGATTGTTTTGCCTCCCTACAAGATTGCCGATGATCTAGGGCTTACAATTTTATCATGGTATCAGAGCCAAGACAACATCGATTCTTAAAGGAAATCTGTGGATGATCTCTGGAATGGTAAACATTCATTCCCCTAGCAATCTTGCTTCTCTTTATTCGTGATTCTTATTTGTTCTTCTGTTTTTCTTTTTCTTGTTCCTCCATGACATCCGAAATTACATCTGGAGATCTTAAGGATCTTAAGGATGACAATCCTACTACTACTAATGCCCATGTTGATCCTATTAAAGGCAACATTACCATCAACAATGATTTTGTTGATTTTGTTGATGCTTATGATCTCCCTGAATCCTCTCTTCAACTAACCTCTAGTCACCCTCTCTACCTTCATCCTAATGATCACCCAGGAATGATCCTTGTATCTGAAACCCTCTCCAACACCAACTTTAATCAATGGAAAATAGTTGTCACTACGGCCTTATCTGCCAAGAACAAACTTGGTATGATCAATGGCCTGCATAAGAAACCAATTCCCCCATCCAAGTATATAAGTTCCTGGGAAAGATGCAACAATATGGTTGTTTCTTGGCTTCTTAATTCTGTCAATTCTAAAATTCGTCAAAGTATTGTTTACTTTACCACTGCCAGTGAGATTTGGGATGATATTACTACAAGATTCTCCTTAAGTGATGCCCCCAAAATTTTCAAATTCAAAAGAGCATTATGCTATGCACTTAAGGAAATCTGAATATCAATGCCTATTTTACCAAGTTCAGGGGACTGTGGGATGAACTCACAAACCTTCTCCAGAAACCTAAATGTATATGAAACTGCACTTGTGGAGCCAATGCAGTTCAAGAAGACTATGACTATGTCACCAAGCTGACCCAATTTTTGATGGGGCTCTGAGAGAATTATGCAGATGTGAGGGGGCAAATCCTTAGAATGCATCCTCTCCCCTTAGTTGCCAAAGTTGTTTCCATGTTGATTTAAGAAGAGGGTCAAAGGTAGCAATACACATGTATAAATCTGGAAAGCACCTCTTCTGCCCTCATGGGAAAAGTCAATACCAACAGATTTAGCAAAGGGAAAACCACAGGAGGATCTCAAAATTCTACTTCAAAGGGAAAGTTTTTTTGTGATTACTGTCATGGTGATTCTCACACCAAAGACAAATGTTTTTTTCTTCATGGATATCCTGAATGGCATCAATGGTTTGGTACCAAGCCTGATCTGTCAAGAATGCCACGAAACAAAGGAAAATCTAAGACCAACTCAGGTATTAACACTGATGTCACTCAACAACCTACCAAGGAAAAGACTGAAGCTAATGAAGCTGCTAACCACTTCACACTGGACAGCTTCAGCAACTTATGATCATGCTTAACAACAACAAGAATATCACATCTGATTCAATACTTATGGACACCCATGAAGATCATATGTCAGGTATCCAAAATAATACTTCTAAACATGTTTCTCTTACCAGCCTGAAACCTTCTTGTGATTGGATCATAGACACAAGTGCTAGTGATCATATTACTACCTGTTTTGACTGTCTCACCAATCCTACATCTGTCAATACTATGATATTCTTACCTAATGGAAAAACTTCCTCTGTTACACATAAAGGAACTGTGACATTGGCAAGAAACATTGTACTTAAAAATGTTTATTTTTCTCCTGATTTTCATTTCAACTTAAGTTCTAGGAGCAAGCTTATTAATGATAGTAATGCGTGCTTAACATTCTCTGCCACATCCTGTTTTCTTCAGGACCAAACTCAACAAAAAGGCAAGGAGATTGGTAGATATGAAGGAGGTTTATACAAATTCATTCTATCAGAAACTCACTACCCTAAGCAGACTATCACTATGTACAAGAAATCCTTCAATGTTAATAATACATTTGCTTTCACTGAACCTATCAATAAAGTGTATCTTTGGCACACTAGACTTGGACATGTTCCTTTACAATCTACGAAGCACATAACATCTCTTGATCTACATTTAAATTCCTTGTCCAATGTGCACTGTGAAATATGTCATTTAGCTACACAAACCAGACAACCTTTTCCTTTAAGTGATTCTCATAGTACTGAACTCTTTGGTCTCATACATTGTGATGTATGGGGACCTTACAGAAAAAGCACTTATGATGGTTGTACCTATTTTCTAACCATAGTTGATGACTTCTCTAGGGTTACCTGGACTTTTCTTTTAAAAACCAAATCTCAAGTTTGTCAAAATATGGAATACTTTCTCAATATGGTAAGAAATCAATTCAATACTAATGTTAAAAGTCTTAGAACTGATAATGGAACAGAATTTCTTAATGATGGAGTTGGTCAACTCCTGCTATCCCAAGGTCTCTTGCATCAAACCACCTGTGTTGACACCCCTCAGCAAAATGGTAGAGCTGAGAGAAAACACAGGCTTCTTCTTGAACTTGCTAGAGCCCTTAGGTTCCAAGCCAACCTTCCTAAGAAATTTTGAGGTGATTGTCTTCTTACTGCCACCTACTTAATCAACAGACTTCCCAGTTCTGTTATTAAGTTTAAAACTCCCTTTGAAGCCCTATTTGGAACCCCTCCTACTTATCAACATATTAAGACTTTTGGTTGTCTGTGCTATGCTTCCACTTCTTCTCATGCCAGAGATAAGTTCTCTCCTAGAGCTCAAAGATGTGTTTGCATTGGGTATCCCAACAATAAGAAAGCCTACAAGGTTTACAACCTTGAAACTCATCAGGTCCTGTATAGCAGAGACATTGTCTTCTATGAAGATATCTTTCCTTTCAAAACTACTAAACCTCATACCACTCAAACCCTTCAAGAAAATTTGTTCCCCACTAATCCTACCAACACTATTTTGAAGAAGAAACTGGAGTCCAACCTGAACTTAACAACCTTCATTCTGCAGATAAATCTGACAGTGACTCAAATAACTACTCTTCCACTTCTCAAAATGACTCTTCTGATGAAAATCCTGAAGATGTTTATAATGATCCCTCTCCTCCTCAATCTATTCCTACTATGCCTCAAAGACCTCAAAGACATAGAATTATTCCTGCTAAGTTCCAGGATTATACTGATCTTCCCCCAAATTTTGTCCAATCTTCTAAAGACCATACTACTCCTTATCCTATTGCTAACTACTTTTCTTATGCTAATATATCCATTCCTTATAAAAACTTCTCTTGCAATATTTCCACAATCCATGAACCTAAAACTTACCAACAAGCTATTCAAAACCCTCTATGGTGTCAAGCCATGTCTGAGGAACTGCAAGCTTTGGAAAACAATAATACCTGGACTCTGTAACCTCTTCCAGCAAATAAGAAAACTGTAGGATGCAAGTGGATTTTCAGAATAAAATACAACTCTGATGGAACAATAAACAAATACAAGGCCAGACTTGTTGCCAAGGGATTTACTCAGGTTGAAGGCAATGACTACTTTGAAACCTTTTCCCCTATGGCCAAGATGAATTCTGTAAAAGTTCTACTTGCCATAGCTGCAGCAGAACAATGGCATGTGTTCCAACTAGATGTATCCAATGTTTTCCTACATGGTGACTTACATGAAGAAGTGTACATGGATTTGCCTCAAGGATACTCTCCTATTCCATTTGATCATTCATCCTCCTCTCTAGTATGTAAACTATCCAAATCTCTCTATGGGCTGAAACAAGCCCCAAGGCAATGGTTTGAAAAACTATCCACCACTCTTACTCAATTTGGGTTCAAACATTCTTTAAATGACTATACTCTTTTTTACCTTAATCTTGATTCTAAATTTGTAGCTGTCCTTGTCTATGTTGATGACGTGCTTATCACAGGAACTAGTGAAAGACTGATAACTCAAGTTAAAGATCATCTGAAATTTGTCTTTCCAATCAAAGACCTAGGACATCTCAAGTACTTCCTTGGCCTTGAAGTTGCAAGAAACAAGATAGGGATCTGTCTTCATCAAAGAAAATATGCTTTGGAAATCATCAAAGACACTAGGCTTGTCAATGCCAAACCTGCTCTAATTCCTATTGAAAAATACCATAAGCTGGCTACTATCTCTTCCTCCTCCATGGCTGATCCTGCATCCTACAGAAGACTCATTGGGAGACTTATATATCTATCCATTACTGGACCAGACATAGCCTACAGTGTGCAAGTTTTAAGTCAATTTATGGCTTCTCCTTTGGATGCTCACTAGCATGCTGCCCTCAGAATGGTCAAATATATTAAAGGTTGTCCTGGTCAAGGTCTTTTCTTTTCCAGTTCAACACAGATTCAACTAAGAGCTTACTATGATTCTGATTGGGATGCCTGTCCCATTACAAGAAGATCCCTTTCAGGTTTTTGTATCTATTTGGGTACCTCTCTCATCTCCTGGAAGTGCAAGAAGCAGTCCACAATTAGAAAATCATCTGCAGAGGCTGAGTATAGGAGTATGGTCAACACATGTTGTGAAATCAAGTGGTTAATCTCCCTTCTAAAAGACTTTAATTTCACTTCCATTACTCCTGTTTCCTTATATTGTGACAACCAATCTGCTATCCATATTGCAGCCAACCCAATCTTTCATGAGAGAACAAAGCACATTGACATTGATTGTCATCTTGTCAGAGAAATGGTTCAAAAGGGACTGGTCTCCACCAAATACATAGTGTCTACAAATCAACCTGCAGACATCTTCACTAAGGCTCTGTCATCTCCTCAGTTCTATCATCTATTGGGCAAGTTGCAAGTTAAAAATATTTTTACTTCTTGCAACTTGAGGGGGGCTGTTAATGTTAACATTTCAAGTGCACAACATTACCAACAAATCAGAAAGAAGAAAAGACTCAAGGGACTCAAGTGCAATAAGTCTGATTCTGTTATATAGCTCTGTTATATAGTCAGGGGTAGCGGGTGTAAAATTGTAATAGCCAGAGGGTAGCGAGTGTAACTTGCTTTTTAGGCCTTCTGTTTTCTGTTTTGCCTTTTTGTTATTTCGGTTAGATTGATAGGTATATATATCCCCTTGATTCATCTGATTGAACACACAAGAAATAAGAAAATCTCATATGATCTCTCTTCTTCATCTCTATTCTTTCTTCTCCTTTTTCTGTCAAATGTGATTGATTGTTTTGCCTCCCTACAAGATTGCCGATGATCTAGGGCTTACATTTTTATCACTATCATAATAATAGTATTATTGTTATAATAATAATGGTAATAGTAATTATAAAAAAATTCAATACAATTCTTATCTTCATTGTCATAAATGAAAAGAAAAAATAAAATTTTCATCCAAATGAAATCTTTTAACGTAATGGTGTTTGTAGACACGTTAAAATTTGGATTTTTTGATATTAAAATTATGATTTTTGAACTTTTTGGTTACAAGAAATATTTTTGGGACTTTTTGGTATTTTCCCCAAAGATATAAGTCCATAGCAATAATGAGAGTTCTCATTGCTTGAAGAAGACAAACACGAGATTGAGAGTGATCAAATAGGCAAATGAAGTTTCCATCCAAGCATAACCTGAATAGGATAAGAATGAATGAGAGATTTTCCCTTTTATTTAAATTGAAATTTCAATTTTCTATTAATTTTATCATTGATGTATTTTTAATTTTGTTTGCTATTGATTAATATTTTATAACCACAAATTTTGTACTCCCTCCGTTCCGGGTAAAGTATCTATTATTTCATTTTGAGATGTTTCACTTAAAGAGTCAACTTTAAAAAATTAAGACATAAAAATGTCATTTTATTACTAATTAGCTACTTAAAGTGTCATTTCCTTCAAAAACGTAACTTTCAAACAGGAACTCTTTACCTAAAAAACCGAAACGGAGGAAGTAGTTCTTAACGAAAATGACATTCGCTACGTGAAAGAACAAAAATAGCTAGGATTCTCAAGGGAAGCCAATGCAATTTCCAATGTAGCTTCTGATGTAGCTACAATGGAAGTCACAATGGTCAGAAACGTAAAACAACGGAAGACTTAATTAATATAGCACGAAATTAAAGACAAAAGTTTACCAAACAATCTACAAGCCTATGCTTGTAGATCTAGCCTCATGGCAAAAAGATTTCACTTAAAAATATGAATTGTTTTACAAAAAGAATATGAAATCACCAAAACAAAAACTCTCACAAGACAACAAGTCTTGGAGAGCAAAACCCACAGAAAAAGAGGTAATTGATGTGGCAAAATCCTCAGCTTGGGCCGTCTCTTCTGTGGGTAAGATATCTGGGCTTGAATCTGCTTCCTTGAACCTGGCTGAGAGCAAAGAAAACCTGAGTGGAAGTGCAAGGCAGGGCCTCGCGAAACCCCTCCGGCGTCAGAGTAAGTATCGTGTGTAAGACAGAAAACCAGAACTCAAGGAAGTGGATAGGCGTATGAATGCGTGTACCTTGTTATGGCTGGTGGAGGAGTATTTATTGGCCCTGTTGTGGTTGAATCCGGGTAGGATTCGGTTTCTTTAGTTATCTTGTTCAACAAGGAGAGTAACCCTGGATTTTGGGCATGATATGCGGCTGGCCGCGAGATATCAGGAACAGATAAGGCATATGTCCTGCCTACGTATGGTAACCTTTGACAGTGTCTTGGCGGGCAAGCTACTGGTGTCTTCTGTTCGATTGGACTGGGCGGGCAGGGCCCTACCCTCCTGTATGATAGGCGATGTATTGAAGCGGATATGTTACCCGGGCAAGGCCCCTGGTCGGACAGGCAGGGCCTAGCTATGCCCGGCCAGGTTTGGTCGGGTATACCATGCTCGCTGCTCAATGCTACCATACCCCTGCTCGCTAGGCCCGTGGGCCTTATAATATTTGTGCTCGTGATCGGCAAGTGAGAATAGCATGTGCTTTACCCGTGACCAGGTTCGGGCCGGGTATATCAGTGGCCCCTAGCTTCTTGCCTGGTGAGTATTCATGCTCGAGGCGGGGAGCGTACAGGATGCCATGAGGTTACTCGTAGCTCGGGCTTTGAACACTTGAGAAAATTTCTGTAGAGTGAATGATCGGGCTAGCGCTATCGTGGATTGTTCTAGAACTTCATGTGGTAGCCAGGTGAAGTGTATCAAGGAAGCGTTTCGCTGAAGGGGATCTGCCAGAGAATTTGACGGGGCGCGCGTGAGCCGTCATGGAGGTGACCGAAAAGACGGGGCACTTCTCTCGGGGCGGCGCATTTAATGCGCGTGTGTGGCCGACAATGGCGTATTTGTCCTTTCGCTTTCCAAATACGGTACCCCAAAAACCCCCATTTTCTCACCTATTTAAGCCAGAAGCCGTTGTTCATTTGAACTTTTACGGTCTTGAAGATTTCTAGAGAGAGAGAGAAAGAAGAGAAGAGAGAAAAGCTCCGCCAGCTCTTGCTCCCAGCTTCCTGTTGTGTTCAGTCACCGGTGCCGCTGCCGTTGCTCTTCCATCCTAAATGCAACTTTCAGGAGTAGCGATTTCCAGAGTTCTTTAAACAGTAAGTTTCCTCATTTCTCTTTTGCCTGTTTATTTCTTCAATGCTTGTATCTGTGGGTAAGATTTCTCCTTGCTTCTCCATCTTCTACACTTTCTGGGTAGGCCTGATGGGACTTAGGAAAACCCCTAGGTTGAGATCGAGGAGAGTTACCCATTGTGCCCTATCTGCTAGGCGGGCAAGGCCCTTTGGATTTACCTAGACTTAGGGTTTTTTCCCCTTTTAGTGACTGTTCTTTTCGTCGGGCAGGATCTGACCCTTACTTTTCCTCGATCTCTGTAGATGTCTGACGGAGAGTTTTCAGAAAACGACCGAGAAGAATTCAGTTATGGCGGGCAAAATGACCCGATGAGCAGTGAGAAATCCCCATCTCTTGACGTAGTGTTCGAAGAGGGCGATGAGTCCGTGGCTGGTGAGGTCGTAGCTGCGCGACCCCAGGTGCCCGTGTCCTCCCAGGCCCATGTGTCCGTTATTAATTTGTCCGCCTCCAGCTTGTCCGAAGGAGAAGTGGAGCAAGGCCGCTTGGCCACCAGCGGGCAGGGCCACGAATGGTTGGCCGAGCAGGAGGAACTCGTGCTCGAAGAGAGGGCTGATGACATTGTGTTTCCCGGTGCTGGGGAGACCTTGGCTGTCAACGATGCCTGTAACTCCGTTGAAGAGGATTCAGATAACATCCCGATTACGCGGAGAAGAAGACAGCGAACTACCCCTGCAGGAGACGAGGCTACCACTTCCGTCCTCGCTCCCGCCTGGATGTCAGAGGCTGATGAGACGTTGTATGCAGCCCATTGGGCATCGTTAGATACCACGACTAAGTTGACCGCTTGGTTTACCTCAATGGGCATAGAGGCAGGGGACTATCATGTGGAGAAGGTCGTGTTGGTGGACGGCGAGTATCCCCGCGAGCAAGACGGGAAGTTGCTGCTCTATGCAGATTTTTTCCGAGTGGGATTACGACTGCCCCTCGATCCCTTCTTTCTCCAGTTTCTAAAAACCTTTTGCCCGATGCCCAGCGACTTGATGCTGAACACTGTACGGGCATTGATGGCATACATAGTGGCGTGTCAGCTGCTGCGAATAGAGCCCACTCTTAAAATATTCCGGCGTTTGTTTATTCTGACCGTCGATGCTTATGGCCGGGTCAATGCGCAGTCAAATTCCAGTTTCCTCAGGATTCTTTCCGATGTCCCGGGCAAGGTCGAAGCTTGGGACCGAAGAGGGCTTCTAATTGAGTCGAGGAGAGGTTGGCCGATAATGCCAATGAGTCAGGCTAGCATCCATGTCCCCAAACTTCCTCGCGACAGCTTTCAAACCAGGGACACTGGTCATTTGGCTGTTATCCGGGAGGCTCTAGGGTGTGTGATGGAAGGGGAGAAACGGATCAGTCAAGAGTTTTTATTTGACTGGAAGGAACTCTATTGTAACCCTAGAAACTTTCGTTTGGCCGGGGTGCTCCGGGCAACCGTTCCCGAGGTTGAACCCTTGTGCACGTTTGATGAGGAAGAGGCCCATATGTACTCGGGTGACTGCCACGAGCAAAATTTTCGAGCAGATTGCCAGGAGTGTCGTAGGCTCGAGCACGATTGCACGCCTGCTTATACCCTTGCTCCCGGTCTCTATTTTTCTCTAACTGTTTAAATAATTGCTTTGCTTACAAATATCGTACTAATTTCCTTGCTTTCTTTTTGCAGCGATGATGACCCTACGACAACTGCAGAGGCTTGAGGTCGAAGAAAGTAGAAGGGTGGCTGCTCTAGCGAGCAAACCAACTCAAGATGTTCCCCTGGTTCCTTTTGGCCCCGCGGCCAAGAAAACTCATGCGGCGAAGAGGCCGATTGAAACACTCCCTCCTCCGCCCGCTGTCGAAGTACCCGCCCCAGCTGATGATGCTGCTGCCAAAGCTGCAAAGGCCGCGAGGAAAAGAAAAAGGCAGCCCTCTCCGCCACCGATAGTCTGCTCGCCTCTGGCACCTGATTCTCGAACATACTGCCCGGGAGTCCTTGAGGCCATGGCTGGTGCCTGGCTATGAGATGCCGACTACTGTTGCCGCTGCCCGAGCCGTAGTAAGTGGGCTGTCCGAGGTCCCCAACATCGTACACATTGATTTATCTGCTCGGGGGAGCCCTGGCGGCTTGGTGGGTAAAGGCATCGTGAAGAGGCTCCTGCAGGAAGATATTACTCACGACCGGGACACTCCCAGGCATGTCTTGCTCGGACATGTAGGCTTAAACTTGAGCGAGGTATGTCTGTGGTTGCTTTCTTTTTTTTCTTTTTTTTATTTGTCTCCATTCATCTCCCTTGTGCTGACTCCGTTTTATGTTTCTACTATTTTTCAGATTGCTTCCACTTGCACGAATCTCTATGACCGATATACTGAAGAGAGAGATGCTCGGAAGAAGGCCGAAGCCGAGGGGGTTGAGTTGGCCAGCCTTGTAAAAAGCAAGAACGAACAAGTGGCTGCCCTCGACAAATCTTTGAAGGAGAGTGCAGCCACGACCAAAAAACTTGAGGCTGACAAGAAGTCCTTGGCCGAGGAGAAGACGACCCTTGTAGCCCAACAGAAGAAATCCCAGGCTACTGAGAGGGCCCTGGTCGAGCAACGGAACCAGCTTCAGGCCGAGGTGGAGGCGTTGAGGGCTCAGGCGGCGAAGGATGCGGTGGCCCTATGTTCCTCCTCTGCCCAGCTTGCAGCGACCAAGGAGCAGGCTGTAAAGGATTTTGAGGCTTCTCCGGCTTATGCTTCACAGGTGCACAAGGCCATATTCCCCTACTATGCGGTGGGCACCAACCACATCCTACGGATGCTAGCGGGCACGGGAGCGATTGACATGGGGACCATGGCTGAATGGGCGCTGCTCGATCCATATTGCCCGGAGGCCAGGAAGCTGCACCACTTGGTGCCTTATACTCAAGCTGAACTGGAGGCCTTGGCCCGAGATGATGCTGAAGATGGCCTAGAAGCATGGGATCCTCCTACTCCGCTGGCGGTTAATGTGTGTAGCTTGATTGAAGCTAAGCGAGCAGAGAAGGAAGGACGACTTACAGAGGCCAACGCCCAGCTGCAAGCGGAATTAGAGGCCCCTCGAGCCGAGGAAGCTGCTGTTGTTGGCCAGACACTTCATGAGAATCTTTAAATGTTGAACTTTGCCCGGTCTCTGAGACTTCTTTAAACATTGTAAGCTCTGTCGGTTTTTGAGACAATGGTTTCTACTCGATGTAAACTGTTTTACTTTATTTATTTTTGCTGGTTTTTAAACACTGGTCCTTTGACTGATTGTGGCCTGTATTTATTTATTGTTATTCTGTCCGATGGTATTTGCTTGTGTTTTCCTGCATTTTATTAGTGCGAACACAATTGTATGCGGGGTAGCCCCTCAAAAACATATCGGGCATATATAGCTGATTAAGTAATCGTGCAAACAGATTAACCCAGAAATAATAAAGAAACATATATCTTTTAAGGTTAACGTCTTACAAGTAGGAACTTGGTCTGTGTGCCTGATGTTGGCTGGTGTCCTCATCGGGCATATGGTCCGCAGCTTCCTGCTCGAAGTGCTTGGTATAGACCAAGTCTTTTGAATGGGCAAGGCCCACATCGCCTGGGGCGAGCTTCAGATGATTGCCTAGCGGACATGGCCCAGCTCGGCGACTGACAACCGGGCATGGCCGTTGTTCGGTGTGGGTAACTCGAGTCGGTTGTCGGTATATCAACTGGGTGTAAGGATATACGACTAAGCAGTGTTGCTTGGGGGTCTATAGGAACCCGAGGTAGCTTAGCCGTTATCCGATGGGTGTGGCCCCTACCGCGTGGCGGGCATCCTAAGTACGTGAACCAGGCAGGGCCGCCTCTCACCCACGGAGAAATTAAGTTCACTAGTACTTGGGTACTTTGAGTGTTGACTGGGCTTGGCCCCGGTCGCTTGTAGGCAAGCAGTTTTTTCAAATATAATGTAAACAATCGATGCTAATAAAGTCTGAATGAACACATCATAGAAAACTTGCTTTCATTGAATAAAATTTGTGACCCTCAACAGGGCTGAGGGTCTTGCCCGTTCATGTATTGAAGATCAACTCTAAGGGTAATACTTTTTCAAGTGATTAGCGTGCCATGGATGCTTTAGGTCTTTTCCTTCGTGAGTCTGGAGTGTGTAAGTTCCTTCTCTAATTATGCAAGTAACCTGGAAAGGTCCTTCCCAGTTAGGTGATAGCTTTCCCCATTCTGCGTCGCTGGCCGGTTACCTTAATCTTTCTGAGCACCCAGTCACCAACCATGAAGGCTCTGCCTCGGACTTTTTTGTCATGATGAGCTTTTGCCCGCTGCTTGTAGTTGACCATTCTGAGTCGAGCATCTAGTCTTCTTTCTTCTAGGAGGTCAAGGTCTATGGCCCGCGCAAGTTGATTGTTCTGCTCGATATAATGAGAGACTCGATAACTAGGCAAAGCCATTTCAACTGGGATCATTGCCTCCGACCCGTAAGTGAGAGCGAATGTGGTTTCCCCTGTTGGACCGCGCACAGTAGTTCTGACTGCCCATAATGCCGATGGTAGTTCCTCGGCCCATTTCCCTGCTCGCCCTTCTAAATTTCTCTTGAGTGCATGTAAGAGTCGCTTGTTTCCTGCCCGTCTGCTCCTCGAGGGTAGGCTACGGATGATTGCCAATGCTTGACACCCAAGCGAGCACATTCTGCAGTAAACTTGTCCGAGAACTGGGTGCCATGATCGGATATGATTGCCCGCGGAAGGCCAAACCTACACCACACTTGATCATGGACGAATTTGATGACA
This sequence comes from Codonopsis lanceolata, assembly GCA_013146195.2. Lineage (NCBI taxonomy): Eukaryota > Viridiplantae > Streptophyta > Magnoliopsida > Asterales > Campanulaceae > Codonopsis > Codonopsis lanceolata. The sequence goes on from CM028382.1 coordinate 4,105,671, forward strand.
TTTGCTTCTGTGATCTTGGCCAGAGGCTTTGCTTCTATCCATTTTGTAAAGTAATCAATGGTGACTACTGCATATTTGTATTTGCCTTGTGCGCTGCTGGAAACGGGTCGACAGGTCAATCCCCCACATGTCGAAGCGGCCGTGCCGCACGACCGGGTTTGCATGGTGGATGGAAGTCTTGGTATGTCCGCTGCATCTTTGGCACTTGTCACATTCACGAACGTATTTCTCCGTCCCTTCCGAGGGTTATCCAAGAGTATCCCCGCACGTAGTACCCTTTACTCGTGGCACGAGTGCCCGGGTGGCCGCCGCATTCTCCCTCGTGTACTTCATACAGGACACCTTCGGTTAATTCCGGGGGCACACAACGGAGCATTGGCCTGACCTTAGATCGCTTGTACAGAATTCCCCCTACTACCGAGTACCGACAGGCCTGGCTTCTGACTGTGGTGGCCTTGACCTTGTCTGCGGGCAGGATCCCTTGCTCGATGTAGTCCTTGTAATCGTCAATCCAACTCCTGGTCGCTGGCTCAATGTCCATTACCACTGGTCTATCGATAGGTTCTGAGGTGCTCGACCATTACCAAGGATTCAATAGTGATAAGCTTTCCTCAACGATCTTAGACAAATAATCCGCCAAGCATGTTGTCCACTCCTAATTCGACTATCTCCCAGAATTTGAAAATTTTCAAAATTCCTTTGACAAGTTCGCAGTATTTGACTAGTGAGGGGTGATGCACCATATATTCCCCCTGGACTTGGTTTACAACTAGTTGTGAATCCGAGTACACTGTGATCGTATCTATTCCCATGTCCGCTGCTAGTTCGAGACCGGCAATTACTGCTTCATATTCGGCCACGTTGTTGGAGGCGGGGAACTTAAATCGCAATGCCAGCTCGAATTTTGTAACCTGGTCGGGAGCTATGAGTAGGATGCCAGCTTCGCTCCCGACTTTGCTCGCAGCCCCATCCACATATAAATCCCAAAGAAGCGGTTGTGGCGGCCTTCACTTGCCCTGCACGGCTGGCTTTGGGTTTCTTCTTGATGAGTGAAGCTTGCTTCTACCAGAAAATCAGCCAGGGCCTGAGCCTTGATTGCTCGCCTAAGCAGGTAGTCTATGTGGAATTCGGTGAGCTCTATTGCCCAGGTGAGTAATCTGCCCTATGAGTCAGGCTTGTAAAGAATCTTGCGCAGTGGTCCATTTGTGTATACTACGATTACATGTGCAGAAAAATAAGCCCTTAATTTTCGGGCAGCTATAACAAGCGAATAAGCTAATTTTTCTGCATTAAAATAACGACCCTCAACAGGACTGAGGGCTTTGGATACATAATACACAGGTTTTTGAATGTCTGATTCTTCCTCGACCAAAAGCACTCTGTGCGTGGTCGCTAGATACACATACAAAGGTTCACCGGGCACAGGACTGCTAAGGAGGGGCGGTTTGCCCAGATATTCCATGAGCTGCTCTAGGGCTTTGGTGTAGTCAGCATTCCATTCAAATCCTTTGTTGCCGCGCATGATTTTAAAGAAGGTGAGGCACTTCTCCGCTGACCGGGAGATGAAGCGGCCAAGGGCAATGATTCTACCGTTCAATTGTTGTGTGTGTTTGATGCAGTAGGGCTGTTCCATGTCGAGTAGGGCCTGGATTTTTTCTGGGTTTGCTTTTATACCGCGCTGGTTAACCATAAACCCGAGGAACTTTCCTCCTCGAACCCCAAAAGCGCATTTGCCCGGATTCAGTTTCATGTTATGTCTTTGCAGATTGGCAAATGTTTCTACCAGGTCGAGAGTGTGGTCGCGGCCTTTGGTTTTGATAACCATGTCATCAATGTATGCTTCCATGTTCCTCTCGAGTTATGAGTCGAAGACCTTATTAACCATACGCTGATAAGTTGCCCCTGCATTCTTTAGCCCAAATGGCATCATCTTGTAGCAGTATAGGCCTCCCGCTGCCCGGAAGGCTGTTTTTGCTTTATCTTGCTCATTCAACCTGACCTGGTGGTACCCTGAGTATGCGTCCAGAAAGCTGAGCATTTCGAAACCGGCGATGGAGTCCACGAGCATGTCTATTCGAGGCAGCGGGTAACAATCTTTCGGGCAGGCTTTGTTGAGGCTTGTGAAGTCAACACACATCCGCCATTTGTCATTGGCTTTCTTGACCATCACTACGTTGGCCAACCAGGTCGGGTATTGTATTTCTTCGATGATATCTACCTTCAGAAGCTTTTGAACCTCTGCCCGGATGGCTGCACTTTTCTCCGGGGAGTATTGCCTTGGACGCTGCTGGATTGGTCGGAATGTTGGGTCAACATTCAAGTCATGGCGTGCAACGTCCTCGCTGATCCCTTGCATGTCTTCGCCAGTCCAGGCAAATACATCTAAATTGTTTTTTAGCAGCTCAATCAGCTTTTCCCGAGCTTCAGGAGGCATGGCCTTCCCGATTTTGATTTTTTGCTCGGGGTAGGAGGGATTGATGATTATTTCTTCCAGCTCACCTTCAGGTTGAATATCGGGTTCATCCCGCACTTGCAGGGTATCCATCTCAATATCTTGTGGCTTTGGGCGTTTAGCCTTACTCCTGGAATGAGCTGGGGATGGGACTTGCACGGGCTCGTCTATTTCCATGGGGTCTTCTGCTTCTGGCTTTTGTTCGATCTCTATGCTGTTTATGGAGGCGGGAACTGTCGTAGTATCGAGCATCTCTTTTTCTAAGGTTGTCTGGTCGAGAATGTCCACGATCAGTTTTTGCTTTTTCTTTTGGGAGTCTCGGACATATTCCCACATTGCCTGGGGTTTGCTATTCAGTATACCTACTCCATCTTCGGTGTAAAATTTTGCCTTCTGGTGAGGTATCGAGGTAACCATCTGAAATGTGGCCATGGCCGGCGCGCCAAAGATGCAGTTGTACGCTGATTTGAGATCTATCACTAGGAAATTAATCATCTCTCTTCGGGTTTGCGCCCCGTCTCCCATGAAAACTTCGAGCTCGATGGTACCTTTGACACCTACTTGGTGATTAGTGAATCCTTCCAGCTTTCCAAGATAGGGCTTGAGCCGGGCATCTGCTAATTCTAACTCTTTGAAGCAGGAATAATACATGATGTCTCTGCACGCACCAGTATCAAGCAGAACTCTGTAGACTTGCCATTCATTTACCAGGCAGGAAATGACCAACGGCTGGTCGGAGGCAAGATGGGTACTTGCTAGCTCGCTGCGCGTGAAGAAGATGTTAGGCTCCCCTGCCCGCTGTACGACCGGAGAATTTATCGCTCTAGAGAGCGAGTATATGTGCTTTCCCAAGCTGAGTGTTGGACTGAAGCTCTTCTTGGATCACGTTGACTACTCCTCGAATCTGAGGGGCCTGACCACCTCTTCCTCTTAGAGGTCTCCCTTGTCTGACATTGTCTGCATTGTTCCCGTCGCCTTGGTCTTTCTTAAAGCGGTTTAGTTTGCCCGCGTTGATCAATTTCTGTATTTCGCGTTTCAACACTACGCATTCCTCTGTGGTGTGCCCGATACCATGATGATAGTCGCAGTACTTGTTGGGGTCCCTGGTATGGGCGAGCTCGGGATCAAGAGGATAGGGAACTGGCAGAGCATCTCCTACTTGGAGCATAATTTCTTCCCGCGTAGTGTTCAGCGGGGTAAACTGAGCTTCCCTAAACAGCTTTTGCCCGGGAGTGGATGTTCTCCTTCTATCTCTGCGCGGACGGTCCTTTGCCCCCCCAGTGGTCGGCGTGGCTGTCTGAGTCTTGTCCTTGTTTTTATTTTTGTCAGTTTGAGTAGTCTCGGTCGAGCAGAATATGTGGGAACTTGCTAGTAGCTCAGTCTTGGAGGCTCCTGGGTTCATAGCTAACATTGTCTTCAGTGGCCCTGCTCTCATGTTGTTTAGATAACAGAAAGTTATTTCGGGGTCACTGGTTGCAGTCACTTGGTCGAGCATCTCTTCGAACCTCTTCAGATAGCTCCCGTAGGACTCATGCTCACCTTGTTTGACTTTAGCGAGGTCGAAGCGGTTTTTAGGTGTTGGCCCAGCAGTGCCGAATTCTTCTAAGAATTTTTCTCTCAACACTTCCCAACTGCCGATGGATCCACGGGGAACCCTTCCTAGCCATGCTAGTACTTTCCCCTGAAGAGCCCCCTCAATGCTCGCATTTTGAGAGCTTCTATATCCGTTACCATTCAAATTTGTGTCTCGAATGATCTAAGCCAGTCACTTGCCCGTGTCTTCCCGAAGTATTTTTCAAACTGCGGGAATATGATGCCTTGCGCGGGTGGTGCATTTTCGATTTTGGGTGTGAAAGGACTACCTTCCAGCGGTTTGACGGCGCCATAGCCGGGCTTGGCCACAGCTAGGTTAGCCATCTGTTTAGCCATGTCACGTTTCATAGCTTCCATGCGCTCGGACAAACGCTTCTCAACATCCAGAGTAATACTCGATGAACGAACATGGTCTGACCGATGGTCGCGTGAGGGCGGCGGGCAGAATGTCGGCGCGCAAGAAGCTTCCGCCTCCCTGTCAACTCGCGGCTTGCGCTTAGGCCGGTACGGCTCTTTCTCGGCGTGCTCGCGGGCTCTACGGCGATTGTGACTTTCACTGCGGGCATAATGATTTTGTCCGCGACTATGCTTGTGTGAAAAATTGGGGCGGCTATATCTACTTTCCGCCTGGTCATCCTCTCGTTTTATCTCTTCAACCCTCTCTGGTGGTATGTGGATGACAGATGGGAGTCTCTTGCTTGGAGCGGGCAGGTGTTGTGAGGCGTGGCCATCACCAACAACTGCGGGGACACTGCGAGTTGGTAACTCCAAATCAGCAACCGGAACCGAGGCATGGCCCAAGGCAAGCAGTTGCTGGTTGAGTTTGTACATCTTGCTATAGTAGTCTGCTTGGACTTGGAGAGCAGCGGCCTGTTGTTCGGGGGCTTGGCCAGGTGGATTCATGTGGCTGCCATGGCCGTTCTCCTTTTGGCGATTCAATTATGCCCTGAGATCCTGCTCACGGGCACTGCGCTGCTCATTGATGATTTCTCTAGCATCACGTTGGCTGGCCCGGCTCTGGCTAGCATGTTGAGACGGCTGCTCCTCCACATAGGGCACATCCTTCCCATGAGTTGCTTGCCAAGCGGCCATCTTCTTGCTTCTTGTCTGAACCCCTTGGGGTGCTTTCGGGGGAAGGTAACCGGCCAATTGGCTACCAGCCCGGTTGTTGCTCTCTGTAGTGCGGTGTTTGCTATTCTTACCAACCATTGCAATCGGTGGTTATTGAGAAATTTGCACCGTAAGACTTGAGAAGGGGGGATGTTGATTTTCCCGGCAATGGAACCAAACTGATGTGGCAAAATCCTCAGCTTGGGCCGTCTATTCTGTGGGTAGGATATTTGGGCTTGAATCTGCTTCCTTGAACCTGGCTAAGAGCAAAGAAAACCTGAGTGGAAGTGCAAGGCAGGGCCTCGCGAAACCCCTCCGGCGTGAGAGTAAGTATCGTGTGTAAGACAGAAAACCAGAACTCAAGGAAGTGGATAGGCGTATGAATGCGTGTACCTTGTTATGGCTGGTGGAGGAGTATTTATTGGCCCTGTTGTGGTTGAATCCGGGTAGGATTCGGTTTCTTTAGTTATCTTGTTCAACAATGAGAGTAACCATGGATTTTGGGCATGATATGCGGCTGGCCGCGAGATATCAGGAACAGATAAGGCAAGTGTCCTGCCTACGTATGGTAACCTTTGACAGTGTCTTGGCGAGCAAGCTACTGGTGTCTTCTGTTCGATTGGACTGGGCGGGCAGGGCCCTACCCTCCTGTATGATAGGCGATGTATTGAAGCGGATATGTTACCCGGGCAAGGCCCCTGGTCGGACAGGCAGGGCCTATGCCCGGCCAGGTTTGGTCGGGTATACCATGCTCGGCTCAATCTTTGCCATACCCACTTTCGGGCCCAGTGGGCCTTATAATATTTGTGCTCGTGGCCAGGCGCGTGAGAATAGCACGTGCTTTGCCGAGGTGACGGGTTCGGGGTATATCGATAATGGCGTGGGAAGAAACAAATAGCTTCCTAAAATCAGCTAGGAAGACAAAACAACATCAACGCCCAATGTAGCTTCCAATATTATAACATCCGAAGCTACAATCAAAATCTGTTGCACATCTGGAACTGAAACAACTTCAAAAATCTGATTTTCCTGCTTCTGAATTTTCTGAATCAGCTCTCTTCTCTCTCACGATGCGTGTTACAGCCGTTGCCCATGACTCTTATTTATAATGAGGAGTAACCCTACACACAAGAGAGAGACCAACTCCAAGAAGGACAAAGATTAGTCTTTGGAAAGAAATACACTTATCATAATTCTTGGATTTCATTCCCTCATGGACAATGACTCAAGAGTCATGGTTAGAATATGATCTTTGACTAGATTTAGTTTCCAAAAACAACTCCTAAGATTTAGGTTCAAGAAACTCAAAATATAATGAAATATTTTGTTTTCAAAAATTCAACCAAAAAATCTTTAGGAATATTTTGTTTCCAAAAATGCAACTAAAGATTTTGTTACCAAATATCCACCAAAACTTTATAACCAAGAAAGGTGAAACAAAACCAAAATAGGTCATGCATATTTTACCCTTACACTACGAAATGCATAAGAATTGAAAATCCTATTTGGAAATTAATTAAGATTATTTTCTTACTATTTGTACTCCCTTTAAATTTCTTAGAAACGAAACAATTTAAGAAAAAAATTGAGTATTAATTGGTACTAAAAAAGTCAATTATATTTTTATCCTATTTCGTGGTAGTGATCAGATATATTCAATGTAAAGGATTTGCGTGATGATGCATGAATCTTATTTTTTTCTCATAAATATGAAGAACATGAAGTCTTGAATCCCCCAAAATATTATTTATGCAATTGTTCAAACACATGATGAACAGCATGATGAATAGCCTATTTCTTTCAGTCATCTTATCAGTTTACATGCTTCACCATGCAAATGCTGATGAAGGCACCCTTGAGAATTGTTCTCCTTATCATCATTTTGATGTTATTATTATGAACGAGATAGGCACGCTTGACGAAAGCTACGTTTTTGCCCGCTGTCAGTCTGGTCATAGTGATCGTGGAATGGAGAAGATGGCTTACAACCAATACATTGACTGGACGTTTTGCGCTAACCCAAGAACTCTTTATTTCTGTCATTTTTATTGGGGTTTAAAAGAAGCTGTTTTTGACGTCTACAATTGGAAGTTGGATAGACATTGTAAGAGTAGTCATTATGCTAAGTGGATCGCCAGAGTAGAAGGTTTCTATGTCTCTTGTGGTGATGACATTTATGAATTCAAGTATCAATGGCAGAATCGCAGTAAAAAATAAATTCATAAGACCATGAAATCACATATGAAACTTACTCTCTCCCTCCCGTGGCATTAGTCAAATACCGCTATTTGACCCGATTGATGAACATATATAGTCTTTGATCAAAAACCAACCAAAATCGACTTGGTCGACCAAGTGGTCGGTCTGTCGACCACGCTGTCGACCACGTGGTTTACACTGGTTTATCAATAAACTAAAAATGCCTTGATCGACCAAGTGGTCGGTCTGTAGACCAGTGATTTCGGATGTTAAGGGGATGTATTTTTAATGGTTTACCGATAAACCAGTCGTGGTTTATCATTGGTTTATCGATAAACCAGGCCATAAAAGAATATTTTTTTAAGTGAGGCTACAAATGACCAAATCATCTTTGACTTGGCCATTTTTGTAAATACACACTCTCTCTCTCTCTCTCTCTCTCTCTCTCCTTCCTCTTCACAGCAATTCATAATCCGTTTAGGATCCACGTCAATATTTGTGTGACAATATCCATCCAAAATGGATTTAATTTTAATTTGATAGTAAATGTCACTTTTAAATTAGATTGTTAAGGCAATATCTGTTGCAAAGTTTTTTTTGTAAGAAAACGGACAAATGGTTAATTTTGCCATTGTTTTTTTAACAAATCTTCACATTTTGCTACTGTACTATTTTTTGAGTGAAATTATAATTGTACTTTTAAAAATATATGTAATTTTGTCACTATCCCTAACTATCATCCAATTTTAACGGAATTAATTTCAGTTTTCTTTCATAAAGTTTTTTAAAATGTTGGAAGATTCTTATTGATTGTTGATGTTAAAAGGTAGGTTGTTTTTTGGTTCATAAAATATGAGGGGGTCCTCTTTTTTTCTTTTTTTGCTTTTAAGGGTTAAATAAAGGTACTATTTTATATACAAAAAATGAAAGAATGAATGAAATATAAAAATACCAATAAGAAGAAAAGATATATTGTTTGAATAAAAAATAAGAGAAAAATATTTACATTAATTAATCAATACATTTTGTTTTAATGATTCATATAGTAAAAATATAATAATGAAAAAACATTAAAGTTTAAAGGAAATCTAATCGATTAATAAAATTTGAAAAAAGTCAATTCATTAAATTTTGATGTTAACACTTATTCATTGAATGTAATTTAATTCGTAAAGAGAATTGGCTAAAATTATATTGACATTTTTCAAAATATGTTTTAATTGGGAATTATAAAGTTAAGATTATACAAAAAAAATTAATTCAACCTATAATAGTGACCATGAAAATTGTGATGTGTTAAATTATTCTTTTTTTTTTAATAATACTCCTTTTTGTTATAAGATTATTATTTTTTTACAATAGTGTTATTCCATCCGTCTCAAAATTATCATCTGGGTTGACTTGACGCACGGTTTAAGAAAACACATTTGACTAGATTATTAATATTAGTTTGATGTGTAAATTACTTTAAAAACTCATGTGTATGTGGCTCATAATCAAAGTAGGATGAAAAATAAAGGGTAAATTGGTAAAAGTGTTGTCCGAAAAGGAAACTTTCAAACAAAACAATTATTTTGGGATGGAGGGAGTATTTATTAGAAATGTATTATATGTTTTATTTAATAATTATTTATCAATTTCGTAAATATTTTTTTAAAATTCATTTTAAAAATAATTTTTAAAATAATTCAAAAATTTATTAAAAATTAATTAATTTTAATTTATTTTTAATAATTTAGTAAATAGTTTATTAATAAAAAGAATAACCACCTCCACACATGTGACGAATCCCAACCGTTAAATATTTTAAAATAATTTAATGTCAACCGGTAAATAGCTTTTGTCAATTGTAAGTAAGCTATTAAGCGTTATTGTATTATTGATATTCTTCTCTTAATTTTTTATGTAGGCAAAATATATCTTTCCTTCTTATTTGCATTTTTATATTTTATTCCTTTTTCTTTTTTTTTTGTTCATAAAATATATTTTTTTAACCTCTAAAAGAAAAAAATTACACTGATAATTTAAAACCATAAATCATTTAATTTTTAACCTCAATTATCATTAAGTATCTTCGTACATTTTAAAAAAATTTAGAGGAGGCAAATGAAATTAATTCCATTAAAAATTGAATAACAGTTAGTGATAATGGCAAAATTGAATCTCTCTTGTCAAGTACAATGATACTTTTGCTCGAAAAATAATACATTGGTAAAATGTAATAATTGGTTAATGTACAATGATAAAAATAACTATTTTTCGTAAGAAAACTTTTTGAAAGTTGTCAAAGTTGACCACTAACATAAAAGTCATACTCCTATTTGAAATTAAAGTTTAACTTTTAAAGATTATACTTTGTTTCTAAATAATCGTCATCTTTGACCTGACATACCATTTTAAAAAAAGTAATTGACCGTATTATAAATATTTGTTTAATTTGTGATTTCATTTAATGTTATTGTGCAATTGGTCATTATTAAAATAGGTAGGAAAAATAAGGGTAAAGTGATAAAAATATTTTCTTAAAAAAGAAAGTTTCAAAAAATGACAATTACTGTATTTTAGAACAAACAAAAAAGAAAAGGAGAATAATTATTGGGAGATGTTATTTCCACTACATTTTTTGTTTATGCACTACATCTTTAATTATTGCCTTAAATAAATACATGCTTTGACAAAACTACCCTTTTAAGTTAACTAATCAAGTTACTTTCTTAATTCTCTTATAAATTTTTTTTTAATCAAACATCAATGGACAATATAATTATTCTATATATATTCTTAACATTTTAATTATCAAGAAACAATGTACTTTTTTTGTAATAAATATGTTTAATCAATTTTTCTAATCACTCACACTTCATATCTCATTATCATAAAATAATATTATTAATGCTCTTACTACCAATTTTTTTTTAATATATTGGATATTTTATCATCAAAGATTAATATTCTAATTTAGTTTTAAAACTATTATTTTAAAATATCAATTCAAGTATTATCGTAGGTATTAAATTGAATATTGGTTTCAATCAAGTCAAGAATTAAAATTTTGAATCAATTATAAAGGTAGGTAAAATATTTAAATATTACGATAATATTTCATATTATAATTATAATATTCAATCATTTTTACAATTACATCCTTTTAATTTCACTTTTAATTTTTTCATAACCAATGAACATATATTTACTCAAAGTTTAGTAGACAAAAAATGTCCTTACGATATTTTTTTTATTATACATTATAACGTTAGTCATAAAATTAGTTAATAAAGCCATTACTTATATATGATTTTAATATTCGATCATTTTTACAATTACATCCTTTAAATTTAATTTTTTTTCATTTTTTTTTCCATAACCAATGAACATATATTTACTCAAAGATTGGTAGACAAAAATGTCCTTACAATAATTATACATTATAACTTTAGTATAAGATTAATTAATAAATTCATTAGAAAAAATAAAAATAATAAGACGTTATAAACATGTCATGGACAATGACTCACTATAAACCACATTTATTTGTATAAGACGTTATAAACATGTCATGGACAATGACTCAAGAGTCATGGTTATCATAATTCTTGGATTTCATTCCCTCATGGACAATGATTCAAGAGTCACGGTTAGAATATGATCTTTGACTAGATTTAGGCTCCGTTTGTTTCACGTAAAAATCATTTCCGAAAATGATTTTTGGAAAATGATTCTGAGAATCAAAAGATTTCATTTTCGTGTGTTTGGTAAATCTTTTGAAAATATGTCAGAAAACATTTACGGGTGTTTGGCAAACACACAGAAAATGTTACGGAAAACAATATATGAATAAATACAAAAATAAAAATAGAAAATAAACAATGTCTAGGATGTCCCTAAAAAATCAATAAGGACCATCTTTTTTTAAATAAGGTCCATCTTTTTTTAATCTCACAATTACAAATATTTTTTTTTTGATAATTGATATGAAAAAAAATAGAAAATAGACAATGTTTAGGATGTCCCTAAAAAATGTTACGAAAAACTATATATGAATAAATACAAAAACAAAATTATTAATGCACATATTGAATATAAAATAGTGTTAAACTTTAAGTAGCTTTTCTTTAGTAACCTTCAATTTATCATTAGTGGTGTCAAATCAATGTCTATCTTTTATCAATCTCACAATTACAAATAATTTTTTTTGATAATTGATATGAAAAAACGCTTTTAAAATAGAAGATTGACAATGGTTAGGATGTCCCTAAATAATATAGGTGACACTAATTTTAGAACGTAGTAAACATTTATTAAAATTATAATTTATAAATAGTATGCACAAACTTTATTTATATTTCTAAACAATTTATTTGTTGAGTGAAATATTGTGTGTGTGAGTAAATATGTGCAATTATGAAAGGGGGCGGAGGGTACCCGAACATTTGGAAAATGACTTACGGAAAAGAAACATTCATTTTCCGGAAAAGAAGCCTTCATTTTTCGTTGACTCGGAAAACCTTTTACGTTGACTGCATTTTCCTAAGGTTACCAAACACAGGAAAATGAGGAAAACGTTTTCCGGAAGTCATTTTCCGTGAAACAAACGGAGCCTAAGTTTCCAAAAACAACTCCTAAGATTTAGGTTCAAGAAACTCAAAATATAATGAAATATTTTGTTTCCAAAATTCAACCTAAAATCTTTTAGGAATATTTTGTTTCCAAAATGCAATTAAAGATTTTGTTACCAAATATCCACCAAAACTTTATGACCAATAAATGTGAAACAAAATCAAAATAGGTCGTTTATTTTACCCTTACACTACAAATGCATAAGAATTGAAAGTCCTATTTGGAAATTAATTAAGATTATTTTCTTACTATTTGTACTCCCTTTAAATTTCTTAGAAACGAAACAATTTAAGAAAAAAATTGAGTATTAATTGGTACTAAAAAAGTCAATTATATTTTTATCCTATTTCGTGGTAGTGATCAGATATATTCAATGTAAAGGATTTGCGTGATGATGCATGAATCTTATTTTTTTCTCCTTATAAATAAGAAGAACATGAAGTCTTGAATCCCCCAAAATATTATTTATGCAATTGTTCAAAAACATGATGAACAGCATGATGAATAGCCTATTTCTTTCAGTCATCTTATCAGTTTACATGCTTCACCATGCAAATGCTGATGAAGGCACCCTTGAGAATTGTTCTCCTTATCATCAATTTGATCTTATTATTATGAACGAGATAGGCAACACCAAAAGCTACGTTTTTGCCCGATGTCAGTCTGGTCATAGTGATCGTGGAATGGAGAAGATGTCTTACTACCAATACATTAACTGGACGTTTTGCGCTAACACAAGAACTCTTTATTTCTGTCATTTTTATTGGGATTCTAAAGAAGCTGTTTTTGACGTCTACAATTGGAATTTGGATAGACAATGTAAGAGTAGTTATCGTGCTAAGTGGGTCGTCAGAGTAGATGGTTTCTATGTCTCTTGTGGTGATGACATTTATGAATTCAAGTATCAATGGCAGAATCGCAGTAAAAATAAATTCATAAGACCTGAAATCACATATGAAACTTACTCTCTCTCTCTCTCTCTCTCTCTCTCTCCTTCCTCTTCACAGCAATTCATAATCCGTTTAGGATCCACGTCAATATTTGTGTGACAATATCCATCCAAAATGGATTTAATTTTAATTTGATAGTAAATGTCACTTTTAAATTAGATTGTTAAGGCAATATCTGTTGCAAAGTTTTTTTTTTTTTGTAAGAAAACTGGAAAAATGGTTAATTTTGCCATTGTTTTTTAACAAATCTTCACATTTTGCTACTGTACTATTTTTTGAGCGAAATTGCAATTGTATTTTTAAAAATATATACAATTTTGTCACTATCCCTAACTATCATCCAATTTTAACGGAATTAATTTTAGTTGTCTCCCATAAAGTTTTTTAAAATGTTGGAAGATCCTTACTGATTATTGATGTTAAAAGGTAGGTTGTTTTTTGGTTCATAAAATATGAGGGGGTCCTCTTTTTTTCTTTTTTTGCTTTTAAGGGTTAAATAAAGGTACTATTTTATATACAAAAAAAATGAAAGAATGAATGAAATATAAAAATACCAATAAGAAGAAAAGATATATTGTTTGAATAAAAAATAAGAGAAAAATATTTACATTAATTAATCAATACATTTTGTTTTAATGATTCAAATAGTAAAAATATAATAATAAAAAAACATTAAAGTTTAAAGGAAATCTAATCGATTAATAAAATTTGAAAAAAGTCAATTCATTAAATTTTGATGTTAACACTTATTCATTGAATGCAATTTAATTCGTAAAGAGAGTTGACTAAAATTATATTAACATTTTTCAAAATATGTTTTAATTGGGAATTATAAAGTTAAGATTATAAAAAAATTAATTCAACTTCTAATAGTGACCATGAAAATTGTAATGTGTTAAATTATTCTTTTTTTTTTAATAATACTCCTTTTTGTTATAAGATTATTATTTTTTTACAATAGTGTTATTCCCTCCGTCTCAAAATTATCATCTGGGTTGATTTGACGAACGGTTTAATAAAACACATTTGACTGGATTATTAATATTAGTTTGATGTGTAGATTACTTTAAAGCTTATGTGTATGTGACTCATAATCAAAGTAGGATGAAAAAGAAAAGGTAAGGCTCCGTTTGTTTCACGGAAAATCATTTCCAGAAAATGATTTCTGGAAAATGATTTCCGGAAAATCAAAAGATTTCATTTTCAGGTGTTTGGTAAATCTTTTGAAAATATGTCAGAAAACATTTACGAGTGTTTGGCAAACAAACAGAAAATGTCACGGAAAACAATATATGAATAAATACAAAAATAGAAAATAGAAAATAAATAATGTTTAGGATGTCCTTAGAAAATCAATAAGGATCATCTTTTTTTAATAAGGTCCATCTTTTTTTAATCTCACAATTACAAATAATTGTTTTGATAATTGATATGAAAAAAAAAATTAATATAAAATAGACAAGGTTGAGGATGCCCCTAGAAAATGTTACGGAAAACTATATATGAATAAATACAAAAAAAAAAATTCTAATATTAATACACATATTGAATATAAAATAGTGTTGAACTTTAAGTAATTTTTCTTTAGTAACCCTCAATTTATCATTAGTGGTGTCAAATCAATGTCTATATTTTTTCAATCTCACAATTACAAATAATTTTTTTGATAATTGATATGAAAAAAAACGTTTTAAAATAGAAAATTGGCAATAGTTAGAATGTCCTTAAATAATATAGGTGACACTAATTTTAGAACGTAGTAAACATTTATTAAAATTATAATTTATAAATAGTATGCACAAACTTTATTTATATTTCTAAACAATTTATTTGTTGAGTGAAATATTTTGTGTGTAAGTAAATATATGCAATTGTGAAACGGGGCGGAGGGTGCCCGAACATTTGGAAAATGACTTACGGAAAAAGAATCCGTAAGTCATTTTCCGGAAAAGAAGCCTTCATTTTCCGTTGACTCGGAAAACCTTTTACGTTGACTGCATTTTCCTAAGGTTACCAAACACCAAAAAATGAGGAAAACGTTTTCCGAAAGTCATTTTCCGTGAAACAAACGGAGCCTAAATTGGTAAAAGTATTGTCCGAAAAGGAAACTTTCAAACAAAACAATTATTTTGGGATGGAGGGAGTATTTATTAGATATGTATTATATGTTTTATTTAATAATTATTTATCAATTTCGTAAATATTTTTTAAAATTTATTATAAAAATTATTTTTAAAATAATTCAATAATTTATTTTTAATAATTATTAATTATTTTTTTAATAATTTAGTAAATAGTTTATTAATAAAAAGAATAACCACCTCCAAACATATGACGAATCCGAACTGTTAAATATTTTAAAATAATTTAATGTCAACCGGTAAATAGATTTTGTGAATTGTAAGTAAGCTATTAAGAGTTATTGTATTATTGATATTCTTCTCTTAATTTTTTATGTAGGCAAAATATATCTTTCCTTCTTATTTTCATTTTTATATTTTATTCCTTTTTCTTTTTTTTGTTCATAAAATATATTTTTTAACCTCTAAAAGAAAAAAATTACACTGATTATTTAAAACCATAAATCATTTAATTTTTAACCTCAATTATCATTAAGTATCTTCCTACATTAAAAAAAAAAAATTAGAGTAGGCAACTGAAATTAATTTCATTAAAAATTGGATAACAGTTAGTGATAATGGCAAAATTGAATCTATCTTGTCAAGTACAATGGTACTTTTGCTCGAAAAATAATATATTGGTAAAATGTAACAATCGATTAACGTACAATGATAAAATTAACGATTTTTCGTAAGAAAACTTTTTGAAAGTTGTCAAAGTTGGCCACTAACATAAAAGTCATACTCCTATTTGAAATTAAAGTTTAACTTTTAAAGATTATACTTTGTTTCTAAATAATCGTCATCTTTAACCTGACATACCATTTTAAAAAAAGTAATTGGCTGTATTATAAATATTTGTTTAATTTTTGATTTCATTTAATGTTATTGTGAAATTGGTCATTATTAAAATAGGTAGGAAAAATAAGGGTAAGGTGATAAAAATATTTTCTTTAAAAAAAAAGTTTCAAAAAATGACAATTACTGTATTTTAGAACAAACAGAAAAGAAAAGGAGAATAATTATTGGGAGACTTTATTTCCACTACATTTTTTTTCTTTATGCACTACATCTTTAATTATTGCATTAAATAAATACATGCTTTGACAAAACTACCCCTTTTAAGTTGACTAATCAAGTTACTTTTTAATTCTCTTATAAATTTTTTTTTAATCAAACATCAATGGACAATATAATTATTCTATATATATTCTTAACATTTTAATTATCAAGAAACACTGTACTTTTTTAGTAATAAATATGTTTAATCAATTTTTCTAATCACTCACACTTCATATCTCATTATCATAAAATAATATGATTAATACTCTTACTACCAATTTTTTTTAATATAATGGATATTTTATAATCAAAGATTAATATTCTAATTTAGTTTTAAAACTATTATTTTAAAATATCAATTCAATTATTATCGTAGGTATTAAATTGAATATTTGTTTCAATCAAGTCAAGAATTAAAATTTTGAATCAATTATAAAGGTAGGTAAAATATTTAAATATTACGATAATATTTCATATTATAATTATAATATTCAATCATTTTTTACAATTACATCATTTTAATTTCAATTTTAATTTTTTTCATAACCAATGAACATATATTTACTCAAAGTTTAGTAGACAAAAAATGTCCTTCCGATATTTTTTTATTACACATTATAACGTTAGTCATAAAATTAGTTAATAAAGCCATTACTTAGATATGATTTTAATATTCGATCATTTTTTACAATTACATCCTTTAAATTTCACTTTTTTTTTTCATAACCAATGAACATATATTTACTCAAAGATTGGTAGACAGAAAATGTCCTTACGATAATTATACATTATAACTTTAGTATAAGATTAATTAATTAATTCATTAGAAAAAATAAAAATAATAATAGAATAACTATGATGTTCATAAATTTTTGAACTAAAATATAATGTTAAAAGATAATTAAGAAAATAACTTGATTAGTCAACTTAAAATGGGCAAATATTTAAGAGATAATTTTAACCAAACATGTATTTATTTGATACAATAATTAAAGATATATTAGATAAGCGAAAATTATAGTGAAAATAGTCTCCACAATTATTTAGGAGCGGAAGAGTATATAATTTTACTTCACTATAAACCACATTTATTTGTATAAGACGTTATAATTTAAGATTAAAAAGTAAAAAGTATGGAAATGCAATAGGCCTTTCACGGAACAATCTCAAAAGAAATTTAAGAAAAGTAGAGAGAATTGTCTTCTCTTTTTTCTCTCTACTTTTCTTACGAAATAAAAGGTACCAATTGCTATAAAAAAATTAATAAAAATAATCTACTATTCTACGCACAAATTGCAAGATTACATGTAATCAGAGGAATAAGATTGGATTAAACTAAGAGCATGACAGTAATCAGATATGTATAAATCAAGATGGAATGAAAATTATTGTTAAAACAAACCGAGCAAAAGATTAAAAAGTAAATAATTACGTGGAAATTGATTAGAACTATTCACTTTAAAATACCCCAAAAATATCTCACACACAGAGTTGAAAACCTGAGGGTTGTAACCCATCTGCTGCTGGAATCGGACTTTGGGATTGGCAAACAATTTTCCCACTTTCCATAACTATTTACGCCAATCGGGTCTTTCCTGCAAAAATCTCAAGAACGGCATTCCCTTCACACGAAATCAAGAGGAATTTGGAGTCAGAAGGGCCCAATTTTTTGACAGAAAAAAGAGGGATGATTTAGAGTTCATCTTTTCTCTGAGTAACCCTAAATACAACACCAAAAATACTAAACGCAACACCATTTTAATAATCAAATTACCTAACTACCCCTCATTAAAATAATTCACTCACCCACCCACCCACACACCCACCCCCCCACACCCACCCCCACCCGCCCCCCACACCGCCCCCCCACCCCCACCCCCACCCCCCCACACTTGGTCTCTGTCTCAAAATCTCTCTTTCCCTCACTTGGTCTCTCTCTCTCTCACTCTCTCTCAAACTAACACCCTTCATCTTTCACTCACTCTCTCAAAATCTATGTAAAGCATCCAACCCAATTCATAATGAGTTATGATTATAATCCTAACGAAGATGCAACTACTAACAATGATGATTATTTTCAGGTGAGTGACCCTAAACGCAAAACTTATTGATTTTTTTTTTGTATTTGCACTGTAATTCGGGAAAAAAATTCGAACATTTCCAAAACATCCGCTAGGTCACGCCGATGTACACTCAAAGAACCGCCATCGACTTCGGTTGTGTTGGTAAAAGTACCGCGATTTAGAAGCTTGATGTTTTGTGGTAGGTCCGTTTTTTGAAGCTTTTTTTTTGGTTGATCCGCTTTTTAGTAGCGGATGTTTTGTATTAGAACCGCTTCGACTAGCGGTCGTTATGAAGAACCGCTACTATGTAGCGCTATTTCTGAATTTTGTCGAATTTTTGTGAATTTTTTTTTTTCATTATTAAACGGTTAATATGATTTTTTTTGTTGTTTGTTGATAGGATTACCAGCTCGAAAACGAGAATCATTTATTTCCGGATGTATCTCATTTTTTGTGACGGATGAAAATTTTATTGATCGATAGCCAGCTGCCAGTAAAAGTGGGTTAGAGATACCTGACGTGTCGTTTGAGAATATGTACTTTTATGTGTCTAGAAGTAAAAGTAAATTTGATAAGACTCGTAAAATTTGGTTGAGTTGTGAGAATGGTGGAAAACCTCGGGTACGATGGTAAAAAAGACTTGAATGATGTGAAGAAAAATGGTTCAAGAAGCTTTTTGTAAATTTGAAGTGTATTTGCAGAAATAAAAGATGATGGTTGGAGAGTTAAAGTTAGCGAGTTTAACAATGCTCACAACCATCCACTTTCAATGGGAGAAAAATGGCACACTTCGATCGGTTGACAAAGGCCGAGATTGAAAGGGTTGATCAACTTTATAGTGCTAATGTGAAGCCGAAATGTATATTGAATCTATTGAAAAGGAAAATCTCGATAACGAAGTTCGCGAAAGCATGTGAGAATGCTTTGGTAGGTATAAGAAAGAAGAAGATGGGAAATAAATCAAAATGGAGTATTTTTAGATGAGATGCGCCGACTTGATATATTTTCAGTTCAGTCAAAGAAACTTGCCCAAAAAACAAAGCTTTATTGATCGATGTTATGTTTGCTCATCCGAAGGTCAAGAGATGTTAGCCTTATTTCCGACGCTCTCCTTATGGATTCAACATACAAGACTAATAAATATGATTTGCCGTTATTGGAAATCATTGAGTTACATCGGGGGAAGAATTTTCATGTCGCATTTGCATTCCTCAAGAATGAGAAAAGTGAAACATTTGGTTGGGCATTACATCGGTTGCCATGTGCTTTATTAGTTCATGTTCGCCCACCGGATGTCATTGTCACGATAGGAATTGGCTCATGAATGCAATACGGGACTACTTTCCAACGCTCAACATATGTTGTGTAAGAGACACATAGCAAAGGATGTCGAGAAGTATGTAAGGACCTCGTTGAGAAGTAGAAAATATACCGCAATATTTATGAAGAGGTGGATGGATATAGTTGAGTCAAGAACCGAGGAAGAATACATGAACATTGTCGAGAGATGGAAGAAGCGTGGCAAATACTGCCAGCTTGTTCGATATGTTAATTCTACTTGGTTGAGCCCTATAAGGATAGATTTGTTTGTGCGTTGGACCAAACAATACATGCATTTCGGTAATCAAACGACAAATAGGTACAACTTATACGCTTATGAATGCAATATATTTATTATTTATGAATGCAATATATTTATTGTTTATGAATGCAATATATTTATTGTAACTGCAATATGTTACGTGAGCCGAGAGTGCACACCCCGCTTGAAAAGATGGTTATGCACGCCACCGGTGGTTTCGATCATATATTCGATCAAATCCACGATGCTATCGAGCCGCAGCTCAATGAGATCTTGGCTCTATTTGAAAGGAATTTGAATGTAGCTCATCCTTTGACATCCTCAATGTTTATTCTCCGTCGATTAAGATATAAGGTATCTTCTCATGCCCTTGAGTTGCTAGCATACGATTGGAATTCGACACAATGTATGTAGGAGCCAAGAGAGGTGATTCTAAAAGGTGTGGGTGTTTGTCGAGGACAAGTTACTTGCCATTATGTAGTTGCGAAATGTGGCACATGTCTCAGAAAATGTCCCGATTGAACCCCATCAAATCCATGTGTTTTGGAAGACGTTGTCTATGGGCGGAGTTCAAGATATGAGTACATCAAGGGAATCGCTTCCGATTTGATCAAAAACCTATTATCGATATGGATCGACTTCGAATCGCAACAATATCACTATGCTAAACAGTTTTTGATGTTGTACATCCCCCAACTAACATTGAGGAACCGTAAATAGGCGCACAAAGGGCGCCCAAAGAAGAACTCGACAAGAGAGACCTCGTGTTTTACAATGTTAAATGTATATGTCACATTACTTTTTACATTTGTGTATAGTATATGATTTATGGCTTAATTTTTATAATTTTCGCCTCAACAGTTAGCGAACATGCTAACCGTCAACCGTAAAGACAACTGGAGGTAGAGGTAGAGGTCGAGGTCGAGGAAAAGGACGTAGTTCATTAGCATCGACGGTAATTCAATTCCATACGCCTCACCTTCCACCATTGATGATCACTTTCATATCAAATGTTATAGATGTCAAAGCGGATGGAAATTGTGGTTTCCGAGTAATTGCCCACTTTATTTATCACGACGAAGAAAATGGGATCAAAGCGTAATGACTTGATGCAGAACTTTCTCGACTATCGGGACTTCTACTCACCATCAACTTCTTGAAGGTGACCTTGAAGGATCTCAAGTGGTATGTCCGAATTGGCATACCTCTCCACTCCAACCGAGCATTGGTTAAATCTGGCATGCTTGGTTTTATCATTGCTACACCCGTGATCGAGGATTGTGACTTGTTTGTCGAATATATCGCTTGGTTGCAATACATGGTTACCGCGCAAGCACCCGGCCTGTGATGGACAACCGCCACAACCCCGTCCACAAGTATTGACTTTGGGGGGTGAATTGTATCCATTTCATAGCACTTGGGATGAAGCCTTCAAGTCCCCCGCCTCGGCTCGCCTATTATTCGAGGTGGGACATATCTTGTGACCCAACGATACGACATTGGTCGCTAATTTGGCATGATCGATTTACTACTTACCTTAACTGTGTAGAGGCAAATGTAAAGCTAATTTTACACTTCTTGTGATGTAAAACATTAATTAATTAATTACGAGGGTTAATTGTGATCGATATACTTTTTGTGATGTAGGGGCTTAATTGTTTAATTTCGACTAGTTTAGGGGGTCGATAAGACGTTGAATTTGCAAAAGTGTAGGGTTAATTGTAAATTTTGATAAGATATGGTGTTAATTGTTTTATGATAGCATCCCTGGTCATGTGTTTACCCTTTTCTTATTTATCAAAGAGGAATGAATCTTCTTATTTATAGAGAAGAGTGAATAAATACATTTTTAAATGGATAAAAAAATATAAATAACAATAAGACCGAAGCTTAAAAACC
>CM028382.1:4127417-4169128 GCA_013146195.2 Codonopsis lanceolata
TTTTGATTGATGGATAAAAATTCCTTCTTCGGTTTATTAATTTGCAAACCGAAAGTAAGTGAGTTCTCCCATCATGCTCATCTCAAATTTTCCTTTCATTAGATTCTCAAATCTTTTACACAAAACTTCATTAGTAGATCCAAAATAATATTATAAACATAAAATTTGAACTAGTAAGATATTACCTTTGTGCTTTAAAGAGAAAAAGTAGTATTGGTTTTACCTCTTTGAAACCTTTTTCCATGAGGAATTTGGATAAAGTTTCATACCATGCTCTTGGAGCTTGTTTAGACCATAAAGAGCTTTTCTTAGCTTGTGAACATGGTCCTTCTTTTTGAGATCAAGAAAACCGGGAGGTTGCTCAACAAATACTTGTTCTTGTAGATCTCCATTTAGAAATGCACTTTACATCCATTTGATATACCTTGAAGTTCCAGGTTGCTGCATAAGCAGAAATAGTCGATGGCTTCTGCCCTAGCCACAAGAGCAAATGTTTGATCATAGTCATTACCTCCCCTGTCAGGCTTAGGCTACTAATCTTGCTTTATTCCTTGTAACATTTCCATCTTCATCCATTTGTTTCAACACCCATTTAGTTCCAATGACTTGTTGATCGAGGGTCTAGGCACATGTTCCCAAACTTTACACCTTCGAACCGATTTAGCTTTTCTTGCATGGCCTCGATCCATTGAGGGTCTTCTAAAAGCTTCATCAACCTTTTTGGGTTCAATGGAAGAGACAAAAGTGAATGAAGAGTTTCATTTCTAAGGCGCTTCTAGTTCTTAGACCAGCAAATGGATCTCCAATGATGTTTGAAGCGGATGATGTTGGCTTCCCCATTTCTTTGGAAGATCCAAAAAGAGGTTCGCTTAAAAGGTGGGAGAAGGAGGAATGTCATCGACTGATAAACCTGTGACAGGATTTGGATTGCCTTGAAAGTTGTCACCTTTGAAGTTTTCTCATTCCGAATATCTAAGGTTATAGTTGGAGGATCAAGGATGAGGGATTATTTTGAGTTGAACCAACATTGTTCTCTGTCTCAAAAATCTCAAAATGGTTAGTAACATCAGAGCCTTTAGAAGACTCAAATAAATTGGATTCATCAATGTAACATGCATAGATTCAACAATTACTTGAGTTTTCTATTATAAATTTCGTAAGCTTTACTACGCTTAGCATAACCAACAAAAATACCTACATCGTTTTTTCATCAAATTACCTTCGTAATCACCACCATTGTAGTGAATGAAGCATTTACACCCAAATTTTTTTAAAGAAAGAAATGTTCTTTTCCTCTCCATATTTCATGGAGTCTTACCATGAAACTTGTTTTATGAGAGATCTATTTTGAGTAAAACATGTTGTGTTGATGACTTCTCCTAAAAATATTTTGGCAATTTTGTACTAACACCGGTTTACCTGCCAATCAAGTGTTCTGCTCTTCTCTCTGCCTATATTATATTTTTCGAGGTGTTCTTATCAAAAAATTATGATCAATTCCATGATCACCACAAGATGTATCCAGGCCAAGGTTCTTGAATTCGTGTACCATTATCGATCTAACACTCATAATCTCATTTTCCCGAGTTTGAAGATTTATGAATAGGGAAGTGAGAATGATATAAGTTTCATCCTTGGATTGCATCATTTTCAACCCATGTATACCCAGAGTAATCATCCACAACAACCGGAGTATACATGTTTCCTCCCAAACTGCGCGGTGTTGAGACCAAATAAATCCAAATGAAGATGTTCAAAATTCTTTTGGTTGAAAGACATGGTTTGGTTTGAAAGAAGCTTTTGTTATTTTTCCTAAAATGCAAGCATCACATTTTTGTCGGAAGGAAAATTTATGGATGGCAACCCTTTCACCAAATCTCCTTTTGAAAGTTTTGAAAGATATTTAAAGTTTAAATGTGAAAGTCTTTTGTGCCAAAGCCAAGAAGTTTTTGAAGTATTATTTGCTACTAAACAAATTTGAGTACTATTTTCTAAGGAGTGTAAATCAATAGCAAAAACGTTTCTTTTTTCTAGAACCAGTGAGCAAAACTTCATTTGTGATGTTGTTTTTGAAAAAAACAATGTGTAGAAGAGAAAGAGCAACTCATACCTTTATCATGCAATTGTGAGATACTTAAGGATTGTGTTTCAAACCTTGTACCAATGAAACATTTTTTCAATTCTTACGGATCCTCGATAATGGATCCATAACCTATTGTCTTTTCCCTTTGAGTTGTCTCCAAAAATGAGAGAGGTCCTTGAGGCGCAATAATGTCGATAGAAGTCAGTGACCTGTCATGTGTTTGGAGCATCTGCTTGTCTAATATCCATATGTCGGTTGATTGATCATACGCCATTAAGCATACTGAAATATGAATATTTAAATCATGGTACCCTTTATATTTTTGGGTCCAAAGGGTTAGTTATCTTTGGAAGCCAAACCTGCCTGAAGTTAGGCATCTTGACTCTGTCAGTAGGTTTAAATCTAAATAGGCATTCATGAGACTGATGACCAAAAGTAGAACAAATATTACACTTGTGATAACTAGGTTTATCAGTCATTTGAGGTGAACTCTTTGTTTCCTTTTGATTCAGCTTAGAGGTCTTAGCAACAACAAAATTTATTGGCTTGAACTTGTCGGTTCTTTCTGAGATCCTCCTCTTTTGTCACTAGGCCGACATTTGTCGGTGTTGTTTTGGGTGATTTTGAGGCTTGTGACGGAAAGATCGACAAAAGCGTCATTGTTCATTATCCCTTTGTTAATAGACTTTTTAAGCTGATTCATGTTTTTGGGATATTTGAATGGTACAGCATTATAGACTAATCCCTTATCCTTTTTTAGCAGAGTCTTAGGCCCACCATTTGACTTGACTTTTCTTTCTGGCTGACATATGATTCCTTGTCCATAAAATCCATTTCCTATTTTCTTAACCGCAAACAAATCAAGTTTGATAACCTTTGTCAGCTTCGGGTTTTTAATAGGTGAGCTTGGCAACTCATTATCAGACTCATTTGAATATTTTGGACTAGGAAACTCATTCTTTGAATCATATATAGCGATTACGCAACAAGACAGATTTGCTTCTTGCCAAAATCGGCGGATTCATCTTCAGTCTCAATCCATGTTGCAAGATTTTGATCTTGACAACCAAACCCTTTGTTTTTCAAAATTTCTAGGAGCTCTATTATAATACTCATTTTTTTGTAAAGGCAGGTTTGAAGCAAAATGACCAGGTTTTCTACAATTGAAGCACAACAATTTTTCTTTCTCAACCTTGTCTTCATTTGTTTTGAAATAAGGCTTTTGAAAGTTTAAAGTAGAAGGTCTTTGGAAGCTTGAGGAAGGTTTTTGAGGAGTTGAAGAAGATTTTTGAAAATTTGCTGAAGGTTTTTGAAAGTTCTTTTTAAAATATTTATACTTTCTAAATTGTCTAGCAAAAGCAGCAAATTCATCTTCATCAAAGTCATCATCTGACAGAGATGTAGAAGTTTTGGGTGTCCTGCCTTAGCAGTCGGACCTCCTAAATTTTGCCCAATTTTTTTTTTATAAGTTTGTAAAAGAATAAAAGATTTAAAATATTTTATAAATATAATTTTTATATTTAAAAGATGAATTGGGTAACTGTAATAATTGTTTAAATTAATATTATATCCGTTCCAATTCAAAAGATACACTTTTACATTTTTTATCAATTTGATATTTGAGAATGGATATATATTTAACGTTGCTTTATTTAGTAACAGAAAATAAAACTGTATAATCTTTGGATACTACTCTTAAAGTACAACTCCCTCTGTCCCGTTTTAGTTATTTACGAAAATTAAGGAAGTTGATTTTTTTGGTCATTTTGATAATACATATAGATAATGTACATAGTATTGACACTTAGTATTGTAAGTGCACATCGGGACATGATAAATGACAAATGTAAATTTAGTTAGTTCATGAAAAAAGGATAATCATATTGGGATATTTGTTTTAAAGCTTATTTGGGACAAAGAGAGTATAATTCTTGTGTTTTGTAATGTAAAAAAGGTAATTAAATCCTTTCCAAATATTGATCTAAATATTGGTCAAAGTATACATGTCTACTTTTTAACTTTTATTTTTAGACAACTAGAATTAAAAAATTGTCATAAAGAACAAATGTTCAAGATTTGAAGAACCATTTAGTGCTATTGATCCCCAATTTCTTGGCAATGTTGTGGAAGCAAGAGCAACTTTTGAACAACCTGAGTGAGCATGCCCTTTTAATTTTTGTAATACTATGTTGTTATGTTTCATTATCTATGGGAAAGATGACAAGG
This sequence comes from Codonopsis lanceolata, assembly GCA_013146195.2. Lineage (NCBI taxonomy): Eukaryota > Viridiplantae > Streptophyta > Magnoliopsida > Asterales > Campanulaceae > Codonopsis > Codonopsis lanceolata. Next base: position 4,131,727 of record CM028382.1, read on the forward strand.
TCACTCAAAGAAATAACTTGAGGTCCTTGATTCCAATCTCTATACCAACAAGCGGTCATGCTTACCTATCAAAAAAAAAGTTTCATTATCTATTACTGATAATTTTTAGTATTCTCTCTCTCTCTCTCTCTCTCTCTCTCTCTCTCTCTCCGATCTTGAAAACATTAGCTGAAATCATATAGTTTTGGGCATTATGCCTAACAAAAACCTCTCACAGAAAAGAAGTCATGCATTTTCCTTTGGAGCAAATCAATTGGTCAGCACCGAAGAGCCATTTACATGCCACTAACATGGTCCAATGAACCACCAAACTTGAAACACGAGAATATACATATAGCCCAATTGCCCATACATGTACATATATGGAAACAATTCTCTCAGCATTTCATTTTTTGTGTTGGGTACATGTAAGTGTGTATCAATCCTAGTTTTGCTCTTTGGTGAATAGTTTCTGGACTCTTCTGATAAATTAAAAGGAAAATAATTAAATATAGTTTGTGGACTCTTCTATGAACATGTTTGCATCTAAATATTTTAAATTTTATTTCAGGCCTCTATTTGCAAATAGTTTGCTAAGTATCATGCATACTCGGATCGACCGCCAGATGAGATGCTAATTATTGGATGTCGGACACTCTTTGACTTTATAAATAATCAGGTTTGTGCTCTCAAGTGGTTTTATGTTTTGGTTGTCATGGTTAAATCATCACTGCTGTTTTTTGGTTGTCATGGCTAAATCACCACTGCAGATAGATGGGAGTTACATGTTTAATTTAGAAGGTTTTGTTCCAAAACTCTATCAACTAGCTCAAGAAGTGGGGGAAGAAGGAAGGATAGAACAACTTTGATCAGTTGGCTTGCAAGCCCTTTCTGCACTGGTACTATCTTTATGCTACCTAAAACATGAATTCTCAAAATTACAGTGGTTTCGCATTATTTGTGTTGCATGTATCTAGAAATGTTAAGCCTGCATAATACACTGGACATCATGAAATTTGGTCGCCTCTGTGGCATGTTATTGCCATACTAATCTACAAATCATCTGCGTTGCGCTTGTAGGTTTGGCTTATGGGTGAACATTCCCATATATCAGTGGAGTTTGACAATGTAAGCACATTCAAAATAAATAAATTCCTTTCTCATGTGCATATATATATATATATATATATATATATATATATATATATATTCTCCTTTCTTTTTAGTGTTACATTGCCAATTTTTCATTCAGTTTTACACTTCTAACACCCAAAATCAGTGTTTTTCAATTTTTCATTCCCAACAACCTTATATTAGGGGGATTATACTGCTTGAAAGAAAGGTACAGATTTCGATCCCACAGCTTGGGTTGATGCATCTGGTGGTGTTGCAAAAAATAGTTTGTATGGCTTTGGTTCGTTGGTTCCTGCATCAAAGATCTTTAGTGGCAGTGGCAACGCAAGTTATTCGTCACATGGAAGTGTGAATGGAGATTTCACACAAACCCAGCAATTTCAAGATAAGCTTTGTGAAAGAGTAGAACAAGTGAGGGAAGATATTCAAAAACAAATACAAGCTGACAATCCTGCGGAAATTGAGAAAATCAAAGCTGATTTCAAGCTAATGCAAGAGGAAATTCGGTCACTTAGAGCCCAACAACCTCCACCAACGTCTATGTAGTTTGACAGTTAGATATTGTCTTTTGTTAATCACTTGGAGGCTCTCAACATTCTCTACACTTTCATGTAATCGGACATTTCGACAATGACTTTTGAATGAAATGCTTAAACTTGAGTTGTTTTAAATGATTGATTTTAGATTTCATTTTTTTTGTAATATGTGAATTATGAAAATGTTCAATCAGGTACGATAATATATATATATATATATTGCAACGTTATCTTCTGTTGCAATAATACTTTTTTTAAAAAAAATCAATTACAAACTAGCAACGGAAATATATAAACATTGTAATGGAAAAGTTTGTTGCAAAAATATAACGAAAAAGTCTGTTGCAAGAATGTAACAAAAAATGCAACGGAAAAGTCTATTACAAGAATGCAACAAAAAATGCAACAAAAAATGCAACAAAAAATTTTTGTTGCATTCTTGCAACAAAAAATGCAACGAAAAAGTATGTTACAAAAATGCAATAAAAAATGCAACGAAAAAAATATGTTGCACAAATGCAACGGAAAAAGTTTGTTGCAAGAATGCAACAGAAAAAATTAGTTGCTATTTGTAACAGATGTCAACTGCCCTTGGAAACACATTTGCAACCGAAAATTTTGAAATTGCAACGCTCGGTTTTCGTTGCAATATCATGCAACGGAATACATACGGTTGCACAAAATTTGCAACGAGCGTTTTCCAAACCGAATTTGCAACAATTGTAACGAATTTTTATTTCTTGCAACGGAATTTTCCGTTTCAATTGCTTTGTTTTCTTGTAGTAACTAGGGAGTGGAGACATCATCATTATTTGTCCTCTAATAGCAGCATAACCATCACTCAACCCCATCATGAACTGATTTAACTTTTGTTCATGCTCATACTCATCCTATTTTTGAGCAACCCCACAGGTACGGTTATTACAAGAACACTTAGGAAAACCACCATGCCTTAAAAATTTATCCCACAGAGCCCTAAACTTTGTGAAATAGGTAGAGATACTTCAATTTCCCTGTGTACAATCTATCAAAAAAAAAATCTAATTTGAAAGATTTTAGGGAGGTTGTTGTGTGTGAATCTGATATTTAAATCTTCCCAGATATCCCTGGCTGAATCAAGATATACTATGTTTGATTTTATTTATGCAGAAACTACATTAAGCAGCGACGAGATTACCATGTTGTTGCATCTCTCCCATTGAGTTAGGTATTTGGATCTAGCAATGGGTTTATAATTGATCAAACCTATTTTGTCCTTAGCCGAGAGTGCAATTACAACTGATCTTCTCCGTTGACTGAAATTAACAGTGTCTTTAAGAATTTGAGAGATGAGCATCATACCAGTATAACTATTACACTAGATAGCCCTGAGGTTCTGTAAACTTTGAGTATGATGCATAATACTACCCTGTATTCTTATCAATCAGTTTTTATAAGCTTCCTTAATATGTCTCAAATGCTAAACGTCAATTTTTTTTGTAACGGAGGTAGTATTTTTAATATACATATGTGAAAGTGGAGCTTGTAAATTACAGTAACACTCAAATAAAAAATTAAAGGGTAAATATAACTTCAAAAAATTAAAAGATAGAAAGTGAACACCTATTTGGAAAAACATAAAAAGAAAAGATGATTTTTTCTTTAGAACAGAGAGAGTATTAAATTTTGGGTGGGGGAAAAAGGGAACTTTTATTACGAAGTAGTAGTAGTGTGTTGGCAACAAATCATGAGGTTGCTACAAAAACTACCCTTTGTATTTTTCTTTCCTTGGAGTTGACAAACTTACAGCCATCGTTTCTTTTCATTTTGGCCTCTTTCTTGTGACTGATCCGTGATCGTGTATTGGCTAACCCATGTGTTTTTTTCTAGAGTAATTCTCCGGTAAGACGGTCTTACAAATCTTAATTCGTAAAACAGAGCTCCACTATCTCATAGCTCAACCTACCAACACACGGTGGGTCGGGTAAGGTGGTTCAATTCCGTCTTACAAAATATATCTGTAAGACTGTCCTACCTAAATTTTTACCTTTCTTCTATCATAGTTCCTCTGAAATCACTACTTGATACATCAGAGGAAGAATGGAATTCTGCTTTTAGAACAAACTTAACAGGATTTATCCATGATCGTATAGTGGTTAACATAGTTCCTCTGAAATCACTACTTGATACATCTGAGGAAGAATGGAATTTCGCTTTTAGAACAAACTTAACAGGATATATCCGTGATCGTATAGTGGCTTAACCATGTGTTTTTTTTTTCTATCATAGTTCCTTTGAAATCGCTACTTGATACATCTGAGGAAGAATGGAATTTCGCTTTTAGAACAAACTTAACAGGATCATGGTTGGTATCAAAATATGTTTGAAAAAGAATGCGTGATGTCAAACTTGGGGGTTCGGTTATAAATATTGGTTCTATTTCGGGCATTAATCGTTGCTATACCAATGGTATTAGTGCTTATTCTTCATCAAAGACAGCCCTTAACACTATAACAAAGGTAATCTATTATTTTGTGTTTCTATTGGTATAATTACTTTTTCGACCATCAAACTATTTGAGGGTATTCGATTTGACCAACAAACTTCTAATATAAAAAATATGACCGGCGTATTCATGCTTTACATGCAATGTGGTCCTTCCCGTTCACTCATCAAATTCGGTAACGGAGTTACTTATATGGAGCAGCGGTGGGACTTTATGATCAGAGGTATTATTGTCCATCCACATTGCACTCAAATTGGTTGCAAAATTGAGACTTGTATATCAGTTTGAGTGCAATGTAGATGAACCAAACTACCCTCATCAGCACCATTAGAAAATTGGATGGCGCGTTGCACTTAAATCATGACTACGTTGGTCGTATTTTGGATTATTGAAAGTTTGTAGCTCTAATCAGTTACCCCTAATTTATATGATAGTTAAAAAAGTACTTATCCCATTTTTATTAAATATCTACTTCCACATGCAGTTGTCAAGTATTGGGAAGATTTCTATCATAGTTTTGTTATTTATATATCACATTTTTTTTTAGCTTATATTATTTCATTCTGAGATTTTTGGGAACTTAAAGACATGTAGGGATTAGAAATTAAAAGTTGTTTTTCTACTCCATTGAGTTTAAGTGATTGAGCTCCTTTACAGGTTGTCATCATAGCTACGGGTAAAAGATCGAAAAAATTGTGGGCCGCTCCATATTTTGAAATTTTTAATCGCAGTACTCTCTTTTTTTTCAATCGGAAAAAGTCACTTTTGGTGGCAAAATGACTATGTTACCCTTAATGAAACGTATGCGCGCTACGGAGGTCATTATTTTTGCACCGCATTATAATTAAACTATTGAACCACGGTGCAAAAATTAATGAAATGAAATTTATGAATTACGGTCCAAAATAGAATAAGGAATTAAACTTTGAATCGCGGTGAAAAATTAAAATAATGAAATTTATAAATTCTGGCGCAAAAATAGACTTGGAAATGAAAGTTTGAACCGCAGTGTAAGAATAATGCAACGAAATTTATAAATCGCAGTGTAAAAATAGACTCGGAAATTAAACTTTCAACCGGGGTGTAAAAATAATGCAATGAAATTTATGAATCGCGGTGTAAATATAGATTAGGAAATTAAACTTTGAACCGCGGTGCACAAATATTAACGAATTCATTTTTGCATTGTGATACAATAGCATAAAAAACCAGTTTACGTTCTCCACGTTCTTCTCCCTCATCCTTCTCTGCCTTCGTCCCAACTAAAAAATCCTTCAACCCAACACGAATCCATTATACGTACTTTCATATTTCATGAAATTGAAAAACTCGTTTACCTTTGGGGCGTGCCCCTCAAGGGTGCCGCCCCCTCCTGACAGTCGATCCATGTATAATTACACAATCGTGATTTTTGAATCTAAAGTGTCTTTCCAGAGCTGTTGAAAAAAACGATGACATTTTTTGAACAATATTTCGAAAAGTGGTCTTTTGCGGTTGAAAAAAAAACAGTGGATTTTTGGGGTTAAAACTTAAAAAAAAGGACCGGCCAAAATTTTCCCCCAAAATATTTTGCTGGAAGCACTGTAATGACCCAATCCTGAAAGCTCGGTCTCCTACGTGTAGCCCACATATTGGCCCACTAAGCACGCAGTACTTTAGGTCATCAGCCTCACCACAAGCTAACCCAAAAATTCATGGATGATGTTGGTGCTCCGTACTAGAGTGTGGCCATCTTATACGTCAAGGACGAACCGTACCTTGGATGATACGAGATTCAAGACGTGGCTCCCACCTTCTACGGTATAGCACTTTGTTCCGCACAACACTTTGTTCCCACATTTATGGCGAAGACCACCTCTGATACCATTTGTAACAACCCGAGCCCGAAAGGTCGGCCCCCTAGGTGTAGCCCACTCATTGGCCCGCACAACACTTTGTTCCCACATTCCCGACCGGGACCCACTCTGATACCATTTGTAACAACCCGAGCCTAAAAGTCCACTACATGTAGTCCACACACAACTCCACTAAACACGAATCACCATGGATCATTAGCCCACCACAAGCCGACCCAAAACTTTATGAATGATGTTGGTGCACAATAGTAATGTGTGACCACCTTATAAATGGCACACAATTCTCACTTCTACGTTGGATGGGGGTATTACAAGCACCAACACCTCTTGCGAAGGCATTGTTTGTGGACATTTAAGGTCATTGATTTTGCAACAACACTCTTCCACATCTATCTATGTCATTAATGTAGAAATAGCTCAAACCTATGTCTGACTCGTCTTGTGTTCAAAATTATATCCAAACTATGTTAGAACTCAAATGATTTAACCTATAGTTTGAGAATTCAACACCAAGAAATTAAGGTCGTATCTCAGATGGAATATTAGTTGAAAGGTCCAAAGAGTGGCTGAGAACACAATTGAGAAAGGTCAACTCGGAAGCAAAGCTAGGGTATCCAGGCTTACCACTTTTGCAGTGGTCCACTAATTTTAATTCTATCCCTTCATCCCTTGCCTGTATCTTCCTACATCCCCCTTCCCCCCAAAACCCCCTTTCCTTTGCTAGAATTGATCTTTAGCAAAGCTAGCGTCATGGAGAAAGACCAGTTCCTTGATCATTTCCTTGGTGGGCAAGAGAAAACGAACCCCACCTATAATTAGATTTTTTTTTGTTTTTTTACCATATATTGTGCTATAATTTATAACCACAACTTTCAATAGAAAGGTCGGGTGTTTAAATTTCACTAGAGATACCTTGAACTTTACAACGTTCAATAGAAAGGTCGGGTGTTTAAATCCCACTAGAAATACCCTGGATTTTACAACTTTCAATAGAAAGGTCAGGTGTTTAAGTCATTTCAGAGGCAACGTTGTTGTTCAAGCCATATCTAAAGACACCATTTAGATGTTCGCTTATCTTAACAGAGAGGTCAAGTGTTCAAACCCTACTAAAGGCACCCTGGTACATCTAAAGTGTGTTGCCGAAGCTGTTGAAGAAGGTGATGACATTTTTGGAATAATATTTCAAAAAGTAGTCTTTTGCAGTTGAAAAAAAAAGTTGATTTTTGGGGTTAAAAACTAAAAAAAAGGAACCAGCCAAAATTTTCCCCTAAAAGATTTTGCTAGAAGCACTGTAATGACCCAAGCATGAACGCTCGGTCCCATACGTGTAGCCCACATACTAGCCCACTGAGCATGCAACACCTTAGGTCATAAGGCGCACCACAAGCCAACCCAAAAGTTAATGGATGATGTTAGTGCCTACTAATAGAGTGTGGACACCTTATACGCCAAGGCCGAACCATACCTCAGATGATGCGGGATTCAAGAGGTGGCTCCCACCTTCAACGATGTAACACTTTAGTCCGCACAACACTTTGTTCCCACGTTTCTGACCGAGACCCGCTCTGATACCATTTGTAACATCTCGAGTCCGAAAGCCCGGTCCACTACGTGTAGCCGACACACAAGCCCACTGAACATACATTACTTTGGATCATCATTTTTTTTAAAGGAATCGGGGGCGGCACCCTGCGGAATTTATAAATTAAAGGGAAAAAAAATACAAACTTGAGGGGGACAACCAGCCTTGCCCTTATAAGAGGGAGGACGGAGGAACCTGACCTCGAAAAGAAAAGACTTACAAAAAAATATAAAACTAAACAAAAAAAGGAAACAAACATATTAGGAATTAAGAAATCATAAGATAAGAAAGTTCCAATTTTGTCCAAAGAAATAAGCCCCCAAATTTTCCTCGGCATATGCTCCATGGAAGAAAAATAAATATCACGCTCTGCATCACAACCCAAGTTAGCCAAGGCATCTGCCACCGAGTTAGCTTCTCTGAAACAGTGCGATATAGAGAGCTACAAAGAAGAAATAATGGAACACATGGCCTTGATAAGATATCTGCTATGCCAAGGAGAAGAGGCCGAACCAACTAGACAATCGAAAAGAATTTTGGAGTCCACTTCAACAGCAGCCGAACGAACATCATTATCCTGGAGCCAAAACTACATGGATGATGTTGGTGCCCAATATTAGAGTGTGATCATCTTATAAATTGTACACAATTCCCACTTCTACCAGATGTGGGATGGGGTATTACAATCACGAACATCTCTTTCGAAGACATTGTTTCTGAAATTTGCAACGACAGTCTTCCACATCAATCAAAGTCATTAATGTAGAAACAGCTCAAACCTATGGCAGAATCGTCATGTGTTCAAAATTTTATCTAAACTATGTTAGAACTCAAATGATTTAACCTACAGTTCGAGAATTCAACACCAAGAAATTAAGGTCGTACCTCAGATGGAATATTAGTTGATAGGTCCTAAGAGTGGCTGAGAACTAGGGGTGGCAAAATGGGTGTTATAATAAACTAACACGTTATTATCCATAACACTCATTTTACCACCCCTACTGAGAACATAATTGAGAAAGGTCAACTCGGAAGCAAAACTTACCTGCTATCAACCCGTCCGGACTTAGTTAAATACTCTCCTATACTATTTTGACATGTTTTACGTAATAATCAACTTTTAAAAAATATTCTTATAATTTTCACAATCGGTTTGACCCTTGCTCTGCCATTTTAGTAATTTTTTTTAAAAAAATTTGGTTCTATAGACAATTATTAATTTTTTTATATGCATATTATATCATATACTCCCCTGATTTAGTTAAATAGTCTCTTATACTATTTTGAGATGTTTTACGTAATAATCAACTTTTCAAAAATATGCTTATAATTTTCACAATATTTCATCTTTATCATCCACGTGCATTGGAAGTATAATGATTGTGGTTAAGTACTTTTTTATTTATTAGCAACTTCAAAACCACTTATATACGTTTTAATTGCTTTGGAACCTAATAAATAAAGAGTTATTATATAAAGATAAAGATTTTGTATTCCGTTCCAGCATATTTATTCAACTTTAATTTTATTTTGCGTTGCTAAATTTACTAATAAAAAAAAGTTAGCTGACCATCAATTTTTTTCTCTGGGTCATAAAAAATAACAATTGATTGGGTATATAACATCAATATTTCAAGCAAAATCAAATTTTCTTGTTATGTTACTATTATTTGTATTACTTTTGTTTATTTAATTGTTGTTTAGTTTTTACTTGAATTTATAGTGCATAATACATGTTAGCAAAAAAATATCCATCGAGAAGTCAAAACATAAATAAAAGAAAAAAATTGATTGTGTATATTTTTTTATTGCAAGTTATTTTAACGAATAAAGTATAACAATTTTCAGTAATTCTTTTTTTTTTTTTCATTCTGGACCCACAAATGTTCAGGACCGCCGTGCTATCCCTGGTAGAACACAATCTTTACTTGTACCTGGTATCCAGGCTTACCTCTTTTGCAGTGTTCCACTAATTTTAATTCTATCCCTTCATCCCTTGTATGTATCTTCCTACCACCCTCTTCCCCCCAAAACCCCCTTTCCTCTACTATAACTTATCTTTAGCAAGGCTAGGGTCATGGAGAAAGACCAGTTCCTCAATCATTTCCTTGGTCGGAAAGAGAAAGCGAACCCACCTATAATTATTTTTTTACCATATATTGTGCTATAATTGATCACCACAACTGCCTACTAAAAACTGTAAGGCTAGAGCCCAAAAGGCTCGCTACTTGTAGCTCACACCGGTACTTAACACCTTGAATCAACACAACCTACTGTGGGTGCCCTGAATTCTCCCGCGGCTCGCGCTCCCTTTTCTAGGGGAACGCGATGTGCGGAAGGACACCACGCTTTCCATTCCACCCTCCCTTGTCTGGGGGAAGACTAAATTAAAAATACGAAAAGGATGTTGTCAAAAAGTGCATGGAATACATCTCGGTCACTTGAGTGAATTTTGGTCCATTATGAGAGCTTTGGGTTTTCTGTATCAGGTTAACCCTTTTTTAGGGGATAACAGGATGCAAGAAAGCATCACCCTTTCATTTACATCTTCCCTTGTCTAGGGGAAAATGGAACGTGCCAGAAAGGATGTTACGGGCCCTACTATAGACTTTATGAAAATTGTCTTAAGGCCTATTTTGGATCTATATGAGTGCTTTGAGTTTTCTGTATCAAGTTATTCCTTGTTTAGGGGATACCAGGATGCAGGAATACATCACCCTTTCATTCTCATTCTCCCTTGTGTAGGGGAAAATAGAAAAGTGCTAGAAAAGTGCAAGAAAAGATGTTACGAGACCCCACTGTGATCCAAAATGTTTTGACAGATTCGTCATCTTTATTTTAAGGAGAAAACAAAGAAAAAACCAAAAATAAAACCAGAGATTAAAAAAAAACGGGTTCGGAGGCTAAGTTACGAGTTGGGAAGGTGCTAGGCACCCAACTCGCCCTTTCGGTAAAAAAAAATTATTTTAACTAAAGTATGCTCTTTGTTATATTTATCTACTAAATAAATAAAGCATTAAAAAAACAAATATATCCATGTCTACATTATTTACAGACTTGCAGCCGCCTCCTTCCAATAATTACAAATACACTTAAAAATATTTGGTCATAATAATGACTCTTTTTAATGTTATTTTCTAAATAAATCCGGGCAGCATAACAGCTTATATTTTTATATTGGGCCGGATGGAAAATAGCTTTTTTATAAAATAAACTCTTATAGGCTCACCTTTAAGAGCGTGGGTGTGCTCGCTCTGTCCTTCCGGGAGAGGAGTCTTTTTGATGCTGCTAGCTGTGGTTCGGGCAGGGTGTCTTCTTCCGAAGGTTACTGATCGATGTATTTTATACGTCGATTTTATATGGTTCTATGACTTAAAGAAGCAAGAAATCAAAGGCCAAAGGTACTGGAGACCTTGCAGACGCAAGGTACTCAACACCTTGCGACCGCAAGGTGGTCAGAATGCGATCTTTTCGTATTTTCACTAGTGTTTTGATTGGATTACAACTCTCGGGTATAAATTGAAGTCGGATGCCAAGAGCCAGAGGAGAAAAAACGGCTGGAGACAGTCTTAGGTAGATTTTAGATAGTTTTTAATTTGTATAACATAGTTAGATTGTGTAATTACAAGTATTGAAGATCAAATCATGTTTCCGTTCATCTTCATGTGCTGTTCATTGTCTATGATGAACTAAATCATCCATAATCTAGGAGGTTGGAGGTAACTTGTATCGAATTTATGTTTTGATTCATATATATGTTCATTCAATTCTTGTTGATTGTGGTGTTTATCAATCCCTCTATTATTTTGCTTTGAACAAATGAATATAATCGCAAATAATAAAGGCCTAGAGGTGCGGATAACTGCATGACCAATGTGCATATGTCGTACACTGGCTCACCATCACAATAAATTAGACCTATCGATGCACGAGAGTGATAAGTTAGGACCATGTTCATACATGATCTAGGTGACAGATAGATCATAATCTAGGTGACAGCTAGATTGAAAGTTCATGTGCTTAGGATATAGAATGGATGAATGTTGCGGGGACGGAGGCTGAACCAATAGTTCAATAGACTATATCTTTTTTTTTTTTTTTTTTTTTTATAGAAGCAGGGACGGTACCCTGCGGAGATTTATTGATAAAGGAAAAAATACAAACATGAGGGGGACAACCAGCCTAACCCAGAATAGGGGGGACAAAGGAGCCTTACCTCGAGAAAAGAAACTACACTAACGACGAAAATTATACAGACCCAAAACATCCTGATGTAAAGCTAGTCTAACCGACTGAGGGAGCTCTTGGTAGTTATTAAAACTCATAAAGCCCTGATGAGTATGAGCCAGCGCCGCTAATCTGTCTGCAACAAAGTTTTGTTCGCGAAAAATATGCTGAAGAGAGTAATCTCCCAACAGACGACCACACTCTCTCAATTCATATGCATACTGCCAATGACTGCTGTGATGTTTGGAAATTGCTGAAACTGTCACTAAAGAATCCGACTCCACAACCATCTGCCCGATATTCAGATTACGACATAGACGAAGACCATCCCGTAAAGCCAAGATCTCTGCTCTAGAATTTGTGCTCGACCCATAATAGGCAGAAAAGGCTGTAATTAACTGACCATCCGAAGCTCGAATAACACCACCACCCGAACACAGACCACCTATAGAAGACCCATCAGTATTCAGCTTGTAGATTCCAACATCAGGAGGGATCCAACGCACCCACTTACCCAAACGACAAGGCATCGACTTCACATTAATGCCCAGCCGCTCCATACCCACACGACCAAATTGGGCAGAACCAGCTTTGGGGATAAAAGAGTAACACATTTCTTGCAAACTTGCCTTTACGTGAGTGATAATCCGACTAGCAGACATTGGGATATTATCAAAGACTGCTTGGCATCTCTCCTTCCAAATCTCCCAGCAAGAGAATAAAACAATGCCCAAGAAACAGGCTCCAAGCTGGCTGCGTAAGGAAGCACTAGAACTCCAAACTTCAAACAAGTGGTTAATAGAAACATAAGAACTTATCATATTAAAAGGCTGAGCAAAATAACTCCAAATATGACCAGCCACCTCCGAACGAACAAACAGATGTTGAAGAGATTCACAGGCTGAATTAGAACAGCAGCGACATTTAGATGCTATAGAAATCTGTTTTTTCTGAATTTGGGTGTCCACCGGAACCGCACCGTATAACAGCTTCCACATGAAGGCACTGATCTTAAGAGGAATCCAATGTTTCCAAAGTTTAGAGGCCCATTGCACCGAAGGATGTCGGGGACGAGTTAAATTCCAGTAGTCTGCCGCACGCATCTGCCCCGAAGTAGAATGAATAAAAATCAGCTTATCGTCCACACTTTGATCACAAGAAATTCGTAAAACCTCATTGTGAAGATGCCGGGGAATCAAAGGAAGGAACTGCGGCATATCATGAAGAGCATCCCGAATAACCAGATTAGCATCAACTGGATGAGGACCAGACAACACTTCACCACACCAATTAGCTAGCCAAAAGGAAACTTCGCCTTTACCCACCACCCATCTACAATTAACTGCTACTGAAGAAAGGTGTCGCATAATAGCCTTCCAATGACTAGATGCTACCAACGGACAAGAGAAGCCGTGATAATCAGAATATTTTTGACGCACAAATCGAACCCACAAACTGTTACCTTGCAACGCATTCCAAGCCATTTTCGCATGAAGAGAATCCATAACTTGAGTCAAAGATCGAATACCAATCCCACCCTCCTTAGTAGGCCGACATATAGTGTCCCACGCAACCCAGTGTGTGCGATTCTCCCCCATTGAACTCCAGAAAAAATTGGCCATATGCGACTCAATACGCCTTAAAACAGTGAAAGGAACTCGAATGGCAGATAAACAGTATATCGGAATACTACTAAGCACTGATTTCAATAGAGTAATTTTCCCTCCCATCGAGAGAAGCTTAGTTTTCCAACCCGAAATTCGATTCAATATTTTATGTTCAAGATCTTCAAAATAACAACATTTAACCCGACCTGGGGAAATAGGGATACCAAGATACTGAAGAGGGAAAGATTTACTCGAACAACCCGACCAAGAAGAGATACGAACGAACCCAAAAAATTGAATGATAATTATTGTGAATTAAACATAAAGGAGATACAATTGAAATCCAGAATCCTAGATTGCCACCTACCATAAGATCTTCATAACTATAATTACTGCTAATTAGTTAAACACCTAAATATAAATAGTAGTTTAAGAATACAATAATTATAAAAATCCCCGTTAGATTAATAATTTGCTATCAATAAAGTGCACTGTTCGTGATCTCTTGTCTCTATGGGTTCGACCCTTGCTTCCAATACTATTCTATAATAGTCTTGTCCACTTGCAAGGAAAAAGATTAAATAAAACATCGATCAAGTTTTTGGCGCCGTTGCCGGGGACAAGCTAGTTCACGTAGTTAGTTTGTTGGTAGCGTAGTTTTTAATTTAATTTAGTTTTTAATTTAATTTTCAGTTTTTATAAAAATAATATACACAAAAAGATTTTATTTTGTTTTTAATAGTTAGTTGTTTTTAAATTGCTTTAAATTATTTTTATGCACGGTCGTAGATCTTTAAATCCTAAATTGGTAGAACTAAATCAAGATATAAATAATATTAGAAGAAATCAAGAAGATCTTGAAAGTCTAGCTTCCCAGCCTGATAATCAAGAACAATTTAATCAAGAGGATCCTCTGGTTGATCCTACAATGGAAGATAATATTAATCAAAATCCTGAAAATCCAGTTAACCCAGTTAACAGGAATCAAAGAGAAGAAGAACCTGCAAGAAGAAATATGGAAGTGGTAGTAAATCAAAGAACTATTAATGACTTTAGTAGACCTTCATTAAATGTTGTTACATCATGTTTAGTCTTGCCAGATGCTGTAAGGAATTTCGAACTAAAAGGTCATTATTTTAATACTATACCATCTTTTCATGGAATACCTCATGAAGATCCTGTCAGTTTCTTAAGAGAGTATGAATACATGATGAGTACTTTTCCTTTAGGAGGGTTGACTGAAGATCAAATTAAAATGAAATATTTTCCCAGTGCATTAAAAGAGTTGGCAAAGCGATGGTTTATGAACTTAACACCTAATAGTGTTTATACTTGGGCTCAATTATATGATTTGTTTATGAGTAAATTTTACAAGCATGTATCTCTTACTAAATATAGAAAACAAATCATGTCATTCCAAAATGAACAAGGTGAAACATTCCATGAGTCTTGGGATAGATTTAAAAATCTGCTCATTATGTGTCCTCATCATAATTTGGCTCAACATGTGTTAGTACTTCAATTTTATCATGGTCTTTCGCCAGACTTACAAACTATGGTTGATAGTGCAGCTGGTGGTTCTATTAATAGAATGACACCAGAAGCACTAGAAGAATTATTTGAGATGTTAAGTATTAATTCTCAACAGAAAAGTGCTAGAGGTAAAAATAGGAGTCTATATCAAATACAAGAAAAATCAGATATACAAGCTCAATTTGAAAATTGGCAAATTCAAGAAGCATGTGTTTTATATGGATTATATTCTCATGCTACTAATTTTTGTCCATCAAGTGCTATGTATTCTGAATAGGCTAATGCTATGAATATGTACCCTCAAAGGCCTAGGAATGATCCCTATTCAAATACATATAATCCTGGTTGGAGGAATCATCCTAACTTTTCTTGGGGAGGAAATAAGTCTTTACAACCTCAACAATTCCAGCCTCAACCACCTCAACCTCCACAATTTCCAAATCAAAACCAGTTGAGAATTGAAGAAGTTCCAAAACAAGATGGAGCAAGTAAAGGTCAAGCAACATTAATGAAATATATGCTTGAAGAGATTGAAAATCTAAAGAAGCACATTGTGACTTCTGAAGCCGAAAAAAGAGAAGAAGGGAAGTTCCCTGGTCAAACCGAGCAAGCTAAGTCAATCACCGTCTTGCGAAGCGGTAAGGTAATAGGTGAAGAGGTAAGTGATCCTGTTCATTCTTCTAATGTGCCTGTTACAGTAGAAAATTCTGAAAAGGAAATTGAAAAGGATAGTGATAATAGTAAAGAGAATAATGAATCAAGCAATCAAGAAGTTGAAGTAGAAGTTCAAGTTCCAAATAAGGAACAAGAAAAAGAGGTTCAAAATAAAGAAAATCTAGTAGAAGTTGAAAAAGAGTTAGATCAAGAAGAAGAGGAACCTTATGTGGCTCCACCACCATATGTTCCTCCAATTCCGTTTCCAAGAAGACTTATGAAAAACCGAATGGACAAACAATTTATGGAAATCCAAAGTGAATGTTAATCTTCCTTTGCTTAATGTTATTAAAAATATTCCAGCTTATGCAAAGTTTTTCAAAGATCTTCACTCAAAGAAACACAAGTTTGAAAACAATGAAAAAATTATTGTTTCTGAAAACGTAAGTTCTGTTTTACATCCCGAACTACCCTCTAAGTTAAAAGATCCTGGTAGCTTTAATATCCAAGTTTCCTTGGGAAACTCTAAAACGATGAAAGCAATGCTAGATTTAGGAGCAAGTATTAACTTAATGCCTTTTGCGGTCTATAAACAGTTAGGGTTAGGAGAACTAAAACCCACTACTATGCAATTACAATTGGCTGATCGTTCAGTTAAATATCCTTTGGGTATAGTGGAAGACATTCTAGTTCAGGTTGATAAACTAATCATTCCAATCGACTTTGTGGTTCTAGAGATGGAAATGAAGATTTGCACAAATAATGAAGTTCTTATATTGTTAGGCAGACCTTTCATGGCTACTGCCAATACAATGATTAATGTGAAAAATGGTAAACTCACTATGTCAGTCCTAGGTGAAACTGTTGAAATTTATGTTTTTGATGCTATAAATAGACCTAGTGACATAAATGCATGTTTTTCAATAGATGAAATTGAAAAGTTATCAACTGAAATTTTTGAAGAAGATAATAAAGATGAAGACTATGAGAGAGAGATAGATTTATAGTTTATGATGATAGTCCTATCCCGCCTATAGAAATTGACATTGATAAGATTGAAAGAGAAATAGAAGAGGAAGAAAGACAAGAAAGAGAGAAGTTAGAAGCTTTTAAAAAGAAAGAATCAAAAATAATTCTGATAAATCTGACAAAGTAGAACAAGTAAATAATGAAATTAAGGAAGATGAAGTAGAGATTTTGAAATCTCTTTTTGAAGAAATTGAGATAGAGAATGTCAAAGTAGAAAATAAAGAAGATGATAAAGAAGAAAATACCGAGGAGGCTAAAATAAAAGAAACCATTAAAGTAGAAAATTATGAATTCATGCCTTCTGTTAAGTTTCCTCCGGTTGATGAATTAAAGCCATTACCAACCCATTTAAAATATGCATTTTTAGGGGAAGGTAAAACTTTGCATGTTATTATAGCAGCCAATTTAACTGAAGAGCAAGAAGCTAGTTTGTTAAAAGTTTTATGGACACATAGAGAAGCTATAAGATGGTCCCTAGCTGATTTAAAAGGTATTAATCCATCTATGTGCATGCATAAAATACATCTAGAAGAAGGTAGTAAACCTTCAAGAGAAAGGCAAAGAAGACTTAACCCACATATGGAAGAAGCCGTAAGAAAAGAAGTTCTTAAGCTCTTAGATGCGGGTATAATTTACCCTATATCAGATAGTAAATGGGTTAGTCCCGTTCAGGTAGTTCCTAAAAAGTCAGTAATTACAGTTGTTAAAAATGAAAAAGATGAATTAGTCCCTACAAGAACAATAACTGGTTATAGAATGTGCATTGATTTGCTAAAACTTAATGCGGCAACTAGGAAAGACCACTTTCCTTTGCCATTTATTGATCAAATCCTTGAAAGACTAACCGGTCATGAATATTATTGCTTTCTTGATGGTTTTTCTGGCTACAATCAGATCCCTGTTGCACCCGAAGACCAAGAGAAAACAACTTTTACATGTCCTTTTGGTACTTTTGCTTTTAGGAGAATGCCGTTTGGATTGTGTAATGCACCAGCCACCTTTCAAAGATGCATGATTTCTATATTTTCAGATTTAGTTGAAAGATGCGTTGAAATTTTCATGGACGATTTTTCAGTTTTTGGAAATTCTTTTGATCACTGTTTAGAAAATCTTACATCAGTCCTAAAAAGATGTTGTGAAACAAATTTAACTTTAAGTTGGGAGAAAAGTCACTTCATGGTTAAACATGGAATTGTCTTAGGGCATGTTGTGTCTAATAAAGGCATTGAAGTTGATAAAGCTAAAATCGAAGTTATTTCACAACTACCCCCTCCAACTTCAATTAAAGGTGTTAGAAGTTTTCTATGGCATGTTGGTTTTTATAAAAGATTTTTCCAAAATCTGTAAGCCTCTATGTAATTTGTTAGCAAAAGATACTGAATTTATTTTTGATAAAGAATGTTTGGAAGCTTTTAATTTATTGAAAGAAAAATTAACTACTGCCCCTATTTTATCCGGCCCTGATTGGTCACTTCCTTTTGAAATCATGTGTGATGCATCAGATTTTGCAATTGGAGCCGTGTTAGGACAAAGGGTAGATAGAAAGCCTCATGTGATCCACTATGCTAGTAGAACTCTAAATGATGCACAATTGAATTACACAACAACAGAAAAAGAGTTTTTAGCAGTAGTATATGCTTTAGAAAAATTTAGATCATATTTGTTAGGATCAAAGGTGATAATAATATTTTCTGATCATTCTGCATTAAAATATTTTATAAGTAAGAAAGATGCTAAGCCAAGATTAATTAGATGGATGCTTTTGTTACAAGAATTTGACATCACAATCAAAGATAAAAAGGGAACTGAAAATGTCGTAGCCGACCATTTGTCTAGATTAGAATTTTCACCCTTACTTGAACGTCAATTTCTTGATGATCCCGTTCCCATAAATGATGATTTTCCTGATGAGCAACTTTTAGCAATTAAAGACTCAGACCCCTGGTATGCCGATTTTGTTAATTATTATGTGTCTGACATCATAAATCTTGATTTTGATCATTATGAAAAGAAGAAATTTTTGGCTGAAACGAAAAATTATTTTTGGGAAGCACCTCATTTATATAAAATATGTTCAAATTCTTTAATAAGGAGATGTATTCCAGAAAAAGACCAACAAGGTATTATGGAATTCTGCCATGGATACACTTGTGGAGGTCATTTTAGTGGAAACAAAACTGCTAGAAAAATTTTGCAATCGGGTTTATATTGGCCCACTGTTTTTAGAGATTGTGAACTTTTTTATAGAATGTGTGATAAGTGTCAAAGAACTGGTGGAATAGGAAAAAGAAACGAAATGCCCTTGCATATTAATTTGGTTGTTGAAATATTTGATGTTTGGGGTATTGATTTCATGGGTCCCTTTCCAGTGTCAAACAATTATGAGTATATTTTAGTAGCAGTCGATTATGTATCTAAATGGATTGAAGCAGTAGCAACCAAGACAAATGATGGTAAAACAGTGGTTAAATTTGTAGAAGATTTGTTTGCTAGATATGGAGTACCTAAGGCCATAATAAGTGACCAAGGGACTCACTTTACCAATAAGTTATTGAATAATGTCCTTAAAAAACATGGTGTAACTCACAAGTTAGCTACACCTTATTATCCTCAAACATCCGGCCAAGTAGAGGTAAGTAATAGACAAATTAAAGCAGTATTAGAAAAGACTGTGAGACCTAAACGTAAAGATTGAGAATCTAAACTTAAGGATGCTTTATGGGCATACCGAACTGCTTTTAAAACCCCAATAGGAATGAGTCCATATAGAATGGTATATGGCAAAGCTTGCCATTTACCAGTTGAAATTGAGCATAAGGCCTATTGGGCTTTTAAAGAATTAAACTTAGATTTAACTTTGGCTGGAGAGGAAAGATTGTTTCAGTTGAATGAATTAGAAGAACATAGGTTGAATTCGTATGAGAATGCTAAAACATATAAAGAAAAGACCAAGAAATATCATGACATGGGGTTAGCCAACAAGATGTTTCATCCAGGGATGAAAGTAATACTTTTTAATTCTAGACTTAGGCTATTCCCCGGAAAGTTGAAATCTAAATGGTCTAGTCCCTTTATAATTGTACGAATTTATCCTCATGGAGCTGTTGATATTCAAAATCCAAAGAATAATGAAATTTTCAAAGTTAATGGACACCGACTCAAGCCATACCTAGAGCCGATGTCAGTTGAACGAACAATTGAGTTAATTCGTTTGGCTGACAATGAACCACCCCAGGATTAGGCTTGTAGTTTGGTCGAGCCAAAGATGTTAAACAAAGGCGCTAAGTGGGAGGCAACCCACTATTATGATTTTTATTTCTTTTATAGTTAGTTTAAATATGCTATTCTCCGTTAAATGTATTTTCGGACATTTAATTTTTAATTAAATATGCAAAAATTCAAGTTTGGGGAGAAAAACATCTTAGTGTTGTATTTATATGTTGCTAATAAAGATAGTTTAGATTTTTGTTAGGTTTTTGCAATACAGAAAGTTACAAAGCATAACGGAATATAACAAGAGGGGCTAAACTGCAAACTGTTGAAAAGAATGAAAAGAAATCAAGATGGAGCAGTTCTGGACACCTTGCGGACGCAAGGTGTGGAAGACCTTGAGACCGCAAGGTCCTTAGTAAATGCAAATCTCGTGCAACGTACCGTCAGTACATGGGGAATC
This sequence comes from Codonopsis lanceolata, assembly GCA_013146195.2. Classification (NCBI taxonomy): domain Eukaryota; kingdom Viridiplantae; phylum Streptophyta; class Magnoliopsida; order Asterales; family Campanulaceae; genus Codonopsis; species Codonopsis lanceolata. The sequence goes on from CM028382.1 coordinate 4,152,022, forward strand.
AGCAGAATAACAACCGGTTTGACTTGCCCACCTTGCGGACGCAAGGTGTGGCAGACCTTGCGACCGCAAGGTCACCTTATATAATCAATGTCGAGCCCATTTGCTAGAAATCACCAGAATTCTTCATCCTTTCAAACAAAGCAGCAGCAGCCGCCTCCCTCTTCCAAAGATCCGGCGAAAACTCTTGAAATTCTTAAGGATTCCGGCTTCAATCAAGAAGATCTCCTCCCTCTTCAAACCCTTCATCTTCTACCTCTCCATCTCCTCTCCATTGCACTCCATTGAAGAAGCTTGAGGCAGGCAAGAGACTCCATTGTTGCCGACGCCGCTCAACCTCCGGCCGCACTCAACTCTAAAGCTGCAACTAACAAGTAATCCTAACCCCTCTTTTAAATTTTTACGTCAAAATTTTTGCATGTTAGGGTGTTAGATATTTTGGTACGTAGATAGTTTTGCATGCTTTAGGAATAATTTTTAATTAAAAATTTTTGAAAATTTATTTTTAACTGTTAAATATTTAGTTTTTAATTTTTGACAAACAAAATGTTCCGTAAGCGTAGAAATACCGGACCTTCTTCCTCCCGCCCTGTTCAGGAGGAGGAACCAAATTATGACCACACCCGATTTATTTCCTATGAGGCCTCTAAAAAATATGCGGCCAAACACTCAAAGTCCTTGGTTCCCGAGAGGGGATTTAAGGCTGAAGAATTTGGCCTCCGTCCCAATTTTACGGCTCGTAGGTGGGGGCTTTTGACCAACTCTCCGGAAAAGGCAGTGGTGCCTATTGTCCGAGAGTTCTATGCCAATGGCACCATTGGCATAGATGGGGGTGTTTTAGACACCGTTAGTGTTAGGGGCGTTATTGTAGACTTTTCGTCCCAAAGCATTAACAACTATTTCGGCACATCCAACTTTGCGGATGGTGCCGATCATTTTAGCACACACCTCCATACTCATGTCCCCCTCGAGGTGGTCAATGCGACCATCGCCCTCCCTGGTGTTGAGTGGACCTACAACCGTAATCCACCCTTCGGTCCACGCACCATGGAGGAGTCATTCCTTCTGAACACGGCCAAGCCTGTGTTCAAATTTATTTGTGGTCATCTCATGCCCTCCAGTCACCAACATACGGTGACTTGGGAGAGGGCTGTCTTGACCTATACCATTATGACCGGTGGGTCTGTTGATGTTGGTCGTCTGATCAACAGCCAAATCAAGACCCTTATTAGAGGTGCCACGATTGCGGGGTTCGCGTTCCCGCATTTGATCACTGAGTTGTGTAGGAGGGCAGGCGTGAGATGGCCCAGACAAGCGGAGAGGCTTAAGGCTGGTCCGGCCATTACTAGGGCCATTTTGTTTGAGCACCAGCAGCAGCCGAGAGTGAGGGTTCCTCACGAGGAGGAACCCGAAGAGGAGGAGGAGGACCCGCTCGTGGAGATCTCCAACAGGTTGGAGGAAGCTGTCCTCCAAACTGATATGGTGAGTCAGCAGTTGGCACAAATGCGTGCCTACCAGATGAAATTTTTTGGTTGGGTTAACACCATGGGACATAATGTCTCAAATTATTATGGGCTGCCACCTGGCACGATCCCCGAGTTTCGTCCTCATTCGTTATCTCCGCCCGACTCACCGTGAGTCGAGGCCCAAGTTCCATCCTCTTTCGTTAGGTGGGCCTTCTATTTCCTTTTGATATTTGTCCTTCCCCATCAATCCCCTCATTTGTTCCTCAATTTTTAGGACAAAATAGAAATTAAGTTTGGGGGGGGGGGATTCTAAGCCTAGAGTCTTAGCAAGTCCTAGCCTAAGGAGGAATGGAGTTGGGCTATGTTTCTAGGGTGAAGAAAAATTTCTTTTCTTGATGACCATTTAACTCTTCACCCAATTTTTCTGTTTTTAATTTTTTCTTATTTTCGGAAGTGTTGTCTTGACCAGAATACACTCACATTGGATGCTCGTGGGTTCCTCTTGTGGGGACCCATCATCAATTGTGTCATCAACATCTCAAATTTTCTTTTAAAAAAAATCAAAATCAAAATAAAAAAATAATAATAATAAAATATTTTTCAAAATTTTCATCCTCAAGTTTAGGTGTGGTAATGCTAGTCGTAGTCGATGATGAGTTAATGCAATGAACCGCATAGCTAGTCCGTAGATCCCTTTGGAATTTACTTGATTTTGCGAAACTTTTACTTTTCTCCAAATTCTTCATGCACCCACACCAGTCATAATTATGGATTGATTAGAATAGTTTTATAAAGTTTATAGCACCTACTTCATTACAACAAGATATGCACAAGAATATGATATTTTGTGTCTTACTTGCTTTAAAAACTACATGAGCATTTGGCATTAAGAAATGACTTAGGCCATCTTTGGATCGTTAGAGCCTAAATATTCCCTGACCTATACTAAAAATATCTCTAGTGTCCCCTTTGAGCCTAATGAAAAAGAATGGAGTGTGCCAAGCACACTATTTAAACCCCCATTCGCCATCGTTTCTTTTACCCACATTAACTTAACCCTAAAATCCTATTAGAGGACCATTTCTTTTCAGTTAGGCTATTTTTCGGAAGACTTCTTCTTTCCGTCGTCGAAAAAAAAATAGAAAAAGAAAAGAAAAGAAAAATATATGTATCGACGAAAAATGAAACGGAAGAAGAAGAGTGTAACAAAGATTCAAATGGAAGCATAGCTTTCAAGAAAAAATATGTTAGAAAAATTCTGCTGAGAAAAATGATGAGATATTTCTAGAAGTATATATTGCCCAAAACAAGTTTGGGGGGGAAAGAAGAAAACTGAAAAATAACAAAAAGAACCCCCCACTTGTGGTCTTTGCAGGTCCTAGCCTAAATAGGGAAAACTTCCTTTTGCTTGGAAGTATGAGGGATAAAGGGTAGTCTTACTCTCTCACTTTGAATTCCAATCCCTTTCCATCAAATCCCCCATCACCTTGGCCTTACATTACAAGCTAAATAAAGACCTAATGATCTTCTTGCCAATGCTTATGTTGTTTTAACTGTCAAGTGAGTCATATGAAATTGATCAAACACTTCATGTTCATTATTATTCGCCCTAAAGCTCACTGTGTTAGCATAATCTTAGCTATTACAAGTCATTGGGATAGGAGAGCATTGTATGTCATACATAGAAGTGCATGGGATGGATGTATAAGTCTTTGAAATCCTTGGGACCTTTCTTTATGTAACTGACCGGGCTTGGATGGTAGATCTCATACTTCCTAATGCATGATTTTCTATTAAACTTTGATTTTCATATGAATGGGGTGCTTAGCTTAATAAAACTGTTTTAGTTAAGATATTCTCTAAACTGGTGACCACACACACACGGAGAAATTAAAAGTAATAGCTGTTTTAAGAAAAGATCAGTTGAGTTTATGTGATTAAGCCTGCATATATGTGGTGAGCATCGAACTGAGACTGCTTTGCATGCCATACTTTCATAACTTGAGGTAGAAGCCAAAAAGATTTTTGTTTTGTTTTAGTTAATTTTTATCTACTTTTGTATTTACCAGTTTTTGTATTTATCTACTTAGTCGAGTCACTCGAAAGAGTCTCCTTGAGTTTGTGGGTTTATAGAGGAGTGTAAATAGTGTCACCCTCCAAAAAGATTTTCACTTTTGTTAATTGTTATTTATGTTTGTGTATTTATATGTATTGTTTACTCGTGGACGAGCAAAGTTTAAGTTTGGGGGTATTTGATCGATGTATTTTATACGTCGATTTTATATGCTTCTATGACTTAAATTATGCTATTTCACGAGGCTTCTAGCTACTGATATTTGTTTTCGGTGCATTTTGTAAGTTTCAGGGCTTTTAGTGAAATATGCAAAACTCCAGGGTTTTATGTGCAAATTCCAAGAAGGGCCAAAGTTGAAAATTGAAGAAGAAACGAGGAAGTCCAAATCTGAGACCTTGCGGTCGCAAGGTACCCAAACCTTGCCCCCGCAAGGTAGGCAGAACATTAAAGAAGTAAGAAATCAAAGGCCAGAGGTACTGGAGACCTTGCGGACGCAAGGTACTCAACACCTTGCGACCGCAAGGTGGTCAGAATGTGATCTTTTCGTATTTTCACTAGTGTTTTGATTGGATTACAACTCCCGGGTATAAATTGAAGTCGGATGCCAAGAGCCAGAGGAGAAAAAAACGGCAGGAGACAGTCTTAGGTAGATTTTAGATAGTTTTTAGGTTGTATAACATAGTTAGATTGTGTAATTACAAGTATTGAAGATCAAATCATGTTTCCGTTCATCTTCATGTGCTGTTCATTGTCTATGATGAACTAAATCATCCATAATCTAGGAGGTGGGAGGTAACTTGTATCGAATTTATGTTTTGATTCATATATATGTTCATTCAATTCTTGTTGATTGTGGTGTTTATCAATCCCTCTATTATTTTGCTTTGAACAAATGAATGTAATCGCAAATAATAAAGGCCTAGAGGTGCGGATAACTGCATGACCAATGTGCATATGTCGTACACTGGCTCACCATCACAATAAATTGGACCTATCGATGCACGAGAGTGATAAGTTAGGACCAGGTTCATACATGATCTAGGTGACAGATAGATCATAATCTAGGTGACAGCTAGATTGAAAGTTCTTGTGCTTAGGATATAGAATGGATGAATGTTGCGGGGATGGAGGCTGAACCAATAGTTCAACGGACTATATCTATCTTTAGTGAATGAACCCAAGAAATTGAATGATAATTATTGTGAATTAAACATAAAGGAGATACAAGTGAAACCCAGAATCCTAGATTGCCACCTACCATAAGATCTTCATAACTATAATTACTGCTAATTAGTTAAACACCTAAATATAAATAGTAGTTTAAGAATACAAGAATTATAAAAAACCCGTTAGATTAATAATTTGCTTTCAATAAACTGCACTGTTCGTGATCTCTTGTCTCTGTGGGTTCGACCCTTGCTTCCAATACTATTCTATAATAGTCTTGTCCACTTGCAAGGAAAAAGATTAAATAAAACATCGATAAGTTACTTGTGGGCACCGTCAAATGGGCGGAGCAATTGCTTGCGTTTTTGTTGTTATTTGTTTGCTGCTAGCGGAAATCGGGCAGAGTAACTGCTTGCTTCTCGCGGATTTGGCCTTTTCACTGAGGCAGAGCAACTGCTCTTTTTGAGATTTTTAGACCGGGGAAATAGGGTGGAAACCTAGCTCGGGGGACTAAGTCTCACTTTGACCGGTTGGTTTTGAGTTTGGAGGAGATTTGGAAGAGCTTCGAGGCTTTATAGGAGGGGGCACTCACTATCTCACGATCGCTCTTCTATCTGTGTAAAACAAACGCACAGAGTTTTTGTGAGAATAATTCTCATCCCTGAAAGCGAAGTCGGGCACCTTTATTTATTGGTGCGAGGAGGGACACTGCTGGCATTTGTGAATTTCATCTTGTGCTTCACCAGCTTGAACCACATGCTTGAGAATTTGTCAAATGTGTTAAGTCGAGAAGCACTGTAGCAGAGTTGGGCACCGAACCCTAGCTCGTTGGGTGCCACATCAGCATTGCTTGGTGGCAATGCCAAGCCTCCATTTTTGCCTCCTTTTTGCACACTTTGGCCCCTGTATTTTACTGTTTTGTGTATCCTTCTTTGTCTTTTACATTTTTAAACCCTGTAACTTGACATTTGTTAAGTTTTAACAGGTCTTGATATCGCATGTCAATGTTTCATACGAGGGGTACGAAATTGGGGTGTCTACAGAGCCCCTCAACAATGGAGTCTACGGGTAACCCGCAACCTACTAAGTAGACGAACATCGTTGATAAGAAATAGACTCCTTAATTTCGTGCAATTATAATGGGGAGAAATGCAACAGGTAGCCGTTATAATGCAACAGTTTATAATGCAAACCAAACCTCACATATCCTAGACATATTTAGTCGGTTATAGTATGTTATCGTAGTTTTTAAGCAGATATGCAAATTATGTGCTCTAATGGTCGGACCTATCGAAATAGGCTGCCTACATATCCCATAATAAAAGGGATCAGACCAAACGTAGTTCGGCTCGATGCAAACAAACAGTGTTAGGTGGGATGCCAAGATCAAACATCGTGTCCTCAGGACAGGGTCCTTCGTCGGAGCACGATAGCCCCCTCGTGAGAAAGGCAAAACACAAATCATATCAAATGTCGTATCCTCAAAGGGTCGAAACCCTTTGCCGAACACGACGGTGGGACGTATCGTCTCCTCAAGACAGGATGCTTCGTCAGAGAACGATAGCCTCTCTCTCTCAAGCCCGGGGTCTCAGCCCCTTCGTGAGAAAGGCAAAACACAAGTCATATCAAATGTCGCATCCTCAAAGGATCGAAACCCTTTGCCGAACACGACGGCGGGACGCATCGTCTCCTCAGGACAGGATCCTTCGTCCGAGAACGATAGCCTCTCTCTCTTGCCCGGGGTCTCAGCCCCTTCGTGAGAAAGGCAAAACACAGATCATAAAGGCATTGCACCCTCAGGGTAAAAACCCTTCATCGAATGCAATGGCGGAACACATCATAGGTTGATCATTCCCCTTAGGGTTACACCCCGTGAGGAGATGATCCTATGCTACTCCTATAAAGCAGGAAAGCATCGCATCCTCGGGGGAAAAACCCTTCGTCTTATGCGATGATGGAACACATTATGCATGCAAAATGTAAAATACTTTACCTTTTCTTACCATTGCTTTGCTTTTGCTGATTCTGTTGCATTTGCTGCATTTGCCGCTTTTTCATGTTGTTTCTGCTGCTTCAACCGCTTATGCGCTTCTCGCTACTTACTACTTCTTTGGGATTCTTTTTTTCTTGGAATGGGGATTTTTCTCTCAGTGATTTTTCTCTCAATTTCTTCTTTGTTGCATTTCCAACTTCAGATGGAAAAATCTTCTTTGCTACATTTCCAACTTTTGCTGGAAAAATCTTCTTTGCTGCTTGTGGCAGCCCGACCCGGACTCCAATGCGGAATCCCAAGGTCGTGCCACCAAGACAAGCTAAAGACGGACAAGCACCTGCTAAGCATAATGGTACGAGTCCAAAAGATGAGCCATCAAGCTCGAACAGGAATGTAAAGCCATAACGGCAATACGGAATAATAAAAACAACAACACCTGCGGAAGCGAATCATAAGTGGGACCAAAGCCTATAATTATAAACTAAGGAATACAAGGCTGAGAGACGACTATCTCTCGACAAATCTACGACTACGTGACGCAACATTGCGCGGGCAACAAACCATCGGCAAACCTAAGGCCGGCGAATCAACAAAATACCAACCCGATAAACAACCACTCAACGGCTACAACATGCCGAGGAACAAATCAACTAAGCGAATAAGATATTAAATTCTAACAACTAAACCCAAGTCTCACGACTAACGCCGTCGGAGATGACAATACCAACAATACTAGAATGAGTGAGCTAAAGCATGCTCGAATAATAAAAGGGAACAACTCATAAGATATACAACAAATGACTCGAAACAAGTCGGCTACCAAAATAATACGATAACAAAATACTAACATAATCTACCCAAGTAAAGTCTACATAACTTTACATTCGTGTCTCACAGATACATAATAACATAATAATAATAAATCCAAGCTTAAAGCCCGAAGACCACCTTCTAGGAATCACTATCCGGCCGCCACGCCGCACTAACGGGATCACTGCACACACTAAGGGAAAACAAACACAGGAAATGAGTCATAATGACCCATAAAGTTACTAAATGCAATGGTATGGCATAGCATGGCGTGGCATGGCATAATGCACAAGCATATATAAAATCATGGTATCATACTAGTATACCAACAATAAACATGTACTTATTTAGTCATCAAGTAACATAAACTCACATAAACCACATAGCATATTATCTTTCACATAAATGCTCATACGTAAACTCGAAATAAAAGCCCTCAATGCTCAATCATGGGTCCAACCCTCAATATTCAAACCATGGGTCCAACCTCAAATGATCATAATCGGGTTTCAATCCTCAAATGATCACAACTCATCGCTTTCTTAATGAGTACCTCGTTACATTCATCCAACCCTGGGAATGAGAAATGGGAGCTCGATATCGGGCTAGGGGCGCTAATACGAGACCACATCCCACTATTGGCCATATAGTGAGGAGAAAGGGTACCAATGCGGCGATTCATAGCGAATGTTTCCAAAGGCTATGAATCGTCCCATTGCCGACAAAACGACCAAGATGCCAGCTGGACTCAAATCAAGATGCTCAAGTAGATATTTACTTGCATAAACCAATAAGGACCAAGTCCTTCACAAGAGGACTCACCAAATCAAGTAGGTCATAATGCTCTACAAAACCCAATAAACAATGCACATAATTGTACACACTTAACATGTTCAACTAACTTGTAAGTTTAGTTCAAAACCACATATTGAGGTATTCATAATCCTCAAGTCATCACCAATTCAAGAATAGCTTATAGCTCAATAAATCACAACGTGAGGTCTACTATAGTCCTCTACTCAAGATTAAATCAAAGACTATTATTTAGTCTAAGAACGACCACAAACAAGGCTTAGCATTTGGTTTCACTTAAAAGCACACCGGACTCAACCATAGTCCCAATTGTCATAAATAATTGACTTCTCAAACCAATCTCGAGGGTACCAAAACTAACTCGTAGTCAAAACCCCGTAAGTGCTTTCATGTGCACGCGACCGAATTCCCTAAAAGAGAACTCATTCAAATATTCATTTCTTAAGGGCATACGAGGTCATAGGTGGGTCTCTAATGCTCCGTGCCCTAACGAGCACACTCTAAATAAATCCCCAATAAGCTTCTAAATCATGGGTGTCACAAATGGGACACAATTCGAGATGCTCGGGTACTCACAATAAAAACCAACCAAACCCGAACATCGTAGGATTTCAACCTAAGGCTCACTAACATCTTATTGAACCTAAAATGACTCCATTGAGTCTTAATATCGCATTTCATTAAATACACATTTCATAAATCCCAAAACTAACACATCATTCAAGTTTATAATAATTCTCCCAAAAATAATCCGGGCTTGTTTCCCAAGCCTAAAAATCCAAAAACTCAACATACTCATAGTCAATCGAAACCCAAATGTCGAGGACTTCAACCCAAGTTCATTAACACATTATTGAACTTATTAAGACTCGTTGAGTCTAAATACTAAGTTTCATCATTAACGCACTTCATCAATTTCAACATTAATACCCACTTTATTTAACAACAATATTCATAATTCCCGGCTTGATTCACAAGCCCTAAAATTCATAAAACCCAACATAAATCATAACCCATTTCATACATCACATAATTTCAATTAAGTGATCCTACTCATGTTATCTAGTGAGTTCACTCTTCCAAAGCCCCAATCATAGGCATACTTCCACAATAAATCCAAGTAACATATGGACATGATTTCTAGCATACTCATAATCCTAGAAACACAAGATGAAGAACAATCATATACTTCAACAATCATAGAAGTCATCTTACAAATGCTCCTAACAAGTTTATACTTCCAAAAAATCCCAAATTGGGCATACAAAGCATATCAAGTGTTCATTGCCCACAAATAGCATATAAGTTGTTTTCCTTAGGGCCAATGAACCAAAATCAAAAGGAAGTAACTTACCTAGCTTGAGTGAAAACTCAAGAGAACCAAAATCTGAACGGTGAAGTTGTTCTACACGTCGAGGGCTTCAAGAATCTGAAGTTTGGAGGCGATCGGACGGTTGGATCGTCTTGGATCGAAGGAAGAATGAAGCTAGGGCTTGAATCTCCAAGCCCTCTCTCTCTCTCTCTCTCTCTCTCTAATACGTATTGTGGAAGAGAAGAAATGAAAGGATTTCTGCAATTTACAAAGGGGGTTTGGGTATTTATACCCCCAAATTAAGGAGGGCACAATAGACATTTCCCAAGTACAATTAGTAGAGATTAAGGGTAATCAATCACTAATCTAACCTTAATTAACTTCCAACTAATGTTAGGACATGATTAGGGTTAAGTATGGGTGGTTAGGAAGGGTTTAGAGCGGGTTTAATGAGGGTAGGATAGGTATTTTTCGTCAAAACACAAAGCAGGGGAAAAATTCCGTATGCACAACCCGATGTTGAGGCGGGCGCCTCACTCTAGGCCGGCGGGCGCCTGGGATACCGGAGCTCAAATATTCATTTTGCAATGCTCAAGATGACCTTGATCGGGCTGTGATCGAATTCGATGCGCGCGTCGCTTAGCCCTTGAACTTGGTCTAAACATGTCCTAAATGGTCCCAAACTTATGGGCAACCATTCTAAGGTCTAACCCAACTCAAAACAAGTCGGAAACACACCGAACAACTCCCGAAACAACTCGAGCGAAACCGGAAGGGTGCAACAACGTGCAACCTAACGACGAATGAACTCGCAATCGAACGAGCAATGAAAGGAGACTTTTAAGGCAAGTCTAAGGGCTAATGAAGAAGCTTAAATACTTCTAGAAAGTTGAATAACAACTAGGGAAATAAGAATCCCAAAGGAGAGACGATTACGACTCAATCCCCGAACTACGCCGATAGAGACGAACACTATCTCCAAAGCTTCCAAATCATCGATAGACTTAAGGAACACCTCCAACTTGAAGTCTAATACATCTAAACATGTTAATAAACCATCTTATAAAGGTCTAGGACCAAACCGAGGTCACGAACACAAAACGCAAGCAAACCCTCAATCGCTGCCGCATTCCGACTATCGTCCGAAGTCACGACTTGTGACTTTAGCAAGTCAACAACTATATGGAGTCTCTTAATAATGTTTTGGTCTTAATGTGGTCTCTCATACATATCTAGACCCTCTCGCAAACCAAACATACATCGACAAAGGAAGAAGTGCAAGTATAGCACGCAAGCAGAGCTAACGAAGGAGCGGGGTGTTACACTCTCTCCACCTTAAAAAAGAATTCGTCCCCGAATTCTAAATCATGATACAAACCAACATTAGGTCCACACTCAACCACAATACATCGAGACAATGATTATTGTGTCTCTTAATCAGTTAACACTCGATCTCAAAACCACCAACCTTGACTCGAATCTCAGGAGTCTACCACCATATGTAAACATACACGAATGTCGAACTATAATAATCCAAATTCAAAGTCTACAAACTCTCAATAGACATAACAACTTCAACACTTACGATTGAAAATACTATGACCCATACTTGAGTCGCGAATACCATACGAACAATTACGCCAATCATGTAAGCAAAATTCCAAATTTCAACATAAGAACACATTCAACTACGAAACTATTTGTCTCGGGGCACATCATGAAATTCAAGCACAAGAGATTCTAAGTTACAAGAATTAATAATTGCCTATGGAGCAATTTACAAACAAATCAAAGATAATCAAATCGGCATTTCAAACCATGTAAATCACTACTCGCGATTTTTTTCCCATCGCGGTGAGAACACATAAAACACATTAATGAAATGTTTTGAAAATTCATTCCATTTCATCCATTCCATTTGGTAACGGGTATAGTCAATTTCTAACTTAATTCTTACCAATCCTAGTCCAACGACGAATACCTTTTGCTCACCAATTCGAGGTACCTCTTGAATTAGCTTCAAAAGTTTCCGTCGTAAGGATGCGAAGGTTCATGAATAAAAAGTTTTAAGCATCCTTCAAAGCAATCTCTATGCTAATGAAATGAATGAACATGAGATAATAATGATGAAATGAGAATTTAATATACTACAATGTAAATGCATCAAGTAGGTGTTTCCTACAACTAATGCACGTAACTGAATAAAAATTCAGACCAAGTAACAAGGTCTATTACCTTGGCAAACAACAATCATAGCTATCACAAAACTCGTGTACCTAGTACACTCAACCAAGATGACTTCCTAGTAATCACAACGAATCGACAAGGCTACTAATGCCCGTAACGTCTATACTATGCGAGACTATCATTTCTTAAGCTCTAGACCAAGTCTACAACCAATGCATACTCTAAACATCCTATCACAACATTAACTTCTCAATACTCGCGATGAACCATCAATCTCTCCCGTGCAGTCAAAATCAACCGATGAATCGCAACACTTCACCTTCTCACAAGTCGAGTGTATATCCTACTCGCATAATAACCAATAACAATAATATGGTATTATATTATTCATTACATAAAACATATCTTTATAGAATATACAAACATCATACCAAACCAATAAGTACTAATATACAATTCATGCTTCATATATATACATACTATGGCCTTTATATATAACCACACAAAACCACGACTCTATATATAGCATAGTCTTATATATATATAGACTAAACAAGAATCCATACACCACGTGCGATTACCTACCGGTAATTCACAAAACGAACCATATCATATATCGATCTCACATTGGGGTATTATTCCCGATCGAGCAAATAACCAATATTACACAATACACCATATAATGTATGTATGAATGCACATGAGCTACCGATTAAAACGTGTACTCATAATAACGGTAATAATAGTCACTGTATAATTTACATATATATATATATATATATATATATATATATATATATATATATATATACAAGAATATACCTTCCTATTTCGGATAGGACTCAAAACCCCGCAATGGCCAACCGCCACGCGCGCACGACCTCAAACTCTAGGCCGTCCACCACTGTCTCTCTTGGAGCCACTGGATTGTTGACTAGTACTCCAGACCGCTTAACTCTCATCCGCGGGCAATCTTTACGAACATGATCACCGCCACAAGCGAAACACTTTCTGATTTACCCAAGCAAAGACCTATTCTCGGCATGTCCCGTCCTCATACGAAATTGCATATCAACTCATCACTGCCGTCGCCTCGGAGTAGAAGTAGTAACACCACCGGCCACGAGCGCATTTCCTTGACTAATCTATGCGAGGTGCCGCCCGCTATTACCATCATTGTCTCTAATAGTACTCGAGGCTCTCTTTTGAGCATACTCCTCGATGTCAACTCCATTGCATACGCACGATCCACAGCGCCTCGGTAATCCGTAAGTTGTAACGGAACGAGCTGCCTACGATATTTCATCTTTAGGCCCTTCACAAACCGTTGGTCTTCCTAGCCTCATCGGTACTAAGTAACCACAATAGCCCAACTCTGTGAACTTCGATGAATCTTGAGCCACCGTCATAGCTCCTTGTTCTAATGCCATGAATTCCGCTTCTCTTCTTTCGAACTACTGTAGGAATAAAGCGTGCCATAAACTCCATCGTGAAGTTTTCCCACACTTGAGGCACTCCATGGTGTCTCCAACTATCTCGTAACACATGCCACCAATGGTCGGCCGCACCGGTTAATTTAAACTTGGGTCACCATCTCTTGACGTACAACCCGCCTTGCAAAGATCTTCTCCATGCTTTCTATCCAAAGTTACGCTTTAGAAGCATCGGGTCCTCCATCGAAGCTCTCGGTTTCAACTTCAAGAATCTCGCAAGAATGATAGAATCGTCTTCCATTCCAAACATCATTTGAGGAGTCACACGCGGATCCATAACATTCTCCTCTCTCGTTGCCACGGTTGTACCCGAGCAGGGTCTACTAGAACTAGCTCCACGCCAAGTTCGACATATCGCCTACAAGGAACACTCGGCGTTAATAACTCAACAATAAACCCAACCCAAACTAGGCCAAGGAACCTATCCTGGCGAAATAGCTAACCTATAGCTCTGATACCAACTGTGGCAGCCCGACCCGGACTCCAATGCGGAATCCCAAGGTCGTGCCACCAAGACAACTAAAGACGGACAAGCACTTGCTAAGCATAATGGTGCGAGTCAAAGATGAGCCATCAAGCTAGCAGGAATGTAAAGCCATAACGGCGATAAGAATAATAAAAACAACACTGCGGAAGCAAATCATAAGTGGGACCAAGCCTATAATTATAAACTAAGGAATACAAAGTGAGAGCGACTATCTCTCGACAAATCTACACGTGGCGCAACATTGCTTTGAACGGCAACAAACCATCGGCAAACCTAAGGCCGGCGAATCAACAAAATACCAACCTGATAAACAACCACTCAACGGCTACAACATGCCGGAGGAACAAATCAAGTAAACGAATAAGATATTCAAATTCTAACAACTAAACCCAAGTCTCACGACTAACGTCGTCGGAGATGACAATACCAACAATACTAGAATGAGTGAGCTAAAGCATGCTGGAATAATAAGGGCAACTCATAAGAATACAACGGCTCGACCAAACAAGTCGGCTACCAAAATATCTAACAAAATACTAACATAATCTACCCAAGTAAAGTCTACATAACTTTACATTCGTGTCTCCAAGATACATAATAACATAATAATAATAAATCCAAGCTTAAAGCCGGAGAAGACCACCTTCTAGGAATCACTATCCGAAGCCGCCACGCAGCGTACTAACGGGATCACTTGCACACTAAGGAAAACAAACACACGAAATGAGTCATAATGACCCAGTAAGTTACTAAATGCAATAGTATGGCATAGCATGGCGTGGCGTGGCATAATGCACAAGCATATATAAAAATCATGGTATCTTACTAGTATACCAACAATAAACTTGTATTAAGTCATCAAACATAAACTTCATAAACCACATATTATCTTATATATTGCTCATATAAACTCTTAAATAAGCAGGTAACCAAGCCACATGGGCCAGCCCTCAATATTCAAACCATGGGTCCAACCCTCAAATGATCATAATTTGGGTTTCAATCCTCAAATGATCACAACTCATCAGTTTCTTAATGAGTACCTCGTTACATTCATCAACCACAGGATGAGAAATGGGAGCTCGATATCGGGCTAGGGGCGCTAATCGAGACCACATCCACTATTGGCCATATAGTGAGGAGAAAGGGTACCAATGCGGCATAGCGAATGTTTCCAAAGGCTATGAATCGTCCCATTCGACAAAACGACCAAGATGCCAGGTGGACTCAAATCAAGATGCTCAAGTAGATATTTACTTGGATAAACCAATAAGGACCAAGTCCATCACAAAGAGGACTCATCAAATCAAGTAGGTCATAATGCTCTACAAAACCCAATAAACAATGCACATAATTGTACACACTTAACATGTTCAACTAACTTGTAAGTTTAGTTCAAAACCACATATTGAGGTATTCATAATCCTCAAGTCATCACCAATTCAAGAATAGCTTATAGCTCAATAAATCACAACGTGAGGTCTACTATATCCTCTACTCAAGATTAAATCAAAGACTATTATTTAGTCTAAGAACAACCACAAACAAGGCTTAGCATTTGGTTTCACTTAAAAGCACACGGACTCAACCATAGTCCCAATTGTCATAAATAATTGACTTCTCAAACCAATCTCAGGGTACCAAAACTAACTCGTAGTCAAAACCCCGTAAGTGCTTTCATGTGCACAGCGACGAATTCCCTAAAGAGAACTCATTCAAATAATCATTTCTTAAGGGCATACGAGATCATAGGTTGGTCTCTAATGCTCCGTGCTCTAACGAGCACGCTCTAAATAAATCCCCAATAAGCTTCTATATCATGGGTGTCACAAATGGGACACAATTCGAGATCTTCGGGTACTCACAATCAAAACCAACCAAACCCGAACATCGTAGGATTTCAACTAAGGCTCACTAACATCTTATTGAACCTAAAATGACTCCATTGAGTCTTAATATCATTTCATTAAATACACATTTCATAAATCCCAAAACTAACACATCATTCAAGTTTATAATAATTCTCCCAAAAATAATCGGGCTTGTTTCCCAAGCCTAAAAATCAAGAACTCAACATAATCATAGTCAATCAAAACCCAAATGTCGTAGGACTTCAACCCAAGTTCATTAACACATTATTGAACTTATTAAGACTCCGTTGAGTCTAAATACTAAGTTTCATCATTCGCACTTCATCAATTTCAACATTAATACCCACTTTATTTAACAACAATTTCCCCAATAATTCGGGCTTGATTCTCAAGCCCAATTCATAAAACCCAACATAAATCATAACCCATTTCATAAATCACATAATTTCAATTAAGTGATCCTACTCATGTTATCTAGTGAGTTCACTCTTCCAAAGCCCCAATCATAGGCATACTTCCACAATAAATCCAAGTAACATATGGACATGATTTCTAGCATACTCATAATCCTAGAAACACAAGATGAAGAACAATCATATACTTCACAATCATAGAAGTCATCTTACAAATGCTCTAACAAGTTTATACTTCAAAAATCCCCAAATTGGGCATACAAAGCATATCAAGTGTTCATTGCCCACAAATAGCATATAAGTTGTTTTCCTTAGGGCCAATGAACCAAAATCAAAAGGAAGTAACTTACCTAGCTTGAGTGAAAACTCAAGAGAACCAAATACGAGCGGTGAAGTTGTTCTACGTCGAGGGCTTCACGAATCGAAGTTTGAAGCAATCGGACGGTTGGATCGTCTTGGATCGAAGGAAGAATGAAGCTAGGGCTTGAATCTCAAGCCCTCTCTCTCTCTCTCTCTCTATACGTATTGTGGAAGAGAGAAGAAATGAAAGGATTTACGCAATTTACAAAGGGGTTTGGGTATTTATACCCCCAAATTAGGAGGGCACAATAGACATTTCCCAAGTACAATTAGTAGAGATTAGGGGTAATCAATCACTAATCTAACCTTAATTAACTTCAACTAATGTTAGGACATGATTAGGGTTAAGTATGGGTGGTTAGGAAGGGTTTAGAGGGGTTTAATGAGGTAGGATAGGTATTTTTCGTCAAAACACAAAAACAGGGGAAAAATTCCGTATGAGGTCTCGATGTTGAGGCGGGCGCCTCACTAGGCCAGGCGGGCGCCTGGGATCTTGGGAGCTCAAATATTCATTTTGCAATGCTCTCGGCTCTTGCAGGCGCTGGTAGTGATGAGGTGGTGGCTTGCGTCTAGCCTGCGAACTTGGTCTAAACATGGCTAAATGGTCCCAAACTTATGGGCAGCCATTCTAGGTCTAACCCAACTCAAAACAAGTAAAACACAA
>CM028382.1:4169228-4311616 GCA_013146195.2 Codonopsis lanceolata
GAACACATAAGAGCACATTAATGAAATGTTTGAAAATTCATTCCATTTAAATCCATTCCATTTAATTACTTGGTATAGTCAATTTCTAACTTAATTCTTACCAATCCTAGTCCAACGGCGAATACATTTGCTCACCAATTCGGGGTACCTCTTGAATTAGCTTCAAAAGTTTAAAATTAAGGATGCGAAGGTTCATGAATAAAAAGTTTTAAGCATCCTTTAAATAGTCTCTATGCTAATGAAATGAATGATAAGAGATAATAATAGCGAAATGAGAATTTAATATACTACAATGTAAATGCATCAAGTAGGTGTTTCCTACAACTAATGCATGGCCCAGAATAATTTCAGGACCAAATAACAAGGTTGTTACCTTGGCAAACAAACAATCACCACAACTATCATAAAACTTCGTATTGCCACGTTGCACTCAGCCAAGATAATTTCTAGTAATCTAGCAGATAAACAAGACTACTAATGCGTAACGTCTCTACTCATAAAACTATCGCTTTCTTAGCTCTAGACCAAGTCTACAGACCAATGTATACACTAAGCATCCTAACACAAACGTTAACATCTCAATACTCACGGTGAGCGTCAATCTCTATCGTGCGTAGTGATTATCCTCAGATCGCAACCTTGACCTTCTCACAAAATCGAGGTGTATATCTACTCGCATAGTAACTACTAACAATACCATAATATTATATCATTCATTACATTAAACATATCTTTATAGAATATACAAACATCATACCCACCAATAAGTATCAATATACAATTCATACTTATATATATATATATATATATATATATATATATATATATATACTTTGGCCTTTATATATAACCACACAAAACCACAACTCTATATATAGCATAGTCTTATATAGACTAAACAGAATCCATACACAACGTGCGATTACCTCTTGGTAATTCCAAAACAAACCTATCATATATCGATCTCACATTGGGGTATTATTCGATCGAGCAAATAACCAATATTACACAATACACCATGTAATGCATGTATGAATGCACATGAGCTACAGTTTAACATACTCATAATAACGATAATAGTAACAACGATATAATATATACATATATCAAGAGATATGTACCTTCCTATTTCGATAGGTTTCAAAACTCCATGATAGCCAGCAGCCACGGCGCTGCTTGCCTCAACTCTAGAGGGCCATCACTATCTCTCTTGGAGCCACTAGATGGTTGACTAGTACCCCAGGCCGACTAACTCTCATCCTTGGGCAATCTTGGCGAACATGATCGCCGCCACAAGCAAAACATTTTCTGACTTACTGACACTTATTCACGGCATGTCCAGTCCTTATACAATAATGGCATATCAACTCATCATAGCGCCTCGGGTAGAAGTAGTAACACCACTACGGCCGCAGAGCGCATTTCCTTGACTAGCAGCAAAGGGTGCCGGCTGTCTCTCTTGTTATCATTGCTCCTATTAGTCTTCGGTGTTCTCTTTTTGAGTATACTCCTCGATGTCCAACTTCGCGCATATGCGCGATCCACAGCCCCTTGGTGTCAAGTAGAGTTGTAAGGGAATAAGGATGCCTCGATATTTAGAAGGCCTTTCACAAACCTCCGGTCTTCCTAGCCTCATCAGGTACCAAGTAACCACAATATGGCGAGCTGCAAAAACTTTGTTGAATCTTGAGGTCATATCTCCTTGTTCTAACACTAGAATTCCATCTCTCTTCTTTCTCGAATTACTCTAGGACTACATGGTACCATAAACTCCTTGACAAAGTTCTCCCACACTCGAGGCACTCCATGTAGTCTCCAGCGATCTCGTAATTCAAACCACCAATGCTCGGGCACCATCCAATCTAAGCTTGCTAAAGTCACCATTTCTTGATGTACAACCCAAAACTACAAAGATCTTCTCCATGCTTTCTGATGTTTCACCTTAGTAGTATCAAACTTTCCATCAAAACTTTAGGTTTCAACTTCAGAACCTTGCAAGAGCAGGTAGAATGGTCTTCCAATCCAACATCATTTGTGGAGTCACCGCGGATCATTAACATTCTCTCCCTCTCGTCTCTTGGCAGGAGTTGTATCGAATCGCATCTGCTAGAACTAGCTCCACGCCAAGTTTCACGACATAATACGCCTACAAAGAACACTCGGCGTTAATAACTCAACAATAAACCCAACCCAAACTGGGCGGAACCTATCTGGCGAAATAGCTAACCTAGCTCGATACCAAGTGACGGCCAGGCAGGGACTCGATGCGGAATCCCAGGTCGTGCGTCAAGACAAGCTAAAAGAGCAGACAACGCACTTTAAGCATAATGGTGCGAGTCAAGATGAGCCATCAGCTCGAGCAGGAAGGTAAAGCCATAACGGCAATGCGGAACAACTAAAAACTAAAATCTGCGGAAGCAAATCATAAGTGGAACCCAAGCCTTTAATCTAACAAAGGAACTGAGGTGAGAGGCAACTATCTCGAAAATCTACGACTTCGCGTGGCCGACATTGCTTACGGGGTAACAAACCATCGTCAAACCTAAAGTGGCAAGCAAGATCCCGATAAACAACCACTCAGCGGCTATAACATGCTAGGAGGATGATCAACTATAAGAATAAGAGATTAAACTACTAACAACTAAACCAATGTCTCGGACTAAAGTTGTCGGAGATAGAAATAACAATGTCAAAATAGAACAAAGCGAGCTAAAACTTTGCTCGGAAAGACAACGGAATAAACTTCTAAATAAATACAACGGCTCGACCAAACAAGTCGGCTCCCAAAATTAAAATAAAATACTAACATAACTACCCAAGTAAAGTTTACATAACTTTACATCCGTGTCTCCAAGAAATAATATATACAATAATAATAAATCTAAGCTTAAAGCCTGGGAAGACCACATTGAAATCACTTGTCAAGGCGCAGCACTAGCGAGTCATTTGCACAAACTAAGGAAAACAAACACACGGGTGAGTCATAATGACCCGATAAGTTACTAAATGCAATTGTATGGCATAGCATGGCGTGGCATGGCATAATGCACAAGCATGTATAAAATCATGGCATCTTAATAGCATACCAATAATAAACTTGTATTAAGTCATCAAGTAACATAAACTTCATAAACCACATAGCACGTTATCTTTCATATAAGTGCTTATAGTAAGCCACATAAGGGATAGAGAAATTACCCAAATAGTGCCGTTTGTCTGCTCTGCGAATACACAATGTTATATGGGTTTGTTTCGATGCACGTGATTGCACGTCAACGCACTGAGTAGCTCGCCTCAGCGACCCTTTCTCGGTCTAGCTTAGCATAATCCATTCGCTCTATTGGTTACGAGATGGGCTAACTTCCCTGGGGCCAACAGTGGAGGGTGTGTGAGGTCCCAGTGCGGCGATCCATAGCGAATATGAATCTTCACGATTCGTATAGGCGATGTATCGTCCTACACGACATAAAAACCAATCAAATATTGCCATGGACTTACATGCAATGCACAAGTAGATATTTACTCGTACTCAAACAAGAACCAAGGCGAGTCAAGAGCGGACTTATCAAATCAAGTAGGTCATAAAGCTCTACACACCAATTTAACAATGCACATATTTGCACATACTTAACAAATCCAACTAACTTATCGGTTTAGTCAAAGAACCACATATTGAGGTATTCATAATCCTCAAGTCATCACCCAATCAAAAGTAGCATATAAGCTCAAGAAATCACAATATGAGGTCTACTATAGCCCTCTACTCGGGATTAAACCAAAGACCATTATTTAGTCTAAGAACAACCATAAATCAAGACTTAGTGATTAGTCTATTCATAAAAGCATAACGGACTCAACCATAGTCCAAACTGTATATAATTGACATCCTCAAAACAATCTCCAAACCAATCTCAAAGGGTACTAAAACTAAGCGTAGTCATATCCCATAGTGCTTTCATGTGCACGACCAAATTCACAAAAGAGAACTCATTCAAATAATCATTTCTTAAAGTATACGAGATCATAGGTTGGTCTCTAATGCTCGTGCCCTAACGAGCACGCTCTAAATAAATCCCCATAAGCCTCATATCGTGGGTGTCACCAATGGTACACAATTCAAGATGCTCGGTACTCACAATCAAAACCAACCAAACCCGAACATCGTAAGGATTTCAACCTAAGGCTCACTAACATCTTATTGAACCTAAAATGACTCCATTGAGTCTTAATATCGCATTTCATTAAATACACATTTCATAAATCCCAAAATTAACACATCATCAAATTTATAACAATTCTCCCAAAATAATCGGGCTTGTTTCCCAACAAAAATCAAGAACTCATCATAATCATAGTTAAGCGAAACCCAAATGTCGTAGGACTTTCACTCGAGTTTATTAACACATTATTAAACTTATTTTGACTCGTTGAGTCTAAATACTAAGTTTCATTCATGACACATTTCATCAACCTCAACATTAATACCCACTTTAATTAACAACAATTTATCCAATAATTAGGGCTTGATTCTCAAGCCTAAAATTCAAAACAAAACAACATAAATCATAACCCATTTTATAAATCACATAATTTCAATTAAATGATCCTACTCATGATATCTAGTGAGTTCATACATCAACCTCATAGGCATAATTCACAATAAACCCAAATAAATGTAAACATGATTTCTAGCATGCTCACAATCATAGAAACACAAGATGAAGAGTAACAATATACTTCAACAATCATATAAGTCATCCTACATATGCTTTTGACAAGTTCACATGCTCAAATCACAAATTAAAATCACAACAAAGTATGTGTGTACTCATTGACCTCAAATAGCATAGAGTTTGTTTTCTTTAGGATCAATGAGTACAAAATCAAAGAGAAGAAGTAACTTACTTGTATTCTACACCAAAGCAAAGGAGAAATCTATTCGGTAGGAAGTGCTCTACTCTTCAAGCTCTACACTTCTTATGGGGTGGCTTGAGCAAATGAGTGAAGGATCATGGAGGATGAAGAAGATGGCTTCAAGAAGCCATGGGAGAACTTGAGAGAAAGAAATCCCGTTTTTGGAGAGTGAAGGAGAATGAGGGTCAACTCTTGATTGTGGCTTATATTTGCTTAAAAGCGAGTGGGACAAGTGTCACCACATTGTGGTCACTTAAAATCTGATTTTTGGTAGCTTAATTGATCACTAAAGCACTCTTAATCCACTCTTAAAACTTGTTAGATATGTTAGGACATAATTAAGGAGGGTTAGGGAGGTTTAGGTGGGGTTTAGAAAGGTTTTGAATAGGTGTTTTGGAGCAAAATTCATAAAAGCGACAAAACAGAGAAAAAATTCGTAGGTGCAACGGCACACTTGAGGCGGGCGCCTCACACACATGTCGAGGCGGCGCTGGACTTCTTAAGTTCATTTTGCAATGCTCCGGCATTGTCCAGCAACTAGTTATCGAGGAATTCGATGTGGCGCATGGTCCATATGAACTTGGTCTAAACATGTCCTAAATGGTCCCAAACTCATGGGCAAACATTCTAAGTCTAACCCAACTCAAAACAAGTCGGAACCACCCGAACAACTCTAGAAACAACTTGGGCGAAAGCAGGGAAGAGGTGCGACAACGTGCAAGCGGATCGACGAATGAACGCAATTGAACGAGCAATGAAAGGAGACTTTTAAAGGCAAGTCTAGGGTTAATTAAGAAGCTTAAATACTTCTAGGAAGTTTAGAACAACTAGGGAAATAAGAGTCCCAAAGGAGAGTGCAGCGACTCGATTCGAACTACGCGATATGAGACGAGCACTATCTCCAAGCTTAAAATCATCGATAGACTTAAGGAACACCTCCAACTTGAAGTCTAATACATCTAAACATGTTAATAAGCCATCCATCATATAGTGGTCTAAGACCAAACCGAGGTCTCGAACACAAAATGATGGTAAACTCTCAATCGCGTCGCATTCAGGCTATCGTCAAGTCACGACTTGTGACTTTAGCAAGTCAACAACTATATGACATCTCTTAATAGTGTTTTGGTCTTAATGTGGTCTCTCATACACATCTAGACCACTCGCCAAACCAAACATACAGTCAACATGTGGCGACAGGCCGGATCCCAAGGCAATCCCAGGTCGTGCGCCAAAATCAAATAACAACATACAAGTAGCAAATAATGGGTAGGGCCATAACGGCGATACAGGACAACTTAAAACACATGCGGAAGCAAATGAAATAAAAGCAGTGGGCGCCCGAGCTAACAAGCTCAAACTAAAACAACCAAAGAGATGATTAATCTCTCGGTCCAAAAATTGACTTCGCGTCTTTAACATTGGGCACGTAGAACAAACTCCTGTTATGCAATTCAAATATAGCATAAAATAAAAACCAAGTCATCGGCAAACTACGGTAGAACCAACATTAAACTAAGTCTAAGACTCTAGTCTAACAACTCGGCGGCTAAAACATGCCGGGAGAACAAACATCATATTAAACTAGCAATTTAACATGCTAAACATAACACCAATTAACCACGCACGACTAAAACCGGTCGGCTGCCAAC
This sequence comes from Codonopsis lanceolata, assembly GCA_013146195.2. Classification (NCBI taxonomy): domain Eukaryota; kingdom Viridiplantae; phylum Streptophyta; class Magnoliopsida; order Asterales; family Campanulaceae; genus Codonopsis; species Codonopsis lanceolata. Next base: position 4,175,795 of record CM028382.1, read on the forward strand.
AAATAAGTACTAACAAGTTATATGTACTAACAACAAGTAAAATATGAAAGTTTAACTATAACATATAACAAGCACAACCACCACCGGTTGGCTACCAAAAGAATAGGCTAACCACATAATTACAACATTACAAATACATAAAGGTTTGCTACCCAAATCATGAAGTTTACATAACTTCATCTTCCCGAACCTCACCAAAACAAAACCAACAACTAAGTAGCAACCTTTCCAAAAGAATTCGCCTTAGCGTAACCTACGGATTTACTTGGATCCGCTCGCGATGCGGATCTAGGGAAAAACAACCAACAAATAAAAGTAAGTCACAATGACTTAGTAAGTTACTAACCATAACTATCATGGCATAATGCTCAATCATAAAATTTTATCATGCTATCGTCATGAAATAACAGGTATATATAAAATCATAATAGCCTGGCATCATGCTCAACATTAAATAAATATGTTATCGTTAAAGTATAACATCTCATCATAAAACCATGTCAAGGCATTTAGTCTTAAACAACAATAATTATACCTTTGGCATAAAACAACATTCCCATAATATTCATGTGATAGCATACATGCTTAACAACATTAATCAATATGTTATCTATTAAGTATAACATGTAAGAAACCAAAACAAACATCATATCATATCCAAATTCACCAAGCACGTTATTCACTTAAGCACTTGTGAAACAATTCATATATATAGGGATATGATACCATTACCAAATTCCTCGCGTGTCGCTCTAAAACTGCGTGCAAAACCCTATGTGCCCTCGATATCCCTCTCGTAGATATCGGCGTCCCAGGCGATCTCGCTCGAGTTCCATAGTTATCAAAGTCATGTGTATTACTACAACTAAGATAAACTACTTCCACCGTGGCCATCGATGGAGGGTGTGTGCAAACCGACGCGGCGATACATCGCGATCACGAATCCCAATTCGTGAAGGCGATGTATCGTCCCACCAAAACTCAACAGGCCAGAGCGCCAGGTGGACTCAAAACCCAAGCACAAGTAATATATACTCATATGCTCAAAACAAGTAGGTAAACACTCTACTATCAAACTAGTCATGCAATTCATCCACAACTAGCATAAACATCATAACAGAATCATATAAGCTCTCATAATCAAGTGTGCTTCACACACTTCAAAACTTCTTGGAGGCTCGACCTCCATGAATTCTACCAAATTCGTAGGACTTAAAATTATAGTTCTAGGATTCATACTAACCCAAAGGTTAACTCAGTTGAGTTCAATCTAAGTTTTCCGAAAATTCAAGGAATAGAAGCTTAGGCTTCATCATCCCCTATGTTCATAACTATCGCCCAAAACCAAATCCCAATGTTCAATATACTCATATAAACCCAACAAACTAATTAACAATGCAACTTAGAATAATTCATCTTGTGCATAATTTCATCAAGTCATCATACCAATCATAACATTCAAATCATGATTAAAATTCACAACATGGTTCAATATGCTCTATTAAGCTTGTAAAACATATTAATCAAGCTAACATCATTAGATTGCAAGCTAAAACAAAATTAGGGCAAATCACCTCCAAGCATCTCAACCAAACCAACATTAATCCACATGAATAACAACATAACCAAGTTCAATAAGCTAATTAGAACATGAATTTCACATAATCATGGTCTCACATAGGCCAATCAACCTGCCTTGGCCGTGAAAAGGCCTCATTTGTTTTTGGGTTTAATATGAAGTTAAATCCTCAGTAAACCACTAATTAGCTCCCAATCTCTTAATAGGTGTTTAGGATTAGTATTAGGGTAATTAAGTGGGGTTAGGATGGAGTTTAGATTAGGTTTAATTGGTCAAATCGAGACGGTGAGAAGGAGCAAAATCAAGTCAGAGTTTTAAAGACACTTCAGATTAAGCAGGGTCTAGGTGATGCGGTAGCATCGAAGTGGGTTTCGGCATTCTAGATTTCACCGCTCCTTGCTCGATTTGGACTCTCCCGCGTGCAATCGAGTCCTTCAAACCAAAAATGGTCTATAATTCATCCTAATAACCTCCAAGCATTAACCAAAGGAATCAAGTCTCAAACCTCATCAAAAACATGGCAGAACTGGTGAACTTCAAGCGACGATGGCCAAGCGTCAAAAGGGTTTCGCTAAAATCAAACTAACAACAAACCGGCGATGCAACTAGCATCTAACCAACATCAAGGCATGTTAATGATGTTTTTAAATGCCCTCTAACAATTATCCATGAAGTTACAACATAAATCTTAAACTTAGAGATTCAAAAGCATCTCGCTTGAAAGAAAAGATGCATACATGCATCTCAAACGACGCTAATCGATCATGCTATTGACTCTAAACATATACGGGGAATTAAATGAACATGTTTATGATGATTATCAATGTATGAATCCATGCATAACACAATCAAGCAACATTTTAGGGTTTTACACAACAAAGGAAGAAGTGCAAGTATAGCACGCAAACCGAGCTAACGAAGGAGCGGGGGTGTTACACTTTAATCCCTATGAGCGAGGGAAACAAAAAAATTTTTTGAAGGGAAAAAACATGGAAATGAACATGATAATCGCCATAAGGATGAAGCATCAACTATTTTGAATAAAACATAAAAATACTAAAAAATAAAAATAAAAAAATATATTTTTTTGTTCATAAGCTGAGTACCGTACCGCTTTTGTACAAAAACACCTTTTTATTTTTTGACACATATTTAATTTTTTTTTTTGGATTCAAAATAGTTGATGCCTCAACTGTATGAAGATTATCGTCTTCATTTCATGTTTTTTCCCTTCAAAAAATGTGTTTAAGCACCGTTAACTTTATTCACGGGCTTTGGGATGTTTTTTGGGTTTTCCATTCATTTTTTATTTATTTTTTTCCTTTTTAAGGTTTGGTTGGTTAGGGCATATGTTAAAGGGGTTAGGGTTTAAGATTTAAGGGTTTTCACAGTTACCTTAAGCCTAAACTCTAAGCTTAAACATTAAACCCTAATCCCTAAACCTTAAACCTTAAACCCTAACCTAATCCCTAAGCCAAACGTTAAACCTTAAAACCTTAAACCCTAAAACCTAAACCCTAAAACCCTTAAAATCTTAAACCATAAACCTTAAACCCTAAACCTTAAACCTTAAACCCAAACCCTAAACCTTAAAACCTTAAACCCTTTAGTAAACCTAAACCTAAACCCTAAACCTAATCCCTAAGCGAAAGCTTAAACCTAAAACCTTAAACCTTAAACCTAACTCTTAGCCTATCCCCATGCCCTAAGCCTAACTATAAACCTTAAACCAAAAACAATTGTATCACCTAAACCCTAACCCTTATCCCTAAACCTAATTTGAAACCTTAAACCCTAACCTTGAGTCTCTAACCTTAAACCTTAACCCTAAAACCTTAAACATTATGCACTATCCCTAATCACTAAACCTTAAACCTAACTCTAATGCTAACCTAATCCCTAAGCCTAACCTTAAACCTTAACTTAGAAAATGGTCTTATCCTCCTAATCCCTAAGCGACCTTAATCCCTTATGAGCGAGAAACAAAAAATATATATTTGAAGGGAAAAAACATGAAATGAACATGATAATCACCATAAGGATGAAGCATCAACTATTTTGAATACAAAAAAAATATTAAAAAAATAAAAATAAATAAAAAATTTTTGTTCATAAAGCGGTACCGGTTTATGAACAAAATATTTTTTATTTTTTATATTTTTTTTTTTTTGGATTCAAAATAGTTGATGCTTCATCTATGGAGATTATCGTCTTCATTTCATGTTTCTTCCATTCATAAATAATTTTTTGTTTCTCGTTCATAGGGATTAAGGCTTAGCGATTAGGGCATTAGAGTTATGGTTTATGGTTTAGCGATTAGGGTTAGTGTATAATGTTTGGTTTTAGGGTTAAGGTTGGAAGGTTAATAGAAACTTCGAGGTTAGGGTTTAAAGGTCGAATTAGGTTTAGGGATAAGGGTTAGGTTTAAGTGAACAATTGTTTTTGGTTTAAGGTTTTTGTTAGGCTTAGGGATTGGGGATAGGGCTAGAGTTAGGGTTTAAGGCTTTAGGATTAAGGTTCGGGTTTAAGGTATAGGTTTAAGGTTAGGGAATAGAGTTAGGGTTAGGGTTTAGGGTTTAGGGTTTAAGATTTAAGGTTTTAGAGATTAGGTTTAAGGGTTTAGGGTTTAGGTGTAAACTTGGTGATGACTTCGTTTTAATCCCAAAAATGTTGTTTAAGCAACGTTATTACGGGCTTTGGAAGTTTTTGGTTTTTCATTCATTTTTATTTATTTTTTCCTTTTAGGGTTTGGTTTGGTTAGGGCATATAAAGGGTTAGGGTTTAAGATTTAAGGTTTCCGTTACCTTAAGCCTAAACTCTAACCTTAAACATTAAACCCTAATCCTAAACCTTAAACCTTAAACCCTAACCCTAATCCCTAAGCCAAGCGTTAAACCTTAAAACCTTAAACCTAAACCTAAACCCTAAATCCTAAAACCATAAACCTTAAACCTAAACCCTAAGCCAAACCTTAAACCCTTAAACCTTAAACCTTAAAACCTTAAACCTTTAAGTAAACCTAAACCCTAAACCTAATCCCTAAGCCGAGCTTAAACCTAAAACCTTAAACCTTAAACCTTAAACCTAAACCTAACTCTTAGCCTATCCCATGCCCTAAGCCTAACTATAAACCTTAAACCAAAAATAATTGTATCACCTAAACCTAACCCTTATCCCTAAACCTAATTCGAAACCTTAAACCCTAACCTTGAGTCTCTAACCTTAAACCTTAACCCTAAAACCTTAAACATTATGCACTATCCCTAATCACTAAACCTTAAACCCTAACTCTAATGCTAACCCTAATCCCTAAGCCTAACCTTAAACCTTAACTTAGAAAATGGTCTTATCCTCCCTAATCCTAAGCCTGACCTTAATCCCTATGAACGAGAAACAAAAAAAAAATTTGAAGGAAAAAACATGAAATGAACATGATAATCACCATAAGGATGAAGCATCAACTATTTTGAATACAAAAAAAAATATTAAAAAAATAAAAATAAATAAATAAATTTTTTGTTCATAAAACTGGTACCAGTTTATGAACAAAATATTTTTTTTTTTATATTTTTTTAAATTTTTTGGATTCAAAATAGTTGATGCTTCATCTGTATGGAGATTATCGTCTTCATTCATGTTTCTTCCATTCATAAATAATTTTTTGTTTCTCGTTCATAGGGAAAGGTTAAAGCTTAGCGATTAGGGTTAGCATAGAGTTATGGTTTATGGTTTAGCGATTAGGGTTAGTGTATAATGTTTAAGGTTTTAGGGTTGTTTAAGGTTAAAGAAACTTCGAGGTTAGGGTTTAAGGTTTCAAGTGTTTAGGGATAAGGGTTAGGGTTTAAGTGAGACAATTGTTTTGTTTAAGGTTTTTTGTTAGGCTTAGGGAGGGGATAGGGCTAGAGTTAGGGTTTAAGGCTTTGGGATTGGGTTCGGGGTTTAAGGTATAAGGTTTAAGGTTAGGGAATAAGAGTTAGGGTTAGGGTTTAGGGTTTAGGGTTTAGGGTTTAAGATTTAAGGTTTTAGAGATTAGGTTTAAGGGTTTAGGGTTTAGGGTTTAGGGTGTAACCGGTGATGACTTCGTTTTAATCCCAAAAATGTTGTTTAAGCACTATTACGGGCTTTGGAAGTTTTTGGGGTTTTTCATTCATTTTTATTTATTTTTTCCTTTTAGGGTTTGGTTTGGTTAGGGCATATAAAGGGTTAGGGTTTAAGATTTAAGGTTTCCGTTACCTTAAGCCTAAACTCTAACCTTAAACATTAAACCCTAAACCCTAAAACCTTAAACCTTAAACCTTAAACCCTAACTCTTAGCCTATCCCTATGCCCTAAGCCTAACTATAAACCTTAAACCAAAAACAATTGTATCACCTAAACCCTAACCCTTATCCCTAAACCTAATTCGAAACCTTAAACCCTAACCTTGAGTCTCTAACCTTAAACCTTAACCCTAAAACCTTAAACATTATGCACTATCCCTAATCACTAAACCTTAAACCCTAACTCTAATCTAACCTAATCCCTAAGCCTAACCTTAAACCTTAACTTAGAAAATGGTCTTATCCTCCCTAATCCCTAAGCCTGACCTTAATCCCTATGAACGAGAAACAAAAAAAAAAATTGAAGGGAAAAAACATGAAATGAACATGATAATCACCAAAAGGATGAAGCAACAACTATTTTGAATACAAAAAAATATTTAAAAAAAAAGTAAATAAATAAATTTTTTGTTCATAAAACTGGTACCAGTGTTAAGAACAAAATATTTTTTTATTTTTTTAAATTTTTTTAAATTTTTTTTGAATACAAAATAGTTGATGCTTCATCTGTATGGAGCTTATCGTCTTCATTTCATGTTTCTTCCATTCATAAATATTTTTTTTTGTTTCTCGTTCTTAGGGATTATGGTTAGGCTTAGCGATTAGGGTTAGCATTAGAGTTATGGTTTATGGTATAGCGATTAGGGTTAGTGTATAATGTTTAAGGTTTTAGGGTTAAGGTTTAAGGTTAGAAACTCGAGGTTAGGGTTTAAGGTTTCGAATTAGGTTTAGAGATAAGGGTTAGCGTTTAAGTGAGACAATTGTTTTTGGTTTAAGGTTTTTGGTTAGGCTTAGGGATTGGGGATAGGGCTAGAGTTAGGGTTTAAGGCTTTGGGATTAAGGTTCAGGTTTAAGGATAGGGAATAAGAGTTAGGGGTAGGGTTTAGGGTTTAGGGTTTAAGATTTAAGGTTTTAGAGATTAGGTTTAAGGGTTTTAGGGTTTAGGGTGTAACCGGTGATGACTTCGTTTTAATCCCAAAAAATGTTGATTAAGCACTGTTACGGGCTTTTGAAGTTTTTTGGGTTTTTCATTCATTTTAATTTATTTTTTCCTTTTAGGGTTTGGTTTGGTTAGGGCATATAAAGGGTTAGGGTTTAAGATTTAAGGTTTCCGTTACCTTAAGCCTAAACTCTATCCTTAAACATTAAACCCTAATCCCTAAACCTTAAACCTTAAACCCTAACCCTAATCCCTAAGCCAAACGTTAAACCTTAAAACCTTAAACCCTAAAACCCTAAACCCTAAAGTCTAAATCCTAAAACCATAAACCTTAAACCCTAAACCCTAAGCCAAACCTTAAACTCTTAAACCCTTAAACCTTAAACCTTAAACCTTAAAACCTTAAATCCTTTACCGTAAACCCTAAACCCTAAAGCTAATCCCTAAGCCGAAGCTTAAACCCTAAAACCTTAAACCTTAAACCTTAAACCTTAAACCCTAACTCTTAGCCTATCCCCATGCCCTAAGCCTAACTATAAACCTTAAAACAAAAACAATTGTATCACCTAAACACTAACCCTTATCCCTAAACCTAATTTGAAACCTTAAACCCTAACCTTGAGTCTCTAGCCTTATACCTTAACCGTAAAATGTAACACCCCGCTCCTTTGTTAGCTCGGTTTGCGTCCTTTACTTGCACTTCTTCCTTTGTCAACCGTATGTTTGGTTTGCGAGAGAGTCTAGATATGTATGAGAGACCACATTAAGACCAAAACATTATTAAGAGATGTCATATAGTTGTTGACTTGCTAAAGTCACAAGTCGTGACTCGACGATAGTCGGAATGCGACGCGATTGAGGGTTTGCTTGCGTTTTGTGTTTGTGACCTCGGTTTGGTCCTAGACCCTTATAAGATGGTTTATTAACATGTTTAGATGTATTAGACTTCAATTTGGAGGTATTCCTTATGTCTAACGATGATTTGGAAGCTTTGGAGATAGTGCTCGTCTCTATCGCGTAGTTCGGGAATCGAGTCGCGTAATCGCCTCTCCTTTGGGACTCGTATTGCCCTAGTTGTTGTTCAACTTCCTAGAAGTATTTAAGCTTCTTCATTAGCCCTTAGACTTGCCTTAAAAGTCTCCTTTCATTGCTCGTTCAATTGCTAGTTCATTCGTCATTCCAGTTGCACGTTGTTGCACCTCTTCCCGGTTTCGCTCCAAGTTGTTTCGGGAGTTGTTCGGGTGTGTTTCCGACTTTTTTTGAGTTGGGTTAGACCTTAGAATGGTTGCCCATGAGTTTGGGACTATTTAGGACATGTTTAGACCAAGTTCAATTTGGACCATGCGCGTCGATCACTCGCGGGACAATGCTGAGAGCATTTGCAAAATGAACATTAGCTCACAGAAGTCCAGGCGCCCGCCTGGCCATAAGTGAGGCGCCCGTCTCAAGTGCTGGTTGCACCTACGAAATTTTTCTCTGTTTTGCTGTTTTACGAATTTTGCTCCTAAACACCTATTCAAAACCTTTTCTAAACCCCACCTAAACCTCCCTAACCCTCCTTACTTATGTCCTAACATTAGTAACATGTTTTAAGAGTGGATTAAGAGAGATTTAATGATCTATTAAGCTACCAAAATCAGATTTAAAAGAGACCACATCATGTTGACACTTGTCCCACTCAATTTTTAGACCAATATAAACCACATCTGCAGATTTTGACCCTCATTCCTCTCCCTCACTCTCCAAAAACGGGATTTCATTTCTCTCAAGCTCTCCCATGGCTTCTTGAAGCATTCATCTTGGCCTTCCTCCATGATCCTTCACCCATTTGCTCAAGCCACCTCCATAAGAAGTGTAGAGCTTGAAGAGTAGAGCATTTCCTACCGATCAGATTTCTTCTTTGCTTTCTTGGGTGTAGAATACAAGTAAGTTACTTCTTCTTTCTTTGATTTTGTACTCATTGATCCTAAGGAAAACAAACTCTATGCTATTTGAGGTCAATTAGTACACATACTTGCTTTGTGTGATTTTAACTTGTGATTTGAGCATGTGAACTTGTTAAGAGCACATGTAGGATGACTTCCATGATTGTTGAAGTATATTGTTACTCTTCATCTTGTGTTTCTAGGATTGTGAGCATGCTAGAAATCATGTTTACATTTCATTTGAGTTTATTATGAAAGTATGCCTGAGTTTGGGGCTTTGGATATGTGAACTCACTAAACATTATGAGTATGATCATTTAATTGAAATTAAGTGATTTATGAAATGGGTTATGATTTATGTTGGGTTTTGTTATGAATTTTAGGGCTTGAAATCAACCCTGAATTATTGGAGAAATTGTTGTTAATTGAAGTGGGTGTTAATGTTGAAATTGATGAAGGGTGTAAATAATGAAACTTAGTATTTAGACTCCACGGAGTCGAAATAAGTTCAATAGTGTGTTAATGAACTCGGATTGAAATCCTATGACATTTGGGTTTCGTTTGACTATGATTATAATGAATTCTTGGGTTGTTAGGCTTGGGAATCAAGCCCGAATGAATTTTGGGATTTTATTGTATGTTTGAATAGAGTGTTAAATTGTGGATCTATGAAACCCATAAAGAATGAAATGTAAAATTAAGACTCATCGGAGTCGTTGTAAGGTTAATAATATAATAATGAGCTTTGGGTTGAAACCCTACGATGTTCGGGTCTTGCTTAGTTATGTTTGTGCGTACCCGAGTATCTTATTCGGTGTCCAATCGAGACACTCATGTTATAGGGACCTATTGGGAGTATGTTTAGAGTGTGCTCGTTGGAGCACAGAGTATTTGAGATCAACCTATGATCTCGTATGCCTTTAAGAAATGATCATTTGAACGAGTTTTCCTTTAGGGGATTTGGTCGTGTGCACATGAATGCACTTTCGAGGGAGTGACTACAGGGTAGTCTTGATGTTCTTGAGTATAGCATTGAGGAAGTGGGTTATATACGACAGTTGGGACTATTGTTGAGTCTGGTATGCTTTTATGTATAGACTAAATGCTAAGTCTTGACTGTGGTTGTTCTTAGACTAAATAATAGTCTTTGATTTAATATTGAGTAGAGGACTATAGTAGACCTCACGTTGTGATTTATTGAGCTTATAAGCTATTCTTGAATTGGTGATGACTTGAGGATTATGAATACCTCAATATGTGGTTCCTGAACTAAACTTACAAGTTAGTTGAACATGTTAAGTGTGTACATCTATGTGCATTGTTTATTGGGTTTTGTAGAGCATTATGACCTACTTGATTTGATGAGTCCTTTTGTGATGGACTTGATCCTTATTGGTTTATTCAAGTAAATATCTACTTGAGCATCTTGATTTGAGTCCAGCTGGCGTCTTGGTCATTTTGTCGGCAATGGGACGATTCATAGCCTTTAGAAACATTCGCTATGAATCGCCACATTGGTACCCTTTCTCCTCACTATATGGCCAATAGAGGGATGTGGTCTCGTATTAGCGCCACCTAGCCTGATATTGAGCTCCCATTTCTCATCCCAGGGTTGGATGAATGTAACGAGGTACTCATTAAGAAAACTGATGAGTTGTGATCATTTGAGGATTGAAACCCAGATTATGATCATTTGAGGGTTGGACCCATCGTTTAAATATTGAGGGCTAGGCCCAGATTCTGGTTATACGTGTTTATGTATGAGCATTTATGTGAAAGATAATATGCTATATGGCTTATGTGAGTTTATGTGCTTTGATAGCTAAGTACATGTTTATTGTTGGTATACTAGTATGATACCATGATTTTTATATATGCTTGTACATTATGCCACGCCATGCCATGCTATGCCATACATTTGCATTTAGTAACTTACTGGGTCATTATGACTCATTTCGTGTGTTTGTTTTCCTTAGTTTGTGCAGTGAGCTCGTTAGTGCGCGTTGCAGTTACGGGTGCGTGTTTGATAACAGGTGGTCTTCCGGGCGATAGCTTGGAGTTATTATTATTATTGTATTTATTATCTTGTGAGACACGGACGTAAAGTTATGTAAACTTTACTTGGGTAGTATGTTAGTATTTTATTTCGTATTATTTTGGGAGCCCACTTGTTTGGTCGAGCTGTTGTATTTATTTAGAAGTTTATTCCGTTGTCTTTCTGAGCAAGGTTTTAGCTCGCATATTCTAGTTTTGTTGATGTTATCTCCGACAATTTTAGTCGTGAGTCCTTGGTTTAGTTGTTAGTATTTGAATCTCTTATTCTTTTAGTCGATGTGTCCCTCCGGCATGTTATAGCCGTTGAGTAGTTGTTTATCAGGTTGGTATTTTGTTGCTTCGCCGGCCCTAGGTTTGCCGATGGTTTGTTTCCCGTGCGCAATGTTGCGTCACGTGAGTCGTAGATTTGTCGAGAGATAGTTATCTCTCAGCCTTGCGTTCCTTTGTTTAGGATTAAAGGCTTGGGTTCCACTTATGATTTGCTTCCGCAGATTTTAGTTTTTTTTGTTGTTCCGTATTGTCGTTATGGCTTTACCTTCCTATTAGAGTTCGATGGCTCATCTTTTGATTCGTACCATTATGCTTAGCAGGTGCTTGTCCGTCTTTTAGTCTGTCTTAACGGCACGACCTTGGGATTTGGCATTGGAGTCCGGGTCGGGCTGTTACATAAAACCTTAAACATTATGCACTTTCCCTAATCACTAAACCTAAAACCCTAACTCTAGTGCTAACCCTAATCCCTAAGCCTAACCTTAAACCTTAACTTAGAAAATGGTCTTATCCTCCCTAATCCCTAAGCCTGACCTTAATCCCTATGAACGAGAAACAAAAAAAAAAAATTGAAGGGAAAAAACATGAAATGAACATGATAATCACCATAAGGATGAAGCATCAACTATTTTGAATACAAAAAAATATTATAAAAATAAAAATAAATAAACAATTTTTTTGTTCATAAAACTGGTACCAGTGTTATTATGAACAAAATATTTTTATATTTTTTTATATTTTCATAAGATGTTTTTTTTGGATTCAAAATAGTTGATGCTTCATCTTTATGGAGATTATCGTCTTCATTTCATGTTTCTTCCATTCATAAATAATTTTTTTTGTTTCTCGTTCATAGGGATTATGGTTAGGCTTAGCGATTAGGGTTAGCATTAGAGTTATGGTTTATGGTTTAGCGATTAGGGTTAGTGTATAATGTTTAAGGTTTTAGGGTTAAGGTTTAAGGTTAGAAACTCGAGGTTAGGGTTTAAGGTTTCGAATTAGGTTTAGGGATAAGGGTTAGGGTTTAAGTGAGACAATTGTTTTTGGTTTAAGGTTTTTGGTTAGGCTTAGGGATTGGGGATAGGGCTAGAGTTAGGGTTTAAGGCTTTGGGATTAAGGTTCAGGTTTAAGGTATAAGGTTTAAGGTTAGGGAATAAGAGTTAGGGTTAGGGTTTAGGGTTTAGGGTTTAAGATTTAAGGTTTTAGAGATTAGGTTTAAGGGTTTAGGGTTTAGGGTGTAACCGGTGATGACTTCGTTTTAATCCCAAAAATGTTGTTTAAGCACTGTTACGGGCTTTGGAAGTTTTTTGGGTTTTCATTCATTTTTATTTATTTTTTCCTTTTAGGGTTTGGTTTGGTTAGGGCATATAAAGGGTTAGGGTTTAAGATTTAAGGTTTCTATTACCTTAAGCCTAAACTCTAACCTTAAACATTAAACCATAATCCCTAAACCTTAAACCTTAAACCCTAACCCTAATCCCTAAGCCAAACGGTAAAGCTTAAAATCTTAAACCCTCAAACCCTAAACCCTAAACCCTAAATCCTAAACCATAAACCTTAAACAAAAGCCAAACCTTAAACCATAAACCCTTAAACCTTAAACCCTTAAACCCTTTACCGTAAACCCTAAACCCTAAACCCTAAACCTAATCCCTAAGCCGAAGCTTAAACCCTAAAACCTTAAACCTTAAACCTTAAACCCTAACTCTTAGCCTATCCCCATGCCCTAAGCCTAACTATAAACCTTAAACCAAAAACAATTGTATCACCTAAACCCTAACCCTTATCCCTAAACCTAATTCGAAACCTTAAACCCTAACCTTGAGTCTCTAACCTTAAACCTTAACCCTAAAACCTTAAACATTATGCACTATCCCTAATCACTAAACCTTAAACCCTAACTCTAATGCTAACCCTAATCCCTAAGCCTAACCTTAAACCTTAACTTAGAAAATGGTCTTATCCTCCCTAATCCCTAAGCCTGACCTTAATCCCTATGAACGAGAAACAAAAAAAATATTTTTGAAGGAAAAAACATGAAATGAACATGATAATCACCATAAGGATGAAGCATCAACTATTTTGAATACAAAAAAAATAGTAAAAAAATAAAAATAAATAAACAAAATTTTTGTTCATAACACTGGTACCAGTTTTTTGAGCAAAATATTTTTTTTAAATGTTTTTTTGGAATCAAAATAGTTGATGCTTCATTTGTATGGAGATTATCGTCTTCATTTCATGTTTTTTCCATTCATAAATATATTTTTTTGTTTCTCGTTCATAGGGATTAAGGTTAGGCTTAGCGATTAGGGTTAGCATTAGAGTTATGGTTTATGGTTGTAACACCCCGCTCCTTCGTTAGCTCGGTTTGCGCGCCGCACCCGCGATTCTTCTTTTGTGGGTTGTATGATTGGTTAGTGAGAGGGTCTAGATATGTATGAGAGACCACATTAAGACCAAAACACTATTAAGAGATGCCATATAGTTGTTGACTTGCTAAAGTCACAAGTCGTGACTAGACGGTAGTCGGAATGCGACGCGATTGAGGGTTTGCTTGCATTTTGCGTTCGTGACCTCGGTTTGGTCCTAGACCTTTATATGATGGTTTATTATCATGTTTAGATGTATTAGACTTCAAGTTGGAGGTGTTCCTTAAGTCTATCGATGATTTGGAAGCTTTGGAGATAGTGTTCGTCTCTATCGCGTAGTTCGGGGATCGAGCCGTGTAATCGTCTCTCCTTTGGGATTCTTATTTCCCTAGTTGTTGTTCAACTTTATAGAGGTATTAAATCTTCTTCATTAGCCCTTCGACTTGCCTTAAAAGTCTCCTTTCATTGCTCGTTCAATTGCTAGTTCATTCGTCGTTTCGGTTGCACGTTGTTGCACCTCTTCCCGGTATCGCTCCGAGTTGTTTCGGGAGTTGTTTGTGAGTGTTATATGGCTGTTATAGACCTACTTTGGATGATTTTTGAACCTTGTTAGGTTTGGCTATGTGTTTGAGGTCGTTCGGGGTTGAATTCTAAACCCTTTTTGGTCTGGGAGGCTTGCGGTCGCAAGGGGGAAGGACCTTGCCCTCGCAAGGTCATCAGGATTTGTCCTTGGAGTTGCTGGAGAGCTTGCGGTCGCAAGCTATAGGGGACCTTGCAACCGCAAGGTGCCCCGATCCTGTTTTGCCCTGTTTTGTGTTTTGACGAGAAATGCCTATCCTACCCTCATCAAACCCCCTCTAAACCCTTCCTAACCTCCCATACTTAGCCCTAAAGATGTCCTAACATTAGTTGGAAGTTAATTAAGGTTAGATTAGTGAATGATTACTCCTAATCTCTACTAATTATGCAAGGGAAATGTCTATTGTGCCCTCTTTATTTTTGGGGGTATAAATACCCAAACCCACTTGAGAAATCAGAAAACACTCTTCATTTCTTCTCTTCTTCCAAACGTATTATAGAGAGAGAGAGAGTCCATGGGAGATTTCAAGCCCTAGCCTTCTTCTCTCTTCGATCCAAGACGATCCAACCGTCCGATTGCCTTCAAACTTCGGAATCTTGAAGCCCTCGACGAGTAGAACAAGTTCACCGATCGGATTTGCGTTCTTTGGAGTTTTCATCCGAGCTAGGTAAGTTACCTTCTTTTTATTTTGGTTCATTCGCCCTAAGGAAAACAACCTATGTGCTATTTGTGGGCAATGAACACTTGATATGCTTTGTATGCCCATTTTGGGGATTTTTGGAAATATGAACTTGTTAATAACATGAATAGTATGATTTGAATGTTATTATGTGTTGTAAGATATGGGTTGTGATTTATGTAGAGTTTTATGAATTTTAGGGCTTGAGAATCAAGCCCGAATTATTGGAGAAATTGTTGTTAATTAAAGTGGGTATTAATGTTGAGGATGATGAAATGTGTCATGAATGAAATTTAGTATTTAGACTCAACGGAGTCAAAATAAGTTCAATAATGTGTTAATAAACTCGAGTGGAAGTCCTACAACATTTGGGTTTCGTTTGACTATGATTATGTTGAGTTCTTGGATTTTTAGGCTTGGGAAACAAGCCCGGATTATTTTTGGGTGAATTGTTATAAATTTGATTGATGTGTTAATTTGGGGATGTATGAAATATGTATTTAATGAAATTTGATATTTAGACTCAATGGAGTCATTATAGGTTCAATAAGATGATAGTGAGCCTTAGGTTGAAATCCTACGATGTTCGGGTTTGGTTGGTTTTGATTGAGAATACCCGAGCATCTCGAATTGTGTCAAATTGTGATACCCACAATATAGAGGATTATTGGGGATTTATTTAGAGCGTGCTCGTTAGAGCACGGAACGTTAGAATCGAACCTATGTTCTCGAATATCTTTAAGAAATAATTATTGAATGAGTTCTCTCTTAGGGAATTTGGTCGCGTGCACATGAAAGCACTTGCGAGGTGATGACTACGGTTTGGTTTTGGTACCCTTGAGATTGGTTTTGAGAATGTCGAGTATGTATGACGATTGGGACTATGGTTGAGTCCGGTGTACCTTTAAGCGAGGCTAAAATGCTAAGTCTTGATTTATGATTGTTCTTAG
Source organism: Codonopsis lanceolata (assembly GCA_013146195.2). Lineage (NCBI taxonomy): Eukaryota > Viridiplantae > Streptophyta > Magnoliopsida > Asterales > Campanulaceae > Codonopsis > Codonopsis lanceolata. Next base: position 4,191,464 of record CM028382.1, read on the forward strand.
ACTAAAATAATAGTCTTTGGTTTAATCCCGAGTAGAGGACTATGGTAGACCTCATATTGTGATTTCTAGAGCTTATATGCTAGTTTTGATTGGGTGATAACTTGATGATTATGAGTACCTCACTATGTGGTTCTTTGACTAAATTTATAAGTTTGTTGGATTTGTTAAGTATGTGCAAATATGTGCATTGTTAAATTGGTGTGTAGAGCTTTATGTCCTACTTGATTTGATAAGTCCGCTCTTGTCGGTCTTCGCTCTTGTTTGAGCATGCAAGTAAATATCTACTTGTCCATTGCATGTAAGTCCAGCTGGAAATATTTGGATTAGTTTTTATGTCAGGGTAGGACGATACATCGCCTATACAAATTGTAAGATTCATATTCGCTATGGATCGCCGTACCTGGGACCTCACACACCCTCCACTGTTGGCCCCAGTGGGGAAGTTACCCATCTCGTAACCAATAGAGCGAGTGGATTATGCTAAGCTAGACTGAGAAAGGGCTGCCCTTGCGGTGTAGCCGCTCAGTATGTCGATGTAATCATGAGCATCGATGGTACAACCCGGTTACTAATGTGTATTGCAGGAGCAGCACAACGGCACTATTTGGGTATCTTCTCTATCCCTTATGTGGCTTACTATAAGAACTTATATGAAAGATAATGTGCTATGTGGTTGATGAAGTTTATGTTACTTGATGACTCAATACAAGTAATTAATTGGTATGCTATTAAGATGCCATGATTTTATACATGCTTGTGCATTATGCCATGCCACGCCATGCTATGCCGTACAATTGCATTTAGTAACTTACTGGGTCATTATGACTCATTTCGTGTGTTTGTTTTCCTTAGTTTTTGCAGTAAGCTCGTTAGTGCGCGTTACAGCTTCGGGTGCATGTTTGATAACAGGTGGTCTTCCGGGCAGTAGCTTGGAGTTATTATTATTACTGTACTTATTATCTTGTGAGATACGGATGTAAAGTTATGTAAACTTTTGTGACGGCCCGACCCGGACCCCAATGCGAGATCCCGAGTCGTGCCGTCCAAATAGGCAATAACACAAGCATGCACAAGTAGGATTATAAAATTCATGTGGCGCAACATCGCATACGAATAACAACTCGGCTACACTTGGCGGGAAAAACAACTTAAAATAAACAAGTCATCGGCGACGTTACAGTAGGAACCCAACAACTACTCCTACAATATTAACACATGCTTATAAAACCTCAACGGCCACAACATGCCGGAGACAACAACAACAATAATAATTAAAGCGAGCTTTAGCGGAAGAAAGCGAACCAGTGAACCATTAACATATGAACAGGCTCGACATATAAGTCGGCATACAAAAGATTACAAGTGTTAAACCATTAAGTTAACTACAACAACAAAATTCCCAAGACAAGTCTAAGTGACTTGCTTCCCAACGTCCTTTCCAAAATAAAAGACTAACTACCAAAAGTCCAAAAGAGCAACCTTGAGCTCACAAGCGACCAAGCGTGAAATAAGCGAGTCTAATCTCGGACCGTCTCCTCGGCTCGGATCTAAGGAAAACAAAACAAACAAATAGGGTAAGTCGAAAGACTTAGTAAGTTACTAAAAATGCATGTTCATGTTATAGCATGACATTTATCTCAATTATAGTACATGATCATCATATATAGCACTTAGCACATTGTTCACGTAAGTGCGTAAAATAAATCATACAAGTAGGATATGATATAGTCACGGCGCCGTAGCTCTGCAATAAACATTCTTGGTTCGTGCCACATCGATGTTCGTGATTACATCGACTTTTATCGAGAACCTACTCGATCTAGATAGCAAGCCAATGCGGCACGTATTGTTACGGCAAAGGGCTACTTCCCCATTGCCACGGCCCACAATGGAGGTGTGTGTGAAGTCCCAGTGCGGCGATCCATAGCGAGCACGAATCCCATAATTCGTGAAGGCGTGCATCGTCCCACCACGACTTAATAAACAAACCAAATAATGCCGGTGGACTCAATGTGATGCACAAGTAGATATTTACTTGACTGACTAAACCAATTAAGGATCGAATTCGACAAGAGCGAACTCGACCAACCAAGTAGGGTATTAATATCTACCATAAAACATGTCAAGGCAATTAATTGCTCAAAACCAATCTTTCATAACAACTTGTTGTAAACAACTTAACCAAGCTCATATTTGAGTAAACCAAATCAAGCGGTGTCCAAACTTCGTAGGGATTGAAATTAGAGTTCAACATGTTCAAATCTTCCCTAGAGTCGACTCCGTTGAGTCTTTTCTCTAAATTCCCAATTTTGGAGAAATTGAAGCTATGTGCTTCATAACCCAATCTAGGTCATTTCTAGGTTCAACAAGGTTGTAAATTCACCAAGGCATTGCAATGTGATTCATATACATCATAGGGTTCAACTTTGAGGATAGAACACATAACAACTTAACTACATACAATGTAGGCTCAAATTAGGGCATTCACATATTGCACTTATTCAAGCAACATATATAATACATGTTTCTGACATGTTCAAAACCTTAAATAGACAAGATGAAAGAGTTTTATAAACTTCCATAGGCAAGAAATCATCCTATACATGCTCCTAGCAAGTTCATACTTTCAAAATACAAATAGAAGGCATAGGAAGCAAATATGTGTCCTCATTGACCTCAATCACCATAGGCTTTGTTTCCTTAGGGTCAATGAGAACTAAAGAGAAGAAGAAGAAGAGTAACTTACTAGTGTTCTACACCAAAGAAAGCAAAGAAAGAAACTAATCGGTTGAAAATGATCTTCTCTTCGAGCTCCACACTTTTGATGAAGGTGGCTTGAGCAAATGGAGAATGGATGAGGGAAGACCAAGAGAAAAGCTTCAAGAAGCCATGGGAGAAGCTTGAGAAAAGGAAATTCGTTTTTAGAGAGTGAAGGTGAGAAATGAAGGTCAAAATCTGATTGTGGCTTATATTGGTCTAAATTTGAGTGGGACAAGTGTCAAGACCTTGTGGTCTCTTTACAAATCTGATTTTGTGGCTTAATGATCACTAGAGCTCTCTTAATCCATCCTTAAACTAGTTAGGGATGTTAGGACTTAAGTGAGGAGGGTTAGGGAGGTTTAGGAAAGGTTTAGATAGGGGGTTTGGGTATAAAAGTCGTTCAACTTCAGAAGAGGGGAAAAAATCCCGTAAGTGCATCTGATGTTGAGGCGGGCGCCTCAACATCCTCGAGCGGGCGCCTCAACCGAGGCCATCTCGATTCGATCATTTTGTAATTGCTCCCGAACTTGAGGCGGGCGCCTCACAAGATGCCGGCGGGCGCTGGGCTTGGACCTTCAAAACTTGGTCTAAACATGTCCTAAATGGTCCCAAACTTATGGGCAACCATTCTAAGGTCTAACCCAACTCAAAACAAGTCGGAAACACACCCGAACAACATCCGGAACAAGGTAGAACAAGGCTCGAATCAAGCGACGAATGATTAACGAATCAAACTCCAATCAAACACCAATCAAACTAGGATAACTTGGACATGAAAAAGGCTTGTTTCAACATGGTTATGACCTGAATACAAAGCCAAGAACTCAACGAACACTTCGCACGACGAAATAGAAGCAATACGAGCAACGAGGGGAATCGCTAAGGCCAAAATCAAAGCAATCGAACCGGCGATTCAACAAACAAGCATACATGATTCTAAACATGTTAAGAGCTTCATGAATGACTTATGAATGTTTCTAAAACATTTATAAACTAAGTAAACATGCTCACAATCAACAAGAAAACATGAAGGCAAGCATACAATGCACATGCAAGAATACGGGGTGTTACACTCTCCCCTCCTTTAGGAATTTAGTCCCTAAATTCTTACCAAGTTCATCAAACAAATGTGGATGCTTCTCGCGCATCTCCGCTTCCGTTTCCCAAGTCGCTTCTTCAATGTTGTGGTTTCTCCAAAGAACTTTAACTAAGGGAATTCTTTTGGTTCGTAGCACTTGCTCTTTGGTATCCAAAATCTTCACGGGCTTTTCAACATAAGACATATCCGGCTCAAATGTTATCTCCTCATACTCAAGTACATGGGACTCATCTTTCAAATACTTTCGCAACATGGAAACATGGAAGACATTATGAGTCTCAGAAAGTGAAGGTGGCAATGCAATTCGATCGCTAAGGACCCAACTCTCTCAAGAACCTCGAATGGGCCAATGTACCTCGGTGTAAGCTTCCCTTTCTTGCCGAATCTCTTCGTACCTCTCCTCGGTGTCACCTTCAAGAACACGTAGTCTCCACTTGGAACTCAAGATCCCGTCTTCGATTGTCCGCGTAACTCTTTTGTCGACTTTGAGCGGTGCGCAATCGATCTCTAATCAACTTCACGCTCTCAACCGACTGTTGCACTAATTCGGAACCCCAAAGTTTCGCCTCTCCAACTTCGTCCCAACAAATTGGTGATCTACACTTACGCCCATACAATGCTTCATACGGCGCCATCTTGATACTCGTGATAGCTGTTATTATCATAAACTTCGGCTAAAGGTAAGTGAGAATCGGCTTCCCTTGAAATCCACGGCACAAGCTCGCGGCATATCCTCCAAAATCTGAATCAATCGCTCGGATGACCATCCGTTTGTGGATGAAAAGCATCTTGAAGTCTAATCTGGTCCCCAAAGCTTCTGCGACTTCCAAAATCTAGATGTGAACCTCGGATCTCTATCAGACACAATACTCACAGGTACGCCATGAAGTCTCACGATCTCCTGAATATACAAAGCTGCCAACTGAGTCAATGAATAAGTGATCGCGATCGGAATAAAGTGTGCAGACTTAGTCAATCTGTCAACTATAACCCAAACTGCATTAAATCCTCTCGCGTCTTGTAACCTGTCACAAAATCCATAGTAATAAACTCCCATTTCCATTCGGGGAATCTCAAGTGGTTGTAGAAATCCCGCGGGCCTCGATGTTCGGCCTTAACGTGCGACAAGTCAAACACTTTGACACATACTCATAATTTCCCTCTTCATGCCTTTCCACCAAAATTGTCTTTTCAAATCTAAGTACATCTTCGTGCTCCCCGGGTGAATGGTATACTTCGTTTTATGAGCCTCATCAAGAACCAACCTCTTCAATTCAGTATTAGAAGGAACACAAATTCTACCTCGAAATGTCAAAGTACCCTCACTATTAATCACAAAATCAGGCGATACATTTTCAGCCAACCCATCAATAATTTTCTTCAACTCCGGATCATTCCCTTGCGCTTCTCTAATTTTCCCAAATAAAACTGGCGTAGCACGAACATTTGCGAAAATCACACCTCTATCATAAACACTAGGACCCCAATCTCGCAAATCCTCCAACATCTTCCATTCTCTAACCATCATACAAGACATGTGAACTTTCCTACTCAAGGCATCCGCTACTACATTTGCCTTCCCCGGATGATATAAAATAGTGCAATCATGATCCTTTAATTTTTCCATCCATCTTCTTTGCCTCATGTTCAACTCCTTTTGAGAAAATAAATACTTCAAACTTTTATGATCGGTGAAAATCTCAAACTTAGCCCCATACAAGTAATGTTTCCATTTATGCAGCGAAAATAATCGCAGCCAACTCCAAATCGTGTGTCGGGTAATTCTGTTCATGAATAGACAACTTCCTCGACGCATAGGCGATAACTCTACCATTTTGCATCAAAACACAACCCAAACCTTCCTTAGAAGCATCGCTATAGATCACAAAATTATCTCCTCCACTAGGCAAAGCCAAAATAGGTGCCGTCGTCAACCGCTTCTTAAGCTCTTGGAAACTAGCTTCACATTTCTCGCTCCAAACAAATGGCACATTCTTTTGTGTCAATCTAGTCATAGGAGTCACAATCTGTGAAAAACCCTCGATAAATCTTCGGTAATAACCCGCTAGACCCAAGAAACTCCGAACCTCGATGGCGAACTAGGCCTCTTCCAATTCATCACCGCTTCAACCTTAGAAGGATCAACGGCTATCCGGCGCTAGAAACTATATGCCCCAAAAAGATACTTCCTCAAGCCAAAAGGCACATTTGCTAAACTTCGCATAAAATTTGTTTCTCGAAGAATAGACAAGACAATCCTCAAGTGTTTCTCATGCTCCTCAGAGATTTCGAATACACTAAGATATCATCAATAAAGACTACCACGAAACAATCAAGATAGCTATGAAAGACACGGTTCATCAAGTCCATAAACACCGCTGGTGCATTCGTCAACAAGCGGCATCACTACAAATTCAAAGTGCCCATATCTAGTGCGAAAAGCCGTCTTCGGAATGTCTTCCTCTCTAACCTTCAATTGGTAGTAACCCCATCTCAAATCAAGCTTAGAATAGACAATAGACCCTTGCAATTGGTCAAAGAGGTCATCAATGTGGGGTAGTGGATATTTATTCTTAATGGTCACCTTATTCAATTCCCGATAATCTATGCATAACCGCAAACTCCCATCTTTCTTCCTCACAAATAAGACCGGTGCGCCCCAGGCGACACACTCGGTTTAATAAAACCAATCTCTAGGAGTTCTTGCAAGCGAGTTTTCAACTCCCTAAGCTCATGGCGCCATCCTATCTGATTGCCTTAGAAATCGGTGAAGTCCCGGAATAAGCTCAATACAAAATTCTAGCTCTCTATCGGGTGGCATAGCATGGTCGGTAGAAAACACATCGGGAAACTCACATACTAGGAACCTCTTCTAATTTCGGCGAAGACCTCTTCTTATCAACAACGCATGCAAGATAACCCGTACACCCTTGAGACAGTAATTTTCTAGCCCTTAGAGCAGAAATAAAATGCAAATCACTCGATGCATGATCACCCACAAATGTAAATTCGGGCACACCCGGCATATAAAAAGTAACCCGCTTTCTATGGCAGTCAACTATAGCATGATAAGCACATAACCGGTCCATGCCAAGAATCACATCAAAATCACGTATAGGTAGAACTACCAAGTCCGCATGCAAAGTGTGGTCACCCACCAAAACATCACAAGATTTAAACACTTGGATGCGAGCATATATTCCCCGGCGGGGTAGACACTTCAAGCAAATATGGCAAAGGTTGAGGCAATACACATAGATTCTCAATAAAGTGCGAAGCAACATAAGAATGCGAAGACCCTGGATCTATGAGAACTCGAGCCTTATGATCGAATATAGAAAGAGTACCTCCTATCACGGCCGTAGACCCACGAACCTCGCGATCAAGCGCAAACACTGACCTGCACCTTTGGTTTACCGTCCCCATCTCTCTTAGCCCAGGCTGCGTCGGCGCTACCCGTGACTAGCCTTAAACTTGGACAATCTTTCTTCATGTGAGTTCCATCACCAAAAGTAACACTTCCCATTTTTCCCCAACACCTATCGGTGTGCCCGGACCTTCGACGAGCAACAAATCATAGTCTCATTCGCGATCCTTGTTGCCCTTGAGATGAAGAAGTATTGTTACCTTGCTTCCCAGACTGTGGCCTACCTTGGCCTCCACCTCTCCTATCACGGTTTCCTTGATATCCCCTTCTATTACCGAATTATTTCCACGATTATTGCTACGAGTAGATGTCGTGCATTACTAGAATTATTCTTGACCGGTGTTCCTCAATATCTTGCTCCACCTCATACGCTCGATCAAGCGCACTCAGATGTCGGTGAGCTTAAGCGCTAGAATTTGTTTCCTAAACTCAGTCCTCAATCCTTTAACAAACTTATGTGTTCTTCGTGCCTCCGTAGGAATCAGATACGTACAATAGCGGCTCAATTCTGTGAATTTCGCGGAATACTCCGCCACGGTCATGCTACCTTGCTCAAGATCATAGAATTCCTTTTCCCTTTTGTTGCCAACTACGTCCGACACATATTCATTCTTAAACTCTCTTTGGAAATTGGCCCAAGTAATGGGAACTTCTTTGAATCTCCCAGCTTTCCTTCAACAGTCCACCAATGTTCGGCGGCTCCCTTAAACTTAAACGTTGCTAGCATAACTCTTTCTTCGTCGGTACACCCCAACATGGACAATACCTTGATCATTTCCTCCATCCATAACTCGGCCTCCCTCGGTTTCGGTTCCCCAAGAAGCAGCTAGGCTTTAACTTAAGAAATCTCTCTAGGAGAGTGGTGTCGGTCCTTGGTCTTGGTCTCGGTGGAGGAGGTGGTGGTGGTCTTGCTCCCCCTTGACCTCCCGGCTGCCCTGCCGGAAAAGCCATGTCTGCGATGTAATTCAGCCATATCGGAACTACAGGATTCTCAGCGGCGGTACCTCGCTTCGAGGTTCAAGGACTCTCACAGGTCTACCTCTCACGGGATTATCCATCGGACTCCTACAAGAATTCACTCGGCGTTAGAATCAACACACAAATTAACCAACCCACCTAGGCCATGGAACCTATCTGGCCGGCGGCTAACTATAGCTCTGATACCAACTGTGACGGCCCGACCCGGACCCCAATGCGAGATCCCGAGTCGTGCCGTCCAAATAATCAATAACACAAGCATGCACAAGTAGGATTATAAAATTCATGTGGCGCAACATCGCATACGAATAACAACTCGGCTACACTTGGCCGGAAAAACAACTTAAAATAAACAAGTCATCGGCGACGTTACAGTAGGAACAACAACTACTCCTACAATATTAACACATGCTTATAAAACCTCAACGGCCACAACATGCGGAGACAACAACAACAATAATAATTAAGCGAGCTTTAGCGGAAGAAAGCGTAGTGAACCATTAACATATAAAGCAGGCTCGACATATAAGTCGGCATACAAAAGATTACAAGTGTTAAACCATTAAGTTAACTACAACAACAAAATTCCCAAGACAAGTCTAAGTGACTTGCTTCCCAACGTCCTTTCCAAAATAAAAGACTAACTACCAAAAGTCCAAAAGAGCAACCTTGAGCTCACAAACGACCAAGCGTGAAATAGCGAGTCTAACGTGGACCGTCTCCTCGGCTCGGATCTAAGGAAACAAAACAAACAAATAGGGTAAGTCGAAAGACTTAGTAAGTTACTAAAATGCATGTTCATGTTATAGCATGACATTTATCTCAATTATGGTACATGATCATCATATAGCACTTAGCACATTATTCACGTAAGTGCGTAAAATAAATCATACAAGTAGGATATGATATAGTCACGGCCGCTTCGTAGCTCCTGCAATAAACTCTGTTACTGGTTCGTGCCACATCGATGTTCTGTGATTACATCGACTTTTACCGAGAACCTACTCGATCTAGATAGCAAGCCAATGCGGCACGTATTGTTACAGCAAAGGGGCTACTTCCCCATTGCGGCCCACAGTGGAGGTGTGTGTGAAGGTCAGTGCGGCGATCCATAGCGAGCACGAATCCCATAATTCGTGAAGGCGTGCATCGTCCCACCCTGACTTAATAAACAAACCAAATAATGCCAGCTGGACTCAATGTGATGCACAAGTAGATATTTACTTGACTTAAACCAATTAAGGATCGAATTCGACAAGAGCGAACTCGACCAACCAAGTAGGGTATTAATCTCTACCATAAAAACATGTCAAGGCAATTAATTGCTCAAAACCAATCTTTCATAACAACTTGTTGTAAACAATTAAACCAAGCTCATATTTGAGTAAACCAAATCAAAGCGGTGTCCAAACTTCGTAGGGATTGAAACTAGAGTTCAACATGTTCAAATCTTCCCTAGAGTCGACTCCGTTGAGTCTTTTCTCTAAATTCCCAATTTTGGAGAAATTGAAGCTATGTGCTTCATAACCCAACCTAGGTCATTTCTAGGTTCAACAAGGTTGTAAATTCACCAAGGCATTGCAATGTGATTCATATACATCATAGAGTTCAACTTTGAGGATAGAACACATAACAACTTAACAACATACAATGTAGGCTCAAATTAGGGCATTCACATATTGCACTTATTCAAGCAACATATATAATACATGTTTCTAACATGATCAAAACCTTAAATAGACAAGATGAAAGAGTTTTATAAACTTCCATAGGCAAGAAATCATCCTATACATGCTCTAGCAAGTTCATACTTTCAAAATACAAGTAGAAGGCATAGGAAGCATATATGTGTCCTCATTGACCTCAATCACCATAGGCTTTGTTTCCTTAGGGTCAATGAGAACTAAAGAGAAGAAGAAGAAGAGTAACTTACATGTGTTCTACACCAAAGAAAGCAAAGAAAGAAACTAATCGGTTGAAAATGATCTTCTCTTCGAGCTCTACACTTTTGATGAAGGTGGCTTGAGCAAAGGAAGAATGGATGAGGGAAGACCAAGAGCAAAGCTTCAAGAAGCCATGGAAGAAGCTCTGAGAGAAAGGAAATTCGTTTTTGGAAAGGTGAGAAATGAAGTCAAAATGGCTGATTTGTGGCTTATATTGAAGTCTAAATGTTGAGTGGGACAAGTGTCAAGACCTTGTGGTCTCTTTACAAATCTGATTTTGTGGCTTAATGATCAAAGCTCTCTTAATCCATCATTATAACTAGTTAGGGATGTTAGGACTTAAGTGAGGAGGGTTAGGGAGGTTTTAGAAAAGGTTTGGATAGGGGTTTGGGAATAGAAATCGTTCAACATCAAAACAGGGGAAAAATCCCGTAAGTGAGTTTCTGATGTTGAGGCGGGCGCCTCAACATCTCAGGGCGCCTCAAGCTCCATCTCTTGGATCATTTTGTAATTGCTCCCGAAGAACTTGAGGCGGGCGCCTCACAAGATGCCAGGCGGGCGCCTGGGCTTCTGGACTTCTTTATGTCCTCAAAACTTGGTCTAAACATGTCCTAAATGGTCCAAACTTATGGGCAACCATTCTAAGGTCTAACCCAACCCAAAACAAGTCGGAAACGCACCCGAACAACAACCGGAACAAGGTAGAACAAGGCTCGAATCAAGCGACGAATGATTAACGAATCAAACTCCAATCAAACACCAATCAAACTAGGATAACTTGGTCATGGAAAAGGCTTGTTTCAACATGGTTATGACCTGAATACAAAGCCAAGAACTCAACGAACACTTCGCACGACGAAATAGAAGCAAACGAGCAACGAGGGAAAATCGCTAAGGCCAAAATCAAAGCAATCGAACCGACGATTCAACAAACAAGCGTACATGATTCTAAACATGTTAAGAGCTTCATGAATGACTTATGAATATTTCTAAATCATATATAGACTAAGTAAACATGCTCACAATCAACAAGAAAACATGAAGACAAACACACAATGCACATGTAAGAATACGGGGTGTTACATTGAAAACCCGAAAGGGCGGCCTAGGCAAAAGTTAGAGCCAAATAAAAAATATATATATCAGGAGAATAAGGAGAGGGAAGACACTCTTTGAAATCTCGGCATCCTACCTCTCGTCTTCAGCAGGCAATGAGGCTCGACTGACAGAATAAAAAGAAAAACCACGACATAAGCTCGCAACAAAACACTAAAATATAATATTACAGGTCCTAAGGTGCAACGTAGGAATAATTGCTAAAGAAATTTAGGTTATACATTAATTGCCTGTACATATCTATTATTGCCTCTACCCCCTTTGTTTCCCCCAAAACTATCCTTCATTTGCAGCTTAAGCCCCGGAGTAGTCCATCAATGTCTATGGCATCCGCCCGGTCGGTCCCATATACTTCTTCTGCAAGGCACAGAAAAGGCTCAGTCTCATCAAAATGAGAAGCACCAGAAGTATCCTCGCCTTATTCATCATCTGCGTTGCCATTGTCCTGAAACAGCCCGATGACTTGGATCCCGATCATTCACCGCTGCCCTGTCTGATTATGAAGAAAAATGCAGGAGTTGCGAGAATAGCCATATGTCAAGTATAGCCCTGCAACAATTATATGGCCAAGGAGGTATCTGCCTTTTCCTTTCCCCGCATATACTCATTAAAAAAAAAAAAGAGGAAGCCCGCTCGAACCCGAAGATATTTTCCTTTAAAATCCATTTTGGAAATACAGCGTGCCATTACCCATTAGGTCGGTATAGCTTTACTTTGTGCGTGTGTTTTGAGTCTGCATATTTTTATTTTGTATCATATAAAATTACATTGCATTGTAAATATTTGTACATGTTTTAACAAAAAAACAATCAAAAAAATTAAAAAACAAAAAACAAACAAAAAAAAAACAAAAAACAAAATTTTTTATGTATTGTTTTGCATCTAAATAAATGTTTTTACATTCTAGGCATCATAGAAGTGCGCGTTGCATCTTAAAGATATATACTACATTTTGCATTACTGCATGCATGATAGAATAGGAAAATATTCATGCATCATGTTACTAAGCATCTTATAATTTTTAGGCATCACATTTGCATTAAATAAAGTAATACATGCATTCATCATTTGTATTTATTATATAATAAGCTGCATTAGTGGTGTGCTAAAAAAGGAAAATAAAATGCCACCAATCAGAAAAATAAATATTTTTATGGCATTCACTATATCCCTGCAGCATAAGCATGCATCATATAGCCCCATTTACATTTATAATATAAATCATGCATAATAAGGTCAAATAGTGACCATTAGTTCAATCATACATCGTAAAAATAAATCATATAAATTTCATGCATCGTTACATAATTACATCATTTAGGCATAAATAGGACATGCATATGCATCATTAATAAAGTCAGGAATGCTTCAAAAGTGCAAAAAAAAATAAAAATCTAGCAGATCAGAAGTATATCCAGACAGACAAAACAAAAAAAAGAAAAAAAAAGAGAGAAAAACGAAAAAGAGGTAATAAGCATGCAAATAAAGAAAAGTGGCAGGCATGCAGAACAAAAAAACAAAAAAACAAAAAACAAAAAAAAAAGAAAATGAAAAAAAATCGGGAGAGGGGGAAATGCATGTACAAGAAAGGAAAAATTTTCAGGTACATGCAACAAGAACAAATGCGGCGGCAGAAGAAGAAATTTTCGGCTAAAACTAGAAAATGGAACAAAAAGAAAACAGCAGCAAAGAAAAGATGATATCAGCTGATACCAAACGATGCTACAGCAAGAAAAAGGAAGCTTCTGACCAAGGTTAGAAGGAGCAGTAAAAACAAATGCAGCAACATCAAGAAAATTTTTCCAGCTAAAGCCGAAAACAAAGCGGGACAGGGGAAAAGATTTTCCGGCGAAGGCCGGAACAGTGATGAAAAGAAAAATCCCCAGCAAAGTGCAACAACAAACAGCGTAAAGCGACAAGCGGCAAAAAGCAACATCAAGAAGACAATTTATTTGCCGCACGAACACGACAAAGGTAAAGGAAAGGAAGGTATTTTCCTTTTTAACAGTGCATTTGTTTGATGTTTGGAAACTTTCCTTTAAGGGGTACACAACCCCGGATTGATAGGGAAAGGTCTTGTCCTCCGTTGAAGGCTATGTTCCTGAGGAGGCAATACAGTCCATGCATTTTGGCTATGTGGGAAACTTTCCTTTAAGGGGTACATGCCAGGTTTATAGGGAAAGGTCTTGTTCTCTAGTAGAGGCTGAGTTCCTAGGAAACAATTCACTCCGCGTAGCCACAAGACGAACTACGTTTGGTCTGATTCCTTGTTTAAGGATACGTAGGCAGTCTATCACGGTAGACGCGACCATAACACATATTTACCCTTGTCGTACTTATTTGATAAAGCTTTGCCACACTTGCTCATTCAGTATTGCCGCACTTGCACCACAACACTTACACCGCCACATTTAGTCCCCAGTTGTGTGAACTACGTTTCGGTATGATTCCTTGTTTAAGGATACGTAGGCAGCCTATCACGGTAGGTACGACCGTTCCACGAGTGATAGTTTAGGTTTTGGCCTGAACTACGTTTGGTCTGAGTTCCTTTATTAAGGGATACGTAGGCAGCCTACATTAGTAGGTCCGACCATCAGAGCACATTAAATTCATATCTGGTTAAAAACTACGATAACTTGCTATAACCGACTAAAATTGTCCAGGTTATGGAGTTTGGTCTGTGTTCTATACTGGTGCATTATAACTACTTCCTGTTGCATCTCATTCCCGTTCTATAATTGAACGAAATTGGAGGGTCTATTGTTTATCAATGATGTTCGTCTACTCAGTAAGCCTTGGGTTACCCGTAGACTCCATCGTTGAGGGGCTCTGTAGACACCCCAATTTCATACCCCTAATATGTGACATGACATAAAATATCAAGAACTGTTGAAACATTAACAAATGTCAAGTTACAGGGTCGAAAATGCAAAAGGAAAAAGTAGGATGCATGAACAGTGAACTGTAGGGGGGAGAGTGCACAAAATGGAAAGTAAAAAGCAAGGTTGGTGCCGCACCAAGGGGTTCCTTGGCCGCACCAAACATTTTCCTGTAGCCTCTCGCTGCTCGGGATTGTACAAGCTGTGATGCCCATGGTACAACTCACCAATCAGGATGAAGAAATCAGAAAATTCCCAACGGGTCCTGTTTTCTCAGTATAAATAGAGAGCTCGGGCTCCTCATTTCAGTGCTCATTTTCATCGCAACAAAGCGCTGAAGAATTCTTATGCGTTCCTTCGAAGCGAATAGTTACGAGAGGTGCGAGATAGGTGAGTGGAACCCCCTAAAGTCTCCAAACCCTGCCCAAACTCCGCCAAAATAAATATCCACTAGTTATAAGTAATCCCTAGCCTAGTTGATAGGTATCCACCTCATTTCCCGGCCCAAAAATCCCAAAGTAAGCCGTTACTCGCTTGGGAGTAACGAGCTGAAAAACACCCTAAATAAGCCGTTATTTCGCCCAACCAAAAAGGCCAAAACCACAAAAACTAAGCCGTCATTCCGCCCGACCAAATAAACCAAAACTACCACATATAAGCCGTCACTTCGTCCAAATCAAAACAACAAACACACAACAAACAATAAAAGTCTCCTCTCCCGAGAAGGACAGGCGAGCACCGCCGTTCTAAAAGGTAATGACCTTTAAGGGCGTTTTTATTTATTTATTTACTTTTCGTTCATTTATTATTTAAAGTTGTATTTAAAATCCGGCACAATGTAGTCATTATAAGCCGTTGTGCCGCCCGGATTAGATTAGAAATAGTATGTAAAGAGCCGTTATAATGGCCAAATATTCTTAAATATGTTTGTAATTATTGGAAGGAGACAGTACGTGAGTCCATAAATAATGTAGCCACGAATGTATTTGTTTAAATTTCCCTTGTCATTATAATACCTTATTTATTTGCTAAATAAATGACAATAAGCATACTTCAGCCTAAAACCATTTCGAGGCGAAAGGCGAGTTGGGTGCCTAGCACCTTCCCAACTCGTAACTTAGCCTCCGAACCCGCTTTTTTAAAATCTCGGTTTTCTTTTTTTTCTGGTTTTTCTTTATTTTTGCCTTAAAATAAAGATGGCGACTCTAAAACTTTCGAGATCCGGTGGGGCCTCGCAACATTCTCTCTTTGCACTTTCTGCTTCTCCCAAAAAGGGAGATACGGGAATGGAGGGATGATATTCCCGTATCTGGTATCCGCTAAACAAGGGATAACTTGATGCGGGAAACCTATAGCTCCATAGTGATGCGAATGGGCCATAAGGCTATTTTTAATAAATCCATGAGTGGGGCGTCATGATATCCTTTCTTGCACTTCTCTATTTTCCCCGAAAGAAAGGAGAAATTAGAATGGAAGGGTAATGTATTCCCATATCCTGTTATCCACCGAACAAGGGATAACTTGACATGGAAACCAGGTTCCCATATTGGATACAAAATCCACCGAGGGCAACGAGGCACATTCCAACGTGCTAATATGAGCGACTTTCCTCTCATTGCACTTTTGATTTCGTCTTCCCAAACAAGGGAGGATGGGCAGGAAGTGATCCGCGTCATGCGTGCACGTGCCCCTATCCAAGGCGTGCGCGGGCGGCAGAGGCACTCCCGAGAACCTCCAGCGACCATATAAGACAAGCAAAGGCCGGCTCCCAGGCTGCTTGCTTGACCTTTGCACAAGTCAGTCTCACTCTTAGGCAAGGCCTCGGCCGAGGCGAATTTGTTCAAGAAGGCAGCCCTGAAATCCTCTCAGCATAATATTGATTCAGATGGAAGCCCATTATACCATTCTTGGGCTTGTTTTTGAGGAATGCATGAAGACGAGCACCATATATCGTCGAGCTTGAGTGGCGATGTCATTTTAAGCTCGGCTTGATATGTGGTCGAGGAGCGCGATGGAGTAGTATCGTCAGTAAGTCGGTAAATTAAACTGCGGTATTTTAACCTTTGAGGGGACAACCACATCTCGAATCCGTTTCACAAATGGCCCTCCAATCTTCACCGTTTTTGATAGCCCCCCACTGCTTTGTCTAGCCTCCACCTTCTCCATCCACGCCCATATCTCGGCCTCAGTTATGGGCTTATCGGTGGGGACCGAACCTACGGCTGGAGATGATGTCGCAACACTTTGGGCGCATGCGGGGGCTCCTCGATCCCGGGATCTTCGTTGTTGGTAGGAAGGCGTGGGCCCGTGTGCCGCTGATTAGTTGAGGCCCAAGGCAATGATCTCGCTTCCTCGCGCCGCTGTAGCATTCTGCTCTCTTGCCGTAGGGAATTGTAATCATGCATGTATATTTGATCTCTGAACGTTAGTTCGGACTTTCGGGCATAACCTTTGCTTTATATGTGACGTGGGTACGGCCGTAGGCTTTGGCAAGTCGGCCTCCTAGTCTCTACATACCGAGCCGGTGTGAAATGGGTAGCGTCTTGTTCCGTAAATGGTAGGGGCAGTTTTTGGGGCGACAATTGCTCTCTGTAGTTCATGCATTCATGCCTTAGCTTCTTGGATTCTCATGAAGCGGTTTGTTGGTTTCCCAATAATACAAATATTGGTCACCCAATTCTAGGTCCCTTTGGGGTAAGCTTGGCTCCGGGGCAGTATCGGTGCTTCCGGGCCTAAAGAATGGCCCTCTTCCTGATCACTATCGGGGTTTTCCTTGCTCTTTCCCCTCGCCACTGGGAGCCACTCGGGCCAGCTCCTTCTTTACTACTGGCGGCAGTTGTAATGGGGCGTGGCTCACTGCGGGCGCGAGATTTGAGTCGCCCTTTCCCTCGTTCCGTCTTGCCGGCTCTTCCGGTCGAATGGATGCGGCAGGGGTTATGTTTTTGGAATTTTGCTTCTTGGATTTCACCATGTTTCAGCTGTCTGTACGAGTGGTATTTCTGGAAAGTGAATTGAGTAGAAAAGAGTAGTTTGTGGAAGGATGCTAAAGAGAGGGTGGAGAAGGAACTGGAAATTGTGTTATGAGAGCGATCGTCGTTCCCGGCAACGGAACCAAACTGATCACGCAAAATCGGTGATCTTGTCTTATGTTGAGATGAGAACAAAATATGGTGGGAGATGATACGTGCAATAGGATACTTGGCTAATCAGAGTTTTATATATTAACAAACCCTCTCTAACACCTGGGTTACAATGGTTAACACAACTATTACTGAACTGCTCACGGACAAAGAGGCACCGCTCCAATTGGGTATAAAAAGAAAGCTGAAGGCTACTGGAAGATGATCTGAGAAAAAGCTAATAACTTGAGTATTAGAGAATTCTTTTCCTAGTGTCTCTCCAGATCCCAAAAACCAACAGTCTAGAAAAATATATGTTTTCTTCATCTTCGGGAAGAAGCTTGAAGTCCTTAGTTCAGTGCAGTTCAGTAATAGTTGTGTTAACCATTGTAACCCAGGTGTTAGAGAGGGTTTGTTGATATATAAAACTCTGATTAGCCAGGTATCCTATTGCACTTATCATCTCCCACCATATTTTGTTCTCATCTCATCATAAGACAAGATCACCGATTTTGCGTGATCAGTTTGTGAGGCAGAACTACAGTGAAATGACTTTATCGGGGTGTGTGCCGCATTGGGAAGAGCGTCGCCGAGTCGGGCCCTGACAGGCGGCACCGATCCTAAACTAGTTTCACCTAGTTCGGCCTTACGGGCATGCTTCGGCGTGGAGTGATTGGAGAACTAATGAGAAGAATTGGGCCTTGCTCGGCCTTATGAATCTCAGCTCGGCATGGAGTGATTGGAGGACTCATGAGAAGAATTGGGCCTTGCTCGGCCTTATGGATCTCAGCTCGGCACGGAGTGATTGGAGGACTCATGAGAAGAATTGGGCCTTGCTCGGCCTTGTGGGTCTCAGCTCGGCACGAAGTGATCGGAGGACTCATGAGAAGAATTGGGCCTTGCTCGGCCTTGTGGGTCCCAAGTCGGCATAGGCCGGGACCCTTCACATGTGATCATAATTAAAGTGGTAAAAGTATTTTTTTTAATTAAAGGAAAGTGTAGCAACAAGGCAATTATTTTGAAATTGACAAAAAAATAAAAACAGAACAATTATTTAGAAACGGATGGAGTATATGGTAAAGTTGAAAGTGCCAACTTCAATTATTTTTTTCAAAAATAAGAGGACATTCACGCCAAGGTGAAAACCTTCAAAGTGTTAATTTTATTTTATATAAAATTTTAATTTCCTTAATGATTTTTGATTGATATGTCAAATATAAATATAAAACAAACATCATCCAACCAGTTCTGTGGTGCTTAATGAACTACGATGACTTCTTCAGTTTAATGATTTTATTTAATATACTTCCTTTGTCCCAAACAAATAATTTTAATTAATTAATTTATTATTTATTTATTTGATTAACTTGATGAAACTTTGATTTAAGATTAATAAAAAGTTACTCATTCTTAGAAAACTTTACAATTTGTTATTTTTAATATTCTCAATATTGAATCAATGAAGGTTTGGATAGCATGTGCACAAAGCAGTGCATTTTAAGAACCTAGATATAGTGATGTGTTTTGTCAAGGTGGTTTTGAGGATGGTTGTTGGGTTTTATATTTTTATTTTTGTGGCACCCTGATCATTTGTTAGCTTGATTTACGAGTCATGCTCGCGTTTCTTCCTTTTTATGTTGCATGTATGGTTTGTGATAGAGTCTAGAAGTATGGGAGTGACTACATTGAGACTAAAACCTTGTTTATACATGTCACATAGTTGTTGACTTCCTAAAGTCACAAGTCGTAACTCGACGTTAGTCGGAATGCGACTCGGTTGAGAGTTTACTTGCGTTGTGTGTATTCGTGACCTCGGTTAGGCCCTAGGTCTTTATATGATTATTATGGACTTGTTTATATGTGTTAGACTTCAAGTTGGAGGTGCTGGGAAAGTCTATTGATGATTTGGAAGCTTTGGAGATAACGTTCGTTTTTATCGTGTAGTTCAAGATTGAGTTGTGCGAATGTCTCTTCTTTCGGAGTTCTTATTCTCCTAGTTGTTCTTTAAGTTCTTAGAAGTATTCAAGCCTATTCATTTAGCCTTTTGACTTGCTCTTATCTCATACTATTGCCCATTCGATCGCTAGTTCATTCGTTGTTTCGTTTGCAAGTTGTTATGACTTGTTTCGGATTCATTTCAGGTTGTTTCGAGTGTTGTTCGAACTTGATTCGGACTTGTTTTAGAGGTGGTTTCACCCTAGGATTGATTGGGGTTGAGTTGGGGGTCAATTGGACTTCATTTCAAACCTTTTTCTCTATTTTGGACGAAGCGCTCGCTCAGCATGGGGACCGAGCGACCGAACATTTTCAAGTAAGCCATGTTGGGAGAAAGAGGAGCAAACGCTCGCTCAAGGAAGGGACCAAGCGACCGCTTGGTCCTGATTCTGTTTTGGGCTGCCTTGATTTTTTGATGATTTTGCCCAATTTAACCTTAATGAACCTACTCTAAACCCTCCCTAATCCACCCTACTTAGTCCTAATTGAGTCCTAACATGTTGGGTTAACTTTATTGATCATCATTAGGCTAAACTAAGTTGTAATTAACCCTAATCTATCACTAAGTGTACCCATGTATTGTCTATCCTACCCTTCTTCCTTGTGGGTGTTATAACCACAAACCCCAAGCATTTGTAGCCATTTCCTCCTCATTTTTGCTGCAACATTTGTGAGTTAGAGAAAGAGAGAGAGAGAGAGAGAGAGAGTCCATGGGAGACTCAAGAAACTCTAACTATTCTTCTTCCAATCCAAGAAGATCCAACCGTCGGATTGCTTTGTAACTTCGGATTCTTGAAGCCCTCGACGAGTAGAACAACTTCACCGATCTGATTTTCGTTTCTTTTAGTTTTCATCTAAGCTAGGTAAGTTACTACTTACTCTTTCTTTTGATTTTTGGTTCATTGGCCCTAAGGAAAACAATCTACTTGCTATTTGTGGGCAATGAACACTTGAAATGCTATGTATGCATTTATTGTGGATTTTTGGAAGTGTGAACTTGCTAGACATCATGAGCAAGATGTTTTAAATGTGATTTATGTGTTATATGAATTAGGTTCATGATTATGTTGAGTTTTATGGATTTAAGGGCTTGGGATTCAAGGCCTAATGATTTGAGAATTTGTTATATATTCGATTTGAGTATTAATTTTGGGATTGATGATATGTGTAAAGAATAAAACGTTGTATTAAGAATCAACGGAGTCAATATAAGTTCAATAAAGTGTTAATGAACTTGGGTTAAAATCCTACGATGTTTAGGTTTCGTTTGATTATGTTTGTGAGGACCCGAGTACCTCAATTTGTGTTCAATTGTGATATCGATGTGTTAGAGACCTTGATTGGGAACATTAGGTGACGCTTTACTAAATTAGAAAGCCGTATTAAAGAGCTACTAGAAGCTCGAGATTTGATTAGTTGGGTGCGACTCTTGGGAATTGGTTTAGAACGTGATCGTTAAAGCATGGAGCATTAGAAGCCAACCTATGGTCTTGAGTATCATTAAGAAATGATTATTGAATGAATTGTATTTTAGGGAATTTGGTCACGGGCATATGAAGGCACTTATGAGGTTGCGACTACGGGGTAGTCTTGTCATTCATGAGAGTGTTTTTGAGGATGTCGGTTATATGTGACGATTAGAACTATGGTTGAGTCCGATGTGCTCCTAAGTGAAGACTAAATACTAAGTCTTGATTTGTGGTCGTTCTTAAACTAACATAATAGTCTTTGGTTTGATCTTGAGTAGAGGACTATAGTAGACCTCATATTATGGTTTATTGAGCTTATATGTTATTCGTGATTAAGTGTTGACTTGAGGATTATGAATACCTCAACGTGTGGTTTCTTGGACTAAACTTATAAGTTAGCTGAACATGTTAAGTATGTGTAATTATGTGCATTGTTTATTGGATTTGGTAGAGCATTATGATCTACTTGATTTGATGAGTCTAATCTTTATGGACTTGGTCTCTTTTGGTTTATATAAGTAAATATCTACTTGAGTATCTTCATTTGAGTCCAGCTGGAGTCTTGGTCGTTGTGTCAGCAATGGGACGATTCATAGCCTTTGGGAACATTCGCTATGAGTCGTCGTATTGGTTCTTTTTCTCCTCACTAATTGGCCAGTCGTGAAATGTGGTCTCGTGTTATCGCCACCTAGCCTGATATCGAACTCCCATTTCTTCATCTTCAGTTGGATGATAGTAACGAGTACACATTGAAGAAGACTGATGAGTTATGATCAATTGAGGGTTGGACCCGTGGTTTTATTATTTGAAGGCTAGGCCCGAATTCTAGTTATACATGTTTATTTGTGAGCATTTATGTGAAAGACAATGTTCTATGTGGTTTATATGAGATTATGTACTTTGACGACTTATACATGTTTATAATTGGTATACTAATATGATACCATGATTTTTATATATGCTTGTGCATTATGCCATGCCATGCCATGCTATGCCATACAGTTGCAATTAGTAGCTTACTGGGTCATTATGGCTCACTCCGTGTGTTTGTTTTCCTTAGTTTGTGTAGTGAGTTCGTTAGTATGTGTTGCAACTACGGGTTCGTGTTTGTTAGCAGGTGGTCTTCCGGACAATAGCTTGAAGTTATTATTATTGTAGTTACTTATCTTGTGAGACACGGATGTAAAGTTATTTAAACTTTACTTGCGTAGATTCTGTTAGTATTTATGGTTGTATTATTTTGGGGGCCGACTTGTATGGTCGAGCTGTTGTATTTATTTAGAAGCTATTTTCGTTGTCTTTCCGAGCAAGGTTTTAACTCGCATATTCTAGTATTATTATTGTTGTTGTTATCTCTGACAAGCTTAGTCGTGAGATTTTTGTTTAGTTGTTTAGTATTCGATCTCTTATTCTTATAGTTGATTGTCCTTTCGGCATGTTATAGCTGTTGAGTGGTTGTTTATCAGGTTGGGACCTTGTTGTTTCGCCGGCCTTAGGTTTGTTGCCCGTGCACAAAGTTGCGTTACGTGCGTCATAGGATTGCCGAGAGATAATAACAACAATAACAATTCTATAACAATTCTAACAATAACTGTTAGTAATTGGGCTTGTGGCCCGATTATTTAATCCCGCCCACATAGAATATATTTATATTATTATTAATGGTTAATTGGTTTCCTAGTCCGAATGGGTTTAGGAATGACGTAACCTACAAGAAATAGGTTTTCTTGGTAATAATATAAATAGGGCAATTAAAGGGATAAAACCCTAATCAACTAATTGAGGAACAAGTCCTCCAAGAAGTGCCGCCCCTCTCTCTCCCTAAAATCTATCTCACCAAAATACTCCCTCTAGCCTAACCATCAAGAGGCTTGGATTTGCGGTGTGAACCAGTATTGATATCCGTGCTTCGTGATATCAATCCGACGAGAGAGAATCGCAGGTTTGTAGATCGTGTCATACGAAGATTGTAGCTCAAACGAAATTCTTCTACTTCGCACAAGGTTCAAGTTCGAACAAGGTAATTCGTGATTATTGTTTTGATAGCGAACTTGTATGATATATAATTAGATATATCCTTCATTGGTATCAGAGCCTATATGCTTGATTGCTCGTATCATTATGCCATGAATCGCATGCTTTTGTTTTGAGTTTGTTTAAAAGTTTTCCTGATAACGAAACAAATGAGTTTTATTATTTTATGTGTAAAACTTTTTTATTTTCGAGAAAAATTTATATGTCTGAGTTCTCTACGACGAAGCGAACAACATATTAAATTCTCGTTGAATTCCGTTAGGTATTTTTCAAAATATCGCAAACCCAAGTTTTGTTGAAAATCATTTTTTTTCCAAAACTTTGCGTGCTGTTATGACTTGTTTAAGTTATGTAAAATCGTGTTTTTATGGATTGTACTTGTAGTACTCCGCGAGGGCTTTCCATCGACATATTATATGCTTAATTTGGACTTAAAATGAACGTTTTATGGCTCGGCGAAGTTGGCGCCGCAATCGATTTTGGGTTAAAATCAAGTCAAAAAGAAGCCCACTCGGCCTCGATGTATGCGTGCCTTTTGTGTCACTCCTTTCGAGGTAAAAAGTACACCTTGAAGCCTCGATGAGATGAGTCCAACGCCACTGCCGTGAGATCATCGGACCACCGGGAAGGCGGCGTGGGCGTCATCGCGGCGGCGCGCGTGGAGCGGCGTACGGGGAAGACGATCAGCGTTGGATCGCCATGTCACCTGCCACGTCATCAGTGGGGGCCCACTTCAGAAAGTCGTCCTTGTTGACATTATCAGTGATGTCGGCCACCCCACGCCCAGGTCGATCGGCGTCGATCGGCCTCGGAAGGAAGCCCGCGGCGGTGGTGCGTGAGGCGCGTGCGGCATTCATTCGAGCTCCAATTGACAAACGGCCGACGTGTCTGGACTTGTTTTGACCGTCTGAGTCCAATGGTGGCCTTTGTTTTGATCAATTCAGCCTGTAAATATTTGTTTTTGCTTTTTTCAGTGTATAAAAACACATTTTTCGATTTTTAAAAATACAAAAATAATATCGAGGGCTGTTTTGTCATTCTGTTTAGGGCTGTTTGGGACTGCGGAATTTTTTTAAAATTCTTTGGGAATTTTAAGCTATTTTAAAGTCATTTTAGCATATTTAATTGTCGTTTTGGGCTCTAAAATTGCGATTGGGACTATACGAGACCCAATAAATTTATTTTCAATAGTGAAAATATTTATGTACATCATATGTGCTTGATGGATTTGTTCTATCATATTTCTTTTGTTTAAATCATCAATTTATGAATATTTTCACATTGTGCATACTTTGGTTGTGATTACGAGCCTCGCGGATTTTCTCTCCTTACGTGTATGATGTGATTATATTTAGTAATTGATTTTTTAAAAACAAAAGTGAATCAAAATATACATATATGCTTATGTCTTATTTTTGCAATAAATTGTAGTGAAATGACTTCTCGAGAATGTGTCGACCTTAATAAGGGTGAGAAATTAGATGGCTCAAACTATAGTGTTTGGCAAAGGAAAATCACGTACTTGCTAAACGAGCAAGAGGTTCTGGAAAACCTTGATACTATGATGGTAGAACCACAGATGGGTAACTTGACCATCGCCCAGCATCGCCAGAAAATGCAGGAATTCGTTGACTGGAAAAAGAAAGATCGATGTGCACGCTTTACTATGCTGAGTAGCATGCATAATGATCGATTGGCGGTTTGAGGATTGCTGATTGCTAAACAAATGTGGGACCAAATTAAGGGCATTTATGGGAATACGCTACAAAGTTAAGGACTTTGACTTACAAGTTTGAAAGCTATAAGATTGACCGAGAAGCGAAACATTCTTGAACAACTTCACGTGAGATGTCGAAATGATTCGAGATCTTAAAGGCTGCTTTGGTTCTATTTTATCGATGAGCAACAAGTTCAAGCGGTGATTTGTTCTTGCGACTCTTGGAGTGGTTTGAGGCGTATCTTGACTTATACGACTCCATTCGGACTTTGCGAGATGTATCTCGCCATGTTGAGCTTGAGGCTGAATGTCATGAAGCGAATCGCACGATAAGTGCTACGACTCGTGATCTTGCTCTTGTTTCCCTTGAAGGTCCGCGCAAGCCACACGGGCAATGCAAGAAACAAGCTAAAGGTAAGAAGACTCAGAATTTGGGCCCCAAAAGTGACAAGATTGCTAAACGCCGTAGAGGCAAAAAAAATATTGCTAAGCAGAAGTGCTACAATTGTGGTGCCTTGGGTCATTTTGTTCGGACTTGTCCTGAGCCCAAGAAGGTATCACTTAATCCTATCTCCATGTAAAGTTGTGTTTGCTCTCATGTTTTATTAGCTGACTCTCTCCCTGTGTGGATTGTAGACTCAGGCTCAACCAAACATGTGACGAGGGATCGGGAAGGATTTGTAGATTATCGAAAAGTTCCAGCGGGTACAAGAAGAATTTTCATGGGAAACAGTTCGTCTGTTGAAGTCAAAGGAGTTGGCTCATACCAACTTCAATTGTGGAGTTGATACGGCGTCAAAAATCTGAACACCACCAACCTGTTTCAGCTCTCTTTATTCAGCCCCAAATCCGCACCAACCGTTACCAAAACAGTCCCAAAACCCTCAACAAAACAACTCTGAAATCTGCCCAAAACCTGAACCAAACTCCCTCACTTGAAATTACTTCACCTTGGCCGAAATTACCAAAGAAAAGCAAAACAGCCCACACCTTTTATAGCACAAGGCTGCCCCGAATTCTTCAAGAAATAAAAACGAAAATAATACAGAATAAAAGATAGACGGATTCACCGGTTAGACTTCACTCATCTAACGTAAAGAAATCCGACGTCACAACTAATCTAGGCTTCACTCACCTTTGATTGAATTGAAACGATTTAAAGAAAGAACAAAACTAGTTCTTTGCCAAGTTTTCACTCCCAAAATCTGATCTCCCTTCAACCAAAGAAATGCTGCCTTAAAATGGCTTACAAATATGAATCCTAACTAAACTAAAAGACATAAAGAAATCCTAATCTAATTCAATAATAATAATAATAATCCTTATCATAACAAGAGGCTAGTGTAGACACCCCAATTTCGTACCCCTGGTATGTGACATGACATAAAATATCAAGACTTGTTAAAACATTAACAAATGTCAAGTTACAGTGTCAAAAGTGCAAAAGGACGAAGCAGGATGCACAAAAGGATGAACTGTAGGGACCAAAGTGCACAAAAAAGGAGAACTTTGAAAATTAGGCGCCACCCACATGATAGCACTCCTCTCGCACTTTTGATTTCGTCCTCCCCTAAACAAGGGAGGGTGGGCAGAGCGGATTGGATGTCACCGCATCCGCTGCGTCGCACGCACACCCCTATCAGCGCGCGGTAGCTTGCACGTTTCCAGGAACCCAGCGGCTAGTTTCCTCTTTGGACAATCATTCCAAGAAGTCCTATTCTATTGGCAAGTTTAATAATTACTTAACTCAACCGGGACTCTCATGGCTTAGCCAATCCCGTCCACCTCACAATTCGGCTGCCACCCCTTTCCATTCCCATGCAAGTTGTGACGTGCATGACTTCTAGCCCCCTCGTCCCAGCTTTCTTTCTTCGAGCCCAGCCAAAACATTTTGTAGAGACTTGACTTGTTGTAATACTCGTGCTCATCTTTTATCTTAAAACAACCTCTGTCGGTGTTGTTGCCGAGTCCGGCCATCTTACACCATATACTCGTGCCTTCCTTGCCCATACTCGTGTCTTCTTGTAGCCCGTCGCTAACGCGTCCAACCTTGGTTGTAGTCCACTTCGTTCCTTCCCTACTAACCTTTTCTTTAACGTGAACCTCCTCACCCCCATGCGTATTAGGAGTGGACGCACATTGACTCTTCATGAAGTTCTTTATACACCTGGAATTCGACATAATCTACAATCAGTAGTACAATTGCTAGGACATGGATATTCTTTTAATTTTAGTAATGATCACTTGGATATTTGTTTTTGTGATGAGATTTTGGGACATGGTTCTTTGTTAGATAATTTCTTTAAATTAGATTTGTTGGATTCCCATAATTCTTCTGTTAATTCTTCTTCTTGCATGGTTTATGATGATTCTAATTCTGAGTTATCGCATGCTAGACTTGGACATATAGGAAAAGATAGGATGACTAGATTGGCTAGAGAAGGCCTATTGGAGTCTCTCAGCAAAGTCAACATACCCTTGTGTGAATCTTGTTTGGCAAGAAAAGCTTGCCGAAAGCCTTTTGGTAAGGCAAAAAGTGCCATACATCCATTAGAATTAGTCCATTCATACATTTGCGGACCAATGAATGTTAATGCACGTCATGGAGCTTCCTATTTTCTCACTTTTATCGATGACTATACACGCTATGGTTATGTTTACCTTATTTCTCACTGCGATGAAGCTCTCAAGTGTTTTGAGCGCTTTCTCGCGAGGTTGAGAATCAAAAGGATAAAAGCTTAAAAACTTTTAGAAAGGCCGTGAATATTTATCGATCAATATAAAGAATTGTGTGAGAAAAAGGGAATACGCCGACAGCTTGACAATTCCTAGAACTCCATAACAAAATGGTGTTGCGTAAGCGAAGGAATCGAACATTGTTGGAAATGGTTAGGTTGATGATGGCACGGCCAACCTCCCAATTTCGCTTTGGGGGATGCGCTAATGACCGCCGCCTACATACTTACCGAGTGCCTTCTAAGTCGGTTCCCTGACAACCCTTATGAACTTTGGAAAGGTGAGAAGCCTAAATTGGGGCATCTTCATCCTTGGGGTTGTGCGGAGTTATGTCCATAGTACTTCCAATAAGTTTGGAAAACTAGGCCCTAGAGGAAACAAGTGTGTTTTCATAAGGTATTCGAGATACCTCAAAGGGTTATGTTATGTACGGTGGAAAACCCGACGAAGGAATAGTGAATCGAGTCGCGCAATGTTGATTTCATTGAGAATGATTTCCACATATAGGTGAAGTTAGGAAAGACTTTGAACTTTTTGAGATGGAAGAAGAACATATGACATCTTTTGACGAAGGTGGGGAATTGTCTCTACCTAATCCTACGGTACAACATGAGGTTGAACCTATGGAAGTCGCCAATAAGAGTCAAGGTGATCTTCATCCGAGTGGAGATGCGGATTCTAGTGGGAGTCCGATACTAGAGCGAAGAAGAAATAGCGTGGAAATATATCTCAAATCGTCGATTCGCGATCGAAGAGAAATCTTTCCTAACTACTTCTTTCAATTCTAGTGAGCCTACATCGTTCAAAGAAGCCCTTTCTTTACCTACAAACAGTGAATGGATGATGCAATGGAAGATGAAATTTCCTCTATGAAAAAAAAATCAGGTTTGGGAGTTAGTTGATCTTCCGCAAGTTCGCAAGACTATTGGAAACAAATAGGTTTTCAAAGTCAAGCGAAAGACAGATGGATCAATTGACAAATATAAGGCACGTCTTGTGGCGAAAGGCTTTACCCAAAGAGAGGGTTTAGACTATGAGGAGACATTCTCCCCTGTGGTGAGATTTTCCTCTGTTCGCCTAATCCTAGCGATAGTAGCACACATGGATCTAGAACTTTATAAGATGGATGTTAAAACTGCATTTCTCAATGGAGAACTAGATGAAGAGATCTATAAGACTCAACCAGAGCGTTTTGAAGTCAAGGGACAAGAACGCAAAGTGTGCCGACTCAAACGTTCCATCTTTGGTCTCAAACAATCATCTAGACAGTGGTACATTCGCTTTCATCAAACGATAACCTCAATTGGCTTTGTGATGATTGAGGAAGACCACTGTGTGTATGTTAAACGATCCAAGAAAAAGATCTTGATTCTGTCATTATATGTTGATGACATCTTACTAGCTAGAAATGATATGGAGATGATAAATGCCACTAAAGAGTGGTTGTATGCATGCTTTCGATATGAGACTTGGGTGAAGCAAGCTATGAGCTTGGAGTAAAAGTCATTAGAGATCGTTCGAAAAGATTTCTCGGTTTGTCTCAAGAGACTTACATTAAGAAAGTTATCGAACGATTTGGCATGACTAACTCAAAACCCGTTATCACTCCAATGGAAAAGGGATGTGTCCTTAGTTCAAACCTATGCCCTAAGAATGAAGAAGAGAAGAAGAGAATGTCTACGACACATGTGGATCGTCCTGTAGTCATTGCTTGTGATAGCATGGCTGCTTTAGGTTACACTAAAGATCCCAAGTACCATGGGAAGACGAAACACATTAACATCAAGTATCATTTCACTAGAGACATGGTTGCAGAAAAGAAAGTTGTTCTAGAATATATTCCTACTAGAAGCATGTTAGCTGACCCTATGACTAAGCCTCTAGCTAGAGAAATCTTTCAGGATCACATGTTGGGTCTAGGGCTTCGTAGGATTTGACTTTCATTCTGAGAACACTTACGTTGACATTTGATTATTCTGTTTCATTATCGTTTGAATAAATTGCAGTTTCATTTTATTCCTTTTATAAGTTAATTAGATATTTCAATATGAAATTGCGTAGCATATATATTTTGATTAAAAAGATGTCGTGGATATTGAATTGGCCCTCTAACACGGGTAATTCACCTTGTCACTAGGTGGGCGAGCAAGTTGAGATAGTAAAAGTCTTTGGTACCTACGAAGGGAGTGCAAATGACATTACATTTATCGCCTTGGCATACGGCCAAGATGAAACCTTTTATAAGGTCGACTTTATATCCCAAGGAAAAGTCCGAATGTAAGATCTTAAAAGAGAGACACTAGAAGAGTGACTGCTTTTAAGTACTCAAGTTAGACGCTAGAAGGGCGGCTAGACTAAGGTTCGTATGACGTTTGAGCATGACATACCTACTTCGTGTGGGAGTTCCGTCATAGCATACACTTCATACTGTATGTGACTATAATGCGACTTAAGAAAGTGATTGAATGATCTCTGCTTCGTCACTGTGTGTGTTCTAGTGATCAAATCCAGATCACAATTATACCCTATGTGACTTAGAACTATATCATGAACTTGGACGTTGATGATGCTACTTTGGCATGCCGACCAACGGGTTATGCACATACAGTCCTACGGAGCATTGCTGGGAAAGCAGTTAACCAAGAGTGATTGATGTGGGTGTCTAAGGAAAATAGTATGATATGCATCTCTATTTTTGTGTTTCAATGCCATGGCGATCATATTGAACATACGGTTCAAGAGATTGATCTTGATACACAAACATATTGAGTTTTAAGCACCGCTCTTGAGGGATTGAGGATGCTTAAATTGATGTATATATACGGTCCGGGGTATAGACGAGTTTTGCTTTCTAACGAGGATGTTTTATGCTGGTCAGATGGTGATTTGGTATAGCGCTCCACCCTTTATCTTTCTCGTCATGTCGCACGCTTCACTTCCAGTATGAAGATGCAGTGTTTAACGGGTTTTGATGATACGATGTGGTTAGAGAGGTGAGTCCATGTGTATGAGTGGGAGATGCTAGTAATTGGGTTTGTGGCCCGATTATTTAATCCTGCCCACATGGAATATATTTAATTGGTTTCCTAGTCCGAATGGGTTTAGGAATGACTTAACCTACAAGAAATAGGTTTTCTTGGTAATAATATAAATAGGGCAATTAAAGGGATAAAACCCTAATCAACTAATTGAGGAACACGTCTTCCAAGAAGTGCCGCCCCTCTCTCTCCCTAAAATCTATCTCACCAAAATACTCCCTCTTGTCTAACCATCAAGAGGCTTGGATTTGCGGTCTGAACCAGTATTGATATCTGTGCTCCGTGATATCAATCCGACGAGAGAGAATCACAGGTTTGTAGATCGTGACATACGAAGATTCTAGCTCAAGCGAAATTCTTCCGCTTCGCACAATGTTCAAGTTCGAACAAGGTAATTCGTGATTATTGTTTTGATAGCGAACTTGTATGATATATAATTAGATATATCCTTCAATAACAATAACAATAACAATTCTAACGCCTAACAGACGGAAGGTTTACATTGAAAAAAAAAATAGGCGGAGGTTTTAATTGTCGAATTTGGAAACATGAGGTTTAGCGTGCAAAACGTGAAATATGATAAGTTTTTTTTTTTGCGATTCTCTCTCTCTCTCTTTGTTTTTTTTTTCCAAACTTATTTCAAATATTTGAAGTTATTTTCTAAATTCTATTTTCGTACTATACACATAAATTAAAGTATTAAACCTATTTAACAATACTAATTTTAAAACCAAACTAAACCGAACCGAACCACGTACACTTAGGCCTTTCAATGGATCGGATCGGCCAAATCCATTATCCGATTTGTTAAGAAATTATCGGACTTGGATCGGATCAGATTATCTGTCGGATATTCAAAAGCTCGATCCATATCCTAAATTTTTGTATTCGGATCGGATTTGAATTTTATTCATATTTTATTCGCCCCTAATTAAAGTACTGAATAAAATTAATATTAATATATTTTTGCTTTATGAAAGGATTAAATAAAAAAAATGTTTTTAATTTACACAAACATGAATATTAATGTTAGTAACATCTTAGAGTTCGTCGAAAAATTTATATTTATTAGAATTAGTAATGATTAATAACTAAAAACTAATCATTAGTAATTATATATATATATATATATATATATATATATATATATATATATATATATATAATATTAATATTAATATATTTTTTATATCAGATCAGATTGGATTGTAAGTGGATTGGAACACCTTAATCCATATCCGATTTGTTAAGCTTTCGAATTTTCGGATTCAAAACAAAATCGGATAATCGCATTTAAAAACTAAATCCATATCTAAAAATAACATCGAATTCGGATCGGAATCGGATCCGTTAATAGGCTTATCATGTACATGTACACAGCATAAAATACCGATTCCTATTATTACTGACTGGCCGGACCTGTCTACCATCACACACAAGTGAATATTAATATAATAATGATTCTATAGAGAGTAAGCAACAACTTTTTTTTTGCAATAACCACTCACTTTCGACACCAATCAAAATACAACAGTTCAAAATCATCAAATTAATAAACGAAATTCATAAAAGTAAATTATAAAGATAAAATATCAATAACTAAAGAAAATAAAAATAACAATAACTTCAAATGCTAGGAGTATAATCAGTAACCTTCCATTATTTCTTCTATTAATTTATTCTTTGTTAATAGTTTCAACGCCACGCATATTGTTTAACAAAACCTTGACGGTCGTCGAGCAAGTAAAATCCATCGTTTCTAACCATCCAATAATATCTCTCAATACAAGTATGAGATATTTTCTCATTCAAAACATCAAAAACCTGTGTCTTTTGTTGTGTTACAAATTCATAAACCTATTAATTAATTTTGATACTATGAACAATACTACCATGTATAAACATAAACATAAAGGAAATTAATATATATACAAAATTCATTACATGCATTAAATGTTATACATTGCACGTACAGTACAATGCTTTAATACATGATGTAAATCAAATTTGCTGTATTTGTAGGATCGCCCAATCATAAAGGAGATAAATCTTGCAATATAGAGACTTTAATTAACTATCTAGATTTTTTTACATGTGTCTATAGTACGGTGTCAGTATATCTGATTTCGTCAATTGAAATGACAGTGCGTAAGTGCGATTTTTTTTTTAAATGTTACAGTTGAGAGATACATTGCTTCAAGTGATAGTTGAAGAATTGATGTTGTATAAGGGGTGACTATTCGCATGGTGTGACTTTATAATATGAAGATAAAATATATGGAGAAAAAAAAGAGGTGACTGCTCATACTATTAATTGTAGGAGGTGACTTGTAATAGGGAAAGAAAAAATAGGAAGTTAAAAATGGATAACTACTCACACATATGAATGTAAGGGTGAATGTCAACCGTTAAAATTTTCAAATTATCATCCATCTTTCTTTTTTCGTCCGTTCTTAAATAACTGTCATCTATCAAAATTTTTCCTTTTAAGAAAACATTTTTACCACTTTACCTTTACTTTTTCTGCTTACTTTAATTATGTCCACCTACTCAAGGATATTAAAGGAAACCATACATTTAATTAATATTTAAAATACAGTCAATTACTTTTTTTCTTAAACGATGCGTCAAGTGAAAGTAGACAATATTTTAAATACGGAGGGAATATATATTTACGTGTGATACGATTGGGGATAGGGTCTGTTGCCTCTCCGGCACTATTGAGATTAGAGATGTTAATAGGGTTGAAAACCGTAGGTTCGAACCGAAATCGTTAGATTTTTGATCGGCTAGACCGAAACCGTTATGGTTGAAATTCTAGACGGATCGTTTAAGCCAAACCATTTAGGGACCGAAACCGTTAGGGTTGAATCGAAAGCCGACTTTCATACGGTTTAGCATAGTTGATAATATACGGGACGGATATAATACCGAAAACCGTTAGGGTTGGACTGATTAACAACTTTAATATAGTTAGTATAATATACGAGATGTGTATAATACACTGAAATAAACGTACAAGCCTCGTAATTAGAAAAAAAACGTATAAGTTAAATCATTGACTGGAAACCGTAGGTTTGAACCGAAACTGTCAAGGTTAGACCGAAACGTTGTAGTTTTAACCAGATAATAGCGTCAATCAACTAAACCGAACCTATGTTGAACCAAAAACATTAGGGTTAAACCAAAATCATTACGATTAGATCGATTAACATTTCTAATTATGCTTTTTGAATGTACCGCCGGCGCACATGGCCTATATATAAGACTAAGCAAACCGAGGCCTCTGAAAGCTACATACTGAGTCGCACATGTTCAACAAGTGGAGGTCTCCTTGCTGGTCAATGGTCTGGTCCGTCCCCACCATTTTGAGTAAGATTTTGGTCTAAGGTTGACAACTATTCGACAGAATAACATCCCTAAGCATATTCTATCTGAGTTGTTTAAATTATTTATCTATGTTAAAATTACTCGGTTTGATCGTTTAAAGTACTCATCTTTATATTTGAGTTACTAATTTACATCTTTAAACTTGAGTGGCTTAATCGTTGTCATTTAAAATAGGTCAAAATATAAAAAACACCTCAAAATAACCATTCAATCCTATAATATCTCTTAATGTTAAAATTTTTTCAACTTCATACCCAATCTTACCATTTGTCTCAGTTAGGACCATCCCATCAATGACTGTTAGAAATACTAACGGATGAGGGGTCATTTTGGTCATTTGATTCGGGGGGCAAAGTGAGATTTGATTATAGTTCATCATTTAATTGATATTTAGGATATTTTAAGTGAAAAATGGTTTTATAACAATCAAAATATTTTTTTTTGAAAAATTATATTATTTAAAAAAAATTATAAACAATATAATAGTGAGATTTGGTTGATAATTACTCCCTCCGTCCCTAAATTATCGCCCTCCTTTCCTTTTTCGTCCGTCCCAAAATAATTGTCCACTTTGAAACTTACCTTTTTAGAACATCACTTTTACCACTTTACCCTTACTTTTTCACTCTACTTTAATTATGGGCCACATATACATGGATATTAATGGAAACTACACATTAAACCATTATAAATAATCAAGTCAATTACTTTTTCTTAAACTGTGCGCCGGGTCAAGCAGGACAATTATTTAGGGACGGAGGGAGTAATTTTTATCATTAATTGAACTTGCATATGTGGGATGTGTATACATTTAGGTAATCAAAATTATTTGTAATTATTAAAAAATTATAATTCAAAATTATTTTAAAAATCAAAAGATTAACTACCACAATTGTTTAAGTGAAAAATTAAAAAAATTATTCAAAATTATTTTTAAGTGAATATTTGATATAACTACCACAATATTATACCGAGTTTTTTTTACCAAAATATTGTAGTTTTAATTAAATATTCCCAAACTATAGTATTTCTTAATCTCTCTTTTGATTCAACATGATATTCCTTCTCTAGCTATTCCTCAATCCTCATTGCTTCCCTGTAAGGCAAAACCGTGGATACATCTCCTCCACTATTCCTTTCCTCTCTCTCTCTCTCTCTCTCTCTCTCTCTCTCTCTCTCTCTCATCTCCACAATACCCAGATCAGATCCCATAGCTCTTCCTTTCTTTCCTTGATTACTACAAGTCTTTCAATCTAACCAGATCCAATTTTCGTATCATATAAACGACCCAATTCGATCTGATAATTTTGAAGTCAAAATTTCCCCAGATCCCCATCTCAATCTTCTTTCCCTTAACCTTTTCTGCATTGAGTTTATTAGTATTCATATGATGTCTTCGTTGAGGCTAGATCTGAACATGAAAATCTTCCCAGAACCCTACTACAGTTCCCTGGTGTCCCCCGACGATGACATCGACTATTTCGACCGACTGCCAGACTCTCTCATGTTGTTAGTCTTCAACAAGATCGGAGACATCAAGGCTTTGGGTCGATGCTGCGTTGTTTCCCGTCGCTTTCACTCTCTTGTACATCAGTTTGAAAACATCGTCGTTCGTGTTGACTGCGTTATATCCGATGATGATTCTTCTTCCGCCGCCGACGCCTCCGACAAGTCCCGCGACCCATTTACCAGCCTATTCCGCTTCGTCTTTGGTGGAATCGTTAAGCCCATTCAAGCCCTTGGTCAATTTTTGGGTCCCAAAAGATCTTCCAATTCTCCCTCTTCCTCTTCTTCTTCTTCCTCATCGTTATCTGTCGGTAATAATAATGACGATCTCGATCTCGATCAAGGTGGTGTGACCCACCATTCTTCGACCCAAGTGCTAAAGAACTTCAACGAGATTCGGTTTCTTAAGATTGAGCTTCCCACTTTGCCCCCCGAATCAAATGACCAAAATGACCAAAATGACCCCTCATCCGTTAGCATTTCTAACGGTTATTGACGGGAGGGTCCTAACTGAGAAATATGGTAAGATTGGGTATGAAGTTGGGAAAATTTTAACATTGGAGGGCATTATGAGATTGAGTGGTTACTTTGGGGTGTTTTTCATATTTTGGCCTTTAAAATACTCATCTTTATACATTAGTAGTTTAACAAATTGCACGATCGTTTAAACTACTTATCTTAATCGTTTAAACCACTTCTCTTAATCGTTTAAACTATCCATCTTTACCTGAATGGTTTCATTAAGCGTATCCCAAACATTTTCACTAGAGAGAATTACAAAAAAAAAAAAAAACCTGTCCTATTTAATTGGAATTTTGTTGATTTTATAAGTGAGACAAAAGGTTTAATTTGAAAAATTATTATTTGGACATGGTTTATAATAGAACGAAATCTATTGGAATGAAGGGAAATCGTTGAAAAAAGGTTAAATTTGCAAACCTATTATTTGGACAGAGTTTATATTGCAAATAAATGTATTGGAATGTTGGGAAATCATTGGAAAAACTCCCGTCGAAGACACGTCAGCCGCTACGCGAACAGCCAAGTCAGCATTCCGTCTTCTAAGCTAACGCCTAACAAACGGAAGGTTTACGTTGAAAAAAATGGGTGGAGGTTTTAATTGTCAAATTTGGAAATATGAGGTTTAGCGTGAAAAACGTGAAGTAGGACAGAGTTTTATTAATTTTTTTTTGCAATTCTCTCTTTTCATTAATTCCGGCCATAATTTGGTCGCTTATCTTTACCGTTTTATATACTAGTAAGGTTCACGTGCGTTGCACGTGGTGTTAATGATTTTTTTAAAATGATTTGATAGTTTCTTCATTTTTCAGTTTACTTTTAATTATTGGATGTTTTTTTGTATTTTAATAATTACAATTTTTGAAGCTTATAAATTGTGCTGTTGTGCTTTTAGCTTTTTTGATACTTTGTTTTTCGGTCATTTATAATGTATACTTTTAGTCATTGTATAGCAACTTATCCTACAAATTTATTTTTTTGTTGGTTATTTTCATTCTCTTTTTTTATTACCAAACATGAATTCATTCACTTTTATGAGTGTGTGAATTGAAAATAATTCAAACTTACTATCTTAGATAAACACATTGTTGTTGGAGACTTTGTTTATGTCGTTTCTGAAATTTATGACTCCCTATAGAAAATAATATATTATGTTATAGAAATCAAACTTTCAACCCCTAAGTATATATACTTATACTAAAAATATGAAATTCTCTCAAAGTATATATAAAGCCCCACTATACCACCCAACCTAAGTTTTGTGTCATTTTCATATCTCATTTTATAATTATTTTCTAGTTTTCCCCCTAGCCACGACGAAGGTTACCAATCTGACATTTATGTGCAGATGGTATTTCACGTGTAGGGCATTTTAGTCATTTTTTGCAATGCTTTCTCTGCTTTTATTACCAAAAGAGAAACTTCCTTTTCTTCTTCTCCGACAACGCTTTCTCTGCATCTTCTCCAGCAATGACCTCGTATATAAATTTTAAGTGAGATAAAACTCAAAAGTGTATTAATGTTTTATTCAAATTATTATATAGAAAAAATAAATAAAAATAGAGCAGAATCATATCATAGATACTGAACTCAAGATCAGATAATTACACTTAGGTGTCTATGCCGCCATGAATAAGAACCCACCAAAAAATTAAAGACGTATAACATAATACACAAGCATACACCAAACATACACCAAGAATTTTCCATTTTCTCTCTCGTACAACATAATACACAAGCCTACACCAAGAATTTTAAATCTCATAATTGAATCCATCACATACGTATACGACAATGATGAGATATACCATAGTTCAATCCGTTTTCATCGTCCATAGCTTCAACTCCAACAAATTTATCATCGACACCGTTGATATTGTTTATGGTTTGATTGAAGCAAATTCTTGATTTTAAACATTATTCACCAAACCATGTTTATCACTATGATAACCAGACATGACATCTCATCATCAAATTTGACACGGAAGTGGATTTGGTGGATACTTTAGGAGAAAATTTGTATTTTGGACGAATTTCGATGGAGCGAAAATATGATTAGCTCCCAAAATTACATATCAAATCTCACATTGCACCCCAACCTACGAAGTGTCTCACTTTCATAACTTATTTAGCTATTTGTCTAACTTTGCCCCCTCCCGTCTATGGACGTTAAAAATAGTAACAAAAAATGGTATGTGCATGTCACATGAAGATTATTTTGGTCATTTCGCTTGGTGCACAAAATGGGAATTGACTATAAATTTAGTATTTAATTAACCATTTAGTATTTATAATAAGTTTTTAAATAAAAATAAAAATTATTATTTTAATAATTCAAAAAAAATTATAGGGCCAAATTAGAATTTCCCCCCCCCCAAAGTATCCGCTAAATCGTATAGCTTACCCCTATGTAAAGTTTGTCTCATAATGGTATCTGACTTTACTTCCCCCCCTCAATTTTCCACCCTCCCACTGACGGACGTTAGAAAATTCACGTTAAATAGCACGTGGTCTTCCACGTACGGGGCGAAAATGTCATTTCTCTTATCTGGTTAAGGAGTAAATGAATTAAAAGTACAAACCTTAATCTCACACCCTCTTCATCTCTCTTCTCCCGGTGTAAGTTCCCATCTCCGGGTCCACCGTAATAGCCGCAATCTCCAGTTAGCCCCACCATAGCCACCGCCATCTCTGTGTGCAAGTTCTCATATCCGGCCCAAACCCTTCCCACTCTGGTCACGCCTATCATAACTCTAGCGTCGTCCTCCTTTGATTCTAGCCAAGCTCCATCTCTTATTTCCCTCATTCTCTCCCCTGCAAAAGTCATGCTTAAAGTAGAAATCAAAGGCTATAGAATATACTTACTAAAAACCCTTGAAAAAACATGCAATTGACAGAAAACCCATAAACCTTATTGACAAGTTCATCAACAAGAGAGACGGGCTTGAATGAAGAGAAATAGTTATGGGTTTTATTGAAATACTCTTCAATTTTGCGGGAGAAAATTGGGCAGACGGCCGATATACATATGGTTTAAAACAAAGTATCAAAATTGAGAAGATGTTGAAGAAGCTATGACTTTAGATGATTTTGACCTCATAGAAGTTGCCATGGCGGCCAAGTTGGTTTATTTAAAGAATTAGGATAGATAAAATAAAGGTAAAGTCATGTAAGAGGATGAAGGGGTGATGGAAAATTGATTGATTTTGGTGGTGGATGGGATTCACCAGAGAAGGTGGGTACGTGGATCCAATTTCATACATGAAATTGAAGATGGAGACGTGTAACTATGGGTAAGGGTTTTTTTTTCATATCTTTCGTTTACTTTGTTTTCATTATCAAGATAAGAAAATTGACAATAAAATCGAAAAATGCATATCTATCATTTGGGTTACGAGATAAATTTAAGAGAAAATTTAGAGGGAGTGGACAAAACCAAGATCAGGTTATGGGTTAATTTTTGTTGTGGAAAGTGAAGATCGGAAAAAATGGTTGGTCTTTTCTCTAGATTTTTTTTTCAGTAGGAAAAAAATGGAATTGTGGACCGCACTCCATTTTAACATTTGAACTTTAAGCACCCCAAAGTTTACATTGAATTCCTAATTAATATTTCCCTCGAGTTAACATAATGGAAGACCACGTGTTATTTAACGTGACTTTTCTAATCGTTGTCGCGGTTAGGGTGGAAAATATGAAAAAAATATAACGTAAGATATCATTATGGGACAAACCTTAGGTTGAGGTGCACTATGTGATTTGGTGGATACTTTGAGGGGGGATTGTAATTTGGTATAATGATAAGGAAAATACTATCCTTACAAAACTTAGTAGTTGTAAGGAAAATTATAAAATTAGTTGTAAGGTTAGCAATGTTGTAATTATAATTTGTATCATATTTAAATTTAAAGTTAAAAAAATACAGTACTCTCAAAAAATGAAATTTAGAAGTTATTTAATTTATTTTGTTATCCTTCATTTTCATCCATCAACCTCATCTCTCATAGATTCACCAATATTACCACCTCAAATAACATCATTAACCCAAAAATTAATTTTTTAATTTTTATTTTATTTCTTTGTCTAATTTCTTACTCCTTCGTTCAAATTAACACATATGCAAAACTCATCATTTATAGACTTACCACCACCAAAACATTAAATTTCACTATTTACAAACCTAAATTCAATTTTTAAAATTTTTAAATTTGATGATTGAAACCTAAACCCATATGAAGATTTGAAAAATTAATGATTTAGAAATCTAACAATATCATATTTCACACCTAAACCACCATTGTCATGGTTACAATCGCCCCCACCACTACCCCTAACCACCACCACCAGTATCCCTGCAACCACCATCACCGGCATCACCACCACCAAGAAATACGTTCACCTTGCCTTGCTAAAATGGAAAAATAAAATATATTTAATGTTCTTCTCTAACATAACGCAAAGATTTGTCAGTGAAGTTCTCCATTTTTTTAATTTTTGACATTTATTACCTTGCCTTAATGCTTCTTGATCCGTCCCTAAATTATTATATCATGTTTGAAACTTACCTTTTGAACATCATTTTTACCACTTTACCCTTACTTTTTACCCTTAATGGGCCACATACACATGTTTTTAAACCTTAGATTATTCACAAGACGATTATTTACGGATTATTAAATATGCTACACAAATGCCTAATATCTTGATACTCACCAACAAATGTATTATTATAGTTACATTTTTTCATATACCTCTAATAATGTCTTTCTCAACCTATGATGTCTCACTTTCATACAAAATGTTTATATTTGTCCGACTTTGTACTCTCCCGTTCATTGGTGTCAAAAATAGAAATGGAAAATCATATCATACATGTTAGGATTATTTTGGTCATATTTTACTTGTGACGCAAAGTGAGATTTGATTATATTTTCATAATTTAGTGTGCCATTTGATATTTAAAATATATTTTACTTAAAATAATAAATAATTAATTCAATAGTTATACTTTGTCTCATTTTAAATTCAAAGGCGAAAAAAATGCATTACTCCAAAAAAAATGAAATTTAGATTCTATTCAATTTATTATTTCATCATTCACTTTCTTCCGTCAACCTTATTATTCATAGACTCACCACCACTATCAACTCAAATTTCATCATTAGCACAAAAGTTAATTTTTGATTTGATTTTATTTCATT
Source organism: Codonopsis lanceolata (assembly GCA_013146195.2). Lineage (NCBI taxonomy): Eukaryota > Viridiplantae > Streptophyta > Magnoliopsida > Asterales > Campanulaceae > Codonopsis > Codonopsis lanceolata. The sequence continues at coordinate 4,232,387 of CM028382.1, forward strand.
TTCTAATTCTTTACTCCTACCTTCAAAGTAACTCATTTGCAAAAGCCATCATTTATGGACACATCACCACCATAACATTAAATTTCACTTTTTACAAACTCAAATAGAATTTTTTTTTAATTTTTCAAATTTTTAAATTGAAACTGAAACCCATATGGATCTTTGAAAATTTGATGATTTGGAAATCTCACAATGCTATATTTCATCTAAACCACCACTGTCATCCCTACAATCACCGTCATCACCGCCCCTTTAACACCACTATCTTTGCAGTCGTCAACACCGTTATCACCATCACCAAGAAACGCACTCACCTTGCCTTGCTCAAATTGAGACGTAAAATCTCTTTAACTTTCGCTTAATCGAACTTCTTTCTTTAAACATCTCTCATGTTCCAATACACTTTTTGTGCAAATTACTAAGTAAGGAGAAAATCTAATTTTAGGATGAGACTACTTAAAAGGATGTCGGTTGGTGACAACCCATTTCAATAAAAGGAGAGTTGTGGTAGAAGAAAGAAAGTCGATAGCCAGAAGAGGGAATATAGATATTCTCACATGTAACTACCTCGAGTCCGATGAAGAGGAGCAAGCAAATTAAGACCAAGAGAGGTTAGAGGTTTGTAACCCAGTTATGAAAATAATTAAGTAAAATATTTTAAATCCAATTATTTGCGATTACTAACATTTGTTTTGTTTGTAACATCTATAAGTTAGGGACCATTGATAGTTTTAAAAGCTGTTGTAGTAGTCTGAAAATTTTAAGAAGTAAATAGTAGATTTTAGCATTCTTTTCTAATAAAAGGCATAGATTCATCAATTGGTTATTCATTTTCTCCATCTTCTTGACATTATGACACATTTTCTTAAACTGTGTCTCTTAGCTTATTCATGGGTAATAACTAAACACGATATATATTTGCTTAATAATCTGATACTCACTAACAAATCTATCATTATAGTTACAATTTTCTATATACATCTAATAATGTCTTTCCCGATCATATATATTTAAGAAATAAAGAAATAAAAATATATTATTTTTTAGTTTCAAATATTTTTTTAGTTTCGAATAAAGTTTTAGTCTCTTGAGTAAATGTATTTTTGTCATTTTAGAATATATTGAACGATATTTGTAATGATAATAGTAGGAGGGGGAAAATGATAACAAAATCAAAATATAAGACGAAATGAATATAATTCAATAATGTCGGACCTAACTTTAAAATATGTAAAAGTCAAGGGATCAAATGATTATTTAATTATTCATGGAACTAATTAGCCTATGACAAATTTACTTGTTCAACCTTAATTAATAGTGAATGATTTATTATAATTAGGGTTATTTTTGTCCAAACATTACTTTTTATCATGGTAAATTTACTTGTTTTGTCCTTAATTAAATGATGGGTAGTTTATTTGGTGAAAGGTTATTTTTGTCTATCAATTAAATTGTAAGAAACAAGCTTGACTTTTATAATAAGAGAGATGAGTGATTTATTATAATTAGAGTTATTTTTGTCCAAACATTACTTTTTATCATGGTAAATTTACTTGTTTTGTCCTTAATTAAATGATAGGTAGTTTATTTGGTGAAGGGTTATTTTTGTCTATCAATTAAATTGTAAGAAACAAGCTTGACTTTTATAATAAGAGAGAAGAGATGTGTACTCAATCAAACATGAAGATTTTTTAGGAACATTAGGAACGGATGGAGGATGTAATTGATTTCATATTCTCACTAAAATTTTGACGGCATGTGTAGGAAAACCGATTATTTTCGTTTCAAATGTAATGTGTCGGAAACCAAAAATCATCGGTCATTAGTTACCAATTCAGAATCTCCGATTTTAATTACTAAAATTTTGTTTGTATAAATTTCAACTCGTTTTGATCATATTTTACACCAAACATTCGAAAACATCACTCTCCTAATGAATGACTTAATCTTGGTTTAGTAAATCTAACCTCTTTACTAAATCCTTGGCCTAACAAATAGGTAAGTTGTGTCGGATAACTGGTCGAAACGAATTGGAACCCGTTAGAAACCATGAATAATTACCGTCCGATACACTTTTTTGAAATTATAACCGGTTCAATACCCTTTTTTTTAATTAAACCGCTAAAGTCCATTTTAATAATATTTTTTCCTAAAATACACTCTTTTCTGATATTCAACCGCTCCATCGTTTTAAATGAGATAAGAAGATCGAGAAGCTTTCAGATTAGCCATTGAATGCTCTGTTTAGCACCAATTTTAAAAAGGATGAAACAATGTCCTCTGTTGAACAAAATTAAACAATTGATGAAGTTGAAGGATGGATTCCGATCGAAACATGCACAAAATCACTGCAACAAGCTCATCGCACAAATGATTACAATGTAATAGTATGCATAGTGATTTATGTGATACTAAGAGAGATGAAAATACCTGAAACTATATCAAAAAATATGTGCAAAATACAAAGCCAAATGGTGAAATTTATGTATATTTGTAAGGATAATCATGTGATTAACTGATATGAAATAATTTGTAATAGAAATTTGTATGGTTTGTAACAATTATTTATTGAGAATATTTTGTTCATTTGGTGACATAGTTCAATTTTATTATTCTGACGACAGACTTTAATTTATTTTTTGTATCGCGGTATATAAATAATTAGGCATGAATGCTTCCAATAAATAATTGTTACAAACCATACAAATTTCTATAAATAATTAGGCATGAATGCTTCCAATCGTGCCCATGTATTACTTAATTAGGCATCGTTCCTTACAATCATGCATCGATCTTACTAATTATGCGTCGTTTCTTTAATTTGGTGATAGACTTCAAATCCTGCCTCGGTGGTACTTAATTATGCATCGTTCCATCAAATCCTGCATCAGTGTTACTTAATTAGACGTTGTTTCCAATCATGCATCGGTGTTACTTAATTAGGTCTCGTTCCTTCAAATCATGTCTCGTTGTTACTTAATTAGACGTCGTTTCTTTAATATGATATCAGACTTTAATTCCTTTTTTGTATCACGATATATAAGTAATTATGCATCTTTTTTTCTAAAATCATGTCTCACTTTAACTATCGTTTCTTAAAATCATGCCTCGGTGTTACATAATTAGGCGTTGTTTCTTTAACATGATGACAAAGTTCACTTTATTTTTCCAATGATGTCTCAGTGTTACTTGATTAAGCATCATTCCTTCAAATCTTGCCTCGGTGGTACTTAATTAAGCATTGTTCTATCATATCATGCCTCGATGTTACTTAATTAGACGTTGTTTCCAATCCTGCATCGGTGTTATTTAATTTGACATCGTTCCTTCAAATCCCGTCTCGTTGTTGTTTAATTAGGCGTCGTTTTTTATCATGCGTCAATGTTATTTAATTAGACATCGTTTCTTTAGTTATGAGATGTTGAAATTTGACGGCGAGCTTTTGTGCGTGTGTTTGTCGTTTATTAAGGTTATTTTCGTTATTTTATTATAAAAAATGTACTTTAGTGGTTGGAAACAAAAATATTAGGTTTTTGGAATAATTATAAGCCGATACATTTTTTAAAACATGTTTTTAAATAAATCCAGCTATTTTTTGGACATATCTTTTAGATACAATTTTGGGACGAAAGTACGTAACTACCCTTTAAAGAAGAATTCGATCCAAGATTGTCCGTCAAATTTCAAATTGCGTTCATGGTCATGCCGATTTTCCACTACACATGCATGATAAACGGAATCTCAACCATTTGTCAAATTCACACCCGTGATTATCTCCCAAGTCCTTTTCATTTGAACTTTGAGGATTAAAATGGAGCAACAGATACTATTATGCTACTTGCACTAGTATTATCTATTTGGCTTCTTCTTCGTCAATCGTCCGATCGTCTCTCTCTCTAGAGGCTGCTTGCTTGGTAAGTTGGAAGCCATGCCGAGCAGATGAGGTTTCAAGTTGTAGAGTGAAACTGGGAGACATGACCTTTCAAGATTTGTTAAAGTCACACAGTCGGTGGATTACTGTCACACTGGCACACGACTTTCCTACAAAACATCATGTGGGATTTCTACCAAATTCAGTACTTCCAAGTTCCCTCCGTCCAAAACAGTCGTTTTAAAATTTTCCAAACTTAATTTGATCCTTTTTTGAAAGAAAACTTGATATATTTTTGATTTTTGGCATCAGATTGATTTCTGATGCCTGGCATCAGGTTGATTTCTGATGCCTGGCATCAGGTTGATTTTGGCATCAGGTTGATTTCTGATGCCTGACATCAGGTTGATTTCTGATGCCTGGCATCAGGTTGATTTTGGCATCAGGTTGATTTCTGATGCCTTGCATCAGATTGATTTTGGCATCAGGTTGATTTCTGATGCCTGACATCAGATTGATTTTTTGGCATCAGAGTTTTCATTAATGGCATTTTTGTCATTTGGCAAGCAATTTGTAGTTACATGAAATGTCCAAAAAATTGATGGTTCTAAATGAAAACATGTTTTCAAAATTGTACCCACTTGAAATTCTCCCAAGGTTTTTCTAGTTATAATTTCATTCTATGGGACCGGTCCAGTTATCACCCTTCCAAAAATGTTAACGAGTTAGGTTGGGCATGTAATTTTCAAGTTTGGTCGCAAATCCATAATTAATCAAAACGACCATCAACAACTTTACAGGGCTGTCTTGGAACACCTTGGACTCCAAGAAAGAATCACTAAAGAGCTCTCGTCAAATTTGAAATATGTAGTCATAATTAAGAATCTCTTCAAACTGAAGTTTACACCTTCTTCAATTCCCACTCTTTTCCTGGTCTTCAAGCTAAGCATATGTTTATTAAGGAATCACATTTTTTTCAAGAACACGGAAATGGATCGAATTCTCTGATGTCTTTAGTCCCATACAAGCAATCACAAAGCAAGAAAGTGTTCAGGGAAAAACAAAGGGAATTGATGGAAAGAAAAAGGAAAGACTTTGGAGACAGGACAATCTCTTTACCTTCAAATGAATAGAAGCATCATTATCCACTTTTTTTTGTTCTATATAAAACAACTGATCAGAAGAACAACTTCAGCATACTAAAACATTTGATCGATCCCTAGCTAGCTCGACTAAAATGGCTACTCCTGCATCCCAAGCAGCTAGGCCACCCTCGAGGCTTGTACGAGTTATTGCCATAGTCTTGCTAGCAGTAATAGTCCTCGTTGGACTAACCGTGCTCATAATTTGGCTATCAGTCAAGCCAAAGAAGCTAATCTACTCAATCGAAGATGCCACAATCCATGGTTTTAACATAACCAACAACCACCTTACTGCCAGGTACAACTTTGTCGTAAGAGCCTATAATCCTAACACTAGGGTGTCAGTATACTACGACAAGGTGGAGACTTCGGTGTCTTACGATAATCAGAAAGTGGCTTATGGTTCCGTTGATCCTTTTTTCCAGCCTCGTAGAAATGTGACTCATTTGGGGTTGAAACTCGTGTCACAAGATCTGGCGCTGTTTGGGGACGCGGCGAGGGACCTCAGGCTCGAGAAGTCATCCGGAGATGTTGAGATAGAGGTTCGATTGAAGGCTAGGATAAGGTTTAAGGTGGGAGCATGGAAGTCGAGGCATTATACCATGAGGATTTTATGTGAACCTGTGTTGGCACACTTCTCTTCTTCAAAGAGTATCCAAAAGACCAATTGCGATGTTGATCTTTGATTCATGATTTTAACTGCATTGATTTATCTTGAGATGTAATTGTTTTAATTTTTTTTATTTAAATCTTCTTTTGTGGATTTGATTGAGTTTAGTGGTCTTATTTTCTGCTCTTCTTCAAACATGGTGTAATATGAGTTGTTGCAATATCTTGTTGGTTGTAATTCGTGAAGTATGTATAAGGTTATATAAAATTTCTGTGTTTTCATTTTTTTCTTTCATGTTGTATGTTTGTTTTCTTGTTGATTTACAAAAACGCTAATTAGTTATACCTCAATTTTCATTCAAAACTCCTTTATATTCTTTATAAGTGTTATAAAAATCATTAGGCGGACGCTAGATGCCAGGCCAACGACCACCGCCTAGGGCATGTGTAGAGACTCTAATCTCGTATCCCTATATTATAATTGTCCAATAATTATCATATTATTGCAAAATGGACTAAAAATTACTATTTATACATTTGAGGGACTAAAAGTATTAAAGAAACTCAAAAGGGGGTTATAAAAGACCAAAAGCAAAACACACCTTTGGGCCACTGTATTTTTCAAAAAGTTACAATTAGGCTAACGAGACATCAAAATTTTCAAAGTGGCCACTGTACCAAAGTTATCTTGCATTTTAACCCAATTTTTAAATAAACGTTAAGTTTAACCGTTAAATTATATAAAATACCTAGTTTACCCTTATATACTTCATCATCATTTTGTCTGGTCAATTAAGGAAAAAAAATCTCAAATTTGCAATGCTTCTACGGACCAAGTGACTCTTAATATCGAACAGGAAATCAAAATCAAGAAGAAATTTTTCTCTCTCCATCAAATTAAGAAATAAGCTAACTATTGAATGAATCAGAAAGGGAGGATAGAACTTCTTATATTCTAGATTGGTAAGATGTTAATTTATGCAAGATTGCTAATCAATCTTTGAAGACCTCTTTCTTTTATTCCAGGTCTTCTTCTATTTTAGATTCTTAGAGCATCCTCAATGTAATAATTTTATTACAACTTCTTAAGTGGGTTCTACTGCCACCTACACATTTTTTTCTTCTTACCAACTTAAGAATATATCTTCCCATTGTATACTATTCTTACACAACTTCTTATACAAAAAAATATTAAATTTAACATCATCTAAAATAAAAACAAAAACCCCCCCACCCCCACCCCCTCACACACCCGAGAAACAGCGGCTGTCCCCTCCCTTTCCCCATTTCCCAATGTAAAAAGCAACTTCTTAATGGAGAAGTTTTTTCCCCTCTCTCTCCTAGTTGTCAACTAAGAATTTATACAATTGGGGGATTTTGGTAGATTCTTAATAGGAAGCTTGGTAAGAATTTGGTTTTATAAACAATGGTGATGCTCTTACTTGAACCTCGAAAGGGGTTTCTAAGGGAGGTTGGCTTGTGTGTGTGTGTTCAGAAAGCAGCAATCCAAGGAGGAAGAAGAGAGGGGACCACTTATTGAATTATTGAATGCTTGTTACATAGAGTATCAAATTGATGTGTGGGACTGTCAAAATTTCCCCCAATTTTTTTGATTTTTTTTTCGTTGTTGATCAGAGAAGATGATGATAAAGACGACGAGAGCAAAATAAGTATTTTATATAACTTAACGTTTATCCAAAAATTAGGTTAAAATGTAAGATAACTCTGGTACAATGGCCGTTCCAAAAATTTTGACGTCTCAGTAACCTAATTGTAACTTTTAAAAAAGTACGATGGCCCAAAGGTTTGTTTTGCCAAGACCAAAAGATGCAAGGAGGGGCCTAATTGCAAAGAGAAAAAAGAAGTTTGAAGAAATGGGCGTTGACCGTGGAAGCACTCAATGCAATCGCCTAAGTCTAGGCTTACCGGATTAATTCAATATTCTTTCCTTCTTTGAACTCTGTAATTTTTTTTATCCTTTACAAACATGTAAATCTAATACTATGAATTATGATATATTTGTATACAATTTGATTTTTCATTTCATTTGGTTTCAATCGTTTGATTGTGTTTAAATTTAAATTGTAAATATATAAAATTTGTTTTATTATTTTATTTTACAATATATATCATGGTCTCAATTCATATTTCCTTCGCTTTGGTTGCGTTTATTAATTAGGCTAATATATTTGTTTACTTTTATGTTTTATGAATTCGTTGTTTTAAAACTTTAAAAAAGTTTTATAATTTGTTTGTGTTTTTCCTTTTTACAAAAATAGAGGGTTAGGTTTCAAAATTTTAGGTTTTTTGTTTAATTTGTACGGTATGTGTTAATTCACAATTTTGACATTTACTTCATTATGTCCAAATTGTTTTTTTTTTTAGCAGCTATTCGAGACCAAAAAGATGAGTTGGGTATTTAACATCTTCTCGACTCGTAGCATAGCCCCTGAACCATAGAATCTAGAATTTCTTATGTTTCCTTTATATAAACAGAAGTGACGACTCTTTTCCGTATTTTTGAGAGTCAATTCGAGTCCGAGCATATTCTACACGTTTAAATTTTGAAACTTCTCGTTTTTTTCACATGAGGGGTTTGAAACGGAGTTCTCATAGGGCTTAGGCGGGGTCTACAAATAAGAGATAATATCCAATTTTTAAATTTTTTTTTATTATAACCTAATTATTAAACATTAATTTTTTTAAAATATACTAATAGTAAATATCACCTAATAATTAAAAAATAATGATTACACAATAATGTTCAATTTTAAAAGTAAAACTAGAAATTTAATATTATTTTAAGGTTCAAAATATTACAAAAATAATCAATAGCTCAATTGTCCATACGTTTGCTAACAAATTTCAAATTTACTACAGTTTTTTAATAATTTGAAATTGAAATTTATGCTTATGATTATTATTTTTTAATTAAAAAACCCAAAATTACATTAATTTGGACCAAAATTTTAAAATTTTTAAAAAGTATGGAAAATCAACAGTTGGCCCCTAGTGAGAGTGTGAGACCTAGACTGGCTAACCGATTTTTTTCACCCATTCATCGAATTTCTAGACAATTGGGTGGGGCCTCGCACCTAAGCTGATTTTTAGAACTATGTTTTATATTACGAGAGTCCTCTTTTCTATTTTAAAACATTTCATCAATCTTCATATTGTTCATGTCGTATGTTTGTTGTCTCTGAGTTCTCAACAATAGATTTATAGAAACGCTAATTGTAACATAGTTTTCATTCATAAAGCCTTCATACCTCATATTACTTGAGTCCTTTATTTTATTTTATTTTAAGGTATTTCATTAATCATCATAAACTTTCAATCCTATACCACAAATATTTACTATTCGTATATCACCAAACTATATGACCCATGAATAACTCATGACCCATGGATAACTCATAACCCATGTTTAAATGTGTTTGGTGACACACTTTTGTGGTAAAAACTACCGTGTTCATCTCTAAATAAGTGTATTTAAAATAAAATTCGTCAAATAAGACCGTACGTTTTTTACTAGTCAAATAAGACAGTATGTTTAAGAAGTATAACGATTTTCTTGAAAACAAAGACTAAACATTAGACTCAACTACATGTAGAATCACAACAACATAAATGAGTTATGTATGGACGTTCAAGTGAAGGGAAAAGTTAAAAAAACAAAATATAAATGATTGTCATGAACAAAAAGGTTTCTTTGATAACATTTGAAAGTCGTATGCACGTTTAAAATATGAAAAACTGAAAGGTTTTCATTTTGTTACTTTATTTTGACAATTTCCTCCTCTCTCTCTCTCTCTCTCTCTCTCTCTCTCTCTCTCTCTGCGTGTGTTTGAAGCAAGTTATGTAGAGAAAACTCTCCAGTAGATTTTCAACCTTTAAAGGAGTCTCTAGGCCAAGTAGGAAGTGTCAAGAAGCTAGGGAATTCAGCAAAACTTGTTCTCCTATCATTGGTTGATGTTAATCAAGTGTTTAGAGTTAATTAAGCGCTATTAAGCTAATTAAACGTGATCAAGCCTAGCTTAACATGTTTAGAGAACTTAAGTTTAGATTAAACTGATTGAGGTCAGCTTAATCGGAAGCTAAGATGCTAAAATAACTATCTTTGGAGCCAACTTCCCACGATGTTGAAACAACTTTTTCCTAGGCTTGCTTTGAAGTTCCAATGACACCTCCCAAACATTGAAACCAATGACATAAACGCATCAATTAGCAAATCTTATGAGAACAACCAAGGATAAAATGGATGCGAACCTAGGATAAATTGAAAGCTATAAGTGATATTCTCGGGTGTTATAGCCAATTAGCCACCCTAGAACTTTTTGGGGGGAAACTGCCATAGTGTTTCTAAAGGTTGCAATTAGTTTTCCTCCTTTGTCAGCCACGCAAGGGCCACCTTTGTATCCAACACACCAACCCTTTACCACTAGCTACCACCTAAATCCAAATAATTCACTCTCCCACCTCACTTTGAATTCAATAGATTTACATACTTTCTTAATCTTAATCGATGAGACGAATGTTGAAAAATTCAAATCATATGTTCCCCTAGATCGCTTCATTTCCATCTCAATAGTCAAGTACTCGGATTATAAGAACAGAAAACAGTTTGGTTTGGTTTGATATGATACTAGCTGGTAGACGGAACCACTTCTATCAGCTTGAGAATGATCCACATTGATCCAATGCAATGCCTAAACCAAGCTGAACCACACTGTGTTACATCAATTTAGTTCGAACCACTGACCATATTTGGCTATTTGAATATATGGTACCAACCCAAAGATCATATTTAGAGGGACTAGTATATGCGGCATCTTAAATGAGACCCTGAATCAGGCTGCTGCAGAAAGATTCTTGAAATAGAAATGACATGTAAATGTCACTATCAAAGGGAAACAAAAAAGATCACCGAGGATCCATACGAGACTCTGCTCCTCCAAAACCAGACTGTTGATTATGCTGTCTCACAGAACTGAACTGATTACGTTGAAAAACATTGGCACAAACATCCCACAATTTCCTTCCCTTGAAGATGATCTTGAATGAGTGAGTTGATTACAAAGCCTCTCTGAGACTACACCACAAGACGAGGCTGGATATATTTAACCAAGTCATATCTTCTCATGTACTTACAGGCTCCACTAGACCGGAAATGTTATTGCAATGAAATATTAGCTGATTAAACTTTTCACCACGCAAGTAAAGCTGCAAAAGGAAGCATGTCACAGTGAGCAACATGGAATGAATTAAGCGTGGTAGGAGGTACATGTAATAGGAGAAAACTGAAGTAAACCCTCTAACATGTTAGGTCCCATACTCCCATGCAACACAAATCAAAGTTTGAATTTAATGATATGATTTTTAATCCATTCTATTTCCTCATAAATTTCCCATATGTAGGCATATTGCGTTTGCCAAATTTAATTTCTATTAATGTCAAATTCTAAATACTGCCTCCGCACCTGGCATAGAGTGTACTATACTATTTTGAGATGTTTCACTTTAAGAGTCAACTTTCACAAAATTATGTTTATCTTGTCCATAACATTTCAACTTTACCCTCCCCATTTGATATTAACATATTACAGTCCCCCGAGGCATAGCCGAGTGGTAAAAGGAGGGGGACATAAGATGCTGGAGGCATGCAGCGTGGGTTCGATACTTGGTGGAAGCACTTTGCTTTCTTCTGAGGTTGGACCTTGTATGTGTTATCAGTTGCACTGTTCTCAAACCCTGTATCATTTCGGGCACATCTCGCGATTTTCCTGGTAGTAGCAATGAGGGACCGGAACTACTACCCCAGGATTCAACCTGGTTAAAAAAAAAAAAAAATTGATTATGCACAAGCATGTTTGTAATTATGACTAACTTTAATGCTAGTTATATATCTCTTAATAATTAGACTTTTCAAACATAGACTCTTTGATATGTCCCAAAAGAATGGTCTCATTTCCAAAGAAAGATATATCAATAGTGCAATTCAAAGAAGGTACAGACAAGTAAGCTACGACCCTAAATTTGACTTGTCAGATGAAACTATTTTTTGGGGATGGAGAGAGTAAAAAGTTGTTGCACATTTTTTGTAAGAAATGAGCGGAATAAGTGCAGCTATTGACTCCGGCAGGCCTCGAAAGACATAGGAGGAGAGGAGATTCAGTAGGCTCTGCAATTCGTATTCTACCCTGGTCGCCTTTTCCTACCTTCTTTACCTCAGTTACTGGGCATTTTGTGTCTCTCTCCGTCTAGTGCTGAGTCCGAGGTCCAGGCACCAAAGGTGAAGAAGTGGGCCAACGAGCTGGCTAAGAGGGAAGGGACGAAGAATTTAGAAAGCTAAGCAAAAGGAGAGGAATGAAAAGATCAATATGAAAAAGACGAAGTGCAATGATGGAGATGGACTACTAGGGTGAAAAAGTGGGGCAAAGAGGTGGCGATGAGGGAAGGGACAAAGAGTTTAGAAAGCTAAGCAAAAGGAGATGAAGATAAAAATCAATAGGAAAAGGACGATGAGGGAAGGGACAAAGAGTTTAGAAAGCTAAGCAGAATTCTCAAACAACGGACCAACTGCTTTGGGCTACTTTCTAAGTCAGATAACCCCTCAGCATCCTTTTGGGACTAGCCTTGACCTATGTTTATCAAGAATCTTATATAAGTAGAGAGTTTTAGCTAAAACCAAATAGAAGAGGAAATCGTACGTCTTGTATTGTATAGTGGTATCGCGAGGGAGAGATTTAAACACTGTAATCTTCTTCTTCTTGTACTTTCTTATCTACTATTAATAATTCCTCATTAATAGTACTCGTATCAAGTTAGTATAAAAGCGCTAGGGTTTGAACCAGTGAGAAGTTTCTGTGTATGGTCCTTACTCGATCATTGTACAGAGAGCTAGGCAAGGTGTTGGTTTCGTGAGAAAAGGTCAAGAAATCAAGGGGAAAGAAGATGTGTGGAACACATGATTCAAGGATGAGACTTGATGCAGTAGAGAAACAGATGGAGTTGATGAACGCTACTCTTACCAATCTGGTCGAGTTCTTCCGCAAGAAAGAACAAGACATCGAGCCTCCCGAAAAGCTAAAGAAACCGATGTCAGATTCCGAGGATGAGGAGGAAACAGGTTTAAATGAGGAGGAAGACGACTCCAACAAGAATCTGCAGCAAGGGGGTATAGCTGAAAATTGATTTCAAAGTTGAGATTCCTCTGTATGATGGAAGCGTCAACTTTGGACGACTGGACTGAACGTCTGGAGACCTATTTTACTCAAATTATAGTTGCTACTTTAAAACTCTCTGGTCATGCTTTGACTTGGTGGAAGTCATATCGAAAACATTAGGGGGGAGCAGTACCATGGAAGAGGTTCAAGGAGTTGCTTAAAAAGCAATTCTATACAGTGGGTTTTCTGGAAGAAAGATGGCACAAATGGTTCAACTTTCGCCAAAGATTCAACCAGTCCGTGTAGGAATACACTACAGAATTTCAGAATCAGGCCATGTCTTGGATATTGCGTTGAAGGAGTATTCTGTATACATGAAGTATGTTGTAGATCTGAGTGAATACATTCAAAGGAGCTGAAGTGATTTTCAGTAGAATCTATTGCAGAAGCCAGTGCGAAAGCTATAGCTGAAAAAAATGACACGGAAAGCAATTTTGGTGGTAAGTCTAATGGTTCCCACATTAAAAAGGAAGAGAATAAGAAGGGCAAAGGTGAGTCTTATGGGAAAAAAGGGCTAGTTTGCAGTCACTGTAAACTAAAGGGTTGGTCAAGGAGGAAAAGAAAAAGGTAGCATTGATTGTACAGGGTCCGAAGGAAGTACCAGAACCTAACGTCAAACTCAACCTTATGGCATGGAAGCAAGGAGTTACAGAATACATCAACCCCACAGAGCAACTCTTGGTTGTTAAGCTACAGGTGAAGACAACTCTAGTCGAGGGTATAGTTGATCCAGGAAGCCAGAGGAATCTGATTTCAGCAGGCTTGGTCTAGAAATTGGGGTTGGAAACACGGAGGCATCCACAACCTTATCCAATTGGGGTGGATTCAAAAGGAGTCAGAAACGATTGTGGCTGATCAGTGCACTTTCAGATTCGCTTTTCATGAGTCCTACATCGATGAGGTTACTTGTGATGTCGTTCCTTTGTATGTGTGTCAAGTCATACTTGGGAGCCCATATTTATGGGATAGAGCCGCACAATTTAGCAGGAGAGAACAAAAGTATACATTCACTAAGGATGGTGAACAGTTTGTTATTCGGGCTATAGGATCATCTCAAATGGGAATTAGCTTGATTACAGCAACTCAGGCTAAGACATTAGTTAATGCTTGTTGACGATTCGCCCTTATGAAGAACAGTTGAAGAAAATATGTTTAACTACGTTAACCAAACTACAAGAGGATATTGAAAGGTTGAAGGCTAAATATGCAGATTTGTTTTCTGATTTGACAGGACTAGACTACCACCTAAGAGAAGTGTGGAGCTTGAGATAATGCTGACAGGTGAAAGTTCTTTACCAAATTTAGCTGTTCAGCGCACATCAGGAATCCGAGGAGATACAGAAACAAGTGCAGGAACTTCTTGAAAAGAAAATAATAGTGCCCAGCTCTTCACCTTGTGGTTCACGGGTATTGCTGGTTCCTAAAAAAGATGGGGGGGGGTTGGTGTACACGTTTGGATTACCGGGCTCTGAATAAGATAACAATTAAGAATTGTTATCCATTACTTTGGATATATGATTTGATGTATCAGCTAGAAGGAGCTTGGTTTTTCACTAAGTTGGATGTGAAATCAGGGTACCATCATGTTAGAATTCGTGCGGAAGACACTTGGAATACTGCATTTAAAACTCAACAGGGCTTATTTGAGTGGTTAGTAATGCCGTTTGAATTGTGTAATGGGGTGATGGAGCTCCCGACTTATGCAGCCAAAAAACCTAATATGTGATTGTGGATCTCCTTGAATTCCAATAGAGGATCAAGAAGGGGAAGATATAGCTGCTGGCTTATGCTACCCTCAAAAACCATAACATGATCATAACTAATCCAAGAAGAAGCTACAACATTGAAGAAAAACATAAAAAAATCTACCCAGGTTGCAGAAGAAAGCCCTAGCTAAGGCAAAGGGGGAGGGAGAGAGAGAAGTTGAAGATGATGGTTAGTAATGCCGTTTGGATTGAGTAATACTACAGCTACCTTCATGCAGTTAATGAGTGATTTGTTACGCTCATTTATGGCCGAATTCATGATCAATTACGTGTATAACAGAACCTGGAAGAATCACTTGAATCATGTTGAGAAGGTGCTTGAAGTTCTCAGAGATGCTCAGTAAAAACTCTACGTTAAGAAGTGCGAGTTTGGGAAAGATGAGTTAGTGCAGATTGGTGGCTATGTTTGGTAGGGAGGCCGTAATGGCTTGTGAATTCTTTTGGGTGGGTTTGCTAGTGGATAAGGATTTTGGGGCCCATCTCGGATTCATTGTTGGTAAAGGACAGAGAAGGATTGATCCAGGAAAGGTAGAGGTTGTTACTAGATGGCCTCGACCTAGAACTGAAGTAAGGAGCTTCATGGGTGCTTGCCAGTATCTGTGCAAGTTGATTAGACATTTTTCTACCAAGGCTGTTCCATTACATAGCCTCACTAAGGCTAACGTACAGTGTGAGTGAAGTCAAACCCATGAGGATGCTTTTCAGTTGCTTAAGAGGAAGATCTCAGAAGCACAGGTATTAGCAGACATTTGAGGTGGAGAAAGATGATTCTAGCTATGGTATGGGTGCAGTACTGATTCAGGATGGGAAGCGAGTAGAGTATCTAACTTCGCCACTCACATATCCAAAGATAATAATAACCCGTTACAAATGGAATGAACTCCTGATCTTTGAACCTTGACTCCGAAGATACTAAGAGTCAAACGACTGGAGAAAAAAATTAGATACCTGACTAAACGACAAGATTGGTCCTTATTTCCTTAACCTAGGTACAACCACATGGAATAAACATTGTTTAGAACACTCCTAGATCTTAGTGTTGAAATGCACTTTCACTCCAAAGAAGATGATATTGCTCACCAAACTTTACAGTTAAAAACAAAAATATTTAGGATATGCTTAAGAGTCAAAATCTATTTTTTTTTTTTTTGATAAGAAGAGCCAAAATGATAATTAGAAATAAATCTAATCTATAAAATAAGATTGAGGGCCAATCTTGTCGGTTAGTTATTACCAAAACTCACATTAATTATTTTTTTACATATTTAATAGACGGTTTTACAAAAAATTATTTATATAAACAAAAAAATTAGGATATAAATTAGAGTCAAAACAATAAATAGATAAAAGTTACATATAAAATGATTTTACAAATTTAGGATACGATTTTACAAGTTTTCAAATAGAAGATTTTATAGATTTAGGATACTGTTTTATAGATAAAATAAATCATACTATTTTATAGATAAAATAAATAAATATTTTTATTAATACGATAAATATTTTTATAAATAAATATTTTACTTCACAAATCGTCAGACTGAAAAATAAAAGAAAAAAAGAAAAATGAAATTCCTGTGCCCATCACATCACATTCAATTTCTTTCCGTTTCTCTCCCCCGGCGCTTACGAATTCTCTCCCTTTCTAGTAATAGGGTTTGTGAAGTAATAACAATGTCCTCTCTTTGATTTGACATCGAGCAATCTACTGATCAACATTCCTTTCTCTCTTACAAAACATTGCCATAATAATCAGTTTTACTTCAATACCACCCTCCCAGAGTTTTTACTCCTCACTGAAAAGTTGAATTCGTTCACCCAAAGCCCCTCAATTTCTTCCAACATGTGTCCCTCACCCCTGAAATCCCCTACCATGCCCATTGGAAAGTTGCTGGAGGAGTCAAAGTTCACGAGCTAAGTGGAAAATTCTTCCTTCCCGTCCTGAGAGGAGGCTCGCCGTAGTATGGATCTCAAGAGATGGGTGGTGAACGGGAGGTTTCTGAATCTGGAATTTCGGGAGCAGGAGGGTGTTATCAGGAAGGGCAAAAACCAAATGAAGTGTGGGTTAGGGTTTTGGGTCTTCCCCTTCATATGTGGAGTAGTTCAAATGAAGTGTGGGTTAGGGTTTTGGGTCTTCCCTTCATATGTGGAGTAGTTCAATTTTTATGAAGATTGAGAGAGGTACGAAACCGAGAATGGGTTAGATTTGAGATGGGCTCGTATTCTGGTATGGTATAAGGAAGAGATGCCGACCACGGTTCGTATTGGCATGGGAGGTAGAGTTTTTACTATTCTGATATGGGCAGAATCAGCACCGCTTTGTGAATTACGGAGGGGAGGGGTGGAAGGAAGGAGTACGTCGCCGGAAATGGAAGCAAACATGGTGCAGAAGGAAAGCGCAACTCATGCAAATAAGAAGCAGGTGGGAAAGAAATGGAGCAGTAAGTAAGTTTGTTTCAAAGGTAAAGTCAGAGGAGTGGGGCCGGCATGTGGGCTCAGAAGAATTCATAATTCAAACCTCACAAGCACAACAATGTAGTAAGGGAGAAGTATTCAGCTGGTTTGGACAAGGCAGAGAAAGCAAGTAAAAGGTTTGGGCTTAATTTTAGAGTGAAATTCGGGCCGGTTGAAGTTTGAGAACCTCTCCAGTCCAGTCTATTAGATCCAGCAAGCAGTTTGGGTTGCGATGGTTGGTCAGGCTTGAAGGAAGACCCAATTATCATCGAGGATAGGGCTCAAGGAGTTGACGCATCCTTAGTTTTGTCAAGTTCTAGCTGGCGAGACTTTTGATACCTTAGAGTGTTTTGAAAGCGAGCGGGCGTCGTCATCAGAAGGTCAGCGAAGTACTCATGCAGAGACAGAGCAAAGTGGGGATTAACAAGAGAAACGTGAAGCCGATAGGGAAGGCAGATCATCACAGGCCGATTCAGATCGTGGGACAAATGATAGCAGTCCAGTAGAGGTGCAATCTCTTCCTATGTGTGTTCGGGCTGAGGAGATAGGGGAAGACTCAACGACAAAACCTATTTGGGTCCAAAGTGAGTCGGAGATGCTGAATAATTGCTTGAAGCAGGAGGAACTTTCTATTTGAGTCCAAAGGAAAGCGAATAAATACTTGGGTGTGTCCTGCTGTGAGTTTGAGGAAAAGATTATGAACATGCTTTTGGATATAGAAAAACAGTGGAGAATTTCAGAAGCTAGTAAGGGTTCGAAGAAGACTTTGGCACGTGATAGGGGCAAGTGTGAGCTGAAGCAATTGTGTAGCAGTATGAGCTTTGAGAAGTTGGGAAGGGAGGAAGGGGGTTGGAGAAGGGTTCGAAAACAGAAATAGTGTCATGGATTTACGGATTTTATCTTGGAATGTGTGGGGCATCAACAACTATAGGAAGAGACAAACTTTAAGAGCTGCTCTCAGGAGAACGAAACCACATTTAGTTTGTTTTCAAGAGACGAAGATGCATATGATTATCGAATTGTTAAAATGGTTGGATAGATAGGCAGTTGGTTCAGAAGGAGGCATTCTAGTTATGTGGGATACAAGGTTTGTTAAGAAGATATATTTTGTTTTGGGGAGTTCTCAGTATCTTGTCTGATGCAAGGTGTGGATGATGATAAGCAATGGATCTTCTCAGGGGTCTCTGGACCATGTGCAGATAACCTTCGATACACATTATGGGATGAGTTAAAGATGATTAGATTGAGGTGGAGGGCTCCTTGGTGTATTGGAGGAGATTTCAATGTCATTCAATTTCGGCAGGAACGTTCGGGAGCCTGTTTGTATTCTCGGGCAATGATGGATTTCAATGAGTTTATTAATGATATGGGTTTGGTGGATATTAGCCTTTCGGGGGGTGAGTTCACATGGTATAGACATGGGGATAGAAATCAATTTTCTAGGATTGACAAATTTTTATATTCGATAGAGTGGGAGGATATGTTCAGTGACTCTGTCCAACGATGTTTGCCTTGAGTGGTCTCGGATCATGTTCCTTTGTTGCTGGAGTGTGGGGGTTTGGGTAGTGCGAAATCTCCATTCAGATTTGAAAACATGTGGTTGTTAGAATCAGGATTTCTGGATTGGGTCCGGAGCAATGGTGTTCATATGATGTTCATGGAAGCCCGGATTTCATTTTGGCAACGAAACTGAAACTCCTATAGGGTGATTTGAAAATTTGGAATAAAGAGGTGTTTGGGAGGATTGAGGTAAATATTAAGATAGTGATGGAAGAGATTAGATTGCTTGATGAGAAGGCGGGAAATGGAGGCATGAATGTCGAGGAAAAGAGCAACGGAAGGTTGAGGAGTGATTTGGAACATCTGTTGTGTCAGGAGGTATATTGGAGACAAAAATAGAGGATCCAATGGCTTAAAGAAGGGGATAAAAGTACAAAGTTCTTTCATAAGATGGCGAGTGATCACAAGAAAGTGAAACAAATTCGGCACATCTCGACAATTGGGGAGACGGTGTTAGAGGGAAAGGAGGACATCAAAAAAGCCATTGTGGATTTTTATTCAAAGTTGTATTCAGATAGTGGGGATTGGTGTCCGAATCTTGAAGGTGTTGCGTTCAAAGCTCCCGAGATAGAAGATAGAGGTTTGTTAGAACGATCATTCTCGGAGGAGGAAGTTGTTGCTTCACTCCGTAGTTTGAATGGCAATAAGGCGCCGGGCCGGATCCAGATGGTTACACTATGGCTTTTTTTCTTGTCTTGCTGGGAGATCCTTAAGGATGATGTTATGGGCGTCTTTAATCATTTTCATTCCAACGGGTGCTTTGAGAAGAGCTTTAATGACACGATCATCACCATCATTCCGAAGAAGACAGGAGCCTCTAGTCTGGGAGATTATCGGCCAATAGGTCTGGTTGAGGGAGTTTATAAATTGCTAGCTAAAGTTTTATCAGTCACATTGAAAGGGATTATAGGCAAAATGGTTTCAGATTCTCAGCAAGCTGTCATGGGGAGCGCCAAATTATCAATGCGTCATTCATAGCCAATGAAGTGGTGAGGTTACATAGTGTTAAGATGGGGTTATAGTACAAGCTAGATATTGAGAAAGCTTATGATCATGTGAGTTGGGGAGTTTTTGTTGTATATGATGGAGAGGATGGGTTTCGACGAAAAATGGAGGAAGTGGATTTGGTTTTGTATATCGTCTGCTCGATTTTCGGCGTTGGTTAACGGAGAGCCGGTTGGATTTTTTGGGCGCTCAAGGGGTTTATGTCAAGGAGATCCGCTTTCTCCTTTCCTTTCTATTCTCATAATGGAAGCATTGAGCAGATTAGTAGATAGAGCCATTCAAAGAGGTTTTATTCAAGGCTTTGGAATTGGTAGGCATAGAGAGGAGGAGGTGACTGTCATGCATCTCCTTTTTGCGGATAACACTTATTTTCTGTGAAACAGAGATTGAGCAACTGGGATGACTTCATCTAGTGCTTGCCTTTTTCCAGATGGTGTCGGGGCTTTGAGTGAACATTGCCAAGAGTGAGATTATTCCAGTGGAGAGGTGGGTAATATTCTATCTTTAGCTTCGACATTTGGGTGTAAGGCTTCTTACCTTCCCTTGACCTATCTTGGGTTGCCGGTTGGAGCTCCGTACAAGTCCAAAACAATGTGGAATATATTCGGAGATTGTCAAGATGGAAGTGACTCTTATCAAAAATACCCTTTCTAGTTTGCCCAATTACTTTTTATCGCTCTTTGTATTGCCGGTCTCGATTCAAAGGACATTGGAGAAAATTGAGGGAGATTTTTATGGGAAGGGCAAGGGGTGAAGCGCAAGTTTCATTTGGTTAAGTGGGAAAAGTTGTGTTTTGATAGTAGGGAAGGAGGTTTAGGCATCAAGAATCTCAATTACTTTTTTTTATAAGAATCTCAATTACTTTAACAGAGCTTTGCATGTGAAGTGGCTTTGGCGTTACATGGTTGATATAGATGGTTTGTGGAGGAAAGTAGTGATTTGCAAATACGGAGAGGGGGACCATAATTGGTTTCCGAAGCTTGATTTCATCTCCTTTGGGTCTAGAGTATGAAAAGGTATTTGTAGAGGTTGGGAGTCTTTTGAAAAGCAGATTTCTTTCGAGATAGGTGGTGGGGGAAAAGTCAAATTTTGGAAGGACATTTGGTGTTGGGAGGAAGAGCTAAGGAGATCCTTTCCTGCTTTTGTTCAATTTGGTGGTAGATAAAGATTGCAAAGTCAGTTCGGTGCTTCAAGTTGTGCAAGGTAAAGTGGTATGGAATTGGTAAAAACATTGATGTCCATGTGATGAACTCTTTTAACTCATATTCTATATGTATTACCCTTTTCTTTTTATTTTAAGTTACTATTATCTTTTAAAAAGTATGTTCGTTACTGTAAATACAAAAACTTACTTTCAAAAATAGTAATTACAAACAGCTTTTAAATTCTTCAAAAATACATATTGAAGTGAAAACAGGGTGGCAGAAAATTTATAGATACAAAACGGTTTTTAAACTTAGAATATGGTTAAACTCATAATTGAAATTAGAAAAAATATTAAAATAAAAAAAGATTTAACATATTTAAGATAAGGTTAACATGACCACAAATGTTAGAAGATAAAAGAAAATTAGGATATGATTACGAGTCAAAATAAAATTTAGAAAAAAGTTACGAACAAAAAAAGATTTAAAGATTTAGGTATAAATAATAGTAAAAAAAAAAATACTTTGAAAATTTAGGATGTGATGCTATAGGTTTTCAAATAAAAGATTTTAACGATCTAGGAAACTGTTTTATAGTCAAAAAAATGATTTTTATTTATTGTGAAAACAGAAAATTAGATTCACTATGACAAAAATTTGCAACTCCCCATTTTTATTAATTGTTGAAAAAGTGAACGATAACTCTAAAAAAAAAAAAAAAAGCTTGTAGTTCATTATATAAAATTTGTAAGCGAGCCATTAGATTCCTCGAGATTCTCAAAACACCAACCGAACAAAAAAACAACATGAAAATAAGCCAACTCAACCTAAAATGCCGCCCAATGAGCTCGAGTGGGACCAAAGATCAAGGAAAAGCAATTCAACTTCCTTATAACAACTAAACGAGCAAAAGGCAAGAAAGACCTATCAATGCTAACAACCTACTTCACCAATTCAGCCTCCATTTATCAACCATCTAAAAGAACAATAACCAAGAAACCCAAGATAAGAATACTCCTAACTTATGTAGTGAACTCCTAATCTTTGAATGTTGACTCTTATAATACTAAAAGTCCAATTACCATCTAAGGAGAACAATTTAGATACTAGACAAACCGACAAAATTGGTCCTTCATTACTTTTCCAAGGTACTACCACATGGAATAAACTTTATTTAGAACCCTTCTACATGCAAATGTTAAAATGCTCTTTCAATCAAAAGACGATCATATTGCTCACCAAATCTAATCAAATAAAGAACTGTTAGCTCCTAAGGAAGTAAGTGAAGGTCCAACTACACACGAAGGAGTAAGATATCATATATCACCACAACGAACCACCCTGCTTAATCTCTACCAAACCTCACTTACATGGTGCTAAAAAAGGCTTCAATCAAAGGCACCCAGCATCATCCAAAATTCTAACCAGCTAACACCATAATTGCAACCTAAACCAATGACAAAGAAATAAAGGTATCATAAAAATTTGGAACTCCCCATGTTCAATTTCATTAATCTCTTTTATTAAAATTAATCTTCACACTCTCTCTCCCCCTTTTCCAAATTGGCAAAAACATTGATGTCCATGTGATGAACTCTTTTAACTCATATTCTATATGTATTACCCTTTTCTTTTTATTTTAAGTTACTATTATCTTTTAAAAAGTATGTTCGTTATTGTAAATACAAACACTTACTTTCAAAAATAGTAATTACAAACAATTTTTAAATTCTTCAAAAATACATATTGAAGTGAAAACAGGGTGGCAGAAAATTTATAGATACAAAACGGTTTTTAAAACTTAGAATATGGTTAAACTCATAATTGAAATTAGAAAAAAATATTAAAATAAAAAAAAGATTTAATAGATTTAAGATAAGGTTAACATGACCACAAATGTTAGAAGATAAAAAAAATATTTAGGATATGATTACGAGTCAAAATAAAATTTAGAAAAAAGTTACGAACAAAAAAAGATTTAAAGATTTAGGTATAAATAATAGTCAAAAAAAATACTTTGAAAATTTAGGATGTGATTTTATAGGTTTTCAAATAAAAGATTTTAAAGATCTAGGAAACTGTTTTATAGTCAAAAAAATGATTTTTATTAATTGTGAAAACATAAAATTAGATTCACTATGACAAAAATTTGCAACTCCCCATTTTTATTAATTGTTGAAAAAGTGAACGATAACTCTAAAAAAAAAAAACAAAATAAGCTTGTAGTTCATTATATAAAATTTGTAAGCGAGTCATTAGATTCCTCAAGATTCTCAAAACACCAACCGGACAAAAAAACAACATGAAAATAAGCCAACTCAACCTAAAATGCCGCCCAATGAGCTCGAGTGGGACCAAAGATCAAGGAAAAGCAATTCAACTTCCTTATAACAACTAAACGAGCAAAAGGCAAGAAAGGCCTATCAATGCTAACAACCTACTTCACCAATTCAACCTCCATTTATCAACCATCTAAAAGAACAATAACCAAGAAACCCAAGATAATAATACTCCTAACTTATGTATTGAACTCCTAATCTTTGAATGTTGACTCTTATAATACTAAAAGTCCAATTACCATCTAAGGAGAACAATTTAGATACTAGACAAACCGACAAAATTGGTCCTTCATTACTTTTCCAAGGTACTGCCGCATGGAATAAACTTTGTTTAGAACCCTTCTACATGCAAATGTTAAAATGCTCTTTCAATCAAAAGACGATCATATTGCTCACCAAAACTAATCAAATAAAGAACTGTTAGCTCCTAAGGAAGTAAGTGAAGGCCCAACTACACACGAAGGAGTAAGATATCATATATCACCACAACGACCCACCCTCCTTAATCTCTACCAAACCTCACTTACATGGTGCTAAAAAAGGCTTCAATCAAAGGCACCTACCATCATCCAAAATTCTAACGAGCTAACACCATCATTGCACTCTAAACCAATGACAAAGAAATGAAGGAAGACGTGATCATTAGATTCACTATGACAAAAAATTGGAATTCCCCAAGTTCTATATCATTAATCTCTTTTATTCAAATAAATCCTCACACTCTCTCTCCCCCCTCTTCAAAATTGGCAAAAACATTGATGTCCAAATGAGGAACTCTTCTAACTCTTATTCTATATGTATTACCCTTTTCGTTTTATTTTAAGTTACTATTATCTTTTAAAAAGTATATTGGTTAGTGTAAATACAAAAACTTACTTTCAAAAGTACTAATTACAAACAACTTTTAAAATTTTTAATAATACATATTGAAGTGAAAACATTTTGGGAAAAAATTTATAGATACAAAACGGTTGTAAAAACTTAAAATATGGTTAAACTCATAATATAAATTAGAAAAAAAATCAAAATAAAAAAAATTCACAGATTTAAGATAAGGTTAACATAACCACAAATGTTAGAAGATAAAAAATATATATTTAGGATATGATTAAGAGTCAAAATAAAATTTAGAAAAAAGTTACGAACAAAAAACGATTTAAAGATTTAGGTATAAATAATAGTCAAAACAACAAAAAATACTAGAAAATTTTAGGATGCGAAAATATAGGTTTTCAAATAGAAGATTTTAAAGATCTAGGAAACTGTTTTATAGTCAAAACATGATTTTTATTAATTGTGAAAACAGAAAATTAAAAAATAACTCAAAAAAGGGTACAAATTAATGTTGAAAAAGTGAACGATAACTTTTAAAAATACAAAATAAGCTTGTGGTTCATTATATAAAATTTGTAAGCGAGCCATTAGAGTCCTCAAGATTCTCAAAACACCAACTAGACGAAAAAAACAACATGAAAATAAGCTAGCTCAACCCAAAACGCCGCCCAAAATGAGCTCGAGTGGGACCAATGACCAAGGAAAACCAATTCAACTTCCTTATAACAACTAAAAGAGCAAAAAGAAAGAAAGGCCTATCAACGCTAACAACCTACTTCACCAATTCAACTTCCATTTATTAAACATCTAAACGAACAATAACCAAGAAAGGATCAACGGTAACAACCTAAAGTTCACTACTCACATCCCAAGATAACAATACCCCTTAACTTATGTAATGAACTCCTAATCTTTCAATGTTGACTCTGATAATACTAAAAGTCCAATTACCATCTAAGGAGAACAATTTAGATACTAGACAAACCGAAAATATTGATCCTTAATTCCTTATCCAAGTTACCACCACATGGAATAAACTTTGTTTAGAACCCTCCAACATCCAAGTGTTAAAAATTCTCTTTCACTCAAAAGAAGATGATATTGCTCACCAAATCCTATCAAATAAAGAATTGTTTCCACCTAAGGAAGTACGTGAAGGTCCAACTAAACATGCAAGAGTAAGATATCCTATATCACCACAACGAACCACCCTCCTTAATCTTTACCAAATCTCACTTGCATGGTGCTAAAAAAAGGCTTTAATCAAAGGAACCCCAACATCATCCAAAATTCTAACCAACTCACACCATAATTACAATCTAAACCAATGACAAAGAAATGAAGGAAGACATGATCATTAGATTCACCATGACAAAACTTTGCAACTCCCCATATTCTATATCATTAATCTCTTTTATTCAAATTAATCTTCACAATCTCTCTCCCCCTCTTCAAAATTGTCAAAAACATTGATGTCCATGTGATGAACTCTTTTAACTCTTATTCTATATGTATTACCCTTTTTTTATTTTAAGTTACTATTATCTTTTAAAAAGTATGTTGGTTAGTGAAAATACAAAAACTTACTTTCAAAAATACTAATTCCAAACAATTTTTAAAATTTTTAAAGACACATATTGAAGTGAAAACATTTTGGAAGAAAATTTATAGATTCGAAACGGTTTTAATAACTTAGACTATGGTTAAACTCATAATAGAAATTAGAAAAAATATTAAAAAAAAAAAGATTTCATAGATTTAAGATAAGGTTAATATAACCACCAACGTTAGAAGATAAAAAAAATATTTAGGATATGATTAAGAGTCAAAATAAAATTTAGAAAAAATTGATGAACAAAATAAAGATTTAAAGATTTAGGTATAAATAGTAGTCAAAAACAAAAAAATACTTTGAAAATTTAGGATGCGATGTTATAGGTTTTCAAATAGAAGATTTTAAAGATCTAGGAAACTGTTTTATAGTCAAAAAAAAAAAGAATTTTATTAATTGTGAAAACAGAAAATTAGAAAATAACTCAAAAAAGGGCATAAATTATAAAATTAATGTTGAAAAAGTGAACGATAACTTTTAAAAAACAAAATAAGCTTGTGGTTCATTATATGAAATTTGTAAGCGAGCCATTAGATTCCTCAAGATTCTCAAAACACCAACTGGACAAAAAATCAACATGAAAATAAGCTAGCTCAACCAAAAATGCCGCCCAAATGAGCTCGAGTGGGACCAAAGACCAAGGAAAACCAATTCAACTTCCTAATAACAACTAAAAAAGCAAAAAGAGAGAAAGGCCTATCAACGCTAACAACCTACTTCACCAATTCAACTTCCATTTATTAAACATCTAAACGAACAATAACAAAGAAAGGATCAACGGTAACAACCTAAAGTTCACTACTCACATCCCAAGATAATAATACCCCTTAACTTATGTAATGAACTCTTAATCTTTCAATGTTGACTCTCGTAATACTAAAAGTCCAATTACTTCAAGTGGTGAGTGCTCATTACTTCAGCATCTCTAATGACGTAACCTGCAACATTTTTTATCTTTGTCATATTTTCCATAAATGCATGTGTAGAGCACCAAAATATCAATGGAGGCCTCCTCTTTCAAATCCTCACTTCCACAACTACTGTCCAAAGGTTGCAAGTCTCTTTTACTTGCCAAAAAAAGGTTTCAAGTCTCTTTTATGAGGCCATTTACAAAAAAGTCCAAGCCGACATTTCCTTAAACTGAAATTTTCTTAGGATATCGTTAAAGTCACAATAGTAATTAGGAAAAAAATTAAAAGTAAAAAAACAATTCACAGATTTAAGATAAGGTTAAGATAAGCACAAATGTTAGGAGATAAAAATAAAAATATTTAGGATATGATTAAGAGTCAAAATAATAATTACAAAAACAGTTGCAGATAAAAAAATATTATACGTTTAATTGACGGTTTTACAAAAAAGTTATTAATAAAAACAATAAGATTTAGGATTAAAATAATAGTCAAAACAATAAATAGAAAAAAGTTGCACATTAAAATGTTTTTACAAATTTAGGATACGATTATATAGGTTTTCAAAAAGAAAATTTTACAGATTTAGGATACTCTTTTATAGATTATTAAAAAAATACTTTTACTGACAGTCAAACTTAAAATTAGAAAATAACTCAAAAAATGACATACAATTAATGTAAACGCTGCCAATAACTTTAAAAAAATAAGAAGCATACAATTAATTATATAAAATTAGTAAACTAGGCATTAGATTCCTCAAGATCCTCAAAACACCAATGGGACAAAAAAGACTATGAATCCCAAAACTAGACGTGTCACCTGTTGATGCCTATTTATAATGCTTTTACAAGTCAAAAAGAAAAAAAAGGCCCATCAACACTAAGAAGAACACACATTGCGGTCCCAAGTGAGAGGCTATCAAAATCAAGGTCCAAACAATTTTTTCCAGACAAAAGCACCAAAAACAACCCCTAAAACCTCTTTAGATTATAAAGAGTAGCCTAAAGTATATGAGGCCATCAATTCTTTCAAAAACTTGAGAATCGACTACTAGTGGATCTCTATTTGCACTAATGGATCATTGCCCAAAGCCTGATCTAGAAAATTCAACTGGTGAGTGCTCATTACTTCAGCATCTCTAACGACGGAAGCTGCATCATTTCTTTTTCTTCATCATATAATCATAGTTGAAAAATGCGGAAGGCGAGAGGCGGGCGAGAGGTCAAAATTGAGGCGAGAAGCGAGGCGCAAAAAAGCGCTCACGGAACAAATATTACGGAAAAATTTATATATATATATATATATATATATATATATATATATATATATATATATATATATATATATATATATATATAAGTTATATATCTTAACAAATCTCAATAAAACATGTAATGAGTGATGAAACTAAGTTAACAACGTAATAATATAATATTAATAACACAACTATCATCATTCATAGTTGAAATTCCAAAACATGCGATGAACTTAACTTAAATTTCAAATAAGAAAATAAATAGTCATTAAAGCAAATGAAAATAAAGACATGCAAAAGAGAACTAAAGTCATGAAATGTAATAATTAACAACTAACAACAACAACAAGCTAAAAATCCTCGGCATCTATCCCATCATCATCTTCATAATCTTCATAATCCTCATTCACAAGATTAACTGGCTCAAAGTCTGTATCATCTTCATCTACAAGATGGTGGGTACGTGAAGTGTCAATCTGAATCTGTCCACTAGTCCTTGGCCTTTGTCTTGAACCACTAGCACCTCCACTTGGTAGAGGTGGTCGTCGATCGACACGTCCACCACTTGGTCCACCTTGGTCACCACTCGAAGAAACTACGTGAGTTCTCGTCGAATATAAAGGATCCTGAGCTCCACTAACTTTACTAATTTGCTCCCAAGTGAGATTATCATCAAACATGTCATCATCTTCGATTACGTCATCATCTTCACCGGCAATCCACTCGCTGTCATCATCAACTTCATCCAAGATGATAGGATCAATAGTATCTCGAAGATCAAATCTCCGTCTCAAGGCTCTATTATACTTCACAAAGACCAAATCATTTAATCTAGCCTGAGTCAATCTATTCCTTTTCTTGCTATGAATCTGTCAAATTAATGCACCATTTTTAATGAATAAGCAAAATAATAGTTTCTATTTTTTTTAAGAAACTAGTAACTAACTAAATCTTATACTATATTTAGTAATTAGTACTTACGTGTTCGAACACACTCCAATTCCTCTCGCATCCAGATGCGCTACAAGTGAGACTAAGAATCTTGATTGCAAAATCTTGTAAATTTGGAGTCTCGGTACCATAATTGACCCACCACTCAGCTACAATAGAATTTATACTCATTAGTCTTTAGTCATTACTCATTACTAGTAATACTAATATAGTATTTAAACTTAAAAGTACTGGGTAGTACCTGGCGATTTTGTTTCTCTTTGCCTTATAGCCATTGGCATCCCAAGTCGGCCATTTGCACTCCTATAAGCACTCAATTCATCGGTGATTTTATCTTGAATATCAGGGTTTGGGACTAATCTACCAATACATTTAAAGAGTCCATTCGTGACCTCTACATCCTTCTCAATGTCTGGATTTCCGTAGTAAAACTTAGGATTCAAGTAGAAACCTGCTGCATGTAAAGGCCGATGAAGTTGATCCTCCCATCTTCGATCAATGATTTTATAATATTGCATATATTTCTCCTCAACGTTACCAAAATTCTTTGCTATCGTCTCCTTTGCTCTATTCATAGCCTCATAGAGATATCCCATCGGAGCTTGCTTCTCACCATCAACAAGTCTTAGAACCTTGACAAGAGGACCGGCAACCTTCAAAGCATCATTTGTCCCCACCCAAAATCTGAAATCCATAACAATCCTCGATGCATTTCTACCTTTTTGCTCTTTCTCCCATTTGCTCTGTCTCCACTCATCTGATTGGAACATTGCCCTTAAACCTTTCTTCACTAATTTAATCCTTGAAAGAGTGAGGAAGGCTGTGGCAAAACGAGTTGTTGCCGGTCTCACAAGCTCCATATTAGTGAATTTCCTCATCATATTCACTAACCCCGGGCGACTGTAGATGTAGCTATTTAACTTGATAGCTCTTGTAAAGATTGACTTGATACTTGGTATCTCGAACAAATCTTCCAACATCAAGTCCAAACAATGTGCCGCACATGGTGTCCAAAATAGATGTGGATACTTTGCCTCCAACATCGTCCCTACGAAAGAACGGAAAGGAGAAAAAGATAGCAACTAAGCAAGAATAATCACTTCAATAAGAAAAAAAAGAAAGCAAAAAAGAATACTAGCAATTCTTACCCGCCAACTTCATATTCGAAGCATTATCCGTAATCACTTGAACCACATTCTTAGGCCCAACTTTCTCCACAAATTTACTAAGTAGCTCACAAATCTTCTCCCCCGTCTTGCTATAATCGGAAGCATCAACCGATTCCACAAACATACTTCCTTTGCGGCAATTGACAAGAAAATTCACTAACGTGCGTTCTCTCCTATCTTTCCACCCATCCGACATAATGGAACAACCATATTTCCTCCATTCCTCTCTGTGGTCTTCCATGGATTGATTAACCTTTTCTATCTCTTGCTTAAGTAAAGGAACTCTCACTTGATATGTACTTGGAGCTTTTATCCCCGGACCACGGTTTGCAACCGCATCAAGCATCTCTTGAAAACTAGGATAATTCAAGGTATTGAAAGCAATCCCTGAATCATATATCCATCTAGCAATAGCCAACCATGCTCGATTATCCAATTCTTTCAATGCCTCCTCATTTTGATCCTTTTGTTGTTTCATATTTTTGGCATTTGCTTTCCCACTGCGATTTACAAACATATCCATCGGCCCCCTTTTGTTTTGCTTTGCCACCATCGGGATTTCTTGACTTTCACTATCAATTTCAACATCATTATCAAATTCACCACTTCTATAACTATCAATTCGAGATCGTTGAATTTGATCCATAACCATTTGCTCATTCGTTCTCTTTTTCATGCCCAAAAAATTCTTAATTTCATCCACCACCTCAGCCGGCACTTTCTCACAAGCCTTCACATTTCTATTTCCACCAACAATGTGTTGCTTGGCCCTAAAAACCCCTCCGGAGTACCGTTGGCCACAAAAAATACAAGTCGTATTGTTGGTGTTGTTTGGATCATCCAATGTCAAGTATTTCCAAGCCGGATCGTTTCGACTTCGACCATTGTTACTTGATGTCGGAATTGACATTTCTAATCATAAAAAATATAAGAATTGTGGAAAAAAAAATTAGCAAACGCTACAAAGACTACTGATTCGATAATAATTATTTTAAGAAACGTAAAGTGTGAAAGTGAAAATTAAAAAAACAGAAAGATAATACTTTTTTAAAAAAACATAAAGTCTAAAAAGAGAAAAAAAAACTGAATATAATATTTTTTTTAAGACACAGTATCAGTTTAAAAAAAATTAACTTTCAGTATCCAAAAAAAAATTGGAAGATAATAATTTTTTTAATAAAAGTGTAAACAGTGAGTAAACAGTGAACAGTGAAAGTGAAAAACTCAAAACATATTATTAAATTATTAAATTATTACATTTTTTTAATCATAAATTATTAAAGATAAGTCACTGGAGTACTGGACACTAAGTCAGTAATTTTTTTAATAAAAGTGTAAACAGTGAGTCAACAGTGAACAGTGAACAGTGAAAGTGAAAAACTCAAAACATATTATTACATTATTAAATTTTTTTAATCATAAATTATTGAAGATAAGTCACAGGACACTAAGTCAGTAACTTACTTCTGAACACCACAATATAATGATATATATACGCAAAGTCAAACAGAATCATTATATCATCACAACAGTCAACAGGACAGAACTGAAGAAGAACAAAAGAAGAAGAAATTGAAGAAGAAGAACAGAACGTTACAGAAGACTAAGACGAGGAAGAGGAAGTCGAACAGAAGACGAGGAAGTGACGAACAGAACAAACCTGGAAGGAGTCGTGACTCGTGACTCGTGAGTCGCTTCGCCGGCCGTCGCCAGCCGTCTTCGAGTTCGACGTCTTCGACTCGACTCTTTGTCGAACTCTAAATCGTATGCGTCGTCGGGGTAGGCCCGTTAGGTCTTTTTTATAACACGTATCCTATGCTACTACGCCGCTTTTGGTAAAAAACCCCAAACCCCGTCCACGAGCGACTCCATCGCTTTTGTCGACTTTTTCGAAGCCCAAAGACGCGATGAAAATCGACGAAAGTCGATCGCCGCCTGGAATCGACCAAAAAAGTCGACGAACCCTCGCCCTCTTGCGCTTTGCGCCTCGCAAGAAGCGCTCGCTTTTTTCAACTGTGCATATAATACTTCTACTAGTTAAAAAAAAAAAAAAAAAGACCCATCAACACTAAGAAGAACACACATTGCTGTCCCAAGTGAGAGGCTATCAAAATCAAGGCCTAGACAATTTTTCCGGACAAAAGCACCAAAAACAACCCCTAAAACCTCTTTAGGTTATAAAAAGTAGCCTAAAGTATTTCAGGCCATCAATTATTTCAAAAACCTAAGAATCTACTACTAGTGGATTTCTATTTGCTCTAATGGAGCATTGCCCAAAAGCCTGATCTAGAAAATTCAACTGGTGAGTGCTCATTACTTCAGCATCTCTAACGACGGAAGTTGCATCATTTCTTTTTCTTCATCATATAACATATAATACTTCTACTAGTTTAAAAAAAAAAAAAACGACCCATCAACGCTAAGAAGAACGCACATTGCTGTCCCAAGTGAGAGGCTATCAAAATCAAGGCCCAGACAATTTTTCCGGACAAAAGCACCAAAAACAACCCCTAAAACCTCTTTAGATTATAAAGAGTATCCTAAAGTATATCAGGCCATCAATTATTTCAAAAACCTGAGAATCTACTACTAGTGGATTTATATTTGCACTAATGGAGCATTGCCCAAAAGCCTGATCTAGAATATCCAACTGGTGAGTGCTCATTACTTTAGCATCTCTAACGACGGAAGTTGCATCATTTCTTTTTCTTCATCATATAATACTTCTACTAGTCAAAAAAAAAAAAAAGACCCATCAACACTAAGAAGGACACACATTGCTATCCCAATTGAGAGGCTATCAAAATCAAGGCCCAGACAATTTTTCCGGACAAAATCACCAAAAACAACCCCTAAAACCTCTTTAGATTATAAAGAGTAGCCTAAAGTATATCAGGCCATCAATTCTTTCAAAAACCTGAGAATCTACTACCAGTGGATCTCTATTTGCACTAATGGAGTATTGCCCAAAGCCTGATCTAGAAAATTCAACTGGTGAGTGCTCATTACTTCAGCATCTCTAATGACAGAAGCTGCAACATTTCTTTTTCTTCATCATATTTTCCATAAATGCATGTGTAGAGCACCAAAATATCAATGGAGGCCTCCTCCTCTTTCAAAAGCCTCACCTCCACAACTACAGTCCAAAGGTGTCTCTTTTATGGGGCCATTTACAAAATAGTCCAAGCCGACATTTCCTTCAACTAAAAAGTTCTTATCCAAAAAAAAGGACTCCTAGACTGTTGCAGTGTGTATATATATTATAGAAAAATAAGTTTCTGGATACAAATATTTAATAAAAGCATCTCGAATTGTAATCAAAATCGCCCATAAATCATCAATATAAAAACCCTAGACAAAAAGAGGCACACATAGACATGTAAAAAGAGGCACGGGAAATTCATAAATATATGCGGAAAAGCATCACAAATTTCATTATACTGAACAGAACCGATCATCAATCAACGAAAAAAGAAATTGTAAATAAAGATAAAGAAATCAGGGCATGATCGGAGGAGATGAATCAAAAGAGGCACATGCAATTCATGAATATATGCGGAAAATCATCACAAATTTCATTATACCGAACACAACCGATCATCAATCAACAAAAAAAGTAATTGCAAATAAATAAAGAAAGAAATCAGGGCATGATCGGAGGAGATAAATCAAAGGATGCTAACCTGGGGATCTTGTTAACTTCAAAATCAACACCATCCCTTGCCAAGACGAACATCTCGTTGATGAAGGGTACGGGCATTCCATTGGAAAACAGAGATTCGGAGTTCAGAGCCATCAATCGCAATAGAGTCGACCGTTGCTTCTTCGAATTGAAAACTACAGTAGCTTAACTTTCTTGACTTCCTGCAACGATCTCCGGATATTTATATTTCGTTACTTCTTGACGCCCAATCCACCGCTTTTTCTAGGTATCGGCCTACTAATATGGGCCTAGTGCTATTTCCTATTTGGCCTCCCAAATTGAGTGGCTCTTTTACAACATTGCTATCTATTGAATTTTTTAAAATTGAATTTTAATATATATATATATATATATATATATATATATATATATATATATATATATATATATATATATATATATATAAATGTAATAATTTTTACACAATTGTTAAAAAAACTTAATATTTTAAAAACACTTAATAATAAAAATATATGTAGTTGAGGAGTATTTTTAGTCTTTCCGATAGGGGGCGGTATTTATAACAACTCATTTTTAATAGCGTATGATCAACTTATTTATCTCTTCTATTAATTCATTTTCAAATGTTACAAAACAAACTCAATATCACAAAACTAAAGTCGACAAAATTGTGAATCCAAAGTCCAAACTCACCTAGTGACTTGATTTCGTAGTTTTGGACTTTTTCTTCCTTTGTTCTCACCAATTTTCTCTCAATTTCTCTTTTATTTTTTTTAATCATTATAAAAAAAATATCAAAATTAGAACAATGAACCACAATGCGACACATAACCTATACTTCCTCAATTCAATGTTTTTTTAAGAAAACAAGTATTGCACTTTTTTTAGATAAAATAAGAAATATTATTATAAAAAAAGAATTCTCAAGAAACTAATTATAGAAAAATGAAGTACAGCGGAATGGACGAGAAGTTCATTGGTTAACGAGTTGTGCATTGACCCTCATGAGCAAGGTTTCATTAGAGGGTAATTTTCGGGCACCTTGGATCCTGTCGGGTTGGTTGATAACCAAGCTAGGGTTTTAGCGAGAGAATTCACATCATGTGGTATTAGAACAAGCTTTTCGTGAATCCTCATTCGCAAAACGATCATGGAGAACCAAGATCAAATGGAGCAGACTTTCAGAATGCGTTGTTTGATACAAGAGAAGCTTTGTGAACTAGCAATTGATGGAGGAAGCTGCGTCAATGGAGTCTCAACTGTGTTGATCGAGAAACTAGGGCTGCCGACCTCAACACATCCTCTTCCATATGAACTGTACGGACTCCAAGAGAGCACGTGAATCAAGGTAACTCAACAAGCCTTTATCTCGTTTTCAGTAGGAAGTTACAAAGAAGAAATTACTTGTGATGTACTGCCCATAGACTTTGGTCACGTATTGCTTGGACGTCCGTGGCAACATGACAGATTCGTCATGCACGATGGGAGAGAGAATACCTATGTGTTAAGAAAGGAGGTAAAGAGATTCAGGTTGAAACCGCTGACTTCAATAAAGAGTAAGGACATCCCAAGTTTGATACAACCCATCCAAGAATTGAAGAAACAAGCTTTGCAAGAATCCAATTTACTCACTAACGAACACAAGAGAGAAACAACATTAAAAGTTGATTATGTGGCCAGCAAGAACAAGGCAGAACAAGAGAAGTTAGGGCCAAAAATTGAAGAAAAAGAATTTGAAAGGAAACAAATTATTCGTGAGGATGAAAGAAAGGAGTTAAAAGTGGTTCATGAAAGATTAAAATTAGTACACGTATACAAAGATCTTGTTGATTTTGAAGTTTCCAATCCTTTAACATCAAGGATTTCAAATTCATAATTAAAGGTATGTGGTATTATTCTTTTACTCCTTGTTTAAGAGCAGATTTTCATAGTGATTTACGTAGCAGGGCGGGTAAAACGTGGTGTCTCATCATTGTGGGATTCTTACGAGTGTAAACCTCTGTGGAAAGCTGAATGGAAGGTAAATAAGTTTGACATAGGGGCTGCTTTAAGGAGAAAGTTTATGAAATTGAGTGACAAATGGTTTGGGGCTGTTTGGGTACAAGAGGAAATTTTTTTGCAAACTATTGGAGAAAAAGATGGCAGCAAGGTTGGAGCGGCAATAACACATAACGAAAGCCACAAACGAGGCTCCAAAGACAACTTCAAGGTTGTTGACGCAAACATGGAAAGTACAGCATCATCGAATCAGAATGTTCTTGAGGAAGGCTTCGAGTATGGAATAGTTTGGGAGGTGAACAACGGGTTAGGGGAGGACACAACACAAGGTGAGCTCCTAAAACAAGACATGGGCTTCCAGATAAATGACACTGGTATAAACTCCTTAAATCGGGATTTCTCTTATGAGTAATTTGGATTAAAACCAATTCAGCTTGTGATACTTAGCAAGGAAGGAACTAGACGATGAATGGAGTTTCTAAACAACTTCACTTTGTTCATGGCACGCGAGAATGGTGCTGACTTAGGAAACAAGAGCAATGGGGCTGTTTTAATAAACCTAAAATATAGGGGTTTTCCAGTAGGGGATTTTAAACGTGGGGAGAAATTAGAAGGTGGAAGAAATCTCAATGTTGCAAGCACGCAAGGTAGACGACAAGATCAAGATATCGAAGACAAAGCAAGAAAACCTGAGGTAAAAACAATTCCAAGAATTTTTCAAGTTTAGAAGTTTTCCTATGCAAGGCTGGGAGTTCAATCAACACATGTTATTAAGTAAGGAAGAATCTACAGGGTGGACAAATTTTATTACTTATTTTACTTATTACATCAAACACAATGACAAAGTGGAAGGAACATAAGGAGGGACAGTGTATGCGGTTAAAAAGGTTTTTAAGGTTGGCAATAGAAGAGGCCGAGGCATTGGGTTGTGAGTTGGTTTGGGGTGATGAAATAAGAAGAACTACGGGGCATAAAGTTGTTGACAAGGGCAGTAACCCGAGCACGGAGGGGTTGTTCAAGCATAGACTTAAATGGGTTAGAGAATGGGTTGAGTCAAGGATTGAGGTCTGTGAGTGTTAGCTTGGCCCAAATGGGCAGCCCACTTTCAAACACCCAACCCAGCAACCCAAGACCCAAACCCACTTACCTTTGCTCCCTCCCTTTTAACTTTCGGCTAATGTGGTTATTTTGGAAGAATCTTTGATTTCCCTTTTTTTCATCAGCCCCTTTTCTTTGTTGCTCTATGTCAGCCGCGTCTTCATCCTTAGCCAGATTCTTCGGTTGATTGATTGGTCCTTGGTTCACTATATATACTCCCTTAGTCTACCGCTTTGGAGATATATCACAGTAGCATTACAGAAGGTAACAATATTGTTCCATTGTTACACTAATCTCTCTCTCTCTCTCTCTCTCTCTCTCTATGCGTCTCTGTTACGAGCCGTGCACTTTGGGTATACACTTTTGTGTGTGTGTGAGCTTGAGGTTACTGTGATAGAGAGTTCTGTGAGGGGGGTTTTCGGGTTGTGGGATTTCTTGTTGGAAGGCTGGGTTGTATACACAGTTTGGTGAAATCCTTGAAAACATTGTCCCTTCGGTAGTGAACTCTTGGGTTGGACTGCTATACTTTGTGTATAGGCAGTGGGGATCTGAGCCTAGGCATTATAAGCCCTATACATATTCGAGTTAGGCTCCGTTGAGCCGAGAATACTCATAGTAATAATTTTATTATTTATATTGCTTTGTTATAAATTGTTTTTTGCAGGTGATACATTGCAATATAGTTTGATATATTAGTGTGTCTTTTTCGACTTTGGTATATTGTAAGTTTACTGTCAAAGTCGAAGACGGGTACTTATTCAAAGTCTTATTATAATTTGGTGTAGCTCCGGTGTTCGTTTGATTCGGTACGTATCCTTATTTTTACGTTACAAGGTCAATCCTTTTTAAAGAAGGGGAATTCGATAGGCATGGGGAGGTCAAAAACTCAATAGAAGGAATAGGTCGAAGGATAGTCTACAGATGTTGCTTTCTTAGCCAGAGGAAAACAGGTTATGGGATTAAATCCGAGCTTGAAAAGAGAGTAGAGGGGGATACGAGCAGGTGTGACAAATCCAAGTGGGTTCAAGACCTTGTTAGGTTCATGGGGTTGCAAGTCGGTCTAGGAATAATCAAGGAAGCCACGGTTAGATGGATCAAGCCTAAAAGGGCTGGTAGCATTTGGCTTATGAGTTTGGGTTGGAACAAGAGAATGAAATACTTAAAATGGCATGGCTTGGACAGACTTGGGCTACTCGCTTGGAGGGGGAGTCCATACATGGGAGATTAGGATCTTGCAAGTTACGGGCTGCATGGTATTACAAAAGATGGGCAGCCGTGTGAAGATTGCTAGGGTGGTCGGCTTCATCAATCCAAGAGGCTCAAGGATTTAGATTAATTAGACATTTTATTTTAAATCTTGTTTTTGGTATTTTAGGGTTTTAATTTTTAGTTTCTTTTTTTAATTAGGTTTATTGTTTTCCTAGTTAGTTAGGGTTTCATTAAGAGATTAGGGTTTATTTTGTAGCCTTTATAAGGCATCATTTTTATGAATGAAAGTCAGATTTCAGTTGCGTGAGAAAACTTCTTGAAGAACAAGTTTTGTTCTTTATTTTAAACTGATTCAATCTAATCAAGGTAAGTGAAGCCTAGGTTAATTGCATCGCCGGATCTCTTTACGTTGAGTGAGTGAAACCCAATTGTTGAGTCCGTCTATCTTCCATGTAATTCCCTTGACATTGTCGTGTGTAGTGTAGGGTGGTAACAGGCCATTTAGGTTATTGTTTGTTAACAGCCTTGGTGTGTGGTTTGGGCAGCGGGTTAGCATGAGTTTCAGCCTTGAAGGGTAATTTTTTGGTAGCTTGGATCCTGTCTGGTTGGTTGATAACCAAGCTAGGGTTTTAGTGAGAGAATTCACATCACCTTGACAATGGAACCCGACTAAGAAGATGGAATATGAAGAGAAACATTAGGGATGCTCTTACAGGCCCTTCCTTTAAGAGGAAATAATAATAATAATAATAATAATAATAATATAATAATAATATATATATATATATACACACACACACACATACAATCTAGTATGTGGTAGAATGCATCAATTTGAAACCATGTCTTCCTAAGCCTTGTTAATAAGTGATTGGAAGATCAATAAACTATATGCCATATCGTTGATATATATAGTTAAAAACTAAAAAAATTGAATACCGTTGGAACGCGATGCATCGATTTTGAACAATATCAAATTTGAACACCGATGTATCAAATTTGAACTCAGTTGCTTCGCTATGTTACACAATTATTTGTGATGCGAATTTTTTGATTTGCAATGCATTAGTTGGACTCCCTATGCAGAAAATTTTGATGCATAATTTTAGATTTGCGATGCATAATGTGGAATTAGAATACAAAAGGAAATCTTGATGCAAATTTTTTGATTTGTGCTGCAGCGCATGTCTAATCGAATTTCCGATGCATAATTTTTATTTTATAATGCACAAATTGGACTATGTACAAAATGCAACTGTGATGCATCTCGTATTTGATTCAATTTCATTAAGGGAATACTCATCCTTTTACCCTAAAAATGTTCTATAGCGATTAAATTAAAAGATAGAAGACTTTTGAGATTAAATATTGTGTAAAGTGACTGGACTGAATTTCTCCATTCTTATATATACTTAAGGAGCCCATTAAGAGCCCAACCACAAATGGGTCCAATGTCGAAAATACCAAGGGAAAATTGTGGGCCAGTGCCTTTTTAAAAATTCTTAATCGCTTCGTCCCCTTGTATTTTTTAACTAAAAAAAATTACTCCTTGCATCACGATGCACAAAATCTCCCATCGCGATATACAAAATCTTGCATCACGATGTATAATTTGTACATCATAATGCATGAAGTTGCTTAATTTTGTGCATCGCGATGTACAAAATATTGTATCGCGATGCATAAAGTAACGTTTTCTTGTTTAAAAAAACAGGGGAGCGAAGCAGTTAAAAACTTTTAAAAATGGACTGTCCGAATTTCTCCCAAATACTAAGGGTAAATTGTTAGTCGGTCCCTTTTCCTAGAATTTTTAATTTGTTTAGTACCTCATTTTTTAACCACATAAGATACTAATGCATAAAACTTGTTCTTTTTCAACAAGTAGAGCTTCAATATATATATATATATATATATATATATATATATATATATATATATATATATATATATATATATATATATATATATATATAGTAGAGCTGTCAAAACGGGCCTGCAAGGCGGGTTTGCCCGTGGGCCTGAAAAGCCCGCTGTGAAACGGGGCAGGGCGGGGCGGGAAAGCCCGCAAACATGACGGTCCCAGAATCCCCTGGCCCAACCCGCCCCGCGTAGGGCTGCGGGCAAAACAGGCAAAACCCACAAAAAATGAGTTTTTTAAATATTTTTTATTTATTATCAATTATTTGAATTTACATATACTACCAATAAACCAATAATATTATACCAATATACCAATATACACCAATATTAAATATACCATAGTAAGCAAAGTTTAAACAAAACAGAAATGGAGGCATGGAGGCATGGAGGCTGGAGCTTAAGCAGTTAAGCTCAAATATTAAAATGAATTTTCAAAGTTCTACATAGCACTTCAATCTATGTCTACATTGTAGACTCTTCAACAATGTCTGGCTAAGAAGCCTCTAATCTGTCAATATTTAGCTCCCTCCAGTAGGTTTCTATTCATCTCCTGTTCAATCATACGAAAGTTATGTTTCAAGTAACATTGTTGTAACACTTGGCAAGTTGTGTAAATAACAGAAGATGAAAAGTAAGAAAATGAAATGAGTATCTAGAACCATAAATATCCACTCCAAAATAATGCTTGGAAGTCTACATGATACAACCGAATATTGTATTAAAATGATTGCTGAACAATATGACCATTTAGCTGACTTCTTATTGAATAAGAAATGTTGTATGCAATCCTCGGAATAAAGTTTTCAGGATCCAGAATTCCAGATAGAAATTTGGCCTTCACTATCACAAAGAAAATTTGAGATAACATTTGAAAAAAACAATGGAGAGAATAGCAGTGAGTCTATGACTCTATGAGGGGCACTAAGGTCTGAGGATGTGGCGATGACGTCAGTGGGTGACGACTGGTGGAGCCGCCGAGATCTGGAAGAAGCAGGACTGGAGCAGACGCCGAAATTTGGAAGACGTCGGAATCTGGAAGTAGGGACGACGATTCAACGAAGATGAAGACGACGATTCGGAGAAGACGAAGACGACGTTGACGACGAAGACACTGCTGCTGGAGAGTGGAGACTGGTGGTCCTGGATCCTGGCAGAGAAAGTGTGAATGGCTGAAGTGTTGAACGCCGTGACCTGAAGAGTCTTCACTGAAGACTGAAGTGAAGAAAGGCTAGAGATGAGTGAGAGTGTGAGACCTAACCATAACCCTAACCCTTAGGTCCCTTACGGCCTTAGTGCCTCAACAGATGAAATGGGCCTGGACAGCTGAAGTGAACAATGACCTGAACATGCAAAAGTGATTAAGTAATAACTAATAAGTCCAGAATTTGCGGGCTGCCCGCGACCCGCCCTGCCCCAACCCACAAAAGCTCGTGGCCCGCATGGGCAAAGCCCGAAAAACCCGCATCCTAACGGGTATTGAATACACCAGCCCAACCCGCGACGGGCATGCCCGCGGGCTTTTGCCCTATTTTACAGCTCTAATTGAGAGAGAGATAGAGGTGCACAATTTGGAAAGTTTCCGCCAAAATGAACTTTTAATATATGACAACATTTTTCTTTAGTTCAAGAGTCATTAATATCTCGATTTTTTATACTAGATATTGTCATTACCATTAATTGGATAAAATAATTCAAAAACCTTTCACATTTCTAATTATCTTTAGTCAATTAAATTATATAAAAAAATCTCAGATGAATTGTGAATAAATACAATATGAAAAGAATTACAAGATTGCCATCATAATAATAAATTTTTGCTATCATTTACTGTTACAACATAATATCAAATTACTAATAAAGAAATACAAATCAAAAAAATAAAAATAATTATCTAAAAAATATTTCATTTAGTTGTATTTGAATGCATCGGGATTAGGATAGTCTCATCCTTGTTCATTTCTCGAACAAACTCAATGATGACTCCTAATATAAATATAATGTTGCAACATAATATCAAATTACTAATAAAGAAATGCAAATTAAAACAATAAAAATAATTATCTAAAAAAATCTTTCATTTAGTTGTATTTGAATGCATCGGGAGAAGGATAGTCTTATCGTTGTTCATTTCTCGAACAAATTCAATGATGACTTCCAATATAAATATGAAACTTTTCCTTTGATGAAGATAGTAAATCTTGCTCACTGATCTTTATATAAAACGAGCACAATTTGTTTAAAAATAATTTTGACTGCCCGAAGGCAAAGAGACAAGAAAAAAAGTTGTGGTGCTGCATGTACCGGCAAATTCCCAGAATATGTGAGGACATTGGTTCAAGCTAATTTAAGTAATATTGATATTCATTTGCTCCTCCTACATCATGCACAAATGATGAAGATATGAGAGAATGAAGATATGAGAGCATCTACCCACGATATTGCAAGTTACCAGGTAATTTATTGTAAATTACCATATAGCGGGTAATTTACAATAAATCACCTATAAAAAGTAAGAGATGTTGATCAAGGCAACAAGACACACATGCACACACTCTCAAAAACCCACACATGCGGACACAATAACAAATTACATGCTAAATCTTCGATATGGAAAACATATATAGATATATACACAAATTTGGTACATTTTTGTATATTTCATTGGGTTCGATGTTATACGAACAAAAAATAATCAATATATCGACATGATTTTATTTTTTTGAAACTGTTAGATGTTATAAAAATGGGGATCCAATAATTTATAATTTATGTGTGTCTCATATTTAGACACATAATGAAAATTAAACGAAATTACGGAGAAATTGTATTGTAATTCAAATAAATCATAAAATATACATTATTATGTAGAATAAAATGATAGATTTGCAAAATGTAGTTCATTTTTTTTTCTTTCAATGATAAAAAAAATTTGCATCATTAAATGAGATTTTAATAAAATTGTTAACTTACCAACAAGTGTCTCGCATGACAACTTGGTAACTTCCGCCGCTGAATTTGTAAAAGGTGGACACTTACATTGGGTGGGTTTAAATTTTGGCTTGAGCTTTTTGGAAGCGAGATGTAAAGGATTGTACAAGACTTTAACTTGGGGTTATGAGCTTAAAATTTTTGTAGAGTTTTCTAAAATTCTATGAGAAAAAGAGCCATAGAAATAGAAGAGGCCACATGAGTGAGCAAGTGT
Organism: Codonopsis lanceolata; assembly: GCA_013146195.2. Classification (NCBI taxonomy): domain Eukaryota; kingdom Viridiplantae; phylum Streptophyta; class Magnoliopsida; order Asterales; family Campanulaceae; genus Codonopsis; species Codonopsis lanceolata. The sequence goes on from CM028382.1 coordinate 4,275,330, forward strand.
GAATAAGGTGAACAAACTATAATTTGTTGTTGACTATTGATGTTTTTGGGGTAAATTCGGGTCGGTCCACTTTGATAAGTTTTCAATCACCATGATACTCTATGTTTTTTTTAATTAAAAAAAGTTATTTTTGGGTGTTAAAAAAAACTACAACACCCTTAATGAGTCTAAAACGCACTACGTATCACTTAATCAAATGCATCGTGTTGCATTAATTTTTGCATAACGATTCATTAATTTTAGGGATAAATGCACCATTAGTTCCTGAACTTTAGCCAAGCTCATCATCAGTCCACCAACTTCAAAAATGATCACCATTGACTAAAGATTGCCTTTTTGTTCACCGCTAATCCCTAGCCCTAACGCCATTTCTGTATTGCCGTTAAGTGAGCATGTGCCACTCACATGCACAAAAGTTGAGGGCAAAACAAACTTTTTTCATTTCAAATAAGGAGTCAGTTTGTTATCATCATCAAAAACAGGGAGCCATCGATAGCATCATAAAAATAAGGGGGCCATGTGAAAAATTTAATACCCTGTTCAACCTCATTCTCTCTCATTTTCACCGCCACCGCCGAGATCAACCTCCATTAAAATTCGACTCCTACTTCATCTCCAATCACCACCACCGTCTTCCTCATTTTCTATCTCAAATGGACATGAAAGAGAAAGAAAAGATTGAAGGATAGGCAAGAAATCGTGATTGGATGAAGAAGTCAAGGGTGCCTAAAGCTTGATATAGACACCCCAATTTCGTACCCCTGCGATATAACGTCCTATAACAACTTCAATATATTTTTACGAAATAGTTGGACAAGCAAATGTCGCTTTCCGTTAGAGTTTCAGGTAACTGGACTTAACGGGTGTTAAATAATAAATATGAAACTTATAAATATAACTTTCTTTCATACCCTCGTAATATAATAATGATAATATATACTCCTTCCGTCCCTAAATTATTGTCCTAGTTGACCTAGCGAATAGATTAAGAAAAAACAATTGACTTGATTATTAATATTGGCTTAATGTGCAATTTCCTTTAAAAGCTTATGTGTATATGACCCATAATTAAAGTATGGTGAAAACGTAAGGGTAAAGTGGTAAAAGTGATGTTCTAAAATGGTAAGTTTCAAACTGGACAATTATTTTGGGATGAACAAAAAAGGAAAGGAGGACGATAATTTAGGGACGAATGGGAGTATTTTATAAAAAATATTATAACTTATAAAAATGACTTTCCGTTAGTGTTTCTGTTAACTGGATTTAACGGCAGTTAAATAATCAAAACAAGCAAACAAAGCAGAAAGGCCGGAGTGAAACTTGAAAATACCCAGAAACAACCCAATGGAGCCGCTCCTAAGCATGGGGAGTCGCTCCCCTCCCTTTGGTGCCGCTCCATGCAACCTTCCCTTCAGTTCAAGCCAAACGTTGTCGTTCCTGTCCAGCCGCCTCGTGTTATTTGTGGTGTTGCATGCCCAGGCTGACACCTGACACGCCATGCAGCCAAACCTTTTTATGATGTCATTTTATTCACCCCTTTGCGCCTATAAATAGAGGCCTTCGGGCACTATCATTCACACCACTCATCTACCGTCCATACACGCATAAACTTCCAATCGATGATCCGCCTAAGCCCCAGTAGGCACCCTTCACCTATCATACCCGTAGCAGGAATACCCATAGCAACACCCGCAACAAACACAACACAACAAGACAACACAACAAGACAACACCACAACACAACACACAACAAGAAGAAAGACTTCCTCTCCCGGGAGGACAGGGGAAGCACAATCAGAATCTTTGAGCGCCCAGTGGGCTAAAGCCTAGGCGTATATACCGGGTCATACTTACACGCTACAAGAGGTAAGCATCAATTTACTGTCTTTCCCGTTAATATAAAATATCATGATATGCATGCTATGTAAATAAATAACGTTATTAAATAAATTACAATGTAAATAAAGTAATGATGCATGACGTATGTATGCATGTTATATATATATAATACATACATACATACATACATATATATATATATATATATATATATATATATATATATATATATTTAAACACATACATACCCGTTATTATGCCCAAATAACATTAAACAACGTAATGTATTTTCAACATAAATATATATAAAACAAATATTTTCTTCTAGACTATACAATTTAAATGCATGTTAAACTTATGTTAAAACCCTAAACTGAGACCGAAAGGGCGAGTTAGGTGCCTAACCCCTTTCCCACTTGTAACCTAGCCTCCGAACCTATACATTTTCTGAAACAATTGGTTTTTCTCTATTTAACCTTAAAATAGAGGTGGTGACTCTGTACATACATATTTTAGAGTCCACAACGAGACCGGACGTATTCCACGCGCTCAGATGTTTCTTGAGACACATCGTTTGTCAATGCGGACGACGGGGGTTTCGAAACGGGATTCTCACACTTGAACCAAAGAGATAAGAAGAAAGGCCACATAATCTCCAAATAATCATTCGTCTAGATGCTTGCTAGTGCTACTTGTTACGTATCCACTTTTGGCGAGATCTTCTTCGAAGCCATTCACTAAAACTCCCACCTAGCTGGATAAAGTGAATACTATAGTATGTCTACATTTCATAAGAAATTCTAAAAAAAAAAAAAAACAGACTCTCATCTTCCCAGTCTCAAACTTGACCACGGTCCTTTTCAACTTCCGCGACCTCTCCCCGCCACCGCTCTCCTTCGCGAACAAATCCTTCCAGGTCACCCTCCCAAATGAATACTCCCTCTTCTTCGCCAACTGCGCACCGAAATCACCATGGACGTCCACACTGAGATCGAGATCTATACACAGGATCCATCTTCTAATGGTGGTCGAAGATGTGGGCTTCGTGGAGGAGCAAGGTGAAGACGACAATGGATGACGCAACGAAGTTGGTGGTCGGAGAAGTGGGCTTCACGAAAGAGGAAGGTGAAGACGGAGATGACATTAGGGAGAGGGTAGGAGAGGACTTCGGGAGAGGGTGAGGCCGACGTGTATTAAAATAGTTAGAGAAGATGAACTGGGTTTTTGAAATTTTCAATTGACCCCCTTATTTTGATGATGTTGTTCATGACCCCCTGTTTTGATGATGATAACAAACTGTCCCTTATTATAAATGAAAAAAGTTTGTTTAGCCCTCAATTTTTGTGTATGTGAGTGGCACATGCTCACTTAACGGCAATACACAAATGACATTAGGACTAGGGACTAGCGATGAACAAAAGGGCGATCTTTGGTCAATGGTGATCACTTTTGAAGTTGAGGGACTGATAATGAGTTTGGCCAAAATTCAAGGACTAATGGTGCATTTAGCCCTTAAGAAGAAGAAGACACTACTCAAACTGAAAATCAAAAGATGAAAAGGAAGGAGAGTGGGAAGTTAGGGTGGTGGATTAATTGAATCCACTATGAAACCACCCGACCTCTCAACTATTTTCCTCTCCATCCCTGCGAATTCCAGTCATAATTTTTATATCATGCGTAATTCTAGGGCTCTGATCAAATCAACTTAATTACTCATCATCTACAGAATAAATTAAGAATAGAGCATAAATGGGGAGAAATGGAGAGGAAAGAGAAGAGTTCGTTGCAATGAGAAGAGACATTGTATTCAACGAATGAGGGCATTCGAGGAAGAATTTTAACTAAGTGGACTTATGCGATTAAAAAAGTGAGAGGTATTTATGAGGATAGCTATTAATGAAAGTGGACCATCATGTAATAATTGCTTTCAATTTTGCATTTCGTTGCAAAAATTGATGCATTGTGCTCGTCAGACCATTTTAAGTGGACAAAATATATAACAAGTCCGCTTTAGTCCCAATTATTCAATTTTACTAAAGTAAATCAGTAAATTGGTGTGGTCAATTTTTTTTGGTTCGGTTTGATTTTAAAAAAATGGAGAAATTGCGAGTCGGTCTTCTTTCATAAATTTTTATGCTTTTTTTAATCGGAAAAAATCACTTTTTGAGGTAAAAAAGACAATTATTCTATTAATGAGTCAGAGACGCGCTAAGAATCACTTACCCAGCACATTGTGATGCATCAGTTTGTTCATTACAATGCATTAATTTGAATCGGGATGCATAAATTGGTTTCGTGATGCAAAAATTGAGGTTTTGATGCACAAATTGGATTCTCGATGTTTAAATTGGATTTGATTTTGTGCATTGCGATGCAAAATCGATGATGCCTAAAATCCCGATGTACAAATAATCACAAAATCGATGCATGAACTAATACTTTACGCACGTGTTCGGTTCATTAAGGGTATCATAGTCTTTTATTTAAAAAAATGCCTTGAAAACTTTTAAAAAGAAATTGAACTAATTTCACCCCAAAAAATTTGCTCGCCCCTAATTGCTGTTGTGGTGTAATTTATATCTTTCAAAGTAAAATGGGCTGGGTCAAGGACATGTCTTGAACATCTAATTTTTTGTATTTTAATTGTTCAAATAGTATAATCAATGATAAGCCAGTCTCAAATTTTATCTTTATGGTTTTTTTTTTGTTTATATAAATGAAAATGTTGTTTCTTTGAACGATCTTTATACTTATAAATTTTTAAATGGAATCAAATGTTCTAAAAAATGTAATCATGTGTTAAATGAAAGTTGAAACTTCAGTAATATTATTAGGTAACATATACTCCCTCCGTTCCAGGCAATGAGTTTACTATTTCATTTTGGAATGCTTCACTTAAAGAATCCACTTTCAAAAATTAGGGTATAAAAGTGTCATTTTATTACTAATGAGTTACTAAAAGTGTCAATTTCTTAAAAAAATTGATTTTCAAACGAGGACTCTTTGCCCGGAACGGAGGGAGTATATCATAATCATAATATATATATATATATATATATATATATATATATATATATATATATATATATATATATATATATATATATATATATATAATTTATAATCATTAGTTAAATTATTTGTCTATTTTTTGCATTATTTTTTTTATTTTTTTTTAATTTATATCAACATATTAGTTATTTTATTTATTTCAAAATTTGTTATGTGTTAATGATAGTTGTAATAATCGTACATGTTCAACGACAAATATTGTATATAAAGAAGTATTGCAAAATTAATAATAACTTTTTTCAAATTTATGCGATTTTCTGTCTTTTATTTTAATGTTTATTATTATTTATTCATTTTGTTCATATTAAAGTTTTTGATTGTATATTATTCAACTTCAATTGAGTATATAATTTTACATCTGTATACAAACCGTGAAACGGATATGTGTATCACTAATTAGTATGTCCGTGCCATATGCACGGTGTCGGTATGAGATCGATTCAATTGATGTTTGAGATAAACAAAACTCATAACTGAGAGGGTAATGCAAACAAAACTCGCAACTGAAGGTTTTATATGTAATTCTGGAGAGTGTAATTCAAACAAAACACATAAATGAGGTTCATAGGTAACTCGGGAAAATTTTTTTTTTAACGAACGTACAAATTGGGGGCGACAAATTTAACAACATACTTTCAATAAGACTAATTTAACAAATGTAATAAATCTTGAAGACAAAAGTCACCAATTTCGTTAAGTCTCCATCCAACTTTACTAATAGATTGATGATGTGGGCTGTGTGGGCTGCTGTATGGATGTTTAAGGGTTTCATTCATAAATTTTGAAGTAAATGTATCGCTATGTAGTAATAACCAAATTTTTTCATTCATTTTTGTCCTCACTCTGCTTCACACACACACACGATCCTACGATACTATTTTCGACAAACCCACTCCCCTCCCATCGTTTTCATAGTCTCCGGTCAGACCAAACCCATCCCCAATCAATGATCCTATGATATTTCGGCAGAACCCAATCCAAGATATGCAGCAAAACACGAGTGAGTTGAAGCTGAACACCTGCTCAGAAATGCCGATAAGCTCTTCCAAAGCAAAGATCTCGACCGCGATATTCCAGTAGAACCCAATCCAAGATATGAAGCAAAATACGAGCGAGTCAAAGCTGAACACCTGCTCGGAAATGTCGAGAAGCTCTTCCAAAGCAGAGATCTCAACAGCTGTCGCGATTTCGTCGTCTTGGCTCATAAAACCAAGCTCCTTCTCGACAGCTCCGATCAGATCTAATTATCTGTTGTCAACGTCTGCATTGCCGTCGAGAAATGGATCAACAATCAACCCGATTGGTATGCCGCTCTTGAGGCATGAACTTGATGCGGTTGTGCAAAGTTGTCGTTGCGTTGGTCTTTCAGATGAGTTAATGGTCGGGATAGGCTGGGTTTTTCTCCGGCGATGGCTATGATTTGTCTTGCCAGCGGGAGGCAATGGAAAGGGTTTTTAAAGGTGTGATTTTGGTTTATTTGGTAATAAATAAATAATTAAATCTCCAATTTCAAAAGATAGAATTTTAAGTATTTTGGAAGAACCCAGTTGCATAAGTGTACGTGAAATTTGTTGGGGAAGAAGACAAAATTACATATTCCTCCCTTGAAGTGTTTGGTCTTCTACAATCTGCTTATATCTTTCTTATTGATCCCCTAGTTTTAAATTTTACGCACAAGCCCCCATGTCATTAGTCCGTTAATGAAGTTGGATAATGACTTAACGAAATTGGTGACATTTTCTCCAAATTATTTGTACATTTCATATATTTTGTTTCAAATTTTAGTACATTAGTTAAATTTATCTTTTACAAACTACGTGATCAATTGTGTCACTACCATATAGTACGTTGGTTAAAAAAATATTTTTTTCTGTGTAATTCACATACTTACGGATCAATCTGTACTACTATATGTATTTGACACAATTAGATCAGGACCGCTAGCTATATTTTGAGCTCTTTTATAATATAGATATTTTAAAACTTATGTCTTAAATTAGGAGTAAGAGTTATTGTCTATAAAATAGTAAAACCGTAATTTTCTACAACCACTCAATTTATAAGAATAACATTTTAAAATGGAATCACAAACACGTTTTAAAAAACAGGCATTTTGATATAAAAAGTCAAAATTGAAGAATAATGAACGAATGAATAGCCAATTTTTTCTAAAATTTTAGGAAAATCTAAAAAGGACAGTTAACGAAGAACAAGTTGAAGACAATAGGTGAGAGTGAGAGTGAGAGTGAGAGGAGGCCAGCGTTGTCAACGTAACAATCTCAAGACATATGACCTAACACATTAATTAATTAAGACTTTCTCAATGTCAATGTCTTTGTACCAGAAGACATATTTATATTGTCCACGTTATTATTTGGTATTTGTTTAGTGGAACATTTTTATCAAGACGTTGAAAAATAATACATTGTTTTTTTAAATATTTTAATGCAATATTTTAAAATTATGCAGCGTTTTAAAACACTCTAATTTGGAGCGTTTTAAAAATATATTGTGCTTATAACTATTATGTTTATAAAAATACTAATTCTTTTGTCCGTGTCAATAGCACGATGCCAGTTTGAGAATTTATCAATAAATGAAGCAGATACTGTGGAAATGAATTACAAAAAATATTATTTTCTTGAAAAAATTGACTTTTAAATGGAGCCTCTTTACCCAGAACGGATGGATTAATTAATAATTTGTATACGAAATTGCGGCCATGACAAAAATTAAATTGATTGAGTTAATTACGATAACAGTTAAAAAGAAAAAAAAATTCAAATTACAAAACTTACGATTTTTTAATTTTTTAAATTTCTATACGAAAAAAATAAAAAATAAAAAAATACAAATACAAATTTTCGCAACCATAAAATTGTAAAATCGTAAAATATTAACTGTAAAACCGTAATATCTCAGTATAAGAGTAACTAATTTTCTTAAAAATTAATTAAAAATCTATAAATTAAATATTTGTTTAATTTGTAAAACCTAAATTAAAAATCTATAAATTAAATATTTGTTTAATTAGTAAAACCTAGTTGTGAAATAGTAAATCAATAAAAGAAAGAAGGGAATTGGTAACTGCCTTCGCACATGTTAAAATTGACTTGAAGAAAATACTGGTCGTTGGATCACCGTAAAACAGTAAATTTTGACCCATTTTTTTTTCAAATCAATTATAAACGTGCAATATTGAGCTGTATTGTATTATAAATCTTTTAAAAATATTTTCTCAAACGTTTATATAAGGAAAAAAACATCGTTGTGAAAACGCGGTACTCCTCCACTAAACTTAAGTGAGTTTGCGACTTCCAAGTCCCCTATTTTTCACCCGTCCCTTTTTGTGGTTCTATGTATTTTGGTAAGTCTAATCATTGTAATGTTGAATTAAATTCCCAACTAACACCTACAAGGCTACAAGCATGGTACAACGAAGCTTCTCACTTGGGGAGCTTAAGCTTCATTTTTTAAAATTACAAAAATGTCATTAAACTCTTCACTTTAGCTTCCCAACAAAAACATTCTTCCAAAAATGAATAAATTCTAACACTTTTATATATCTTACCATATTTATCTTCATTAATTTAATAATTTACTTATATCAACAAATAAAATAACTAGAAACTTCAAAAAATCATTAAAAAAATTTATGATATCTAAATGAAACAAGCATAGTAACTATTTATAGGTAAAAATATGTACTTTAAATTCAATTAAAAAATTTATGACTCAAAATTGATTTAAGAACAGGAAGGGAGGAAAATAAATTTTGGTACATTGCCGCAATGACATGTGGAAAAGTTGTCTGATCACAAGGCTGGCAGAGTGGCAATGCATGGGCGCAAGAGGCACAGGTTGGTGTCAGAATTATTATGGCCAAAACGGTCGAGTTTTGATGACTTTTTCATTAAAACAACACCGTTTTGACTTCAAAAAATTCTATCCTCGGGAGCTAAAGAAGCTCCTCAAACCACCTTTTGCTTATTAAACATTTTTTAAGTTTCTTTGTTGTTTCAAATAATCTCAAAAAATCTGGCAAAGCTCCTCAAATAATCTTTGTTGTTTATGTCCTAAGGAGTTGACTTACACTTCTTTTCTATCTTTTCTTCGGACATTAGTTCAAAAAAACATGTCCATTTTGAAAGAAAAAAAAGACGTACTCCTTTCGTTCTAGGCAAAAAGTTCAATTATATTATTTTATGATATTTTACCCTAAGAGTTCACTTTAAAAATTTACGCTTATAATTTCTATAACATCCATCTTTACCCTCTAATTATGTTGTAAGTACATTGTTTGTGTTTAACTATTTTTGTAGTTATGACTAATTTTAATAACATTAATATATACCTTAATAATTAAACTTTTTCAAATGGGGACTCTTTGGGATGGCTCAATTAGGGCAGCATTGTAATATTCAAAACAATAAAGAAGTGTTTTACCTAAACTACTCTTTTTCATTAATGAAGAAATTATGTAAAAAGATGGAAGGTTACTAACAATTATTGAGTCCAATCAATTTGATTCAAAATATATAAATGATAAATATGTTTTTTTCAAATGGTGTAAGGAGCACATTAAATTCTTTTGATATGGATCAATTTGAGTCATTTATCATTATTCTTATTTTTATTATTTTACACTTGATTTGATTCTTCACTTTCAAGTGTGTATCCTTAGAAAATACACAGTATCCAAATATTTATGCTCCTTTCGTCCCGAATAAATATTCATGTTTTTTATTTTGGGATGTCCCAACTAATATTCTTAAAGATTTTTGGTGTACAAATTTTCTATCAGTCTTCCTAATATATCCATTTATGAGAGAGAGTGTGTAATGGATATATAATTAATGAGAGAGAGAGAGAGAGAGAGAGAGTGTGTATGCAATTGGTATTATTATCACAATATATTTTACAACTCATTATTAATTACATTTATTAATCCTTGTGTTTTGTCTACTAGGAATATTTATTTGGGACGGATGAAGTAATATACTCCATTCGTTCCGGACAATGAGTCCATTATTTTATTTTGAGATGTTTCACTTAAAGAGTCATTTTTCAAAATTAATATATAAAAGTGTCATTTTATTACCAATGAACTATTAAAAATGTCACATTTTTAAAAAGTTTGACTTTCAAACAGAAACTATTTACCTAAAAAGTGAAAGTAATCAATTATCATTTTTTAATATGTGTCGAATCAAACAAAACATTTTCCAAATAGCGGAGGGAACATCAGATAGCACATTGATGTGACAAAAATATCAGTCATACCGGGGTGTCGAAAGTCGTCGAAATGCATGAATCGTTCGTTGACCGAATTGGTGATGAAATAGTCGTCTGGGTCAGATATCTGGCTAGGTCTCTGCAAAATAAGCACCGTAAGTGGGTGGGGATGTCCTCTAAAACCCTCCGGTGTGATAATCTATACAGTGTATAAAATACAGGAGGGCGCGTAGCACCCATGTGTGGAGTGAAAACTGTAAAAGAGAGAGCCCCCGTACTATGAGATAGTAGGGTTTATTTATACCTGAGGGGTTAGGGTTAGCTTGTCATGCATGGGCCAGGCCCATGGTGTTCAGTAGTCCTGTAAAAAATAGTGGATCAATGTAGTAGAGAGTCCCATTGCCTAAGCGAGGCCCAAATGCCTTTTGAGGCAGATTAAATATAGGCACTTCAATAGCCCTCTGGTCCTTATTCCTTGGGATTTATCTCAAGGATAAGGAGTATAATTTTCTATCAAACATGCCATCTACTCAACCGCGAGATACTCGAGCGGAAGGATAAAATAAAGCTCGACCATGAGATGCTCAAGCGGGACGATTATCTACTCAACTGCGAGACGCTCGAGCGGGAGGATAATGTGAAGCTCATCCGCGAGATGCTTGAGCGGGAGGATAATGTAAGGCTCAGAGCGAGTAAACTCGAGCAGGAAGGGTAAGCGCGGGAAGACATATAATCTACTCGACCGCGAGTAAACTTAAGCGGGAAGATATTATATGGCTCTTCCGCGAGTAAACTTGAGGCGAGAATCGTAAGTGCATGTAGGCGCGATGTATTACTTAACCGCGAATAACACTCGAGCGGGAGGAAAATATAAAGCTCAACCGCGAGTAAACTCGAGCGGGGAGCGTAAGCGTAGGTAGGCGCGGTGTACTTCTCAATCGCAAGTAACACTTGAGTGGGAGGACAATGTAAAGCTCAACCGTGAGTAGACTCGAGCGGGGAGCGTAAGCGCAGGTAGGCGCGGTGTACTACTCAACCGCGAATAATACTCGAGCGGGAGGACAATATAAAGCTTCAGCCGCGAGTAGACTCGAGCGAGGAGTGTAAGCGTAGGTAGGCGCGGTGTACTATTCAACCCGAATAACACTCGAGCGGGAGGACAATATAAAACTCAATCGTGTGATGCCCAAACGGGGAGCGTAAGCGCATAAAGGAAATCCAGAAGCCTTACCGTGGTGAGGGTCTTCAAGTGACCGAGTAGCCTCACCACGGTGAGGCTCTTCAAAGTGATAATAAGAAACTCGGGCTCTAGCGCGGGTGTAATCTGAAGCTCGGGTTGTGGCTCGAGTGTAATATGAAACTCGAGCTGCGGCATGAGCATAGATGCATGGGCGCAGAAGAATAACATGAAGCTTAAGCTGTGGCACGGGCATGGCGTGCACGAGCACGGAGCAATAATGGGACTCGAACTATGGCACGAGCATACCGTCACGGGCACAAATTGATAATTTGAATCTCGGGTTATGGCACGAGCATGTCGTGCACGGGCATGGGGTAATAACATGAAGCTCGGGCTATGGCACGAGCATGACGTGCCTGGGCACGAGAATAATAATCTGAAGCTCGGGCTGTGGCATGAGCGTAGCATGCACGGGCACGAACTGATAATATGAAGCTCGGGTTGTGCATAAGGCACGAAGAATAACATGAAGCTCGGGTTGTGCCACGAGCATAGTGTGCCTGCGTACGAGAATAGTAATCTGAGGCTCGGGCTCTGGCACGAGTATAATCTGAAACTCGGCTATGACACGACCATGACGTGCACGAGCACGGGGTAATAACATGAAGCTCGAGTTGTGGCGCGACCATAGTGTGCTTGAGCACGAGAATAATAAGCTCGCGTGGCATGAGCATAGCGTGCAGTTAATATAATGTCTTAAGAATAACATGAAGCTCGGGTTGTGTGTAGACACCTCCAATTTCGTACCCCTGGTATGTAACATTGACATGCGACATCAAGACCTGTTAAAACTTAACAAATGTCCAGTTACATGGTTTAAAAATGCAAAAGACAAAGCAAGATGCGTAAAACAGTAAAATGCAGGGGCCAGAGTGTTAAAAAGGAGCCGAAAAATGAGCACTGGCGCTGCCACATATGGACATGGGCGCGGCGCCCAGAAGCAATGGTGCCCGCGCCAGGCCCCTCAAACAGTGCCTCCGTCTTAACGCATTACACAAATTCTCAAGCACGCGGTACAAGGTGGTGAAGCACAAGATGAAATTCACAAATGCCAGCGGTGTCCCTCCTCGCACCTATAAATAAAGGTACCCGGCTTCGCTTTCAGGACGAGAATTCTTATCACAAAAACTCTGTGCATTTATTTTACGTAGATTGAAGAGCGATCGTGAGATAGTGAGTGCCCCCTCCTATAAAGCCTCGAAGCTCTGCCAAATCTTCTCCAAACACAAAACCAACCGGTCAAAGTGAGCCTTAGCCCCCCAGCTAGGTTTCCACCCTATTCTCCCGGTCCAAAAATCTCAAAAAGAGCAATTGCTCTGCCCGAGTAAAAAGGCCAAATCCGCAAGAAGCAAGTAGTCGCTCTGCCCGATTTCCGCCAGCAGCAAAAACGCAAGCAGTTGCTCCGCCCGTTTGACGGTGCCTAGAAGCAACCTTCGAAAGTAGTTACCTGAAAGCAAAAAAAAAAAGACTCACTCTCCTGGAAGGACAGAGCGAGCACATCATGCTTTAAAAGGTGAGCCTTTAAAGGCGTTATATATAAAAAAGCTATTTTTCATTCGGTCCAATGTAAAAATATAAGTTGTTATGCTGCCCGAATTTATTTAGAAAATAGCATTAAAAAGAGCCATTATTATGGCCAAATATTTTTAAATGTATTTGTAATTACTGGAAGGAGGCGGCTGCAAGTCTATAAATAATGTATGCAAGGATATATTTGTTTTAAATACTTTATTTATTTGCTAGAAAAATATAATAAAAGCATACTTTAGTCAAAAACTATTTTTGAGACCGAAAGGGCGAGTTGAGTGCCTAGCACCTTCTCAACTCGTAACTTAGCCTCCGAACCTTTTTTTTTTTTTTTTTTTTGCAATCTCTGGTTTTATTTTGGTTTTTTCTTTGTTTTCTCCTTAAAATAAAGATGGCGACTCTGTCAAAACATTTTGGATCACAGTGAGGCCTCACAACATCTTTTCTTACTCTTTTCCATTTTCCCTTAGACGAGGGAGAATGAGAATAAATGGTGATGTATTTTGTATCCTTGTATCCCCTAAACAAGAGATAACTTGATATAGAAAACCCAAAGCACTCATAGCGATCCAAAATAGGTCGTTAAGGTAATTTTCATAAAGTCCATAGTGGGCCTGCAACATCCTTTCTTGCACTTTCTATTTTCCCATACACAAGGGAAGATGCAAATGAAAGGGTGATGCTTTCTTGCATCTTGTTATCCCCTAAAAGAGGATAACCTGATACAGAAAACCCAAAGCTCTCATAATGGACCAAAAAATCACTCAAGTGACCGAGGCGTATTCAACGCGCTTCTTGACAGCACCCTTTCCGCATTTTTAATTTCGTCTTCCCATAGACAAGGGAGAGTGGAATGGAAAGTGTGGTGTCCGTTCCGCACGTCACGCCCCCTTAGAAAAGGGAGCGCGGGGCGCGGGCGCACTCCGGGGCACCCACAGTGGCGACTCTACTGGGAGATCGTTTTTATTTTAAATAAAAATAGAGGGCTAGACTCAGTAACAAATTTTTTTTGTTTCTAGCTAAAGTATGCTTGTTATATTTCTTTAAGAATTTGAATATTACGTTCTTATACATCCGTATATATATTTGTGATATGATCCTCCACCTTGTAGCAGTTTCGTTCCAGTCACCATTACAGATATATTTAAATATATATTTTTCAAAAAAAAAACAAAATATATATAAAATAAATTTTCGAGCAGCATAACAAAAGGGTCGAGGCTTTATTTTTATTATCATTTTATTTTTACTTTATATTATTATTCCGTTCGCTTTATTTTTATTGCGCAAAATTTGTACATATTTTATTTCATTCTATCATTTTATTTTGGGGATTAGGACAAATTTTAATTAATAGGAATAGGTAGATTCCCCATATCTGTTTTATTTTCTGTTTTATATCTGAAAAAAATGATTTTACTGCTTTTTAGATACCACACACACGCGCACGCATGTAAATATATTTCGAATTGTTACCCTACACCATGGTCAGCTTACCCCATGCATAAGCCAACGTTAAATTGTATATAGATTCTTAGGACACTTCATAGACCGATCGGTTTTTGTATCTTTGAATCATTGGTCAGCCCCTGGAAAAAAAAGCAAAAAGAAGCAAAAAAAAAAAAGTCATAAAAAAATAATCAAGCAAAATAAACAAAAAAATGTGCAAAGGATATGAATAAATACATAGGGGCTGATCGATTATTTTCTGATGCTCGACTTAGACCATTTTGAATGGTGGATCCTGGAAATAGTATAGACCCTTCGCCTAGGATTAGTCCGATCTTGGGGAGTCGAAAGGCAGGTGGAATACGAGGGTCTTATACTCTAGAGAAAGAATTCACTGTTCCAGGAATAGTCCTGAGACTGTAAAAACAAAGCATGTGCTTGTCCGGTCAATTTTAGGAAAATGTATAATAATAATAATAATAATAAAATACTAATAAAGGCACATTGTACTCCTAGTCCAGAAAGCCTTCAGCCAACCCCTTCTGATACCTTCGAACCCATTTTCCTCAAAAACCTGGGCCGAATTTGGAAAGGCGGAGATAGTACTGGCCGGTTGATACGTGATACACATAGATCGATCGAAAATATCGTGGTCGTATCGAGAAAAGGCGGGAATCGGTTCGGAAGGTACAGATCCGAGCAAGATGGCAAAGAAAAAGTGAGCAGTCCGCTATGGGTACCGATACATGGGCTCCAGGGTACGCTCCGACTCCGGCTATGCAACAGTGGCTAGACCAAAATTTGGGTGCACAGGCTGATCGTATAATGAGCCAGATGGCTAATTTGGTGCAAAGTTTAAAATCCAGTGGTGAGGGAATCTCTTCCCCTACAGTCCCTCAAGAAGCATCAACCTCCCATGTTCCTCCAAACCCGAACTCTCAGCCAAACACCAACCCACCAAATACCACCATTATCTCAAATCCAAATCCTCCACCCAACCCTTACTACCCAAATATCAACCCTTTTCCATCATATCCCCCATATCCTTTTCCAAGCAACAATATTCACCAGAATCCAAATGACCTCCCTTTTCCCATCACCAATCCACTCCAAAATAGCCCGCATATGGACCCAAGGAGCTATAACCCGCCAGGCCAAGTCACAACCTATCTACCTCCTAATGATCCTGGCCGCCAAACCGAAACCACCAATAACCCACCTGCCCAAAATCCCTATCCAACCCAAAATCCCTATCCAACTCAAAATCCATATCCCGCCCAAAATCCTTATCTTGCCCAAAATCCTTATCCTGCCCAAAATCCTTACCAGATACCGCAGTCAGAAATTAATCCGACCTTTCCTAATCCTGCCAGCATATACCAAAAACCAACTCCCCCTCCCACTAAAATGGAGGCTGACATGGAAAATCTAAAAAGTATGATGCTCAAAGTTCTTAACAAAGGAGAATTTTCTACGCGGGCATTGGCATTACAACCTTCAGCAGTATTGCCTTCAAAATTCAAAATGCCCGACATAGAGAAATTCGATGGGACTGGATGCCCTATATCCCACTTGAAATCATATTCCACTGGCATGTAGTCAAGGGGGGCTAGCTTTGAAGCTATGGCTTCCAATTTTCACCTCACCTTAATAGGGGTTGCCAAGCAATGATTAATGTTGCCAGATAATAGCACCATGGGTACTTGGGACCAGATAGCCGAAGGGTTCCTAAAAAGGTACAAAGACAACACCAGCCCTGAAAATAAAAGAGACCTTGAGTCGTGCACCAAAAGGGAAAAAGAAACATGCACTGAATTTGCAGTCAGGTGGAAATGAAAGTTGGCTCAGACATTTGATAGACCTGATCTGGCTGAATCATCTAGGATGTTCATTAAAAATCTCCAACCCATATACCTGGAACACATGCGGTATCTCCCCTATAGCAATTTCAAAGAAATAGTGGAGATAGGAGTCCGTATTGATGAAGATATACGGACTGGGCAATTAAAAGTCAATATGCCCTCCAACTCTTTCCAATACTCTAAAGAAAAGGCAGCCGCATCAGGACCAGCCGTCAATATGGTAGGAAATGCATCAACCACTTTTCCTACCCAAAACTATAGCACCGTTCCATGGTCCTATGGATCAGAGAGGTCTGTCAACGCAGTTGGAAGGAATAATGGCCCGAACATAAATTTCAGGAATCAGAACAAAGGGAACCGGTATTATGATGAACTGCAAGCTCCCTAGTCTGTGATACTACAAGGGCCAATGGCATAGGGAGTGTTAAAGCCTTTAGAAGGCTATAAGCCACCGAACCCCCTGCATAGGACGTGGAATCATACCCAGTATTGTGAATACCATCGCTGCAATGGTCACCTCACCGACAAATGCTATATACTCAAAGATGCTATGAGCCTAATAGATGATAAGGATATTGAGAAGCCTCCTCCTAGACCAAATATAGTCAATAACCCTCTACCTTAAATCAATATGATTGAGGTTAACAAAAAATCTGTTTACCCAAGTTCGAAATCAATAAACACCCCTTACCATATATCATTGTTCCTTTCTCTCCATTTCCATCCATAAAAGAGCCTAGTTGCAATATGCTCTCTTGGGACACTATCCTGGGTAGCCAAAATACCTACAATATTGAAAAAGCCACTTGGGTCGGTGGGGATGTCAGTCACCTTACTAGATCTGGCCGAGCCTACCAACCAAACTTGGAAAGAAATGACCACTCCGGCAAAGATCAAGTAACGGATATGGGGCTAAAACGGTGGAAGATACTTTACTAACTCAGATGAAAAAGACTCAGGCTAACATATCTATCTGGGGCTTGCTTTGTGCTTCCAAAACCCACCGTGATACACTGGCTAAATCTTTAAGTCAGACAGTTATTCTTATTGAAACCTCCCCGAATGAGCTCACTCAAATGATCGGAAACATACACTTTGGGAATGTGATTATGTTTACTGATCTAGATCTGCCAAGGGAAGAAACCAATCACATTGATGCTCTCCATATCACTGTGGGAGTAATGGAAAAACGGGTTCCCCGAGTTCTGATAGACAATGGGTCTTCTTTGAACGTATGTCCCACTAGCACACTGGTAAAATTGGGAACGAAAATATCAGAACTCGCACCTTCATCACAGACAATAAGGGCATATGACAATACTAGTCGATGTGTCCTAGGGTTGGTCACCTTAATGCTGACCATTGGGCCATTAACCATGCCAGTAGAATTCCAAGTCTTGGACATACCAGCCACTTTCCTATTGCTGGGACGCCCTTGGATCCATGGGGTAAAAGGGGTAGCCTCCTCGCTACATCAACGTGCCAAATTCATCCACGATGATCATATAATAATCATTTTGGCCGATAAGATCGTGGATAACAAGGAAAATGAGGACGTCTCGATCCTCGAGATAGAGCATGATGACACTGGTATATTCCTCAGTGGCTTTGAGGTTATCCCCCAAGTTGTAGTCAACGCCATTGAGTATGGGCAAGAAACTGACATCACCAGGAAGAAAACTACATCCCTAGGAAACATGGTTCCTTTAAACATGTTTCGGAAAATGAATTACATGTCTGGTCTGGGTCTCGGCAGAAATCAGCAGGGACTTGTTAATTTAGTCCAAGATGAACTTAAGGAATGTATCCCTTATTTCGGTCTAGGATACAAACCCACTCTAGTTGAAGTGGCCGCAGTTATGAAACAGAAACGTGAGAAAAAGTAAGGCAGAAAGAGAAAAACGTCCTTACAAATATCCCCTCTCCAACCATATAGAAAAACCTTAAATGGTTACTTTGTAAGGAAATAGGAAACATAAGCCTATCTCATGTTTCCTGAGCCCTGGTTAGACCAGAATGGGAAAAAACGCCCTGGTTGGGAGATCTTTGAAGATGTCTGTATTGTCACTGATAAAATGGAACAGGTTACCCTGGAGCCCCGTAGCACTGCATATAAGACTGTCACAATTGAAAATACTTGGTCTATAGACCAAGATGATTATGCTCTGGCCCTGTTAGATGACAAATGTCTGGGAGAAAGTTTCTTGGGTATGATAGATGGAGGCACTAATTATGAAAAGCTCCCTGCTGAGTTTGAGTCTATTATTGATAAGCCTCCGCAGAATTGGTATACTATGACCGGCCCGCTCTTGACGACCGCAGATCTGGTGTACCGCTTTGGATATTCTATTCCTCATTCTTCCCCTAGCTTTATGGATTGGTCATCTACTGATCCGCTCCCTAAAATTGAGGATCTCAAACACCAGGTCCTCAATAATGTAAATAACCCTGTATAGTTTGCTATTAATGATAATCTGAATGTCTTTGCTTATTCCTTAGTTGCACCTACATTAAAAGACGCATTAAATAATTATAATAATGAGTCATTTGATGAAATGGACCCAAAAGATAAAAAATTACTTGCTTGAGCTCGTAAAGTCAGTTGAGCACCAGGAAAAACATCATCCATCAGCAGCCAATGAAGACCTATCCACTATCAATCTGGGGCTCAACAACGAAACAAAAGAAATCAAAATCGGCAGCTACCTACAAGGCCCTGAAAGGGTAGCACTTATTGACCTCCTCAAAGAGTTCGTAGACATCTTCGCCTGGTCCTATGAAGATATGCCCGGGTTGGACCGAGCCATTGTTGAACACCGGATCCCCATATATCCGGATGCTCGGCCAATCAAGCAGAAGCTCCGCCGAATTAAACCAGAATGGTCATTATAAGTAAAAGAAGAAATCGTGAAGCAGCTACATGTCAAATTCATTCGGGCAGTAGAATACCCGATCTGGCTGTCCAACATAGTGACTGTTCCCAAGCCCAACGGGAAGGTCCGGATCTGTGTAGACTTCCGCAACCTCAACAAGGCATCGCCCAAAGATGATTTCCCTCTACCCAATATTGATATTGTGGTAGACGCCGTCGCCTCTCACAAAATCAGATCTTTCGTTGACGGCATGCTCGGCTATAATCAAATCAAAATGGCAGCGGAAGACTAGGAGAAAACATCATTCACTACTCCCTTGGGAACCTACTGCTACAATGTCATGCCATTTGGGCTAAAGAATGCCGGGCTACATATCAAAGGGCTGCCACCACCCTCTTCCACGACATGATTCATAAAGAAGTTGAGGTCTATGTTGACGACATGATCGTGCACTCTAGCGATGCCAACGGTGCTCATATCAAGGATCTTCGAAAGGCTAATGAAACATCAAATGGAGCTTAACCCCACCAAATGCACATTTGTGGTTACCAAAGGCAAGGTCCTGGGATTCATGGTGACTGAGCAAGGCATCGAGATCGAGCCGGCCAAAATTAAAGCCATTATAAAGATGTCGCGGCCAAAAACTCCAACCGAAGTCAAAGGCTTCCTGGGTCGATTGCAGTATATCATCCGCTTCATCAGACAGCTGACATCCATATGTGAGCCCCTCTTCAAACTCTTAAAGAAAAATACTGACCAAGTCTGGGACGAGAAATGCCAGCTAGCCTTCGAAAAAATAAAAGCCTACCTTACCAATCCACCTGTGCTAGCTCCTCCTCATACACATAAACCTCTCCTCCTATATTTAACCGTTATAGACACGTCAGTAGGGGCTATGGTCGCCCAAGAAAAAGAAAATTCCTACATTGAAAATGCCATCTATTTCATAAGTAGGAAGCTGCAAGGAAGCAAGCTAAATTATTCAGCACTAGAGAAAAGCTACACCGACCTAGTCTGGGCAATACAAAGGCTCAAGACTTACCTATGTAGACACCCCAATTTCGTACCCCTGGTATGTGACATGGCATAAAATATCAAGACCTGTTAAAACATTAACAAATGTCAAGTTACAGGGTCAAAAGTGCAAAAGAACAAAGCAGGATGCGCAAAAGGACGAACTGCAGGGACCAAAGTGTACAAAAATTGGAAAGTTTGAAATTGGGCATGGCCACCATGAAATTTGGGCATGGCGCCCAATTTCATGGGCTCCGCCTAATTTTCCTCTACGATGCGCCCATTTTTTCTCTCCATTCGCCGTAAAGCCCAAACCTGTTTGCGCAGTGTACAAGCCGGCTGAAGCATGAAGAAGGAATTTTAATTCCTCCCGTGTCCTCATTTTCTCCTATAAATACAGGGTCCCGGCTCCTCATTCAGCACACCTTTCCTTCGATAAAAATTCTCCGCGTCGTCGTTACGCTGGAGAAATAGAGAGCGAAGTGAGATAGTGAGCGATCACCTCAAAAAGCCTCGAAACCCTGCCAAACCTCTTCCAAACACAAAACCAACCGGTAGGAGTGAACCTTAGCCCCCCAGCTAGGTATCCACCCTTTTTTCCCGGTTCAAAAATCGTGGAAAGAGCAGTTGCTCTGCCTGATTTAAAAGGCCAAATCAGCTAGAAATAAGCCGTTATTCTGCCTCAAGCCAACAAACAACCAAACACAAACAGTTACTCTGCCCAAATCCCAAGGCCAAAAGTAACTTTCAGAAGCAGTCACTCTGCCCGAATTCACACAAGACACAACAACAACAACAACAAAAAAGACTCCCTCTCCCTGAAGGACAGAGCGAGCACACCCTAGGCTGTCAGTAAGTTTTATTTTAAAGCTTTCATTTTGTAAAAGTATTATTTCCAATCGGCCCAATGTAGATATACAAGCAGTTGTGCTGCCCGGATTTAGTTAGGAAATAGTATTAAATGTAGCCGTTATTATGGCCAAATATTTTCAAGTATATTTGTAATTATTTGTAAAAGAGACAGTTGCAAGTCTGTAAATAATGTAGACATAATGGATGTATTTGTAGGCAGTTAATGCTTTATTTATCTGTTAAATAAATATAACAATAAGCATACTTTAGCCAAAAACTGTTTTGAGACCGAAAGGGCGAGTTGGGTGCCTAGCACCTTCCCAACTCGTAACTTAGCCTCCGAACCCGTTTTCATTATCTCTGGTTTTCTTTTTTTTGTTTTGCTTTATTTCTTTCTTAAAATAAAGATGGCGACTCTAAAACATTTTGGATCCAGTGGGGCCTCGCAACATCTCTCCTTGCACTTTTCCGTTTTCCCCTAAAAAAGGGAAAATGAGAATGGAGAGGTGATGTATTCCTATGTCCTGGTATCCCCTAAACAAGGGATAACTTGACGTAGAAAACCCAAAGCACTCATAGTAATCCGAGATAGGCCATAAGGCTATTTTCATAAAATCTATAGTGGGGGCGCTGCAACATTCCTTCCTTGCACTTTCACGTTTTCCCCTAAAAAAGGGAGAATGAGAATGGAAGGGTGATGCATTCCCATATCCTGGTATCCCCTAAAAAATGGATAACTTGATGCGGGAAACCCAAAGCTCCCATATTGGATCAAAAATCCACTAAAGGCAACCGAGGTGCATTCCAACGCGCTATTTCGACAGCACTCCTCTCGCACTTTTGATTTCGTCATCCCCTAGAAAAGGGAGGGTGGAACGAGAGCAGTGGATGTCACCGCATCCGCACGTACGCGCACCCCTATCCAAGGGCGCGCGGGGCGCGGGAGCAATTTCCCGGGAACCCACAACCTGCAAGGACGATCCATCAAGCTCATCTCTAGAATGGATCCTATAAAATACATCTTTGGCAAGCCATCACTATCCAGCCGATTGGCTAAGTGGTCATTTTTTCTCAACGAGTTTGACATAACCTATGCCACACTCAAATCTATCAAAGGCAACGTAATTGCAGACCATTTAGCCGATCCGTCTCTAAAAGCGTAAGATGCAGCCTAGCTTCCGAAGGTGTCCTGGAAATTACTGACCACGACACCAGCTGGCAAATGTTCTTTGACGGAGCCGCAAATAAAAGAGGCTTTGGCATAGGAATCTTGCTAATCGACCCAGCAGATTCCCACACTCTGTTGGCCATAAGGTTGGAGTTCGAGTGCTCGAACAATACAGCTGAATATGAGGCCTGTATTGCTGGTCTAGAAGAAGCCCTTCGTAAAGGAGCCAAAAATTTGGAAGTCTATGGAGACTCCACCCTGATCATAAATCAAGTCGAAGGGAAGTGGAAGACCCAAGATCCCCGGCTGCAGCTCTATCACGCCAAGTTGACAGCACTCGTCACCAAATTTGATTCCATCTCGTTTCATTACTTGCCGTGAGATAGAAATCAATTTGCTGATGCCTTGGCCACTCTGGCATTGTTGGTCCAAATTCCCACGGAAACTAATGTCCAGCCATTCATAGTTGGGAAAAAGGTCACTCCGGCGTACTGCTTCAAAATCAATGTTGCTCCTGAAACAGATCACGAGCCTTGGTATTCAGACATAATAAATCTGCTTCAGAAAGGAGTCTATCCTCCCAGCTTAGACAAAAGAGGGAAAGTCTCCCTACGGAGATGGGCATCGCAATTCGTGTTTAGCGGTGGCAACCTGTACAAGAGGCATTATCAGGGCCTAAATCTATTATGCGTTGATCAAGTAAAAGCCGAGCAAATCATGGACCAGGTTCATGGTGGTACATGCGGGCCCCACATGAATGGCCATATGTTATCCAAAAAGGTCATCCGACAGGGGTATTATTGGAGCACACTAGAAACCGACTATATTCGGTGGGTGCGTCATTGCGACAAATGCCAACGTTTCACAAATCTGCAGCATGTGCCCCCGCACATCCTATATAACTCCATAGTCCCCTGGCCCTTTTCAACTTGGGGAATCGACGTCATAGGCCAAATTCACCCGAAGGGATCCAATGGCCACGAGTATGTTCTAGTAGCCGTCGACTACTTCACGAAGTGGGTGGAAGCCTCTTCCCATAAAATCCTAAATGCTCAAAAGGTGTCCGAATTCATTTGGACCAACATTATATATCGATAGGGAGTGCCCTTCGAGATAATCTCCGACAACGACAATTATTTTGAAGGGGACGTGAATCGTCTACTTGACGAATTCAAGATTCAAAGGCATAAATCCTCCCCCTACCGACCACAAGCCAATGGTGTCGTTGAAGCAGCCAATAAAACACTGGAAAACATTATCAGAAAATGGCTGATACAGGAAGAGACTGGCCAGAAAAATTGCCACTAGCCCTCTAGGGCTACCGCACTTCAGTTCACACACCCACTGGGGCTACTCCTTACTTTCTAGCCTACGGCATAGAGACAGTGCTGCCCATAGAAGTTGAGATCCCATCATTAAGAGTGATGATGGAATCCGGCGTATGAGAAATTGATTGGGTCAAAGGGCGATACAAAGAATTAGCCCTAATTGATGAACGACGACTACTGGCCCTGGAGCATACCCGAGCATATCAAAGGCGAATTGCTCGAGCATTCAATAAAAAAGTCAAAGGCCGCGACATCCAAGTCGGAGACCTGGTACTTCGAGAAAAACCCCCCTAGTTATGTTGATACTAGGGGAAAATGGAAATCTCCTTAGATGGGACCTTAAGTTGTCAAAGAATTCCGGTCCGGAGGTGCAGCACTCCTCACAAACCAAGATGGGGAGGATCTTGTTCAGCCCTTCAACCTCGACAAGCTCAAAAGGTACTATGCTTGAGCTGATATATCTAGCAGTTGCTTCCCTCTCCAGCTCGCTAGGTTGAAAACCCGAAAGGGTGGCCTAGGCAAAAATTAGAGCATATAAAAAACAAAAAGGAAAAGGAGAAATAAGGGCTTGCTAGGTTGAAAACCTGAAAGGGTAGCCTAGGCAAAAGTTAGAGCATGTGTATAAAGAAAATGAATCAGGAGAAAAGGGGAGGGAATGCACTTTCTGAATCCTCAGCATTCGACCTCCAGTCTTCAACATGCAGAGTCTTGACTGACAAAGAAAGAAAAAAACCATGACAAAAGCTCGCATAAAAATACCAAAAAATATAGGTCCTACGGTGCAACTTAGGAATAATTGCCTAAAGATATTTAGGATTATTCATTTATTGCATGTACATTCTATCTACTATTACTTGCTACCTTTATCCCCCTTGTTTCCCCACAACCATCCTTTATTTGCAGCTCAGCCCTGAAGCAGTACATCAATGTCTGCGGTGTCCGCCCAGCCGGGCCCATATACTCCTTCTGCGAGGCACAAAAGAGGCTCCAGTCTCACAAGCATGAGAACCCCCAGAAGTATCTTCGTCCTCATCATCAGCATCCCCATTATTCTGGATAGTTGTATTGCTCAGACCAGCACAGTCATCCCTTTGGGTAGTGTTCCGTCTGTTAGCTTGAGGGGGAGGAACAGCCTCATTACCTTGCCCGGGATTATTCCGTCGGCTTACATTGCTCAGACGAGGAGGTGGATTGTTGGGACTTGCCTTATTCGGATCAGGAGCCGTTCGGGCACCAAGGTCGTGAACCCGCCTGAAGTCCTCCTGCAAGGCCTGAGGGACCACCAGCCCCGAGCTCTCTATATCCTCACCTATCTCCATTAGGCGAGCATCTATGCCGGTGGATATGTGACGGCCCAGCATCCGCCTCAGTGCTCGCCTAATCATGCGAGAATGCCCCTCAGCAGCTACAATAATCCATGATAGATATTCATGGTAAAGGAGCATATAATCAGAATAAGCGTAAGCTGGCTCCCGCGAGTCATAATCTAGGTACCATTTATTACGGATAAGGGTGCCCAAGTCCCTATCTATCTCCATTTCCATAGCCACAGGACGGCTTGGATCAGGAATAAGTTGTTCCCTGCCAAATTGGCGAAGGACCATGTCCACCCGATAAAAGGAGGTACGCTTAATACTCGGCAAAATGACCTGGGCATAGACCCCGGTATACTGGAAGAAGCGGTGGATCTGCCAATGGCTAACAACCCATATAATCTCCATGGAGCCTCTACGCAAGAAATTCTCAACCCAGTCAGACTCCGAGAAATTCGTCTAGGTATAATGGCCACGAGAACCATAGAGCCCTGGGTCATATCTTACTCCTGCCGTCATTGGGCCCATCACCCAGTTAAAATGCTCCTTTAACCATATATGGATCAGAAGAGGGCTAACAGAAGGGAACAGCTTGTCGCCAATTGCAAAGGCGTCCATGCCCGACAGGGTCTCTGCCAAGATCACAGGAATAATATTCACCTGGAGATCCCGAGCCTGCAATACTAGGTCCACAACCCGCACATCAATATACCCGGGTTGGCCCACCAGCAGATACCGCCCCGCAAGGCAAAGAAAAAGAGACGACAGCCGGCGTCGTAAATAATCAAAGTCATCCTCCCTGTACTCCGTAAAGGCACTAGGAAGGACGGTCGGATCAAAGTTTACTCCATTATAAAAACCTGGAGTAGCTGTGCGAGTGGTGCCAAAAAGTTCCCTTATTGCCATATATGGACGCCTCCGTGGAGAAGGCACGACAATAGGACCAATAGATGTCATACCCACCATGGCACATAATTCTTCAAAAGTGGTGCACATTTCGTTCATGCCAAAATTAAAAAGATGATCTTGACGCGACCAGAACCTAGAGGCTCCTCGCAGCATATCCCAGTTGATGATAAGGGTTCGCCATGACAGCAGACACATGTACCCATAGATATGCTCGAACCAGTCCCGCTCATCTGATCGCAGGGAGAGGACCCAAAAGTCCAGGCATTCTCATAAATTTCCATTTCCAAAGCTCCATGAGCTGGTGCAGCCATTTTTGGAGAAAAGCAAAGTTTATCTGATAAAAAGAAGGGGAAACTGAGTAAAAGAGAGGTCAAAAGACTAAGCAGAAAAGAAGAGAAGGCGAGCAGGTGATGAAAATAAACGCTGCCCCCAGCTCTCTCTTTGTACTGAAAAAATTGAAGAAACTGACGAATTCCGAGCACAGTGCATGAACAGGGACTGCACAAGAAAAGCTCTAGCGCCGCCAATAACCCTTCCTGGCGCCGCGCCCATATCCCTTATAGGTGGCACTAGGATCCTCATTCCTGCTCCCCCAAACTGCCTGGTATCCAGATATTTTGACTCCGACCGCTCACTGATGTTTTGTCTGATCAAAGAGGAAATGCAGAAGCTATAAGAATAGCCTCGTGGCAATTACAAAAGATCAAGCACAGGAACCTCACCGCAGATTATCAGAAAAGTCCGCTCGAACCCGAAGGTGTATTTTTTTAAAATCAATTTCTGAGCCACAGTGTGCCATTACCCCTAGATAATGATCTAGCTTTATTTTGTGCATGAAACATTGAGTCTGCATTTTAAATTCTTGCATCATATAAATTATATTGCATTGCATCAAATATATATATGTACATAATTTGGTACAAGAAAAAAAAGAGAAAAAAAAAGAAAAAAAGTATAAATATTTTAGCAACCCTGCATAATAAAAAAAATGCATCTTTTTGCATTTAAAAATATATTTTGGCATTTCAGCATAATAATAATAAAAAATGTGTGTTTATCTGAAAAAAAATAAAAAATGTGTGTTTTGCATTCGAAAAATATAACACATTTTTGCACACATTAAAAAAATGTCAATGCATAATATTAGCAAGCATCCCATAAATTTTCTATGTTACATTTGCATCCATAAAAATGATATACGCATGCATTAGCCATTTGTCATTTGCATTTATTGTCTAAATAATTGCATTTTTTTTAGAATTCGTAAAAATAAAGA
Source organism: Codonopsis lanceolata (assembly GCA_013146195.2). Classification (NCBI taxonomy): domain Eukaryota; kingdom Viridiplantae; phylum Streptophyta; class Magnoliopsida; order Asterales; family Campanulaceae; genus Codonopsis; species Codonopsis lanceolata. The sequence goes on from CM028382.1 coordinate 4,302,287, forward strand.
TAAAATGTTGCAAATTTTGGAAAGAAAAAATATTTCCATGGCATTTATCATGTCTCTGCAGCATATGCATTCATAAAAGTAAATATTATTGCATAAAATATTCCTGTTACATTTTGCATGCACCCGAAAAATGTGTCCGAAAATATACTCGAAAAAATTGCATCATATTCCAAAAAGTCTATTTCATAGGCATGCATCATATAAAAATATTTTTTCAGTCTAAACATGCATCATATAGCCAAATTGCATTAATAATATAAAACATGCATCGCAGAGTCAAATAGTGCCAACTAGTTAGATTATGCATCGCAAAAAAAAAATCGCATGAATTCCATAGATAAATTGCTAAATTGCATCATTCTAGCATATAAATTGCATGCATAAGCATCATAAGCAGAGTCAAGAATGCTCCAAAAGCCCAAAGCAGCAGAAAAATCTAGCAGATCTGAAAAATCATCCAAATGAGTTTTTAAAAAAAGAAGAAAAGAGAGAAACTTACAGTGGAATTTGGAAGATTTGATACATGGGTGTTCCAATCGCGATGGAGGTTACTCCAATCATCCTTTGAGTAGTGATATCTGACATAATTTCGGATCAGCCGCAAAATGAGGAGAAAAGCCAGAAAAATCAGCATTAAAGGTAAGATTCTGCAAAAAAAAAAAAATGCAGGCATACAAAAGAAAAAAGAGCAGCATGGAAAATATATATAAAGAAAAAAAAGAAAGCATTAAAAAAGGAAAAAATGCAATAAGTAAAAAAAAATGCAAAGCATGCAAAAGAGAAAAAAATGCAAAGCATGAAAGGAAAAAAATGCAAAACATGAGAAGAAAAAAATGGCAAGCATGAAAAGAAAAGAAATGCAAGAACAAATATATATATATATATATATATATATATATATATATATATATATATATATATATATGTGTGTGTGTGTGTGTGTGTGTGTGTGTGTGTGTGTGTGTGTGTGTGTGTGTGTGTGTGTGTGCAAAAAGCAGAAAAAAGAGAGAGGCAATGAGCAGCATGGAAAATATATGTGTAAGAAGCAAAGAAGAATTTTCCAGCCAAAGCCGGAAAAGCAACAAAAAGATGAATTTTCCAGCGAAAGTCGGAAATGCGGCAAAAAGGAAAATTCCCAGCAGAAGCTGGAAATGCAGCAAAAAGAGGAAAATTTCCAGCAAGAGCCGGAAATGCAGCAAAAGAAAGAAAATCCCCAGCATAAGTCCGCCAATGCCGCAAAGGTAGTAAATGTAGCAAAAGCGGCAGAAGCAGCAAATGCAAAGCAATGGTAAGAAAAGGTAAAGTATTTTACCTTTTGCATGCATGATGTGTTCCACCATCGCGTTCAACGAAGGGTTTTTACCCTGAGAATGCGAAGCTTTCCTGCTTTATAGGAGTAGCATAGGATCATCTCCTCGCGGGGCGTAACCTCAAGGGGAATGATCAACCCATATTATGTTCCGCCATTGCATTCGACGAAGGGTTTTTTACCCTGAGGATGCAATGCCTTTATGATTTGTGTTTTGTCTTTCTCACGAAGGGGCTGCAACCCCGGGCTAGAGAGAAAGACTATCGTTCTCTAACGAAGAACCCTGTCCTGAGAAGACGATGTGTCCCAATGTCGTGTTTGAAAAAGGGTTTCGCCCCTTTGAGGATACGACATTTGATATGATTTGTGTTTTGCCTTTCTCACGAAAGGGCTGTAACCCAGGGCCAGAGAGAAAGGCTATCGTTCTCTAATGAAGGACCCTATCCTGAGAAGACGATGCGTCCCACTGTCGTGTTCGGCAAAGGGTTTCAACCCTTTGAGGATACGACATTTGATATGATCTGTGTTTTGCCTTTCTCACGAAGGGACTGCAACCCCGGGCTAGAGAGAAAGGCTATCGTTCTCTGATGAAGGACCCTGTCCTGAGGAGATGATGCGTTCTGCCGTCGTGTTCGACAAAGGGTTTCGACCCTTTAAGGATACGACATTTGATATGATATGTGTTTTGCCTTTCTCACGAAGGGGCTGAGACCCCGGGCCAGAGAGAGAGGCTATCGTTCTTTGACGAAGGACCCTGTCCTGAGGAGACGATGCATCCCACCGTCGTGTTCGGCAAAGAGTTTCGACCCTTTGAGGATACGACATTTGATATGATTTGTGTTTTGCCTTTCTCACGAAGGGGCTGCAACCCCAGGCCAGAGAGAGAGAGACTATCGTGCTCCGACAAAGGACCCTGTCCTGAGGACGCGATGTTTGACCTTGGCATCCCACCTGGCATTGTTTGTTTGCATTGGGGAACTACGTTTGGTCTGATTCCTTTAATAAGGATACGTAGGCAGCCTATTTCGGTAGGCACGACCATCGCAGCATGTTTATTTCGGCTTCTGGCCGAACTACGTTTGGTTTGATTCCTTTTATTAAAGGATACGTAGACAGCCTATTTCGGTAGGTCCGACCATTAGAGCACATAATTTGCATATCTGCTTAAAAACTATGATAACCTGCTATAACCAACTAAATATGTCTAGGATATGTGAGGTTTGGTTTGCATTATAAATTGTTGCATTATAATTGCTATCTGTTGCATTTCTCCCCATTATAATTGCACGAAATTGGGAGTCTATTTCTTATCAACGATGTTCGTCTACTCAGCAGCCGGGTGCGGCGCGTATAATGGTGCCGCGCCGGCCCCCAAGCAAGTGCCTGCGTCTTAACGCATTGCACAAATTCTCAAGCACGCGGTACTAGCTGGTGAAGCACAAGATGAAATTCACAAATGCCAGCGGTGTCCCTCCTCGCACCTATAAATAAAGGTGCCCGACTTCGCTTTCAGGGCGAGAATTCTTCTCACAAAAACTCTGTGCGTTTATTTTACGCAGATTGAAGAGCGATCGTGAGATAGTGAGTGCCCCCTCTTATAAATCCTCGAAGCTTTGCCAAATCTATTCCAAACACAAAAACCAACCGATCAAAGTGAGTCTTAGCCCTTCAGCTAGGTTTCCACCCTATTCCCCCGGTCTAAAAATCTCAAAAAGAGCAGTTGCTCTGCACTAGTAAAAAGGCCAAATCCGTCAGAAGCAAGCAGTCGCTTTGCCCGATTTCTGCTAGCAGAAAGCAAGAATCAGCAAAAGCAGCGTTTCGCCGGTTTAGCTTGACGGTGCCGTAGCAACCTTCGGAAGCGCTCACCTGCCGCCCAAGCAACAAAAAAAGACTCCCTCTCCCGGAAGGACATGGCGAGCACACCACGCTCTAAAAGGTGAGCCTTTAAGGGCGTTATCTATAAAAAAAGCTATTTTTCATCTGGCCCAATGTAAAAATATAAGTTTTTATGCTGCCCGGATTTATTTAGAAAATAACATTAAAAAGAGCCATTATTATGACCAAATATTTTTAAATGTATTTGTAATTACTGGAAGGAGGCAGTTGCAATTCCGTAAATAATGTATGCAAGGATATATTTGTTTTAAATGCTTTATTTGTTTGTTAGAAAAATATAATAAAAGCATACTTTAGCCAAAAACTGTTTTTGAGACCGAAAGGACGAGTTGGGTGCCTAGCACCTTCCAAACTCGTAACTTAGCCTCCGAACCCGTTTTTTTTTTTTTTTTTGGCAATCTGTGGTTTTATTTTGGTTTTTTTTTTGTTTTCTCCTTAAAATAAAGATGGCGACTCTATCAAAACATTTGGATCACAGTAGGGCCTCGCAACATCCTTTCTTGCTCTTTTCCGTTTTCCCCTAGACAAGGGAGAATGAGAATGAAATGGTGATGTATTCATGTATCCTGGTGATCGATGTTTTATTTAATCTTTTTCCTTGCAAGTGGACAAGACTATTATAGAATAGTATTGGAAGCAAGGGTCGAACCCACAGAGACAAGTGATCACGAACAGTGCAATTTATTGATAACAAATTATTAATCTAAAGGGGGTTTTTATGTTTATTTCTACTCTAAACTATTATTTATAGATGTTTAACTAATTAGACAGTAATAACAGGTATGAAGATCTTATGGTGGGTGGCAATCTAGGATTCTGGGGTTCACTTGTATCTCTTTTATGTTTAATTCATAATATTATCATTCAATGTCTTGGGTTCGTTCACTAAAGATAGATATAGTATGTTGAACAATTGGTTCACCTCCATCCCATAAAATTCATCCATTCTATATCCTAAGCACAAGGAATCAATCTAGTCATCACCTAGATTTATGATCTATCATCACCTAGATCATGTAAGAACCTGGTCCTAACTTATCACTCTCGTGCATCGATAGGTCCAATTTATTGTGTTGGTGAGCCAGTGTACGACATATGCACATTGGTCATGCAGTTATCCGCACCTCTAAGCCTTTATTATTTGCGATTACATTCATTTGTTCAAAGCAAAATAATATAGGGAGTGATAAACAACACAATCAACAAGAATTGAATGATCATATATAAGAATTAAAGCATAAATTTAATACAAGTTACCTCCCACCTTCTAGATTATGGACGATTTAGTTCATCATAGACAATGAACAGCACATGGAGATGATCGGATACATGATTTGATCTTCAATACTTGAAATTACACAATCTAACTATGTTATACAATCTAAAAACTACCTAAAATCTACCTAAAGAGAGCTTCCAGCCGTCCTCCTTCTTCTTGGCTCGGCATCTGACTTCTATATATACTCGGGAGTTGTAATCCAATCGAATGACGTGTGAAAATCCGAAATAAGCGCATTCGACCACCTTGCGGTCGCGAGGTGTTGGGTACTGCGTCATAAGGTCTCGATATGTCCGGCCTTTGGAATTCTTGGTTTTACGCTTTATGATCCGTCTTGCCTACCTTGCGGTCGCAAGGCGAGGCACCTTGCGTCCCAAGGTGTCGATGTTGACGACTTAGTTCTTTCTTCATTTTCCTTTTTGGCCCTTCTTGAAATTTGCACTTAAAACCACTGGAGTTTCGCATATTTTCTAAATAACCACGAAACTTACAAAACTCACGAAAACATATATTAGTACCAAAAGCCTCGTGAAATAGCATAATTTAAGTCATAGAAGTATATAAAATCGACATATAAAATACATCGATCAAATACCCCCAAACTTAAACTTTGCTCGTCCACGAGTAAACAAAACATATAAATACAAAAGCATATAAATAACAAAAATTAAAATCTTTTGGAGGGTGACACTATTTACACTCCTCTATAAACCCACAAACTCAAGGAGACTCTTTCGAGTGACGTATCTGAGACTATCTGAGATAAATACAAAACAGATAAATACAAAAGCGGGACAAATAAAAATTAAACTACGAATAACATCTTTTTGGTTTCATCTCAAGTTATCGGTGTATGGTATGCAAGTAATCTCAGTTCGATGCTCACCACATATATGCAGGCTTAGTCACATAAAACCAACTGATCTTTTCTTAAAACTGCTACTACTTCTAATTTCTCCATGTGTGTGTGATCACCAGTCTTAGAGAATATATTAACTAAAATAGTTTTATTAAGCTAAACACCACATTCATATGAAAATCAAAGTTTAATATAAAATCATGCATTAAGAATTATGAGATCTACCATCAAAACCCGGTCGATTCTGAGACGAAAAGGTCCCAAGGATTTAAAAGACTTATACATCCATCCCATGCACTTCTATGTATGACATACAATGCTCTCTATCCCAATTACTTGTAATAGCTAAGATTATGCTAACCGAGTGAGCTTTAGGGTGAATAATAATGAACATGAAGTGTTTGATCAATTCCATATTACTCACTTGACAATTAAAACAGCATAAGCATTGGCAAGAAGATCATTAGGTCTTTATTAGCTTGTAATATAAGGCCAAGGTGTTGGGGGATTTGATGGAAAGGGATTGGAATTCAAAGTGAGAGAGTAAGACTACCCTTTATCCCTCATACTTCCAAGCAAAGGAAGTTTTCCCTATTTAGGCTAGGACACCAAAGACTACAAGTGGAGGGGTGCTTTTGTTACTTTTCGGTTTTCTTCTTTCCCCCAAACTTGTTTTGGGCAATATATATTTTTCTAAAAATATCACATCATTCTAGTCAGCAGAATTTTTCTAATAATTTCTCTTGAAAGCTATGATTCCATTTGAATCTTTGTAACATTCTTCTTCTTCCGTTTCATTTTTTTAAATCGATACATAATTTTTCTTTTTTTTTTCGACGACGGAAAGAAGAAGTCTTCAGAAAAATAGCCTAAGCGAAAAGTGGTCCTAAAATAAATTTCCCCACCCACATCCTACTCTCTCAAAGGGTAGGCTAAAAGTGTATAGGCTTTTAGGGTTAAGTTAATGTGGGTAATAGAAAGCGATGGCGAATGGGGTTTAAATAGTGTGCTTAGCACACTCCATTCTTTTCATTAGGCTCAGCGGGGACACTAGGGATATTTTTAGTATAGGTCGGGGAATATTTAGGCTCTAACGATCCAAAGATGGCCTAAGTCATTTCTTAATGCCAAATGCTCATGTAGTTTTTAAAGCAAGTAAGACAACACAAAATATCATATCAACTATGGGAATGGGGTTGAATGTTTAGCATCCTTTGGATTTCACATAAGCATTCGCTAAGGCAGATGGTAGGGACAATTGAGACTAACATGCAAACACGGTTCGAAAGTGTGCTTGAGATATATAAATGAGAAAAATCCAAGGGATCTAACTATCATGCAATTGACCATAAGTTACAATTTAATGCAACAAGTATGTTTGAAAGGCTATGCATCATATTCTTGTGCATATCTTGTTGTAATAAGTAGGTGTTATAAACTTTATAAAACTATTCTAATCAATCCATAATTATGGTGGTGTGAGTGCATGAAGAATTTGGAGAAAAGTAAAAGTTTCGCAAAATTAAGTAAATTCGAGAGGATCTACGGACTAACTATGCGGTTCATTGCATTAACTCCTCATCGATCACGACTAGCATTACCACACCTAGACTCGAGGATGAATATTTTGAATTTAAAATTTTTTTTAAATATATTTTTCTAAGAAATTTGGAGATGATGACGATGACACAATTGATGATGGGTCCACATAAGAGGAACCCACAAGTATCCAATGTGAGTGTATTCTGGTCAAGGCAACACCTCCGAAAATAAGAAAAAAATTAAAAACAGGAAAATAGGGTGAAGATTTAGATGGTCATCGTATAAAGAAATTTTTCTTCACCCTAAAAACATAGCCCAACTCCATTCCTCGTTAGGCTAGGACCTGCTAAGACTTAAAGTTTAAAATCCCCCCAAACTTAATTTCTATTTTGTCCTCAAAATGAGGAACATATGAGAGGATTGATGGGGTAGGACAAATATCAAAAGGACATAGCGGATCCACCTAACGAAGAGGATGGAACTTGGGCCTCGACTCACGGTGAGTCGGGCGGAAATAACGAATGAGGATGTAACTCGGGGATCGTGCCGGGAGGCGACCCATAATAGTTTGAGACATTTTGTCCCACGGTGTTAAACCAACCAAACGACCTCTCTTGGTCGGCCGCAATTTGTGCCAAGCTGTTGAGATTGTCATTTGGCCTTAGGGCAACCTCTTCTAGCCTATTGGAGATCCCAGCGAGCGGGTCCTCCTCTTCCTCTTCGGGTTCCTCCTCTTGAGGAACCCTCACTCTCTGGCTGGTGATGCTCAAACAAAATGGCCCTCGTAATGGCCGGACCGGCCTTGGCCTCTCGGCGTGTTTGGGCGTCTCACGCACCTACCCCTACACAACTCGCTCGGTAATCAAATGCGGGAGCGAACCCCGCGTCGTCCTCACCTCTAATAAGGGTCTTGATTTGGCCGTTGATCAAGCGGCCAACATCAACAGACCCACCGGTCATAATGGTGTAGGTCAAGACGACCTCTCCCAAGTCACTGTGTGTTGGTGACTTGAGGCATAGCGTCATCATGAAACAAATTTATACGGGCTTAGTCGTGTCTTGGAGGAAGGACTCCCCCGTAGTGCGTGGTCAAAAGGTGGATTACGGTTATAGGACCAAACCACACCGGGGAGGCGATGGTCGCATTGACCACCTCGACATCGATACGGGGGTTGAGGTGTGTGCTAAAGTCATCGGCACCATCCGCAAAGTTGGAGGTGCTGAAATAGGTGTTAATGCTTTGGGACGAAAAGTTTACACTAACACCCCTAACATAAATGGTGTCTAATACACCCCCATCTATGCCAATGTTGCCATTGGCATAGAATTCTCGGACAATGGGCACTACAGCTGCCCTTGGCGGAGAATCTATCAAAAAGCCCCCACGAGCTATCAGTTGGGACGGAGGCCAAATTCTTCACCTTGAATCCCCTTTCGGGCACCAAGGACTTGGAAGCTTGGCGAGTATACCTTTGATGCCTCGTAGGATGAATCGGGTGATGTCAAAATTTTGTTCTTCCTCGAGCGGGGGGAGGGCGAAGCACCGGTATTTCTACGCTCACGGAACATTTTGTTTGATTTTATAAAATTAAAAAATAAAGTTTAAAAATTTAAGTTTAAAAATTGAAGTTTAAAAATTTATTCTAAGCATGCAAAAAAAATTTATCTACGTTAAAATTATCTAGCACACTAGCATGCAAATATTTTACGTGTAAAATTAAAGAGGGTGATAGTGTTACTTGTTTGCAGATAAAATGGAGAGAATGCAGCCGGAGTGTGAGCTCGATCGTCGTCGGCAATGGAAGTTCTTCTTCTTCTTCTTCTTCAAAAAGTCTTCAATCTTGATGGGGTGTAATGGTGGATGTGAGGGAGGTAGAGGATGAAGAGTGGTGAGGGATGAGAGAGATTCTTTGAGTGTATGCCGGAATTGGAGACGATCTGCCGGAATTTGAGAGGGATAGGGCGGCTGCTGGCTAGCTGCTTTGAGAGAGAGGAGAGAATTTTACATTAATTTTGAGAGTTTAGTCCTTAGTTAACTTCGTTATGTCTTGAATCTTTCTGTATGCAAAACTTAACAAAAACTCTAAACTAAAATTATTAGTAACATATAAATACAACACTAAGATGTTTTCTCCCAAACTTGGATTTTGGCATATTTAATTAAAAATTAAATGTCCAAAATTAAATTTAACGGAGAAAAACATATTTAAACTTAATTATAAAAGCAAATAACATTCAAAATAGTGGGTTGCCTCCCACTTAGCGCCTTTGTTTAACGTCTTTGGCTCGACCAAGCGCAAGCCTAATCTCGGGGTGGTTCATTGTCAAATAGCGAATTAACTCAATTGTTCGTTCAGCGACATCGGCTCTAAATATGGCTTGAGTCGGTGTCCATTAACTTTAAAAAACTTCATTATTTTTAGGATTTTTGAATATCCATGACTT